>OX392473.1:2502500-3752500 GCA_947623365.1 Achlya flavicornis | reverse complement strand
AGCAATATGAATGCAAATGTAGACGTCATCAAGTATTTAGAATGCTAAAAAATCGTACCTTTTAATAATTTCACGTACGTAACAATTTCTTCAAATGCTTCCATGGGGTATTTCCGCATCCATCATCATTTGTAGCATCCTTAATTCAATTCAGATCTTCGATCAAAGATATTCAAGACACATGACCAACATCAATCTACCAACGCCGAGGCCACTGGTGGACTCTCACGAAGCCTAACTCGCAGCCTGCATTCAGCTGAGCTTCTTTTCTAAGGTCCAACAGGCTGGTGGACTACTACGCTTGCCAATACGTGAATTCCAATAAACTCGTATACGAAACACAAATATTTGTGACATTTTAGTTTTGGTTTGATGTATTGTGAGGTGTAATATCCTGCGCTGAATTTTTATCGCTCGCTTACAATCTAGTTCCAACTTTTGATCGGAGGTGTGGACTGATCGTGAAGCGCTCGGCATGTGGTATCATTGTTAAATGCCGATGGAGTGCATGTACGTGTGACAATTACAATAATATGGTTGGTATTATATTATGAGCGTGAAAATTGAAACCATTTATTTAACCTTAATTCTAAATGGGCTAGAAAAAATTCTTACTAAATTGGAAGTGGCGGAAAATCTGTTCCACCACTTCCACGGGCTTTTACTTGTAGTTGTTACCATGTATCTTGTCTAATTCAGGTTCATATTATAAATAATTTTGCCCTGTTGTTGTTGTTGGTATTTTGTGTGACAGTAGAATCCGAACCAAACTTGATGGCGGCTGTGAAGTGCGCCGCGAGCCGGCTTTGCGCAGGTACAGTCATCTCGAATGTACCGCATACCTTCGTGTTCGCTACTGCGCGCCTAATATCACAGCCGCCAATAAGTTTAACTCAGTCTGTACCTGCCTCTTTACCTTATTTATAATCGCTTTATAACTAAATCAGTGTTATAGTGTCCTCCATTTCACTCTTTTGATCACCATACATCAAAAACATACTTGTTCACATTTATTTATGTATTTTTATTACTGTGAGTAAAAATTTTTTTTCTGGCACTATCACCCTACCGTTACCTTCTTTACTCTCTATGCTCTCTATATTATTTTAAAATATGATCACTTACTAATGTTTAGCACGAGGAACAGGAACAATAATAAGTTATAAAAATTCTTTGCATAAAAAAACGAAACAAAATCTCAATTCCCAACCTCTCGCTAAATAGACGGCGCTTGGCAAGATTATTATTGAATCACTGAACTGTGAATGGGAACAACAAAACGGAACGTCGCAGCAGCCATCAATGCTGCCAGCAAATACTGAGAACTTAATTTCTACGGATTTGCGGGAGAATCGGGCATGAGAATAATGTGTGAACTGCGATGAGTTTCGCTACTAAGGTTTCTCGATAGTATTGGGAATTCTACAAAGATATTATGTAAGACGTAGAAAGTTGGAACGAAATTGCCTACGTGTGAAATCATCACTGAATTTATTATTTACTGGGAATATAAATGTATATATTTTACGTTATCACGATAATTCCTAAGCATACTGCAGTCAGTCTTAACTGTGTCGACGTTAGGTTTACATTTCTCAGATTCTTTTAGCCTAAATTATTTCTCAAGATGAATGTTAAGTCAATTTAGGCGAATAGAATAGAAAACACTAAAGAAAAAGGTAATTGAGAAATCCGTATCAAAATCCATTTATACTACATTATCTATCATCAATACCCAGATACTCTAGACTCGTTAAATTTATTTTAAAACTTTATCTTTGTATTTGCTAACATTTATATAAAAAGTATACACAATCGAACGTAGGCCTATTCCATGGAGGTAAAAGGCTCTCAACGCTCATCCATTCATCTAGGTATTTCAAAAATCCTGTTTAGTTTTTTATTCCAGTCGAGTAGTACGTAGTTGTATCCCTTTATTCAGCGATAGCAATCAGTATGAGATCGTCTGCTTGCATATTCGTACCGTGCATTTACTAGTACTTTGGACATAACTGAAAATCAGCTCTGAAAATAGTGAAAGGACTTGTCATTATAGCATTAATAATGTTAAACAAATGAATTAAGGGATAAATTAAAGATTTGAGCAATAAAAAGTCTTTAATACTATAGGCATAATTTAGATAATTGTGTGCATAAATACTGTGTTCTATGAAATCCTGACTTAATTATGAATGCGAAAGTGAGTTTGTTTGTAACGCTTTCTCGTCACAACTACTCAAACAATTGTGATGAATTTTAGCATGCAGATAGCCTATGGTATAGAGAAGGATATAGACTACTTTTTAGCTCGGGAACGCGGGTGAAACCGCGAGGGACAGAGATATAAGTTTATTTGATGTCCTTATTTAGGAGCATCATACGAACAACATAGGTAATTAATATAACTATGTTTTATTCCAGCCTATTCAAAAATTGTGTATGTTCGTTCGTTTGTCTTCAAAGCGTTTTCACATCTTCCATCCGATTAAATTTAAATTTTGTACAGTTGATATTGACACTTGGGCAAAAATATACGTTAAAGAAAATTAAATAATATAACATGATCGGCAGCAGCTCAATCAAAAACCTTTAAAAAAGCTCAGTTTTATTGTTTACTAGTTGCGCCCCGCGGTTACACCCGCGTACCCAAGGGATATCATACCTTACGATACCATCAAGTTTGCTTAAATTTTCTATTCTTCTACGCAACTTTATTAAAAAAAAAACATTAGAACCTCCTCCATAGTATTAGAAAACTTTAAAAAAAGATGGATGAAATCGGTGAAGTTGTTTTCAAGTAATGGCGTGACTAAGGGAAATAGGAATGAATTTTTATATATAGAGATTAAAAATTACTCTGGTTTCATACGGAACCCTAAAAATTGCTTGATTTTTTCTTCTTGAATGATCTGAAAGGAAATTACATTCCTCGTTTTAGTGGAGCCGTGACGGTCACCATCGCATTTTGACGACTGCTTCATTTCCTGCTGTCGACGCTCGATTGATATCATTTTTTTGTGAAATAAAGCAAGAAAAAATACTGTCTCATTAAAATATTTAAGCATCAAAGGGTTAATAATCCATCCATAAAGCGCATTTTTAGCTGAATTTCGAAGCCCCTCGGACCAGACCTATGAACTAAAGGAGGCCTGTGTCTAGTCACATTTATTTCCTTGACTGCAATTATGTATGAATATATTGACATTGCATGATTTGTGTGAAATGAATAAAAATAAATTAAAGATTGCTTAAAGTAAATATTTTTTGCCGCC
This sequence comes from Achlya flavicornis, assembly GCA_947623365.1. Lineage (NCBI taxonomy): Eukaryota > Metazoa > Arthropoda > Insecta > Lepidoptera > Drepanidae > Achlya > Achlya flavicornis. The sequence continues at coordinate 3,749,228 of OX392473.1, read as the reverse complement.
GCCATCTGATTCCAATTTAAGCAAACTTCCTACATAATGTAAGAAATAACAATAGATACAGCACGTTCATTTAAATCTTGAGTGAAAGTCATAACTAAAAACAGGAGTGGCAGTAACCCCCACATCAACCAATTTTTTTTATAATTTTGTACCGTGAAATATCTTGCTTAATATGAATTCTCTATTAAACAAACACATCTAATATTTAATAAAAAATAAAATACGAATGGTTCAATTATAAAAAGCAATTTAAATATTCAAATAATAAAGCATTTGTTCACCAATTTCTGAATAGAGGTCAGGCCTAGTTTAGTTCAGTTGTTACCATTTTAACAATAACACACTCCATTATGACAAGGTACAATGTAAACATTTGGCTTTCATTGTTAACTGGCCGATAACATAACATTACATTGCCGTCGACGTTGGTACAAAATTTTTATCAATTGTCTCAGAACGTATGATAGTAAGAGTTCATTTTTATGACATTTAAAATTCATATTCATTTGAATGCTCTGTCTGTCTCTTAAATGCAATCGTGAATACGACGGCAAAACCTACTGTCCTTTTTTTAGCTTCAACTGTGGACTTTATAGTTATTGGAAAATAAGATCTTCAGCCTCTGTCCTAAGATATCCGCTTCGAATGCCATGTAAACCCGCATTCCCGAGATAAAACCATAGGCTATCTGTATGCTGAAGGTGAGACGGTACATCACAAAGGAACAGCTTCTAAATTTATACAAAGCTCAAGTTCGACCTTGCATGGAGTACTGTTCTCATCTGTGGGATAGCTCAGCCAAATATCAACTAGCAACTTTGGACTCGTTAGATAGACGCGCTAGAAGGATAATTGACGATAGCGACCTAACGAGCAAGAAACTGCAAAATCTGGATCATTTGCGTCAGGTTGCAAGTTTCACGGTATTCTACAGATTGTTTTTTTTTTTTTTTTTATACGACTGAGGTGGCAAACAAGCATACGGCCCGCCTGATGGTAAGCAGTTACCGTAGCCTATGGACGCTTGCAACACCGGGGGTGTCACTCGCGCGTTGCCGACCCTGAAGAAACTCCATTGGGAAAACCACGGCGGGGAGCTCATTCCACAGCCCGAGCGTCCGCGGAAGAAAACTCCTTTTAGCCCGCACAGTTCGAAACAGTTCTTGTTCCACGGAGAATGCAATAAAGAACTCCATAATCTTGTCCCTCCATCCCCGTTCTTCTATCGGACCACTAGGCGTCGGGGGGGTCTCCATCGCTTCGTCGTCGACATTCCGTCTTGCCGTACCAAGCGTTTCGCTTCCTCTTACCTTATACGCACGGCCAAATTGTGGAATGCTTTCCCGGACAAAGTGTTTCCAAACACTTATAACATGGGTTTATTCAAGGCCAGAGTGAACAGGCATCTTATGGGTACGCGCGGTCCATCCTAGACATCATCTTCGCTTACCATCAGGCGGGATTGCGGTCAAGCGCAAAACTTTTTAATATAAAAAAAAAAATGCTAAATTTCATGATGATCCGTTGAGAAGTTGTGAAGGCGTACAGGTCGGTTAACTAAAGCTGGCACGTTTCAACACATTTACACCGTCTCTCTCGCGCAAAGTCAAGCTTATGAGTATGAAGGAGACAGTTATTGTTTTGCTTTTGCTACTGCTCATAAATATAGAGTGGTCTATTTTTGCATTCGTCCATTAGACTTGACTGATTGCAAATTTATGAGTACTGTGAACGTGCCAGCTTTCGTTAACCGACCTGTAACAAACAAACAAACAAACTCACTTTCGCATTTATAATATTAAGTTAGGATCATTAGAAACAAAATTATTATTGTGAGACAAAAAGTAATTTTAATGTAATGTAATGCCATTGGCGCAAAAAAATATCTATCTTATTGCTCGATATAATGCCTTTTAATAGTTACTGTAGGCTTTATTCAGTGTTATGTTAAGGCACTATCTGTGTACGTTACGCAAAGCGCAATATTACTTAGGCTAAGACTCTACAAGATTACATGCTACGCCGTAGACACTCGTAGAACACCTGTGTAGCATATATAGCACGTTTTAGACAAAATTTACACAGCTTACGCATAAATGCTTCATTTAAGGTATATTCATATATTTCTTTAATTCTTGAAAAAAAAACACGATGAAAAATTTTACGTAGGGGCCAACGCAACTTCACCGCAAGCATAGGCTAAAAGCTTGTACTTTCATCGAACGTAATTTTTGACTGCGAAAAAAGAGAGACAGCATCAGAGCCGTCGGTTATCAGTCGGTAAATTCCGCTGATCACTCGTGGCCGCTTCGCTAGATCGTCATTAATAATTTCGCATAACATAAAACTTGTTCCAGGAGTCTTCTTGTGAAAAAATCTTACAAGATTGTGAAGAAAACGTTTGTTATTTTGAATCTCCAATACATTTGCAATGCCGGATCAAGATGTTTTATTTCTCTAGACATGCACAAGATACATATTTGCTTAAAACATCTAACGAAAAATGTTTATAGACGCCATAATAAGTACAGAGTTTTGGTATGAAAAGTATAGCGGGATGCCTGCTCTTAAAATAAATTGGCCAAATACTACCCTATAAATTAAAGTTTAGGATAATTTCAGTGGTGATATCACAATCACTACTTCCCTTCAGTATTTACCTTTGACAAATAAACCCTATACAATCTTACGACTACGTATGAGATAGACGACTTGGGAGACAGGGAAAAAGACAATTAGGGTATGGTCTCACTAGCAGTGTTCTTATCTATCTAATAATCAAATTCATCCAACTACCCTAAGCTAAGATAAATTTGAAATGAATCGACTTATGCCCGATTCCTATAATTTATGGTTAAAACTAAGATATTGGTATCTTTACCAATAATGAAGCAAATACCTCATAGCTTTGCATAGTAGAACCACCCATATGGAAGCATCATAAGTAAAATTAGCTTACGAAGCTATTAATTTGCCCAATTTGGCTAAAATAATGCTACCATTAGTAAGCAAAACGATTCGTTTTGTTTTACAGGAACCGAGCATTAATCTGCTGGGGGATAGTTGACAAACAGATCTCGGTTTGTCAACTCGCATATAGGTTATCTTTTGCGTTTGACTACAGATCCACCCATAAAATACGACGAAGAAGCCGAGAATGGAATCTCGGGGCCCAGACTTGTAATACTTATTTTATTTTGACGTTTCAAAAATATGAAATGAGTGCATTTTAGTCGCTGTAACTCTGTCCGCACATCTAAAGTTTAGACAGAACAGTCAGGCACTCGGTCTATGAGCAAACAACTGGCTCAGCTTCTTTGCGAACTAAGCAAAGCACACACGCCTACGTGCCCGCTCTGTGAGTGTTTACTGAGACTCTTGCCTGTTTGTATGTAAACTGTAGGTCTATCTTTTTATATATTTTTTTTTTAAACTTTAAACCATGTTTATTGTGTGAATTGTTAAACTAGTTTGTAAGGAGAAAGAAAATAAATTTATTATTATTATTATTATTATTATCGGTTGTACTGTTACTGTAAAACAACCTTTTTAAAGTTACACGACCCTTGAAGAAATCGTTTTGTAGTGTTTAAAATCAACTAGTCGAAAATGATCGGTATGTAGGACCGCTGTATCTTTGGAATAAGTTGAAGGTGTTGAAAAAAGTCCAATAAGTAAATTAAATTTTCTACGTACAAAACAAGATTAAAGTTTATTTTTATTATAATTTTAGTTACTGTTAAATTATTTGAATAACTAGCTGTCCCCCACGGTTTCACCCGTATTTTAGGGTTAAAAAGTAGCCCATGTCCTTCTCAACACCATAAGCTATCTACGTGCCAAATTTCATCGCGATCGGTTGAGTATTTAAAGCGTGGAAGCGTAACAAACAAACAAAACACACATTCGCATTATAAAAATAGTTAGTAGATAATAATCATTAAGATTATCGGAAAATAGTCCAAGTATTCTGCCTTATTCAAGTGTACTTTTAAAATAGTATAAAATATTATAGGTAGAGACAAAAAGCTATTGAGCCAAGTATGAGCCCTTCCCGTCGCACAATGACTCTCGAAACATAAGAGCTTTAGGGCAAGGGAAATGTTCGATCGATGTGTATTATAGATTGTATCTTAAGTATCGAGAATATCATCTCGATTCATAAAAAATGCTTTATATTACATGAAGGGTTTATTCAATATTCTTTAGTAATATTTGTACGTAGTATTTATACACCGTGACTTTTTATTCCTCTTAGAAACGCAGCCTACATAATGTACCCAATGAATAGGTACTAATCAGTACCTATTCATTGGGTAAATATACATATATGTCATTATTTTTTTTTATTAAAATTCATTACAATTATGAAAAATTGAGTTAATAATTAAAGTTGTGGTTGTGGTAAAATTAACAAGTGGGCTGCGTTTCTAAGACGAATAAAAAGTCACGGTGTATACTCTGAGGTAATAATAATAATACGATAATAATAATAATCATTTATTTTCTCCCACATAAAGATAAAAGAACAAATTTAAAAATTATAACAGGTAAGTACATTTAACTGTGGGAGACAGGAGCTCAAACTAGGTTTCCCTGTGCTATGAGTCTCCTGGCTCCCCCTCTTGGTAGGGTCTAGTTACAGTTTGAATTAAACATTTTACATGAGAAAACAAAAAAATTAAAATAAGAAAAACGATAAGTAATGCGTAAAAAGTGCGTATGTGTGGTGTGGGGGTGTGTGTGGTGTGGGGGTGTGTAAAACGTTGTGTAAGTGTGTGGGTGTGAGAGGTGTAAGTGTTGTGTGTTGGTGTATGTTTTAAGTACCATCCGAGGACGTGCGTATGAATACACAAGGCACGACCGAGGACCTTTTCGAGGGTTTTTCGAGGTAATATCAAATATACGAGTTTATTTTTATTATTATACCAACTTATTTGGTATTATTTCGCATTTTCGAAGAAATAAAGGATTTTACTGAGAAATAAATAAGCCCATGTAGTTTTATTTTATTTATTTATTATCTTATTAAATACAATATCTTATTAAGTATAAAAGTCACAGCCAATTAAGGATTAATAATATAATGCCTTATCTTTTAATTGAAAGTTAGGATATGTTTCCCATGTGCAAATTATTTATTGAAAACACATACAATTTATCAGTTTGATTGTGGGTGAAACAATCGGAGGTATGGTATATGTTTTTGGTTATGTGTATGTGATTGAGGGTGTGAATTTGTATGGGTTTGTATTTATGTGAGTATGGATGTGTGTTTTATATGTTTTAATAAAATATTTAGCCACTTTTATGTCTTATGTTGGTACTTTATAAAAGTCGCTTTAGTACAGTGAAAAATATCCACAGAGTCAAATTTCTTGTAATGTGTACGTAATGTCCGAATTATTATACAGCTGTAAGCGTAGTTAGTATGATTATGTGGTGTGTGAAATAAACTAGTATGTCTAGTTCGGGTTGACGGCACTTGAAGTTGGAGTTCTATGTATATATTATTTCTGGGCTAGCTTTTCAGTAATTATAGCTTGATTAGTAAGAGACAAACATGGCTTCAACTATTCGTAGTTATAATTAATTTTTGTTTACACAAAAAAAAATGTCACTTCAGTCATGAAAAATAAAAAACATAGTAAAATACAATCACGAATAAAATATTGTGTAAAAAAACGTTACACCAATATAAACTTTATCTACCAAATGCAATTTTCCGTTTCCTATGACATGAATTTAAAAATATGTGTAATTTGATGCTTCAATGGGCGCTTATAATGGCTCGCCTATTAATACGAAAGGCGAACGGAGGGAGCATGCCCTCAAAGGGACGGGCTTGATGTCAAAAGCATACCTACTTGTTTCACCTATATTATTGAGAGTGATATTATCATAGAAAATATTAACCGAGCCTCCAGGAAGCCTCGGAAATATTATATTTCTATACATAGGTCTTATTTGTACTCGTTGGTGAAATTCCTGTAATAGTCCAAGTAATACTGAGTTGAACTTTACTCAATAAAGTGTTCTGTTTGATGATTTTGATCTTCGAATATGCTACGTATTGTAATGTTGTTGTACTGTGTTTTATGGAGCATTGTGATATTTTTTTTACTGTTTATAGGCCTGAGGGGCTAAAAAGGAAGCTAAAGCTATTGCTTTAAATTTAATTTGCGTAGAAATATTTTTCTACGCAATTCATTTATTCGAATTCTCGGCAGATCCTAAGTGATTCCAATATTGTTTGGTAAAATAGTTACTCATTATATACAATTCAATTCATTAAAAGATTTGGAATTGATGAATTGCATAAGATCTGCTTTAAATTTGAAAAAATGAATTGCGTTAGCAATATTGCATAGCTTCCTTTTTAGGGGGCCCGTGTTTTACCGCAATCTCGCCATGATGAGTGATGATGCGGCCGAAGGTGGTAAGCATACAAAGCCTAGAAAGAACTGGCTCTCAAAAAATATATGCCACAAAAATGATTGTTATTACGTTAATAATAATAATAATGTCGAATAGAACTTTTGATTATTTCAAAATGGGGCAGTGTAATAAAACTTGAGCTTTCGGTAAGCAACTACAGCTTTGAGTAGTATTGTACTTCCTCAACTTTTGAGAAGGTACCTAGCTGACTAACAACCACTTTCAGTTGAGAATCTGCGCCAAGCACCGATAACGGTGTATTCCAACAGTAGAGCAGCAATCGAGATCCAGTCCACTCCTGAGTTTTGTTAACCTTAAACCTTGATAAAATTAGAAGTCAAACAAAACCTTGTCCATAATAAAGAAAGTCATCTTGAATATGGTTTGATAAAAGTTTACTGTAAATGTGTGTGAAACGTATAAATATCATTGACATTTTAGTATTTCGAAGCTAAAAATATAATGTGACGACGTTTTCACAACAGTATCTTTAGATTTCAAAAAGGAAATACGACCGGCTGGACACACGTCATAAAATGAAACGACGAAAACTTATTGGGGGAGCAAGTTTATTGGCAGTATCATGATATAGCTGATCCTCCATAAAAATATGTATCGGTATTGTAAGAAAAATATGACTCGAGCCCCACGCTCGACCCTTGCAAACGGTACACGCAAAAATGAACATTCAATTCACACGTTTTATGAGGGTAGTAGGGAGAATATCGCTTGGCTTGCTGATTCAGGGATATCGAACTCCTGGTTCGTACATTGTATAAAATACAGGTGTGCTTGTTGGTGAGCGTCATAATTTTGTTTGCAAAGCTGTTTTGGTATCAGGATGTCTAAGGATCGGATGGTTTTATGCAAAGTGGAAAGTCATGCTGTAGGTGACGAGATCGTTTGTGATGACAGCCATTATATATTCATTATTTTTGACATGAAGATTAATGATGCGTTTATGCATTTTCATGAGTTTACAGAAATTTATAGGAATGGGAAAAAAGCAAATTACTTTGCTACTTTTGAGATTTAGAATGAAACTATTAAATATGTAAGAGTTGTTATTAAAAACCCCAAACAAACTGAATGGTAAAGGTTTAAATAATAGGAACGATAAGATCAGAGGCGAAAATCGGCACTAAATATTCCGTTCACACATCTAAACTATTTGTTGCGTACTAAAAAAAAGATTCAACTTAAGTAAACGTTTGGAAGACTACGAAACTAGATGTAAATAATTCCTAGAGTTTAGATTCGGTTCATGCTCACCGAATTGAGGAAAAACACGCACCTGATTTTCGTTTTAGAACGTCCATATTACAATACCACATTATAAATAGAAATTATTCTTATTTTATAATTATGCATTTGCTATTTGAAAACAGTCGTTAAAAAACAATATTATCACTTCTAGTCATAGTGAGTTTTTCCAAACAATGCAATAAATTAAAATAAGTGCAATTTAAAAGAATATTTGACAGTAATTTAAGATAACAAAAGGTCATATTGTTAAAACAAAATATTTCAATACAAGATTCTTTTGGTGACTGTACTTTTTGTTGACTGTACTTGCATTGTCTTCCAATACACTCATGTATACCAAATATAAAGTCAATCCGACCACTGGAAGTGGATGAAATTCCACTTGCAAGATTCCAATCCAACAATTTAACATAGATACATTGCAAGTTACGGAAAAGTTGTAAAAAGAAAATTAATTTCTTTGAAGGTTGTTACAACAGACAGGTGATACGTTAAAAGTTAACGAAAGCCAAAGTACGTTTTCCTTTTTGTTTTACTTTATAAATTCTCTTATTTGTAACTATTCTAAGCAAATTTGCTACAGAAATGATAATCAAACAATCCCGTGTGTTTACACATCGAACAGACCTCGCGGGGCGGGCGCCGCGGCGCGTCCGGCGAAGCATCCGGTAAATATTTGAGCGATTCACGCTCTACAATTTACGTCCATCTGGGGAGCTTCTAGCGTTGCTTTATGCTCTATCAAATGCTATGGAATTCCTTAATTAGAAATGTTTTAGTATTCGTTCCCAACCGGATGCTGAATATTCAAGTATCTACCTGCAAGACTTTGTTTGAGGATAATACAGTTGATTTTTTTAAATAAAATACCTGAGAGTAAGAATCTAATTTGTATCGTTCCTTGTTTTTTATATTTTCGATCCACGTTTTATTTCTTTGTTAAAATGATCTATGCTTTAAAGCAATTCAAAATTAGCTCTCTGAATATCAAAATACTAGATTTAGACATAGTTATAATGATATCCGAAAGATCGTAATAGACTAGACGCCAAATTGAATCCGTTAGGTAAAATAATGAGAGGGTTATAAATCTCCATTAGCAACGGGGTATCTGAATAACAAATGTCTGAAGTCCCAACTAGGAAAGTTGGCTTATAGATAGTCCAATTTATGCGTAAGTCTCTCGGATTAATGTAAAATAGAACAGATTATTTTGAGATTTAGTTGAGGTATACTCTTCAGTTTGGTTTATCAAACCTAATATTTTTAGATGCGTTCAGTTTTCGTTCGTTATAGTTTAATAATCGGGTACTATAATCCACAGTAGGTATATCGGTTATGTTAAAAAAGTCGCAGACTACTGGCAGAATACGCAACACCGCCTTCAATAGGTAATTCAAAATTCAGTGCTTTGCGTTGCTGGTACTTGCAGAACTATAGTGTGCGCTCCATGATCCATACAAGACGGATATTCGTACTGTGATGCAATACGATCTCACCCGCCAATATGATGTCCGTCTGTGTATCATAATGTTATTTAGTATTATTAGGAACTGGTAGCAGTTAGGTTAGCTTTGAAGATGGGACTTCTCGTCAAAGATATTACAATCAATCGTACCACCATACCTCCATCAAAGCTCGCATTTAATTAACCCTAAAACCAACCAAAACTACATTAAACCGGTTCTAACCAGTAATGACACTATAAAGGGATAGTGATTTACGTTAGGTGTCGGCGATTAGCATCGAAGAGGCTACCGGGACGGTCCGTTCGGCGCATTTCAATTACTGCGCTAGAGGGTTGCCCCACTGAATAATGCATACGGACTTTGATTGAAATGTTCGGTACTCGTGTTGGACTTAATTCTTAAATGTTTGCTTATTGATTGTACTTGATTTTACTGGACGGCGTTTAGTTGTTATTTATTGTTAGTATTACTGTATACCCTTTTGTTCACGAAAGGAATTTATCTGATTAATTTCTAGAGATTAAAAATATTTCTAGGGTTTGTGTTAAATTAACACAAACCCTTGAAATATTTTTAATCTCTCATTAATCTATTTTATAGATATCACACCATTCCCAATCCCAATAAGGACTATCCATGTTGAGTTTTTGGTCAGAAATAGCTAGTCTCCACCTTTAGAATATCAATTGATATCTACATTATATAACTGTATAAAATACGTTTTCTGAAAAGAAACCATACATATATTTTTTAATTAAATCACCACTTTTATACAACCTCATAAACATGACGAGCGAGTACCTAATTTTAAACATGAATGTAACACAACCACTTTGGGTCAGTCTCTCGCTATAATGGTGTAATTGCAGGAATTCCTCAATCAAATATTTGAAAAAATCTGACATTAATAATGTACGCAGAAAAAGAAAACTTTGACACGTTTAGTACTTTAAAATACCAGCCAAATGCGAGCACAGAGGATTCGGATTCCGATGAATCGATATTTATTTAGTCTATTATGTATCTTTTTTATGTTTTAAACTATATAATTTAAAATCTAAAAATATCTACAAATAGTCCGCGATGGTATATGTCTATATCCTATAGATAACCCACAGTAACCAATTTAAACGATTGAGTTTTTTTTTGTGTTTACTTTGATGATATTTTGACCCATATAATATTATTATTATTTATCTAATTCAATGAGTTAGGTACTACGACGGAAATTTTATGTAGATAAGTTTGCTCTCTACTGCTATCATTATCATTTATATTTTTAAAGATCACAGATTTAAAATGATTAAAAAAGCAAGAAACAGTATTCGCGATACATTGACCGGGCGGGTGGCCGCGCGCTCGACTCCACATTACGATTACGACATTGCACACGTGCGAAGCCGGGGCGGGTCGCTAGTTACTTATAATATTATTGTTTCTTAGTCTTCGGGTCCACAAAATACATAAAATGTCTACATTTAAGACTACTTGAATTAAGACAAAAGCCAGAGATATTCAAACGGATAGACGGATAAAGTTGCCACAATAATAGTATAAGTACGGACCCTGTGAATACGAGACCCCAAAAATTTTATATTTGACTAACATTTAAAATAATCCATACGTTAAACATTCAAGGGGATATCAACAAGCGAGTACTAATTTATAAAATCTAGTTGATGCTCAATATAATGTAGTCACTTTATAAAAGCTTTCACGCAGATGGCCAGCGTAAATGTTGACATAAAATGAAATTTGAAATTGGCACGGATATAATACCGTTTCCTGATACCTATGCGTTCGTGTATTGAAATACAACCGATGAGAATACTGATATGCGAGGACATGCTTCCTTTACAAAACAGTACTGACTGAATACATTTATAATTGGATAGAAAGCTGTTTTTTTTTTTAATATGGTATTGGTAAGAGTATCATTTATTGCTCACTGAACCTTTACCAAAAACCTGTGACATTGCGTTTGACCAAATTAAAACCTATTTTGAAAATCAGCTTCACTCGTGTTATTATAACTTCTTTAACTATTTTATTTTTATTTTGACAATATTCAATAAATATGAACAATAACAATCTATATATAGAAAATTTCCTCAAGCCTGCCGCTGCTTCCGATTCCGGCAAGGTTCCTAGAAGGCTGGCAGCGTTTCCACTTTGGATAGCCAAGCTGACGCGTTGGCGGAAAAAGCTCCCCGCCCGCTGGTCTCCGGAGGTCTCGTTCAATTTTGATGACAACTGATAATATACTGAATATATTTCCAATAGTGGAATATCAATGACAGATTAATAAACTATTTTACACATTCATTGCAGGGTGATTTAATAGGAATACGAGAGAGAGGTAGAGCACAGCGATGAGAGAGGTAGAGCATAGCGTTTATTCGCTCAAAGAGCAGCTCGACTGGGAAAGTACCTACCTCCACCTTACAGAATACCGCAGCCAAATAACTTTATGTTGTGTAAAGTTGTGTTCCTACGCGTGAGCAAGGTCGCCAGAGCCCATAGGGGAGGGGGGAAAGGTCGGTAACGCGTGAGCAATGCTTCTTGTGTTGCAAGCGTCCATATGGCTACGGTAACCGCTTACCATCAGGCGGGCCGTATGCTTGTTTACCGACTTAGTTGTATTAAAAAAAAAAAAAAAACGAGTTTTTTATTGATACAATGTCATTAAAAAAAATTTTATAAGAAGAGGAACAGGACGTAATATTAGTCAGCGTCTCCCCCTTTTTCCGTCGTCACTTCCGGCTACGTTGGCGTTACGTCGCGTGATGTTAATGTACTGAGTTGATAATGTATTGTAAAGATTGGCGCTTTATATCATGCAACATGTTTCATTAATTATCTAGACTCTAGATTCTACTTAGAGTTATTTTAAAACAGTGATCTGAAGATCTGCCCACAGCTACCTTCTACCGTCGCAATTCTCGGTATCGACGAGTCTATCCTCATACATTGGAACCGAAATGCGATAGTTTGGTACTGTGCGGTGGTACTCCTACGACGGCTCCCCGCCGTAGTTTTCCCAAGGGATTACAACATAGGGTTCTTCAAAAAGGTGTGTAGAGGTATGTGCAGAGTCGGCAACAATGAGTGACTCCTGGTGTTTCAAGCGTCCATAGGCTACGGTAACCGCTTGCCACCTTATTAGTATAAAAAAAATTGGTGAACTCAAATAGGCAAAACCACCATGAACTTGAGATTATCAGATTGATATAAAATAGTCTGAATCTAATTATTTGATAATGCAGTTTGTTGTAGGTTAATCTAGGTAATAAATTAGGCAAGCGAAGTGTGAGATTCCCAGTTAAAATATAAACCAAGGAAGCCGGATTGAGAGCCTTGCACTAGTAGTTAACTGATAGGAGTAAAATCTCCTTTTTGAACTGTACCTATTTCCTTAACCTTCCATTGTTTAATTTTGTTTATACTTAGAACAACATAAATATTTATATCTCTTTGGTTCTAATTTGCATCTAAAGATAGTTTTGTTTTTGTTATTAACTTATCTGTTTCGCCGAGAGTAGGCGTTCCTTGTTGAGTTACTCGAAGGATTTCTCGACTTCTTATTGCCAGATAAGGCTCTAAATGCCCATTATATTCAGCCTACGAAGCCGCCTACATATTTAGAAGATTGTTAATGCTTTACAAAAGGAATCAATTTTGTTTTAGACATACATCCGTACCGCTGTTTCAGGTTTTTTTCAGGGTTTAAAGTTACTAGTACTAAATTATTAAAATCAAAATTTTAATATTATTAAAAATAAATTAGTGAAGGTTCTGATAATGCACATATAAACATTATACTAGTTAACTCCACCACCGGTTCGGGATATACTTACACTGACAATATTTCGGAAAGAAACTCAGCCAGAGATTTTTTGAGGGTCTTTCTTTTCAGACTACAGTTTTTGTTTCATATACTTATATGATTATCTATAAAAATTGTCACATAGCCAGCGGGATGCAAGTGCAGAGAGAAGCTACTATATTTTTCTTTGATAAATTTGACCATAAAAAAAAGTTTTTCGCACTATAGAACCATGTTACGGTTACTCTAAAAGATACACCTTAAATAAAATGCTATTTCACGAGTGAAGTATGGTTAACCCGAAAGGAATTTATCGTGACTGGCCCCACTTTGCTGATGGATTTAAAGACCCAAATAGCAGTTGGATTCCGCTACTAAGTTTAATCAGATTTTATACAAGTGATCATAATTTGCGGAAGTAATATCTATACTCAATTTGCATAAGGTTTAAATTAAGGATTTTGTAAATTTGTTTAAAATCCATCCTCAATCACCTATCGCTACATATAATGTTCCAGACAGCCGCTACATTTAAAAGATAATATTGTGTAAGAATTCGTTTATCACTGTTGACCACGTTGAGATGGTCAAAAACAAACCTATCGAATATATTATATCTATCGTTTATATACGAGAAGTAGAGCTTAGCGTTTATTCGCTCCAAGAGCAGCTCGACTAGGGAAGTACCTGTTCCTGGATTACTGAGCGTGAGCAGAGTAAAGGGGACAGAGTACAAGCTTCTAAGGAGCGTTCAGAAATTATACCTATTTTGGTAGGGTAAGCACGGGAGAATAACATTAAATGACTGCATAAAAATTAAATTATTAAAAGAAACAAAAAACACGACTGCGATGCAGTCTGCCCTGAGTTTGAGCACAGGCCGAGCCAGTATAAACCGGTTTCCCCTCGTACGTGACGAGCCGCCTGTGCTTTCGCACACACGCGCCACAAGCTTGTAGTTGTGTACCTACCGTAGCGCGTTTGTATGAAGCTTGGTATCTGTCCCCTTTACTCTGTGGCGTGAGTAAAGTCGCCAGAGCTCATAGGGGAGTGGCGAAGGGTCGGTAACGCGTGAATGCTCGTTTGTTGCAAGAACATAAACTACCATGCCCGCACATCAGTGAATGATTTAGACATAATGTTGTATGATGGTAAAAAACTATGCAAAATATTCAATTAAATTGAGGCTTGCTTCATTCTATTTAAAAACAGTTTTATAACTGAAGTTAGAATTGTATTTGATTGCCATTTACTAAACGGCCCGAAAATATAATTATACAATAAAACTTTCATGACATATTTGTTATAATCCAACCAAAAGCCATCCAACATGTTTATCCGTGTAAAATTGAATTCCCAATAGCTGATTATGCCATAATTCATCAGACAAACAGCTAATTATATAGAGATTAGCCTTGTTCCCAATGTTGCGGGCTTTAATAAACATTGGACATGATTTATATATCGTGCCTTTATTTGTGATAAAATTTTAGTAGACATAAAAGCTATATTGATTCAGTTTTTGAATACTTTGAGCTATTTTTAACATTATTTATATTTTTGACGGGCCAGTTGGCGCAGTTGGTTAAGATTCACCTTACGCGCCGCAGGTCGTGGGTTCGATTCCCACACAGGACATGCATTTGTGTGCATGAACATGTCTGTATGTCCTGAGTCTGGGTGTAGTAGTATATGTATTATATCAGTTATCTGGTTTCCATAGTACAAGTTCTGCTTAGTTTGGGATCAGATGACCGTGTGTGAGAAATGTCCCAGGATATTTATTTATTTATTTTTAATAATTCATTCATCATTAACATTGAGGTTAAAATCGGTTAAATCGTTCAAGTTTGCAGTATAATTATGGTTTCCAATAAAGATATGATTAAAAATAAATCATTTCAGGTTTTATCATGTTTACACTTTATAAGAAAAAAAAACATGTTGAAGCAATTTGTTTCCTCCAATGAACTCTTTATGTAAATTTTTTGATTATTTACAAAGCTTTGTTTAAAGTAATTAAACTCGACTCCACTATTCTGTAAACTTCAAAATATTACTTACTCAGTAACCCTTATAGAAATTGCAAAAGTTTTATTTAAAATAATTCTGCAAACTACTTCAACACTATTAGTATTTAATTAAGCGTAATAAATACTACGAAAGCTTTTTCCATTAACATTTTGCAGCTCGCTATAAATTTTCCTGAAAAGCACCCACAGTAATCCTGAATTCATTACAGCGCCATCTGTGTCTTCAGCCATAAACTATTTAGAACGCAATGCGTGCGAATTGCTATTCTGAGGTTGTAGGCTCTATACGTATTAATAAGTTGAGCACTTGTACAGATAGAGGTATCGCCGTGTCCTATTTAGAAATAAATAAGACAAGGAGGTATGTTGATAATGGACATTCACGACATCGTTTGCTTGTACATGGCCACTTTGTAAGACCTGTGGTGTGGTACGGACTATCTCATTTAAGAAATGTACAGTCTCGGCTCTCTCATTGTATGGTAGAGAAACGGGGCATAGAATAAAATATGTCAGACAGCCCACTATTGCCTAATAGTAGTTTATATTTGAGAAAATAAGGGCATACCCTTACTTACTCAGCAATATAATACATACCAGATTCTCAAATTCTCGAATCAACGATTAGGTAGGCTCTTAGATGAAAAGTCTCTGGATTATAAATTATTAGTCTAGATCAGTGATTCCCAAAGTTGATTGAACCGCGACTCACCTAACAAAAAGTTCTAAAATCGGGACTCACCTCTTGGTTTTTTGCCTTGGTTGTGAGCCTAAATCAAGATATTATATTATTACCGGCCGCCAGCTGAACTTGTGAATTAATTTTAGCTCCTTACAATGGTATGGTTATGGACAAACGCAAGAACAGCATCTTCAGAATTTTCGAGAATTGGGTTATTGAAAAAAAAAAAAAACATTTTTTTATTATGTATTTTAAAACTTTATTAGAACAATTTTGAAAGTCAATTAAAAAAAACCAAAATATATTTATTATCAATTTATTATAAATTATTTAAAATGGACCAAATTTGAAAAATAGTCACGTGACTCAAAACGGGTCGGCTGGCCGGGCGCCCTGCTTGAAACGTCACAATGTTAAAGTAACTCTACGTGAGTACACGGTCGAACGGTTTCTACTATACAGTTGGTTAAGATTCCATCTATCGCACCGCAGCTCGCAGGTCGTGGGTTCGATTCCCACACAGGACGTACATTTGTGTGCATGAACATGTCTGTATGTCCCAAGTCTGGGTGTAATTATGTATGTTAAGTATGTATTTACAAACAAAAAGTTGTAGGTATTTGTATTATATCAGTTATCTGTTTCCACATTACAAGCTCTGCTTAATTTGGGATTGACATGACAAATGACATGATTTTGGTGATGATGTGGCGGTTGGTAAGTACACAAAGCCTACAAGGAACTGGCTCTCAAGTGCAGCTGTCGGAACACACCGACAGGTGCTTGGTAGTAGCCAGCCAGATGGGTATTGGGTATTACAAATTACTCTACCACCGTGCTATGATTTCCTCACGTTGTTTTCCTTCACCGAAAGCTAAAACTCATTTTAGAATTCGAACCCGGGACCTTCGTCTCGGTGTCCGACGTCATTACCACTGAGCTATCATCGACTTAAGATCATAAAAGTTTCCCATAAATTTCCCATAATATTAAAAGTGAAATGTTATGAGTCACTATTTTTTTTTATACGACTAAGTCGGTAAACAAGCGTACGGCCCGCCTGATGGTAAGCGGTTACCGCAGCCCAAGGGCGTCGCCAGCCGATGGCGCAGGGGGGGGCAAGTTGACTTTACCTACTACAATTCATACTTTTGAGAAAAGTAGGTATAAATTGTAGGTAAAGTCGACAGAACATGAAGCTTTTCACTTGTACTACGAGCCTTACATCTACAGCGATTGTAATAACAACAGTATCTTAGTACTATATACATATATATTTAGAATCTCTAGGGGGGGGGGCAGCTGCCCCTCCTTGCCCCCCCTTGGCGACGCCCTTGCGCAGCCATATGGTCGCATAGCTCACGCGTTACCGACTTTTCCCCCTGATGCCCCATGAGCTCTGGTGACCTTACTCACACGCAGGAACGCAACTTTACACAACATAAAGTTATTTGGCTGCAGTGTTCTGTAAGGTGGAGGTACTTCCCCAGTCGATCTGCTCTTTGAGCGAATAAACGCTACGCTCTACCCCGTGGCTCTCTCTCCTCTCTTAAACAAGAATCAAAAATTGCGCCATTTTGAACTATTCAGTTATTGGTCCGAGTACTCTCAAAATTTATATTTGAGAGGTCCTTGGACCTCATAACATGAATCTTTGCTCAAAATTAAAAATAATGTCCGCCATTTTGAATTATTTAGTTATTGGTCCGATTGCTCTCAGAATGGATATTTGAGAGAACCTTGGACCACATAACATAGATCAAAGCTCAAAATTAAATTAAATGACAGCCATATTAAACTTCTTACTTGAATGATATCTCTCAAAATCGATATCCGGGTTCCGCATCGTGACTGAATACGAATATTTTGTTAGAATTAATAAAAAGTTGCCGCCGTTTTGAAGTTTTTAATTGACCCAAATATCAGTTTTGAGAGCAATCGGACCAATACCTACATAAATCAATATGGCGGCCACTTTTTTTAATGTTGAGGAAAGTATCGTTTTATGTTGCCCAAGGGTCTCTCGAATATCCATTTTGAGAGCAATCGGACCAGTAACTAAATAATTCAAAATGGCGACCACTTTTTTTTTATTTTGAGCATAGATTCATGTTATGTGGCCTAAGGGTCTCTCAAATATCTATTTTGAGAGCAATCGGACCAGTAACTAAATAATTCAAAATGGCGGAAACTTTTTTAAATTTTGAGCAAATATTCATGTTATGTCGCCCAAGGGTCTCTCAAATATCCATTTTGAGAGCAATAGGACCAGTAACTAAATAATTCAAAATGACGAACATTATTTTAAATTTTGAGCAAAGATTCATGTTATGTTGCCCAAGGGTCTCTCAAATATCCATTTTGAGAGCAATCGGAACAATAACTAGATAGTTCAATATGGCGGCTACTTTTT
Source organism: Achlya flavicornis (assembly GCA_947623365.1). NCBI lineage: Eukaryota > Metazoa > Arthropoda > Insecta > Lepidoptera > Drepanidae > Achlya > Achlya flavicornis. Next base: position 3,731,101 of record OX392473.1, on the reverse strand, counting down.
GAATTTTGTGAAGAGATAAATGTTATGAGGTTCCAAGGGCATCTCAAATATCCATTTTGAGAGAAATTGGAAAAACAACTAAATAGATGAAAATGGTGGCAATAAAAAAAATGATGAAGGGAAATTAAATTTTAATAAAACATGGCGTCTTCCCGGCCAGCAAAGATTACGTGATTATTTGCTCAGTAGTCCCTAAAGTGGTGGCATTAAAATTTCATGCTTTGGTGAATTGGACTATCCTACTATCCATCTGAAGCGCTCGTGGCTTAGCATGATTAGCCGTTCTTAATCGATCGGCAAAGTTAAGCTACGTTTGTCGTGGTCGGTACCTGGATGGGTGACCGCCTAGTGGTATTTCAAATCGAGCGTTTCCGTGCTTCGGAAGGCAAGTAAAGTCGTTGGTCCCGGTTATCACTTAATTGTGATAGTCATTAAGCTAGTTGGATGCCTCCTAGGCGGCTTGAAAAATTCCAACAGTAGGTTGACCACTAGCCTATCTCCACCAATCCGCAGTGGGCACGCGTGGTGGAGTATCGCCCAGTCCCTTTCACCCTCATTTGTGAAAGGAGGCCTGTTCTCAGCAGTGGGACATTATATATGATGATGATGATGACTATCCATCTGATTAGAGGCACGTTGCCCTATGTTTCTATGGTTTCAACTTTTAGACATTTTGTAGCAAATTTAAAAACATTTTTTTGGGAGTTATTTGTGAATTATTTGTACACGATGGTACGAAATAAAGACGGTAATCTTTAAAATTTACTTTCTGTGATAAATTTATAAATATATTGACGATAATAACAAGATTTAATTGATGAAAACGTAAAAAACTGTATCAATTGTATGTAATGGTGAGTAACAATTAACATTGTGACGTCACGCGCCCTCATCGGGGTAGTTCGGTATATGTCGGTTCGTTTTCGGTACACAGTTCAAACAAATATTTTCAATTGGTTATAACTTTTTAATAACAACGAAAAAAATAAAACTAAAAATAGTTTTGTATAATAACTTATATATGATCTTTCGATTTATGACAAAAAAAAAATCACTTCAAATTCCCAGTTATGATTAACTTATCACAAGTAGAATATTATAGACAAACTAAAGAGGCGTTTAATAAAAATTATAATTTTCTAGAAATACTTTAGTGCACGTAAAGTTTTATAACCTATTTCGAGTTATAGACATTTTACATATTCCAACTTTAAGAAAGTTAAATGAATCGTTAACCTGGGAGCTAATTTGAATTTGGAAAGTTATGATTAACAGTAAGAATTTATAATGGCCTCAATTTTAACTGTACGAAAAGCTAATATTCTGATAGAAATCGTCATTTTCGCTTCATTTCCACCCTTTCCTCAAAAACCCATAGTTTCTAAAGAACAATCCCGAAGTTATTATAAAGAAAAATTAAAATTTATTTTAATTTTAATACCAACACAACATTATACAAAATTTAAGCGAAAAATAAATTATCAAAAATATAATAATTTCATTGTGTTTTGAAATCCGAAATGTACAGCGACTCAGTTACAAATAAGTCCAATAGCTTCACTGATTTTCGGTCAAATCATCATCATCATCATATATAATGTCCCACTGTTGAGCACAGGCCTCCTTTCACAAATCGGGGTGAAAGGGAATGGGCAGATACTCCACCACGCGAGCCCACTGCGAATTGGTGGAGGTAGGCTATTGGTCAACCTACTGTTGAAGTTTTCAAGCCGCCTAGAAGGCCTCCAACTAGCTTTACGTGTCTTCCGAAGCACGAAACCGCTCGATTTGAAATACTACTAGGCGGTCACCCATACAGGTACCGACCACGATGGTGGTAGCTTAATCAAGAACGGCTTATCATGATCATGCTACACCACGAGCGATCCTAATGTAACTTACCGCTCATTAAAAATCTAATGAACGACTTTAAACCAAACTTGGTCCAATAAATTAAACAGTAAAGCATCAATTAATCTACCTTTGTTTAAAGACAATTCAAACCCTCTTTATCTGTCGTTAATTTTTCCAACTATTCACCCATTCTCAACACGATGGGTGAATTAATTCGATATCGTACCATGGAACTCTCAGAGCGATCGTAAGGGTCTCTCACCACAAGTAGCTAGCACTTGATCCATCCGCTCTCGAACCCGCTCCACGCCTAACATTAATCGCAGACAGCACTGGTGTATTGATAATTTAAATGGTGAATAATCATAGTCTGTCTTTGTCGTATAAATTTTATCGTTTCAGTTTATTACTTTGTGTTGAGTGTATGTAATAAGAGTCGTTCCCGATACAAACTACTTTACCAAATGCTAAAGCTGTAAAAAGTTGATTGTGGTTTCATAATGAGTTTATTAAAAAGTGTTCTTCGTTAAATAAAACTTGTTACACAAAGCAAATAAAAATTCAAAAGCCATATTCAATACCAGGTATGTGTGTTCCGCGCGCTCCATCTGCCTTGTTCTGTAATCTGTGCTAACAAGAATAAGAATACACCACCAGCTTTTATTTGTTATATTTTTGTTATTTATTTGTTTCTTTGGAAAGGTTGTTTGTTATCATGAGTACAATCATGTTTCTAAGTATCGTTTACTAATTACCAGTCACCTATATATTTAAATTCTTACATTATATTATTTCGTCTCTTATCATATCAGTTGTTACGATGCGACCTTTCTTATTTCAATTATTGTTTCTGGTCCTAAAAACTACTTTAAAATTTTCAAATAAAAAATGTCTCATCAAATATTTATTCAGTTCTCTTGACATATTCTTTTATTATTGAAAGATACTTCCAACTGAACAGGGGTCTATTCAGTTGGAAGTATCTTTCAATAATAAATTAATAACATAATTCCTCAAAAAACAATAAACTCAAAAATATTAAGTGACATTTGAGTCTTATTTGATTATTTCAATACGGTATTGAAATAGTCAAATAAGATTCAAATGTCACTGAATTTTTTGTTTTTTGAGGAATCCCGCTTCAGGTGAGGTTCAATGTTTTATTTCAATACATACCTATGTCCCTAAATATTGTCTCTCTCAATAATATCTAGATTACCAGACAAGTGTTTTATATCTTCATTTTCTCATTGTTAGGTAAAGTTCTTTATTTTAACAATAAAATTTATTGAAGAAAGCCTTTATTCTCATTATCTACCTACCATTATTTCGAATGTTCCGGCTCTAGGCTGATTGCCAAAGCCTACGTCGTGATAAAATAAAATAACATTGTATTGTAACACTCGTAAATATAATATCAACTCCAATTTCTGAGCTACACACGATTAATTTACCTACATCAAGGAGTGTTTCAATTCTCAGAAGGGCTGATGACAAACCCAAGGGCGGGTTAACCGCACGCGTAACGCCACCCCACGAGCGTACACGAGTGGCCACACAAGTAATTTTCACTTTCCGAAAGGGGTAGTTCTTTACAGGAAATAGTAGGCCTTTGGATCTTTGTTACACTTTGAAGTGGTGAGGAAGGAAATCGCTTGGAAATTCGTTGAAACCATCAAATATTATCCATCTTGGCTTATAGAATTTGTTAGTGTATTTATCGAATTGACACTGGTAGGTGCTGATTTTTTTGAAAATACTACTATTATTTTGTTAATAGTAATTCGACACAAAATATTTTTATTTTTACACGGCTTCCCAGAATCCTTTTCTGGGAAGCCGTGTAAAAATAAAAAGTAAGGTTTTCAGGGTTCATTCCATCAAAGCCTGAACAGATTTGTATGAATCGTTTTGTTAGAATCCTTACATCATCCGAAGTGACACTGGCTATATTCTTTTAGTTCGTTTTTTGGCAGGGCAGTCGTGTTTTTATAATTTTTTAAATAATTTTGAATTGATTTATAAGAACTGATATAGAGATTTTGACTTTTGTTCACCTTTTTGCGGCAATAAAATATTATTTTCGAACCCCTAGAAAATATAATTATTACATGGATTATACAAATTGAATTGATTTAGCCGTTATTCTTATATATATATATATATATATAAGAATATATATATATATATATATATTCTACATTTAAAAACCAAATAAAAAGGCTAATTAGCCATCTCTTTTATCTGAGAAGGTACAACAAGGTGAACTTCTGTAAATATTTTAGCTATCTTACAAGGCAACGTAAAACAACCAGACGTAACGTTAAAATTATAGGTACAAAGCCTGAACAGAAGGGGTTGTGATAATTAAAGTAAGCTGATTTTTAGATTTTATTTTATAGCCAACCTTTGTAGAAAGACAAAGGCTCACGACTGACAATAGAGGTCGCCACCTGTACTTGGTGGATAAGTTATTGGGTGACCACGAAATTTAAATAAATATGGGTTATTTTTTTTTACTCAAGTGCACTTGAGTCTGTAGTATTTTCCCTAATCACATATCTATGCCAATATAATAAATCTGAAGAGTTTCTTGTTTACGCGCTAATCTCTGGACCAGTCGGATTCGTAAAATTCTTAAACTAATAGGAAGCTAACATCATCCCCGAGTGTTATAGGCTGTTTATCCCGGGAACGCAGACGAAACTGCGGGGGACAGCTAATTTCTAATATATGCATATCAGGGGTGAACCTTTAAAAATTGTATTCAATGTAAAAAATATACGTACCTTCCTTTTTATAACCTTAATTTGAGGAATGGTATAATTTCTCATTAATATAATAATAATAGTGTATGAAATCATCATCTACGTAATTATTACATCTCGTAAGCTTCGGCAAGAAAGATCATCTCGCCAACCTCTTATATTTTTACATGCATTATAAATAATAATAAATTATACAATTTAACATACTGACCGGAGATTTCATGAAACTTTTTTCTTTTAAACAATACATTGTTTTATTTCAATAACAAACATGTACAAATTACAATCTTATGGGCTATTTACAATTAAAACGAAATATCAAAAAACAATAATTATAAAAAAAAAAAAAAAAGTGAAAAATATTTACACCGAAACGATTATAAATAATTGCTGTCTTACCATAGGTAGGGTGCCCAAAAGACTGGCCACGTTACCTCGCTAGATAGCGACCGAGGTACGAGCCAGCCCTTTGGTTTCTCCCTTTTATTAGGTACATACAAATGATGGTCACCCTAAGCCTAAATAATTCTCTTTTCAACGTAGAGAACAATAGTAATTTAAAGAGGCCGTGATGGGACTCTGATTGTGACACGATTTGTGGAGATTATTTTTAACGGAACAATTTTTTTTGTTCTTCTTTAGATAAGTAACAGCTTCTTTTCTATTTTTTTGTTGTATGGTAAGGTAAAGTATTATTAGTACGTCCTTAAAGTAAGGCATCCTTAAAATCTCTTGTAATATCATTAGTCTAATATTTGCAATAAACATTTAATAATAAGTTTAATTTTTAATACAAGTTTTTTTTGGTGACTGTACTTTTTGTTGACTGTACTAGCATTGTCTTCCAATATACTAATGTATACCAAATATAAATAAAGACAATCGGACCACTGGAAGTTGGTGAAATTTGACTTACAAGATTCCATCCGAACAAACATAGCTACATAAAAACATTGCAAGCTTGTAAAAAGACTTTTACTGAAAACATCTTTTTTGTATGAAATTTCGTGCTTGGGCCAAATTCTATGCCAGTGTGTATATGACATCATAATATCAGCGAAGCCTGATTGAAATACTACTTGGACATACAATCCAACACAAAACTATATCATTTTTCTCCTCAATTTATCAAACACCTAATCCAAATAATAACAATTTCTGAAGATTTTAATTAACCGAAACCAATGTCAAAAACAACTCACAAAAACAAATTAATTACGTCATGTCCTAATCAAGCCACCAATAAAATCAAAAACTACCTACACAGATGAAAATGAAGAGAAAAGCTGACCACTCTATTAGGTCATTATATCGTCATGCCAAACTTGCAGGTTTCTGGGCAATAGACGGCCCAAGTTTGTGTTTGCGAACATAATTACAGCCTTGCCGAGCTGCGATTGGGCAAACTCCGCGTGAAATTGGTACACGCTACTTGGGAAGAGATGCCCTACAAACTTTGAACTTGTGACATCTTCATCAAAACAATTGGTGGCATTTTTTTAATGCTTGATGACATTTTATTTACTTAATTATCAAACAGCTTATAATTATACAACCACGCTGCAGGGGCACGAAGCTTGCGTAACAGCGGGGGTCTTACCTACAGCTTCATGATAACTTACCTAAGGAGCCATCGCGGCTTTAAATCACTCTTAAAATACGGTGCCTTTTTTTTTTTTTATGTCAAGAGGTTGACAAACAGGCAGACGGGCCTCCTGATGGAAAGTGGTCACCGTCGCCTATAGACATTTGCAATACCAGGGGGATTGCCAATGTGTTGCCGACCTTGAAGAGCTCTTTTTACGCTTCTTATTCATTATTTTTTTCTGAAACAACAAGAACTCATTACTGATTCTACAAAACTGAGTTCTTAGAAAATCTAATTACTTTGAAGATATTTTTTCCAGGAACCAGAAATAAGTCACTGCTGTTTATTTTAATCTGTCTTTGAATTTCATAGATACCTATAAATTTTGGTCCCCAGTTTGTGTACCTCTACTTTCCTAGCATGTTGGCGACTACCGATCAAACATACCTATTAATTTGAACTATCTTAGTAACATTACCTTTTCGTGCAATTTTCTACCTTAAGACCTTTACTTTTGATTGAAAATAATGTAGCTATACAATTACTTGATACTTTTTGTAATTATTTAGTGAATATAGGTGAAAACCCCTTAATTCAGTGTTACAATCTGGTTACTGCCTCTAGCTATAATATAATAGGCTTATCAATAGGCTTACTCATGGTTTTCTCACTATCTCATTGATATATCGATGGGATACGAGACTAATTACTTGACATTAATAACCACCATGCTTTTACTTACAGTTTTGGCTATGGTTGCTCTTTTAGTGATTTAATTTGGTTCCATTGACATTGGTTGAAATATATAATTGAATGAGTGATTGAGAAATCATAATGATGAATGTTTTTTTCTTTTCACTTACAGCTTTAGGCTTGTTTTTAACCGACTTCAAAAAAAGGAGGAGGTTCTCAATTCGGTTGTATGTTTTTTTTTTTTATGTTTGTTACCTCTTAACTCCGCCATTTGTGAACCGATTTGGAAAATTCGTTTTTTGTCTGGAAGGATACACTTCCCGTTTGGTCCCATTGTCATCAGATCAGGATTTAATTACTTCTTAGTGTAGTTTGAAGTCGGTTTAAGTTTTTTTTGTAAAACAGTCCAATTATACACGTACCACAACCACACCACACCGTCGCAAAGGTGGTCAAGCTGTGGTTACGTGTGAATAGTGTCGCTGCGGCTTGCGGTACCTACCTACAAAATGTGAAAGTGTTTATACCACTGGCTTACGGTGTCGCTAGTAGTTGCGTTGTGGTTGCAACGTAGCTACAACACTGTAACGACTACACAGTCGGTATCACACGCGGTCGATAGTGACGGCAAAATTTGGTCCGTGTGAATTCAACTATAATTTTTCATACAAATTAGCGCCCACCAACGTGTTGCGGTTATTATGTGGTTGTGGTACGTTTGTAACAATCCTTATTTCAATAAAAATTACGTATTGAATCTTAGAAGCGCTCGTGGTGTAGCATGATAAGCCGTTCTTAATCGATCGGCAAGTTAAGCTACTACCGTCGTGGTCGGTACCTGGATAGGTTACCATCTAGTGGTATTTCAAATCGAGCGTTTCCGTGCTTTGGAAGGCACGTAAAGCCGTTGGTCCCGGTTATCGCTTAATTGTGATAGTCGTTAAGCTAGTTGGAGCCCTTCTAGGCGGGTTGAAAACTCCAACAGTAGGTTGACCACTAGCCTACCTCCACCGATCAGCAGTGGGCACGCGCGGTGGAGTATCTGCCGAAATTATAGGCTGATGATGATGATGATGATGAGAAGGACTTATTGGTTAACTAACTGCTATAACGAAAAACAAACCCAAAGAATTTGCTTATACAATGTTTAAATCCAACACTAAAATAGAACACCCAATAATAATGTTAGCTCATATTAGTACGTATCAGTAAAGGCCCGTAGATCTAGGTGAACATGCGTTAATTTGCAACCGCATGCAACTCGGCATGTATGCTGGAGCGTGATAGTGGCCGTCCGATTTGATTTCAAGCACCTTTGGTGATTCAGTGCTTTAGTATACAAACACGATGCAATGTTGTGAATTGAAATAGAGTAAAAGCATCGTGCAATCGGTGGGAATGAAATTGATTCTGGGTTTTAAAGCTATTAGGCTTCTGAATTCAAATTCAAATTCAGAACTTTATTGCATTAATGTGGATAGAAGATGACAAATATATGTAATGTACTGAAACCCTGTTAGGGCACAGCAAATAAATAAGATAAAATATAAAGTTATAAAAACTAAAATTATTAGGTACCTTAAATATTATCTAAGAAGTACTTACATTGAGATAACTATATTTAACTTATTTCCTACGTTATTACATTATCATTGCATTATTTAATTAATAGTCGAGAATTACTAATAATTACTTACTGCGTTTCATATTAAATTTAAAACCAATTCCAATTATAAAATAAATTCTTAATTCTCAGAGTCTACATATTTATTTTTCATCAAAAATCTCCTGCAGTGTATAAAAGCATTTATGTTGTAAGTAGTTTGATAATTGTGTTTAAAATGCATGTAGTTTTTCCGTATCTTTTATATTTTGGGGAATTTTATTGTATACTTTTATTGACATTGCATATGGACAATATGTTTAATTTTGAATTAGAGACTTTAATAGTTATATCACTATGGTGTTTTATAATTTGAGACTGAGCAATATAAATTAAATACATAAATTACCTTTTCAATACACTTGCTCATAAAGTGAAATTTATTGCACTGTATTTAATATCATTATGCTGCTTATTACGCACTAGTGCTTATTACTTCACATTATCGCACAGTTTTATGATAGGTATAATCCCGATTATGTTAAGTTTGTACCTCATTTGATATGTGTGTAGACGAAGCATAGATAGACAGCTCATCGCTGTCAATAAAAAAAACCTGCGCACCATATTTGTTAACGTTCTCATTGTGTGGTTGATAATTATCAAAAAATCTAGTCCAAGAAATAGGTACAAGTCTGTTTTTTTCCTCGCAAGTGTGTTGAAAAACGTTATTATGATACGCGTGTGCTGTGCATTGATCATTACACTCTCGGCTCTCTAATCGCGTGAGCCACAAGCGAAAGGCTCTCGTCTGTAATTACCAACATTGCATACATGTATCATAATGTACTATTATGATGTAGTTATTACTAAAAGAAGCAATCAATAGAGTTAATCAAGTAGAGTCACTTAGAGCTTATTTTAAATTCCGTATTAAGTAATTATGTTCTTACCCAATTTATACTCCGCTTCCGGCATCTCACTTGTAATTATTCTTAAAGGTCAATTCCTTGCTAATTACCATCCAGAGTTTACTTTGCATGAAAATTTGCGGTGGGCCGTTGCGTGGGCGGTGATCGACGTCTCATGTCTCACATACTGAGGTTGACCAAGACATGTAGGTCGGTGGAGACGAGTGGTTTTATCGTCGAGAAAATGTTGGGCATTTTAAATATCACTCCACGTATGTATATAATACCTATAATAAAATGATAATAAAAAAATGCAGTAATTAATTCTAGTAGGAGAATGATTGTTCCTAGCTTTTCTTTATTTAGTTAAGTATATATAAGGTTATGTTATGTATATGTTATTGTAAGCTTTATTTAATAAATAAATATAAAGGGGTCAAAACACATTTTTTAAGGTATGGTACCATTATGTATATTGTTGTTGTTTATGTATCATGAGTTCCTTGGGAGTCTACCGCCTTAACTAGAAAAAAATAAAAATAAAAAAACCTCTAGCAATTCGAAAACGATAATTTTATCGTACGTGATTTAACATATGGAAAAAATCAGGAACTGTTCTAGTATGCGCGTTCATCGTTAAGAAAACCCCATTTGCTGTGACTCCACAATACCAGAACACGTCCTTGAACATCAGTAAAAGCATCGGGATCCTTGGCGTCGACATGTCTAGCGACGATTTGTTCCGTAGTCACTTAGAAAACAAGATTAAGCTAGCATCCAAAAAGCTCGGAGTGCTCAACAAAGTGAAGCAGTACTTCACATCGGTGCAAAGGCTGCAACATTATAAGTCGCTAGTCCGGCCTCATATGGATTACTGTTGTCAACTGTGGGCGGGGGCACCTGGATACCGGCTTGGTCCTTCAGACTCGGTTCAGCGACGTGCCGCTAGAATTGTCGACGATCCCGAGCTCACAAACGGTTTAGAGCCCCTCAGTCTGAGGAGAGACTTTGCCTCCTTATGTGTGTCCTACCGCTTGTACAACGGACAGTGTTCTGTAGAATTGTTTAAGATGATGCCGACGGCTACCTTCCACCATCGCAACTCTCGCCATCGACGGGGAGTCCATTCTCAAACATTGAAACCAGATTGGTTTCGAACTGTGCGGTCTCAAAGGGTTCCTTCCGCGAACGCTCAGATTGTGGAAAGAGCCTTGGTATTTCCCAATGGAGTACAGCATGGGGTTCTTCAAAAAGGGTGTGAGGAGATTTCTGAGGGTCGGCAACGCAGGAGTGTTGCAAGTGTCCATAGGCTACGGTAAATGCTTAACATGAGGCGGGCCGTATGCAAGTTTGCTATATAAGTAGTATAAAAAAAAAGAAGGAAATTTAATGTAGATGATGAAATTATTTATAGAAAACGTAAAGATTGTAAGGTACAAAAAATATGATGACAGACACACAGTAAATCCTATGATAGAATCAATTGATTGATTTTGATTTGCGGATTTAATATATTGGAAATAAATACGCAATCACAAAACTTATCGTCAAACTCTCGATCAATACTAAGCATGACGATAACGACTTGCTCTGGCGAGCCATGTGGCACCAAACGTGCTACCAACTTTGTCAATATGCGACGTAAAGTAGAAACTATCCTATAAGTTCAATCCATACCTACATATAACCACGTAACTAAGAGTAGCTTGACATCAATATGATACAGGAATTGAAACAATACATTTAATCGAAATAGCTAGTGTTCTCAAATATTTATCTCAATAGGCCTACAATAAAATGCCGACCAACCCCGATTACATCCGTATAATATTCTATAGTTTACATTGTACTAAGAGCATTTGTTCTCAAAGTCAAAGCATTAAAGGGTTTCCGTACTCTAAAACGATAAGAAAACTTCGCCAATTTCTCTAGATTGGGAATTTTTATCGCTGGGTTCTGCCGGGAGCCATAACCTTTCAAGCAGCGCTGGGCGCATTTCTCACAGGTTCTGTAAAAGGCATATACAGTCAACCACGAGCTTGAAGTAGCTTCGCCTAGCGACCATGCTAGCACACCCAGGATGTAATGCAAAATACATTATATACATTGGTCACAGACGCGATTGATAAGGCGATGCGTGCAGTTCTGTAACAGCTCAAGGGTGTCTCTTGGCAGCGGTTAATATTCTTCTCGCAGAAATATAACCCTAGAGTTAATTAGTGAACAATACAATTTGATTGGCCAGAAGTTAGAATGCGAGCTAAATTTTGTGTTAGAAATATTTTGACGAGTCATTGGTCTAAGGCCTAACCTATCAAATCAAATCAAATCAAATCAAGCTTTTATACTGTTACCCGATATCACAGCTGAAACAGTGAGAAAATCCTTATTATGTGGGTCTGAGGTTGTCCACTTTATTCGTACAGATACAGGCTGAAGTTATTTTTATATAACTTTGTTATAATATAAAAATGCTTGATGATAATGTTACGGTCGGTACAGATAACCGTGAGGCGGCAAAATAGGCCCCCAGTTCTCACGCATTTGACATCGATGTGAATAAGACATTTGGCGAAAAATATGGCGGCCTTCTGTCTGTTTTTAAGATATTCGCCATGTTTTTTGGGAAATGTCTATGCGTACGTCCATTAACGTCGAAGTTGCGAGAATCGGAGCCAAGGTCCCCTAAAAAGGAAGCTAAGCAATATTAATAACAATATTTTTTTACAATTTAAAGCAGATCTTATGCAATTCATCAATTCCAAATCTTTTAATGAATTGAATTGTATATAATGAGTAACAATTTTACCAAAAAATATTGGAATCACTAAGGATCTGACAAGAATTCAAAAAAATGAATTGCGTAGCAATATTGATTAAGCTACCTTTTTAGCCCCCCAGTTCTTGTATTTTAAAACAAACCTCATATATCTTTAGTATTGCCTATAACATAATTGGTTATTATTATGCCTTTTACGGTCGAGACCATGGGACCGTGGGGGTCCGAAGCTCGCCGTTTTGCTCGCACTTTGTCATATAAATTTATCGAGACTTCCGGAGACCAGCGGGCGCGTAGGCGGGGAGCTGTTTCCGCCAACGCGTCAGTTTGGCTATCCAAGAGGAAACGCTGCCAGCCTTCTGGGATCGGAAGCAGCGGCAGACTTGAGGAAATTTTCTATATACAGATTGTATTTTGTACATATTTGTTGTAAATAAATAAATACAGAATTGGTACATACAATTATAATTTTTATTATACAAGATAATAATATATATTATATAGTGCTAAACTAATGTAAATATTTATTAAAACAGAAAAGATAAGCTGAGAATGAATACAGTTTAAACTCATGAGACGTTCTAATGAAGCTTGAAATGTTTTTGTCTGGATTTGGCCTTTGTTATTACTACTAAGAACGCGCAAGAAAAGTTTTAATAATGTCCTCAATTATATCTCGAACTCCAAATAAAGTCGTATTTTTTGATCCGTAATTTGCAAAATTTTCCTTCGTAATGTCATTCCTAACAAAGTTGGAAAGTCATCCAAATTATTCCTATTTAGTTACTTTGGCCATACTTATAAAGGGAATAAACAGATTTACATAATCAGACAAAGATAAAGTAACAAGGGAAGTTCATTTCGAAGTTTTTCATTTTTATCTTTTCACATTTCCACATTCTTTATTTTGTGTTGTGCAGAGTGTCTAATGAAAGTTATGGTTGCTTGCTTGATTACGTATTTTGAATTCTGTCACAATGTAATGAGATATTTATATCTCACAAAAAATATAAAATAAAATATTTTTGAAGTACTCAGCCCACGCTGTGCATCTGTCTGTCTGGCTGTATCTTGAATGTACTTGAAATTCACGATCATGGTATTACTTAAGTCTCAATGACAAATAATTTCGAAAAAATTATCGAAAACAAATTAGGGTTTGTATAGAAGAAAAATCGAATAAAAAAACGATAATTTTTAACTGTTTTTTTTTTCTGGATATTTAGCCTGATATAGATTACTAGAAGCTCGAGTCTAATAATAGCTTTGTGGGGAACTCCGTGCGGGATTCTGACACTTGACCGGATTTTATTTTCACAAGAACCACGGGAGCTCCGCCTTACTTTTACCTGCGGCTAAGTTAAGCGTTAAGCTGCGTGCTAAGGGAAAATAATGGTTAAATACAAATCTCGGGAACAGTACACAGTATTATATTTTGATACTATTTTATACGATATTGTAAGCTCTTTATAACTTCGATTTCCTCCACGCGCAGTTGCTCTGTGTACATATTATCGATGAAGCACTAGCAGTCTGTAGCATGTATGTGGAATTTGAAGACACACTTAAGAACACCTGATTTCTTTATTTTTTATATTACGGATAGTTTTTATGTACAAGGTGTTTTGAAAAATTGGATGTTAAGAGCACTCAGCTCACCATACTTTTCATACAAAAGCTCTGTACTTATGATGGCGTTTTTAAACACTTTTCGTTAGATGTTTTAAACAAATTGGTATCTTGTGAACTATATCTAGCAGTATAACTAAGCGAAAATAAAAAAAAGTGTGAAACAAATTCAGTAAAAGCCTCCGAAAAACAGCGGTTTTGCACAAATTTTACCTGAACTTTGGCCATATCTAATGTACCTATAAATTGTAAAAGTAAAGAAAACAGCTCTAAACAATGCTTGCAAATGTATTGGAGATTCTAAATAACTAACTTTTTTTTCACAAACTTGTAAGATTACATCACAGGAAGTATGGGCCTGGAACAAGTTTTATGATATGCGAAATCATGAATGACGACCTAGCGAAGCGGCCGCGAGTGATCAGCGGAATTTACCAACTGATAACCGATGGCTCTGGTGGTGTCTCTTTTTTCGCAGTCAAACATTACGTTGGATGAAAGTACAAGCTTTTAGGCTACGCTTGCGTTGAAGTTGCGTTGGCCATGAAGGGCCCCCTTAAGTAGATCAAGAGCGTTCGATTATTTAATCCCTGGCCAATTTTCAGCCGGCGTACCTTGAACGCCGCATTTCCACTCCTTTCCTTTCCTTTGTAAGTCTTAGTATTATATCGGGAGACCTAAGAAACTACATTGCACTAGCTTACCGCCCTGCTGAATACATAATGTTCTTCATTAAAAGGCTGCGCTTCACCTCCACCTCGACTAATTGCTCCGTTTATTTATATACTAACAAATAATTTTTAATAGCATGAACAGAGCTGCCTTTAACCTTCCAAATATGGTAAGTAATTTATACTTTAATGTTAAAATGTACGAGTATATTACTTTAAAAAAACAATTTGAAAACCGGCTTTTGACTTTTACATTTATTTGCTTTATATGTTCCACAGATGGATTTTCCTCCTCAAAAAAATATGCACACATGCACACACCAGTGGTTTGAAATTGGAAATGCAGTATTGAACTTCACTTGCCTTTTACGAATTTCATTTTTAGGCATTTCAAACTCAAGAAATTACAGGCAATTCTTTAGAAATGTACGGGCCTAGTAGTAGTTAGCCCAGTACATTTGAATTGTAGTTGTTGTTGGAGTGCGCAGAGAAACCACTTGTGAAGTATCAAAAGTATATTGATTATATTCACAGTACAGTAACTGTTTGGTGATTCGTTCCTCTTGATGTTGTTGATGTGTTGAATGTTTACATTAAATAGGTATATGGTGGAATTGGTGAAAATTAATGCAGAAACTTAAGAAATAGCAAGATCAACTAGCCGGTCTCGTAAACCGGTAAAATTCTAGCCTTTTTTTTAGGATGCCTTGCCATAAAGGATCACTTTGTTATCCGTCAGTCCGGCCGTTCGCCCGTCTGTATGTCTGTCAAGACGCTTTTTTTGTGTAAAAAATTCAAGCTTCTATTAATTCAATGCAATCAAAAGACAAAATCAAAATCTTTTATATATTTAGAGCATAATTAGGATAGCCTTGAGGGTTTTTACGGAACCCTAACACGAATGATTCTCTAAGGACTAATTAATTACTATTTATTTGCTATAATAGTGGCAACAGTTGCGATGCGTAAAATAAAGGGCCCACGGTGAACTTTATCACATAATTACCAAAAGCACTTGCTAGCAAGTTAACAACCGATATTATACTAACTGCTATCGGCTGCTACATATTGCGTAATACCAATAATTTATCTGATAAAATAAAGTTACAATTACGCAGTACGTGAAAGCGATACTTTGTGCCCCTTTGAATTGAAATTGGGTAGTTATTCGAATTACAGGGTAGATACGAGTACTTACGTTTATGTAGTGGAATATCACGCATTGTAAGCGTTGATTTCATTAGTAGTAATATTAGTTAAATTAAGTGAAAATGTCTGTGTTTATGATTTAAGAATTTATGTCTGTAATGTGGGCTTATGTTCTCACCATGGTGTGGCATATTGATTATGTGGGCGAAGATGGTGTGCACAGAAAGCCTAGAAGGGACTTGACTCTCAAATGTAGTTGCCGAAACACACCTGGGGCCAAAGTCTGCTATGACAGTTGTGTTCCAATGAATAGTTCATTGTGGTTTGAATGATTCATTCATTGTGGTGTAAAATTTACAGATTTGAAAGCTTTAGTAGACCACTAATTCAACAGCGTCGGAAAACATTAGCCCCTTATTCATAATCGCTTTTTAACTAAATCAGTGTAATAGTATCCTCCGTCTCACTCTTTCGATCACCAAATGTCACGTGAAAGACAAAGACTTTAGCATTTTAGCTAATCTACGTTTGATAACTTTATTATGAATAAGGGGGTATGACTTTAGTAGATAAAGGTGCTGATTCTGTTTTTTACAACTAAACCAATTTAGTCTCACTATGTCTTTTTCTAACAAAGAACATACGAGAAGAATGTAAGCAATGTAGTCCTGTCAAATTAGTCCAATGCTTGTTTTCAATATAAATTTAGTCACCATCTATCCCGGTTACGTCTAAATACCCGCAAATGAAGACTATATATATATATATATATACGGCACAGACTGATTTGGCAGCTTTAAATTTGTTCTATCCTTTTTCAATAATGTTTGGAAGAAAGAGATGTGACGTGACTGATGTGCGATTTACAACATAATACTGGAGTTGTAAATAGTGTCAGGATGTGATTTTAGTTCAAATACCGGACTTGGGCCTTGTAGCTTAGCGACATATTTGGACTTGTTCCCTGCAACTATACAAAACTGACTATAGTATGATTACTTCACGATATTTCCCTTCAGCGAATTCATTGTAGATTTCTAACCCAAGACTTTCGCTGCGACATCGAAGTCACTGCGTTGTCGTCATAATTTTTTTCTCTAATATTCTTAAACCATTAATATTGGTGATGTTTCGTTCATTATTTTACCTTTAGAATATATCAATATCACTGAAACATCTGAATATTTGACCGTTATAACAAACTTTTTTTTTCTTTGTACAGGCCTGTTTTTGACCACAATCTCACCATGGTAAGTGATGGTGGTCGAAGGTTTACCACACAAAGCCTAGAAGGAACTGGCTCTCAAGTGCAGCTGTCGGAACACACCGATAGGTGCTTGGCGACAGATTTTCAACTTGAGGGTGGTAGCCAGCCAGACGGGTACTACAAAGTACCCTACCACCATGCTATGGTTTCCTCACGATGTTTCCCTTCACCAAAAGCCAAGCACATTGTAGGATTCGAACCCGGGTCCTTCGTCTCGGTATCCGATGTCACTATCACTGAGCTATCATCGCCTTAAAACCTTTACCTTACCTCATAATTAAAATCGTATCTGGTTAGGCCGTTGTAGTTCGCAGTAATGGATTGTGAAACAACTAATGCAAATCATGTCACTCCAAACGTCAATATCATGTGTCGTGCTAACTGACAGTCAATAGACGATTCTATTTATTATCATTTGTGATCATTTGCTTAGGTACAAATGTGACAGATATGTAACCGTATAATCGTGCTACATAATCAATGCGAAATTTGGGGATTTTTGTTTCTCATGCTGTATTGGCAATATATTTAGATGGATCTAATTATAGCCTGTTAATATAGACCTAGGTATAGCCATGAATAAAGAGGATACACCTAAGTTTAACCAACTGCAACCGGCTTTACCTACTTCTAGGCCCATAGGTGGGGGCACGGTGGAGGTCTTAATACTTCAAGTGGGCCGTTGAGTGTCGTCAACCTCGTCAAATAAAAAAATGTGATCTCACTCAGTTCTTTAACAGGTTTATTCTTTGCTGTAATATATATATCTATACTAATATACCTAGTAACACGGAAGAGTTTTTTGTTTGTTTAAATGGGCTTATCTCCTGAACTACCAGTTGGATTCGAAAAATTCTTTCACTAATATGAAGCTACATTATCAACGAGTTTTATACTTTTTATCCCGGTAATACGGGTAAAACCACGTTAGACAGCTAGTTTTTACATCATTATTATCACGTATTATAATGAAATAGCAATCATGAGCGCTTTCATTAAAATAATGAGCATCTTTTTGCCTAATCTGCTCACGGATCCGACATCAACCATCGAGTTCCCATTTGATTAATAGTCGATAGTAACGCTTAGAATTGATAGACGACTCGCCCAGTCAATGGTAACAAGATAAATAGCTGGGGAGGCCGAGTATTGAATACGTAACAAATGGCTATATCGCCTTGCTTCGCCGTCTCCTGTGACGTGGGACAAACGCATTGTGCGTCCGACCTGCGTCACTCCGAACAATACCGCTAAGCTTTCTTTATACTTAAGTTCTATTTTTATTGGAATATTTTTTGCATATCGGATTATTATTGTGTCACAACAATGAGGTTCAGAATATTAAAGGGAATAAAACATTCTTCAACAATAATTATTTCAAAATCGTGATCGTTTATAAAATGTAGTTTCTTATTGACATATTCTTCATCATCGTCATCAGTCTATAATGTCCCACTGCTCAGCACAGGCCTCCTTTCGCAAATCAGGGTGAAAGGGGCAGATACTGCACCACGCCTGCCCACTGCCGATAGATGGAGGTAGGCTAGTGGACAACCTACTGTTGGAGTTTTCAAGCCGCCTATGGCCTACAACTAGCTTAACGACTTTCATAATTTTATTAAGTGATAACCGGGACCAACGGCTTTACGTGCCTTCCGAAGCACATACTGAAATATTATTATCTTATTATTAGGGTATTGAAGAGTTGATTTTATAATTTTGTGTAGCATTTTTGCGCCTTTTCATATGTTCAGTGATAAGGTTAGCAAAAATAATCGATCAGTCTAGAAACAAGAGTGTACCATTATATGACGTGTACCATGACTTAAGCTTTTTGGAAGACGTGACTTTATTCTGGTAGTAATCGGGAAACCAATTCAGTTAGAGCGGTTCTGCGCTACGTTCGATCCGAATTAATTCGTGAAAATACAGATCTAGAAAACTCTGACCGCATTCAGATATTGCTTTTCGCACTACCTCCGATCTTCGGACGACATTCTACGCAAAACCACAACAGAGCGTTCACGTAGTTGTACAAATACCTACAATGGCTACTTCGGTTCGTCAATAATCCGAAATGGAGATTCACGGATGAGAAATCGCATGAAGGAAATCGGGTCCAATGCGTAAACTACCATATAAATAGTTCTCAGACTCCGGACCGTATTTTCACGGATTCGGATCGGACGTAGTGCGGGACCGCTTTTACCTACTGTTGCAACGACGCAAATGCCCAGGACTTGAAAAGGGGACGGGAAGACATCGTTTAAATGAAATGATTTATTCCAAAATTTTATAATTACTTCCCCATTTTTTTTGCCATTTTCAAAAAATAGCTCAAAGCTGATTTTAATTGCAAAATGTATTTTGCCATGTAGTGTGTACTTATTCAATAGTTTTTGATTAGAAAGGGCCGTAAGATGATAAGGGTTTTTGCCCAAATTTTGGCTGGTGATCCTCCACCTCGGTGAAGGCATATCAAGATGGGCACGACCTTCAGTTAATGAAGACAACGAAGAAGAAGACCTACTAGCTATCCCCACGGTTTGGCCCACGCTCCCCGAGTAAAAAGTATCTATACCATAGGCTATCTACGAGCCGAATTACATTGAGGTTTGTATTCATTTAGCTAATGGTAGTTTTGGATTACTATTAAAAAAAGCCTGGCTGAGTTTCTTGTCGGAGTTTGTAATTCTGTAACGTTCATAAATGCCTTACCAGGGCCTAAACTGAATAAAATGACTTTTTGATTTTGATTTTGGATTAGTAAATTGACTAATTAACTCATTTGGCAAATATGTAATAGAAAAACACAATTAGTTTCCGACATTTTATTGAATCACATGTAATATAAAATGCTCGACCAACTCAATACATTTGAATAATTTCTACCACTTAACTTAGTTCGTGCTTCATACAAGTTAAATTCATTTATTCATAGTCATGAGCAAATTGATATCTATTAAACAGTTCATACCGCGCCAATGCAATCACTACATAGGCACATAAAATTAATTAATGGTACACCATTAACGTATTATATTGATGATAAAACTAATGAATGCATTGGTTTACCATTATTTGGCTTGTTTTCATTAAAATAAATCGTTATATAATCGGTAGGATTTACAAAAAAAAAACATAGACTACCTACAAAGCGTCTTCTTAAAAAAAAAGATAAAACAACTCATTTATTACAATTCGTACAAACAGATAATTAGGTATATACATTATGAATCGAAAGTATGAATGGTTTTTAATGTATACTAAAATATCTTCAATTATCTCCTTAAAGCAACTAGGGACTGGTTTAATTTCATATTTTAATAATTTATTAACATTTATAATACACTTAATCAATATTTATTTATTTATTTTAATAAAGTACCAGTAATTACATTAAAACTATCTTAATGTAATAGTGCGTTAATGAAAATAAATTATTATTCTTATTTTCTCGTGTAAAACAAACAAATATACATAGATTATTAAAACATTATATTGACATCATAATTGCTAGATTAGTCTAGATTAGCTTGGAGCCTTTTTAATATTAATTTCTTATCTCCCTTCAAGAGTTTCTAAGTTTCTATGAATATTTATAACAAGTTATCTGTATTTACCTATAATTTTTATTACATTTTGTTCATCAGTCATGGTCTAAAAGTTATAAATTACTTAAAAGTTATAAAGTCCTAGTTTTATACACTTAAGAGAACTTGAGGCTTGATAAATCGTAGAGCTACCAGTGAAGTTATGGACGCTCTGCTCTGAAATAATAGTCCATAGATGAAGACTATAAAATATAAACGTAGATTTATTTGTGGGATCACTTTTTAGCAGACCCAGATTGAACTTTAAAAGTCGAAAAAGTCAGATAAAATATACATATAAATTAAGTAGGTCTAAGATAGATATTGATAGTATGTATAAAAACAAAAGAAATAGGTAGGTAAATACAATTGTGTTTTTAAAACATGCATCAAAACATTAAAGCCATTTTTAAGACTTTTTCTCTTACCATGCTTCTTTATTAGTAAAATCTCTCATCCAGACATTATGAAAGAACATATTTATTTATTAATCTGTGTTTAATTTGACCTTAGAGTTAATATTAGACACAACTTTCTTGATGTGCTGCTAGAAGAGGTGTTCTTGTTGTAACCACCTCGCGATGTGACCTAACTGCGCCGTTTATACCGCTTCGGCCGGAGTCACTCTGAAATAGATTTTAAATATAATGAACCAAGAATTTAGAAAATGCGCATACTATGGCTCAGGGTGTGTATGGTGTAAATACATGTTGAAAGTCTTATGCTGATAGTTTTATGATTGATTGCCGAATGACTATATCGCCCGCCCGTTTGTGATGACAATAATCAATAATATCAGTTTTCAATTTGAATAATAAAAATGAAACTCATTATCTTATTTTATTAACATTTTCCCTATTGCTTTAATAACCGTATAAATGTCTGGTTTTGGATATTACCGAAGGCATGTAAATTCGTAAATATGGTGCTATGTAAGTGTAATTGTAATGAAATTACAAGTAGGAAAGTTAGTAAACTCTTATTAGATACAATTATATTTAGATAAAGTGTTGTTACCTGTCGTTAAGAATATGAATGTTAGTAATTTGAACACTATCCCCCTAACTCATAAAGCGCTATTTAACTAATATACTGTTTAAATGGTCACGTAAATAATGTGACATTATTTGACAATGACAATAGAGTGACTTTATTTACGTGACCCTTTAAACCTGTACCCCCTTACTCATAAAGTGCTATTTAACTAATATACTGTTTAAATGGTCACGTAAATAATGTCATATTATTTGACAATGACATTAGAGTGACGTTATTTACGTGACTCCTTAAACAGTTTATTAGTTAAATAGCACTTTATGAGTAAGGGGGTTAAACAGTATATTAGTTAAATAAAGTTTTATGAGTAAGGGGGTATAATAATAATAGATAAATAAGAAACAAACAAAAGAAGCTTTATTTTAGTTAGGTATATTTAATTTTAGTTTTGTACTGTCTACATGTCTATCGAACAATCGAGGCTCGAACGCGGAACTTATACCATAAAAAAATTTGGACCTGGCGCCAGGATCAGGTAAACGCGTCGTAGCATTTTGTAGAACTAATTTTTGTACCAAGAAATCGATAAAAAAATATTTATTCTACGAATTTGGGTCAAATTCAGCATAATTTTGGTATAAAGATCTGAAGTCATTTGATACAAAATTTGAATATTAATAATCACTTATACGGAAGGTATCAAATTTATTTACTCACTTCCGACTCAAGGTTACCCTGCCATGAATTTATAAATATTGCAGTAAATTTTGTAAGAGATCAAAGGTTTTACCTCCTGCAATATCATAAAATTGTATTTTAATATAGTTGCTTGAAAAGTCACAGCAAACATGGTTTTGAAACACGCACCGCCGCCGCCAGTACAATATCTTTTAAGTAATTTTTTTTAATTACTACTACAAAAGCAGTATTTTTTTACTAGCATATATAAAATGGGTATAATATATTTTTGTTAAAAATTACATTTTTAATGAAAGCTTTTTTTGGTGACTATACTTTTGTTAACTGTACTTGCAATGTCATCCTATATACTAATGTATATCAAATATCAAGTCAATCCGACAACTGGAAGCTGGTGAAATTGGACTTGAAAGATTCCACCCGAACAAACATTATAACATACATACATACATTGTAAGTTAAATAAAATATTGTAAAATAATGTCCATTATATCAAAAATTTGTATATATTTATTTGCTTTCTTTTTCTGTCGTTTTTTCTGAATTTATTTGTTTTTTCAGGTACCTGTTTTCTCACAAATGTATTAAATAAACGTGGTAAGATACACGGATCCGGATTTTAAGGTTTACCACCCTAATGTCGCAATGTGCTTCTGTACGGAATCAAATCACGCTGGCGCTCAACCGAGCATGATTTCATTTCGTGTTCTGTGTCCTATATATTACATACTTTGATTAATTTAAAAGGTATCAAAAAAATAACCAACGAATTAATCGAGCTTAATAATTGGGATGGGATTGAAATGTTACATGCTTGGCCGTTTTGCTACTACAAGAACTTTTTTTTTGAACTTGAAGAAGAAATTTTTCACCTTACGCCCAGGTGACAGCAGCGAAACGGCCAAGCCACATATTTTGACTAAGGTGTAGAGTTTGTGAAATTAGGGCTTGTAGAGTTAGGGCGTGTAGAGTTATAAGCTTAGCTCTACATGAGATCTGATAAATTTTTGACAGTGCGAGCCATATGGTCTCGTCTTGGCAAAATTTTACATGAAAATGTTTTTGGTGGGATTGGATTAACTAATTAACTACTAAACTCTCTTGGATCAGGGATCACGGACGAGTTAAATAGCAGGGCAAATTTAATTATTCTGCTGAATAATTTTCTACGCGAGTAAAAGCAACTAATGAAAAGCATTTAGAAACACTGCAAAATAATTGTGGCAGTGCATGCAAAATATAGTATAAGTGTAATAATATCGTGAATTCACATGAAACTTTAGCAATTACATTATGATGAGTGCAGAGTTATGTTAGTAAAGCTAACCTGTGAGCCAGTGTAGTGAGCGTGTGGTGATATCGGCGTGGTCGGCGACTGAGTGCGCGGCAAGCTGTGTGCGCTGCAAGACTTCTGTGGCTCAGGCGTCGCCACCACCGCTGAGTACAGAGGTGGGTCAGGCGGACACTCTATCACTCCTGAGCAGAGCAAAGTTAATCGATTAATTACTAACATGCTGTATAATGAGAAGTAAGCAAGGATTAAGAGAGGTAGAGCGTAGCGTTTATTCGCTCAAAGAGCAGCGCGACTGGGGAAGTACCTGCACCGCACTCTTACCGCAGCCAAATAACTTTATTTTGTGTTCGTGCGCATGAGTTAGGTCACCAGAGCTCTTTAGAGAGAGGGAAGGGTTGATAACGCGTGAGTGATGCCTCGTGTGTTGCGAGTGTCCATATGGCTACGGTAACCGCTAACCATCAGGGGGGCCGTATGCTTGAATCCGAATTGGTAGACTTGGTAGTTAAAATAGTGGGAAGCCATAAAGCTGAATGTGCGGCGTACTTGAAGCCTTATTTAAATATGAAAGACAATGGGCAAGCGCAGCGTAAAATTGGTTCAAGAAAATGGTACATTCATCATTCAATTATATCCAATTATTCAACCAACCAATTTACATACAAATGTAATAAGCTGCAGACTTTACTGAGTAAGAGATTGCATAAAAAGGTTGCATCCAAGAAACTTTGTTAACTGAAAACCGTGACTGGAAGCTCAACTGAGCCAATTAACCAACGACTTTACCCTTACAGTCAAGCAACGAATAGTGCAAATAAATACAAATAAACAGATAGTTTCAACTAACTCCTCAGTTAATGCCAAAACCATAGAGATTTTAATAGAGTGGCGATAAGAATAGAGCAAGAATATGTGCAATGCTGCATTGAAACGAACTAGCCGTTCATAGTTAGAACGACTAAATACTTAAAATGGATGCCAATTTCTCGTTTTCCAACGATGCTTTTGGATAAATGATACTCATAACGTCATTTTTGCTGATAGTAAAACAACTAGTGTGTCGCGGTATGTCTATGAATGAATTTATATGCAATCTGCTCACGATTCGCATAAGATAACGTTGTTAACGCCATCACTCTATTTATATTCTTACTCTATGGTCAAAATAGTTAGTAATGGAAGAGCACCATCGCCGCGTTGCGTCAAAGGAACTTTTTTATTATTTTCAATTTTCATATTTGATTCTAAATAAATACGAGCTCTGAAAGTAATGTTTGTTCGTCCATACATGCCACCTGTGATCACTTTGGACCTTTGACTTTGGAACAAACAATAATGTACAGTTTAATTTATACTAGAACTAGCTGTCCCTCGCGGTTTCACCCGCGTTCCCGGGATAAAAAGTATGTCCTTCTCCATACCATAGGCTATCTGCATGCCAAATTTCATGATGATCCGTTGATTGGTTGAGACGTGAAGGCGTAACAAACAAACAAACGAATAAAGAACTCACTTTTCCATTTATAATATTATAGTTAGGAAGGATATTAGTTGTTAGGATTAGGATAGGACCAGTTCATAACTATACTAATAGCCAAGGTAGGTAATATTCGTTGTTGTTGAGTGTTCAAAAGAGTGTTGCCAGTGTTGATAGTTTGTTAGCTTTTATGAAATTTGGAAGATGTTAATTAATTTTAATCTATAATTATTAGTTTTTTATTATGTGTAATGCTGCATTCTTTGCCCCTTATTGAAGAAAAAGTTTTAATTATATTACTTATACTGGTGGTAAGCAGTTACCGTAACCGTTGCTTACAAGAAACAACCCTGATGAGCCCTGGCAGTCATCGCTCACTATGTCAGCACCGCTCCATCGCAGCAAAGGCCCGACACCGCCTCAACTCAATCCAACCACTAGCTGTAGCTACCGCTCGCTGTGGGCATGTGGTCAGCAGGACTTGTGGCTTATAGCGACAATGTAGCGGCAAGCGAGCTTGCCGCGAGGAGTCAACTATTTTATCTAGTTATTGTAAAATTTACTTTAATGCATACGATTTAAAGGCTTCACTTGCATGGCAAGGTAAATGCCTAGGCGTAGCCGTGCTGTTACAGTGAGCGGTGATTTCAAGTATAAAAAAACGACATTATCTTCTTTGGCTGCCGTATTCTGTAAGGTAGAGTATTTCTTTAACCGAAAAAACGCTATTTTCTATCCCTTGAAAAAAAAAACTCAAACTCATTTTATTAATGGTAAATAATTAATAGTATTCGTTACGATTACCACCAAAGTTACGCGGTAGAGCCCCTCATAAGGCAATTATGAATAACTCTACCACTCTATAAAGGTAATCGCAAAGCAACAGGCAACTGAGATACAGGCAACCTAGTTTAGGAGTCAGAGCTCACCATTAAAATGTAAACCTGTGTTTTGGCAATAAAATACTTATTATTATTCCATTTATTCCATTTATTATTATTCTTTACACTTATTTTTACACATTTAAATATATATATATATAAAAAAAAAAACAATACATATATTTAAAAGTATAAAAACAGCTCCCCACCGGCATCGGGAACAAGGTCCTAGGTACCGGTGGTCAAGGCTCCAGAGACAGGAACTTCCTCACTATGCGTGCCGTTTCCAGGAGCACTGCCTTCTGAATCTGGCCCTTGATCCAGCCACCCATCGCGAGCCTCTTAAGGTGTTTGTCGAGGCTCTTGGCAATTAGGCCATGGGCGGAAACGACTATCGGTACAATGGTTGCTGTATCAATGGCCCACATGTCGACAACCTCGTGTGCAAGATCAAGATACTTGCTTTCTTTATCCTTCTCTGCTTTCACGAGGTTCTCGTCATGGGGGACAGTAACATCAACAATCATTGCACGGCGCTCTTGGCGATCTATCAATACTATATCAGGCTTATTGGCGACAATAGTCCTGTCAGTAATGATAGATCGATCCTAGTATAGTGTGATATGACCATCTTCGAGAACCGATTCTGGCACATACCTGTAGTAAGGCACTTCAGACGACACTTATTATTATTATTATTAACATACTCAATGAAACATGTATATTCTCCATTGGTAGGGTAGCAGCACATAGTAGCCGTTTGTAATAATGCACACAACAGTGCTGTAGAAATCAAATATGTATGAACGAACATACGAAGTAAGTGTCGGCGGCCAGCCCGCATATTTGAGCCTACAGCTATGCTGATCGGGTTTGTGGAATAGGCGGGCGTACAAATTCAAAGCTTTACCACCCGACATCGCCAAGTATTCGTTGGATGCAGGTATATGTTGCATTTATTTGGTTAAATTCAGTTGATAAACATGTAACAGTGAGCCGCGTGGCCATTGCCGACTGCAATAGTAGGTTTTTACCTTTATACAACATTTCATTAGATAACTATTTTTAGCTTTGCGGATAAAAATGAGTATGGCTTGCTATGCATTCAACCTACCTGATTTTGAATAAGATATACTGGGTGGAGATTTCGAGATGGCATATTTTCGAAACCTATGTTGGATTAGTCATGCTGACCAACTTTTACTATGGGACCAATACAGAATTCTCAAAAAAAAAAACTCAAAAAAAGTTGGAGTATCTGCCCATTGACATTGACGGGCCAGTTGGCGCAGTTGGTAAAGATTCCACCTATTGCGCCTCAAGTCGTGGGCTCGATTCCTGCACAGGACATGCATTTGTGTGCATGAACATGTCTCTATGTCCTGAGTCTGGGTATAATTATGTATATTAAGTATGTATTTACAAACAAAAAGTAATACCTATATGTATTATATCAGTTATCTGGTTTCCATAGTACAAGCTCTGCTTAGTTTGGGATCAGATAACCGTGTGTGAGGAATGTCCCAGGGTATTTATTTACTTATTTATTCCCTTTCACCCTGATATGTGAAAAGAACGCGAGCGTATTCACGAACGCAGCTTGTAGGTTATACTTTAGCGTAGCTATTTTCACTAATTTTGGACAAAATGCCTAGAGCTTTGCCAATTAACTTTATTATAATTACTTGAAACTAAAAGCTCGCTTGAAATAAGTAACCAACATTTTAAAATTAAATATTTTAATGATTGAATATATTAAATCCTAACTAATATTGTAAATGCCAAAGTGAGTTTGTTTGTTTGTTTGTTACGCTTTCACGCCTCAACTACTCAACGGATCACTATGAAATTTGACATGCAGATAGCCTATTGTATGGAGAAGGACATAGGCATTTTTTAATCCCGGAAACGCGGGTGAAACCGCGGGGATAGCTAGTACATGATAAATGGAACATATAAAATAATTAAAATATTTGAATCGCTGTCGTTTAGTGGACTTGTCTAAAGATGAAGTTTACACTGATATTTGTTTTCTTTATAAAGTTTATTTTTCTGTAGATGACATTGTGTTTTCTCTAAATCGCACTTTTATTCTCTCAATTTCATGTCCATCAAATAAGATAAGTTGTTGTGTATAATATACTTCTTATCTTATAAGATTTCTCAACGGATACTAATAGTAGGTACTTCTATTTATGGATTATCGTACAACAATATTTCATAAAGAAACTTGCAAAGCCAAAACGCCTCCCACGTCAAATAAACTACAGTATGATTGTATTGAAAGGGGCTTACTTTGCAAATACAACATGCTACAGGCAATACAGCATAACCATAACACCCAGACTTTATGCAAACACTTGCTCCCTCGTATACATATATTTCACTGGTGTGAAAATCGATTCCTTTACGGTCGACTTAGCTACAAACATAGTATAAATATATTATATTTTGATGCAGCAATCTCATTATTCAATCTGGTGATAACTCCATCTCAAGCTTGAGTTAATATAAAAATGGCTTTTAATGTAAATCATAAAACTTGTCGAAGTCAACACGTTGACAAGCAGGCAGACAGACTACCTGACGGTAAGTGGTCACCGCCGCCTATGGACATTTGCAATACCAGGGGATTGCCAATGTTTTACCGACTTTGAAGAGCTATTTTTAGGCCTTTTTTGAAGAACCCAATATCGTAGCGCTGAGGGAAAACCGTATAATGGGGAGCTCATTTCACATCCTAATGGTCCGCAGTAGGGACGTCCGACTGAAGCGTGGTGACGATCGAGGCGGCTCGAGGATGTGAGGATGAACTCCGCATCGTCGGCGAGCAGTGCGATGGAAATGGTGATGATGGCACCAGGTCAAAAAGTTCTTGAGAACGGTAGAACACACAGAGCGACTCTAAGTAATTGCAACTTGCCGCTTCATAAAAATAAGGTAAAATTTAAAAGCTAATGGATAAAACCTAATATAAGAATATAATACGTGCATATAAGCAGCAAGACGCTAGCACAACGTTTTGAAGTTTTTACCAAAGCTAAAAGGCGCAGTAAATGTACAGTTTGCTCGGTTAATAAGTAAAGTTTTGAAGTGCAACGTAATGAAGTCTCCGCGCTGCACAAAACCGCCCGCGCCACCTAATAAAATGCGGTTAGGAACGAAAATTAAAACTCATTTTGCGCATTACTCTCTAACGTTGAAAACATATTGTTTACTGCATGGTTTGTGGGTTAAACAGCCAATAGAGACCGTGACGTGTAAAATATAAAAAGCGTTGCTACCATTGTTTCATTTGAAAACGTGCAATGGCTCAAAAATATTCTATAATATCTTCTTTGTTTTAGGATTTTCCTATACCTACTAAACCAGTTCAATACATACTGTGAGACAGTGACGCAGTCCTCAACGCTCAGTTTATAGAATTTTAAAAATAGTAATTACCTTTACTCAGTGGTATTAAATCCGGATTCCGATCGTCCGGGCCGTGCGGTGAGTTGCGCTTCGGTATTAACACTTTTTGGTTCTTCAGTGTCGGTACCGTCACTGTGAAAATACGATGGGTTAAAACAAATTGGGATGCTAATGACAATGGTTCTGATTTAAGAGTGATTCTCACCAAAGATTACACGTGTATTTGTAGGGAATACAAAAAATATTGTGTACTCAACAGTTTTTACATTAAAAATCGATGAAAACCAAACAGTTCAAAACGTCCAACCTTTCGTCATCGCTACCTACCGTTTGAATGAAATACAAAAGGCAAAATCCTAATCCTAACATTACACGTACCATTTTTTGCAATGAAGTTTAAGCCTAAAGAATAACAATACTTCATAAACAAACCTTCATAATCCCTGGGCCTATGACGTAACCTCGTTACAATGAGGGCCAGGCAGAGGATTACGGCTACTGTTAGGGCCGCTCCAAGCACTCCTCCTAAGGCCCAGTTTACTTCCCACGCTTCATGCGCTTCTAAAGACAATTAAAAAGAGAAATCGTATTACACGTTTGAGGTGAAGTCCGACTGTGTTACTGTTTTCAATATTTTAAAGATCATTATCATCATCATCTGCCTGCCCTGTTCCCAATCAATTGGGGTCGGCGCAATATGTACGCTTCTTCCATTCATCTCTTCTATCCGTCATACTAGTATCCACTCCTTTCTTACCCATATCATCTTTCACACAATCCATCCATCTCTTTTTCGGTCTTCCTCTTCCCGTATATCCTTAAAGATCATTATCATCATCATCATATCAGCCTATGGATGTCCACTGCTGAACATAGGCCTCCCCAATTGACTTCCACTTCGAATGGTTTTGGCCCGCTTGTATCCAGTGGCGCCCAGCGACTCTGACCAGGTCGTCGGTCCACTCGGCGCTTTCCAGTACGTGGTCGCCACTCAAGAACCTTATTTTTAAGATGACATACCTGGCACCTGGCACAGTCAATGAATGTCGTCTTAAATCTATGAAAGCATAACAAATTAAGGCACGAGTTATTGAATTGTTGTTATTAAAAAGCGTTACTTAATAATTTCTCACCTGTTCTAGGTGCCAATCTAGGAGCAGTCTCAACAGTAAATGTTACGTGTTCGGACCTCCCTCTTGCATTGGCCGCGTATACAACCAAGCGCAACTGTCTCTTTGCACCAAGCCTTCGAAGGTTCCAAAGAGCAGCACCATTACTGGAATTCACCACTAAACCTTCGTTTCCCCACACTTCTGCTAAGTAGATGTTTTGAAGACCACCTTCGTAGCCTGTGCAGGAAAATATAAATTTGCATAAGCCATTTCAATTAACTGAAAATTTTATTCGCCTCGTATATTAGTCTTAAGTCGTAAATTCAACACCGTGCAAGAAAGAATTCAAAAATAATCCCCCCATTTCTCAGATTTCCACAAGATACTTACCAGCAAAACAAACTAAGTCCAAGGAGTCATCAGTTAGATTGTACACAGTACAATTAGTCGGTGGGTCCGGTCGCGTGGCGGGTAGAAGTGTGTAGAGACACGGGGAGGCCTGCTGTCCCGCCAGGTTGGTCGCGCGACACGACAGCGTGCCGTAGTCTACGTCAGACACCGGGGTGTACGTTAGTGTCGACTTACCCTCCTTTTCTTCGACTGTAAAACGGTCCTGCGAAATAGGTTTTATTTTAGGGAATGGTGTGAAAAAAAACAATGTTCTAATATGATTAGCTCATTAGGTGATCCAAGATTTATTTGCATTTTTATTAGAGAAACTGTAATCTATAGACAGATTCATAATCTATTGAGATTAGGTTATATTATTATTTAAATGTCTTCAAAATCTTGAATTGATTTGTGATTTTGAAGATATGGTTTTGTCCTCAAACTCCTCCGGATCTAGATTCCGTTATGGTGGGAGTGATGATTTTCTTCCTTAGGGAGGGTTATTCTGAAGTCCGACCACTTGAAAAAAAGTTATACGTTACATTAGCGGTTAAGCCTTTTTTCATCTAACACATTCGGCACGTACTTTTAACGTAATTCTTGCACAAATAAACAGACATAAATCCCAAAAACAAATAGAAATGGGTTCTATTGGTTATATTTAACCTTCTAATAGATTTTAAGAGTCATAATACTTTTGTATTTCTGCGCTACCGATAGTATATTCCTGATATCAAGTCATACATTTTGACTCTAGCTAGAATACCCAAATAATATAATCTTTCTCGTAATGAGTTTCAGTGCCTCATTGTAAATGAACTGTGTATTGAGATAACACAGCAGACCTAAATTCATACAATAGTCCTCTGGTTTTCCTCTCACGCGTAATCCCACCCGCATTGCGACTATTCAATCCTAATACACAGACTTAGAGCTTTGAAATGGAACTGGTGAGAATGCTTCATAATCCACGTCCTCATTAGTCATGTTTGAGCAATCACAATTCAGGTAAATCAAGAGTAACTCTCAAATAGAAACTGAGAAATAATCCAATTGAGAAGAAAATATTTGTATGGCACAGACAGAATGTGTATGAATTATAAATGTAAATGTTGGTAAAGTAAATTAACTATTTCATGTCGCAACTACACTGGGATGCTAAAATAGTGAATCACATAAAAAGTGTCAGTTGCTCATACATGTGAGATAATTATGTACGTACATAGTAACAATTAAGGCCAGAGAAATTATGATTAAATAAACATGCTAAATAATTATACTGAAACCAAATACCTATACCTCAACTTTACTCAGCCACAGGTAGGTACTTATACTCAATTAGGTAGGTATTCGATTAATTATTATTCGAAACTCAAAAAGGGTTCCTGTATATTGTTTATGGAGTTTTTATAATAGCTGTTAAAAGTAATCTTCAGCAATGTTCGAGGTCAAGTGATTACCGAGTGTTTGGCGACAAATCCCAATATATTATAAACTTTATGTCCTTTACGTAGAGTACATATTTGTCGATACAATGAACAAGTTTGGGAGCAGTCCCGATGGGGTCAACATCTCTTTATATGCGACCAACGAAGGGTTTGATTGCTTGGTATATTTAGATACAGTCTGGGGCCGGCATTTAACCCTCAGTTTCTTTCATCGCTCCCGTCATATTGACAAAGAATCAAGATATTTAGATTTTTGTCAGAGGATTTTGTGGTAGAAAAAGAGGTGTTATTCAAATTTTATGAGAGGGTTTGGGAGTGTTTAAATGTATTTTTTAGGTTTAAGATCGCTTAAGTTAAACGAGGCGTATTGTTGCAAAAGTTTGAAGGAAAAAATTGAAGGTTCTTTTTGAGAATATTTGTAACCCATACTGTTTAGGGTAAGATAAAACAGATGTATAAAATCTATACCATTGAAAATATCTGGATAATATCTTTAGCCACAATTACATCACTTACCAAGATGAGATTGATAAGTATAGCAGAGAGGACACTTACAGGATCAACTTTAATGGACCCAGCAGTGCTGTTCAACGTCCACTCGAAAGTATTCGGTGGAGGGAAGGCGTCCACCTCGCAGATTATGGTGGATGGTTCTTGTAACGCTGCACCGATCAGCTTTATTTCTCTTTTTTTGCAAAGCGGTTTATCTGTGTAAAAAAAGAAGGTATAATTTTTTTTTTAAATAACCTCAAATATTAAAAAAAATATGGCATGATTCAGTAACAAACATCAGCTAAGTATAGTTTTTGCTGCTAAGAGTAATGAGTCTGTCTATGGATCGCAACTTTTCTTTCTAATTAATTTGAATTTAGCGACTCACTTACATCGTGAACTTTCATGCAACTGTCAATGAATAATATTACTATAAAACCTTTATAATCTTTGTGATAATTATACACATCCATTATGGTAAATTATTTTTGGTTTTAACTCCCAAAATATACTAAAAAGCATAAAAAGCTCTCAAAAATAAAAGCTTTAAAAAAAGTATGGTATATAGTATTTTTCAGAAAACATCAAATGTAATTATAATGATTTATGTCACTATTTATTAATCTTTAGAAGGCGACTAGGCTTTTAAAAGGTAAGAACGTTTACGCGTAATTTTTGGTTCCACCATTGACTTGAACATGGGTTTTAAATTAAATTAAAAAGACAAAATTATATGTAGCGGATTTCATAAATCTTAAAACAAATCGACAACAAGCGCTTTTCACGATTTGCCATTCCACCAAAAAACTGCTTCAAATATAAGGAATATAAAGCACATTTTAACCATCCTATCTCAGAAAAACATTAGCACCCCTGAAACGGTAGAACCGGCTGTGGGTCGGAATCGGAATCTGTAATAATATAAAACCGAAATATGCGCATTACATAAAAGGAGGAAAATAATTTTCCGATATTTCTATGAAGCCATATTGCCTACTCTTATATTACCGTCATCATTATTTCCTTGTTATTAGCTATGGTATTAATGTATTTGCTATATTTTGGTAATCTTTTCTCGTTGGTTTCTGATTAAGCATTGATGAGGAAGAACTGATTGATCCAAATTATCTGAGTAAGTATTTAGGTGTAAGAGAGGTAGAGCATAGCGTTTATTCGCTCAAAGAGCAGCTCGACTGGGGAAGTACCTCCACCTTACAGAATACCACAGCCAAATAACTTAATGTTGTGTAAAGTTGTGTTCCTGCGCGTGAGTAAGGTCGCCTGAGCTCATAGGGGAGGGGGGAAAGGTCGGTAACGCGTGAGCAATGCTTCTTGTGTTGCAAGCGTCCATATGGCTACGGTAACCGCTTACCATCAGGCGGGCCTTATGCTTGTTTACCGACTTAGTTGTATAAAAAAAAAAAAAACGGTAACGCGTGAGCAATGCTTCTTGTGTTGCAAGCGTCCATATGGCTACGGTAACCGCTTACCATCAGAGGGGCCTTATGCTAGTTTAACGACTTAGTTGTATAAAAAAAAAGGTGCAATTTATAGTATGAAACTTACAGAAGGACTTGTTTTGTACTGAAAAATCGTAACTAATATTAGAAATAAAATAGTGAGTTTAATATTAAATCTCCGCCTCAATAGCAGAAAACAATACAGCGGGCATATACGTAGTGTATGGCATGGAAAGGTACATAGGTTACTTTATGCAGGAACCAAATATTGAAACCATTGGAAATCGCAAAAAATCTTTTTATACTAGACTGAACACTACTTGGTATAAAATAGGTGTCGATTGAAATTTAGAAAGCTAAAAAAGTTTATGATATTTTTACTACGATTCTTTTTATGTGAACTTAAAGCTATATTAATTTGAACTACATACAAAAAGTTTATGTTCACATACGAACAGCAAGAGTATAATAAACAACTGATAGAAAAGCGTAAGCAAACTCAGAAGCAATGTTCTCTCCCATCAAATGGAAAATACCTCATACACAGATGTTTGTACGAAATCTCGACTATTCTCACAGTTCATCAGTCACTAGTCGATGGATCTATGGATCAACGCCTGGCGCATTATTATAGGGTTGATAAATACGTGTTCTTTTACTTTTTTGATAGAACTCTATTATATTATATCGTATGTATTATTACGAGTCAAAATTGGCATAGTATTGAAATTGGTTGACGATTTTAAAATTAGCAATTTACTAAATATATGAATTGAGAATTTTCTTCTTCTTACGAAATATGTCAAATCTCTATGCTATCTAGAAAGATAACATAGAGATATGCTAGTCACTAAAATCCTATTCAAAATGAAAAAACAAAGAAGAAAACACAATGCAACGGTTTCAATTAAGCCACTTCAAACGATAAAACAAAACATGAAGCTTTTATTATTTCATATGTATCAAAGGTTAAACGTTTTATTAAAACTTATTGATACGGGTTTTGTTTATCTGTGTATCTGTTACTGTAAAGTGGAGTGTAGCTTAGGTGGTATTGGATAAAGAAATACATGTTTATTAGTCCTTTGATCTCATACTGCTGTTAGATATGTTTGCTTTAATAAGCCTATTTTTATTTACAGAAAAAGGACTTGTGTTGCGTTGGTATTCCAAATAACTCAATACTCTTTGACGTTCAAAATTGTACATAATTATTGTATGCCCTTGTACATAATTATTGTAGTCCATAATCTACAGTCAAAATCTTTGCATAGAATTTGTTGAAAGTTCTACACATTCAACAAATTCTATGCAAAGACTTTTTTTTCCTTACATCGGCTCTCAGATTTTATCAATATTCAGTTTGCATTGAACCATTAAATTTGTCTATCTAGAGTAAGTAGTCTTCTCACGGACTTCTCAACTGTTTAAACAAGGAAATATGTCGTTACGGCTTCAAAAAAGGAGGAAGTTATAATATTCGACTGTATATTTTTTTTGACTATGTTCACCGATTTCTCGGAAACGGCTTACCTATGGATTTTTTAAACTGTAATATATTGCGGTTGTCCGGAGGTGGTCCCATATAAATTTTAGCATGATCTGACCATGGATATCGAAGATATGATGGAATTCCTCAACGGAAAGGAGGACAAACATCGCAATTTAAGCATTTTATTCAATATTGACGATAATTTATCAATTTATGCACAATAATGCACATCCTCGCTCAGTGATAAAACTTGAGAGGTATTGAAAACGCACATGAAACTCAAAAATGAAAAATAATTTAACTTTTTAACAAAAAAGAACCACTAAAAAGTATGAAATAACTCCACTCTGACACTGTTTTGAAGTCAGCGAATATTTTAAATGGAACACGAGACGTGCTCTTTCGCTGGCTTCAAAACAGTGTCAGATTATAGTTATTTCATATTTTTTAGTGTACTTCAAAGGCGGTTTTTTTTTGTGTAAAAGTTAATTTATTTAATAATAGATATCGAAAACCTTTGGACCCGTTTGAGTACCATAACTTCTACTGTTTGCATCTAACTTGAAGTTAACATAATACAGCAACTAACTAAGACATACACTCAACTTAAACCAAAGTAACTTACAAACAACTTGCATATGCAAAGGAGGTGACTTCCCATCACCCTCCACGTTAGATGCCGTGCATGTATACTTCCCGGCTTGATGTCTGGATACGTTGCGGAGTGCTAAGTTTGTATTACCGGTGAGAATAACACCGCCGGGTGGATTATGCTGGAGTAGCACGCCCTGGAAACCGTGACATGCATTAGATGTTGCGGAATTGGTAATTTACCATGTACCTACCCTAAGCCAGTGCATTAAAAATGTTTTATTTACTTCCTTTTATATCTTTCGCTAAGTACCTACGCGAGTACTTACTTTACACAGAGATTTATTTTTAATGTAGGTCAACTTTTTTGATATCATAATACTGTTATTTAGTTAAAAAAAACTACGTAGTATAGGTTAGAGAAGCAATAAATTAAAATCTTATGCTGACTAAAGAATACTTAAATAAGTCTAAAAATAAATAATTTGATGCATTCCTTATTTAAATATTCCAAAGATTAATAAAATTAATGTAAACAAGCGTAGCTTCAAATTGTTGTGAGAAATTCCACTACAAGATGGCATAAAACTAATACTTATTCATAAAAATAAACGAGAACCGCCTTTCCGATAATGGTCAAAAATAGTTTTCAGTAAAACGCGCTCTTTTACATATTTTAGCGCTTTCAGCAAAGTGAAAAAGCATGAATACTTCCTGAAATATGAAATTGTACAGGAAAAACAGGATATGTTGACTTTAGACTCGAGCATTCATTTTAAAGCCACGTTTAGTTTTTATTGAACTCGTCAAAAGCCAGAACGGTTTGTGTGGAGCAGACTTGTTGCAAAGCTCTCATATGTTTTTGTACGTTGGTACGAATGAAATTGATTAAAGTTGAAAATGTAGGTTTATTGATTGCATACACGAAGTATTTCATTAGAGATGCGCCAATTATAGGTTCTACCGCATACGACAGATGTAATGTGACTGAAATTAGTTTAGTGCGATTTATAACAGTATCGGCAACACTATCCAAGTATTTTTTTAATATTTATCTTGTACGTAGGTATTGTATGATATTAGATATTGTTTATGTTTTCTTGACAGGCGGTCCACTTAATGCTAATTGGCTACGGAGTTTATGGCCATTATTAATAACAGAGGGATTGCCCACATTTTGATTGGATGAAATGGCGACAGGTCGCAGGAACATACCCATTTTTACACCGAACCACAAGACGCCGGGAAAATTTTCACCCGTACGTTGTTGACATACCGAAAATACGGACACAGCGTTTTGCATCCTCATTTATAATGCGGACAGCAAGGGAGTGGAACTTGCTTCCGGCGTCTGTGTTTCCTGACGCCTACAATCTAGGAACTTTCAAGGCCAGAGTGAATAGGTTTCTTCTGGGTTAGCGTGTTTCATCTTAGGCTTCGTCATCGCCACTTATGGGCGGGTCAGTGGCCAAACGCAAGCCCATTTAATTAAAAAAAAAAAAAAAAAAAACAACATTTGTGGTCTACGGATGCCTCTAAAGCTAAATGGGAAAATCCATAAGTCCGTGATAAGACCTGTCTTAATGTATTGTTTGAAATTTTGGACAGTAAAGAAGATGGATGAAAGACAATTGCATGCAGCTGAGATGAGGATGTTGAGATGGATGTGTGGAGTGACAAGAATGGATAAGATAAGTATACACTTGAAAGTAACGCCGCCAGTGACTGAAAAGTTGAGAGGGAACCGTCTATTTTGGTATGGGGAATTGGAATGTTATGAATACGAATGAAAGCCAAGTGGCTAAAGGTGAACGCACACTCATCAGAGCAACGCGGCGAACGAATCGAATTCAAGGAGGGCTCGCACACATGTCCGCACCGAAAGAATCGACCGCGCCGAAGAAATCATTTCTATTTCCTTTAGGCCTGTCGCACAATATTTATAAACAACTCTCGTGTTGCTGAATGAATCTGATGACGTCATCCGAATTCGTCTAGGATTTCTGCGGTTCTTCCAGATTCGGACGATTCGACGCGGGCAAGTGTACGAGCTTTCATAAGATTGCATATACAGAATTCTAAAATTCGTTTCGTTCGATGCGTTCGGCGCGTTCGGCTCGGATAAGTGTGCGTTCACCTCAAAAGAGTTATGAATAAAAAAGTGGACGGACATACGGGAAGTGGAAGCGAAGAAGATGAAGAGATTGTGTGAAAGATGATATGGGTAAGACGTGGTAAGAAAGGAGTGATGCTGGTATGACAGATTATAATGTACTTTACTTCAAATGCAACTACACTGTTCACTGACAGAACATTTTACTAGTAATAACTTTTAATGAAACACTTAGCTTATTTGATAAAATATGAAAAACTTATCCTTAATCCTTAATGGTATAAACTTTTTAATATCAAAGTTAAAAGTTTCTGCTAAGTTTCTTAAAAATAAAATGATAACATTCTTTTTGGGATGTTTGAAAAATTACTTACGGATTAAAAGCTTCAGTGCTACTTTAAAAATAATTACATTACTTACATTATGCTCCCAAACGACTTTATAAACCGGCGGGTAGGAGTCGACTTCACATCCGAAGTACACGTCATCGCCTTCTTCTATATCGTTTGGGTTCATCTTAGCACCGAGATGCATTACCGCTACTGGCACATCTATGACGTAACATAAAAAAAGATATTATACATAGATTATTAGTAAAATAAACTATATTCTAAGCAATGAGTTATTATTACAACGTATAGAGAAGCTATCATAAGCAAAGGTTATGTCCCATGTTTTTAGAGTCAACTAAGTTCTCTTGAGCGTTGAAACAATAATTAGTTGTCTAAGCAGACAGTAGAAACACGTAGCGCTATCAGAACTCTTTTAGGAGTATTTTTCTCGCAAACACCGTCATTTTCACGGCGCTTACGTGTTTCGTTCATCGTTTTACAACAACGGAACGAAACATAGTTGTAATGTGTGGCGTCTTCTCTAATACGTAGTATAATAGCTCAGCTTCTAAGTTTGGTCTTTAAATTTAATAAAAATAAACTATTCTTTTTGAAGTTATTTTGGCCAACATTATAATAAAATATTCATCACCAAATTAAACATACTTAGCAACAAATTCTGTCACTTTATGTAATTTATATTAATATTTAGAAGGTACACTCGCACGCAACAAAAAATATTTCTGTATATTAATAGATCGCACCAGAGCAAAGCCGTTAGTCACTAGTAAATAAATGAATGAACGATACAACTTTGACCTAGATAAAAAACAGGGAAAAGGATAAGTTTATTACTTCTATGAATAATTTGAGATAACAGACTGTCACTTTATGCAAATCTGACAGTTGACGCCAAAATAATCAAGACATAACATGACGTTTGAAATGTTTAAAAAACCTCAATGTCAATCAATTTGCAGATTGCAGAATTTCGTAATATAATAAAATCCACTCAGTTTTAATTCGGTTCAGCTGAAATCATAAGTCGTTTTCTTAATAATTCAATGTCTTAAACTTTTGTGACTTATCCAAGACCTTTTTAACTCCATTTTATTTCTAGCTTAGGTATCAAAGAGTCAAGTTTTTTTATTAGAGCTCACTCCTCATTTAATTTGGAGTAGCTTTCTTGTGATGATGTTGAATTCATAAAATTACGTTGAAATTGATGTAATAAACGCAAACCAAGACATAACTTTTTTTTTTTTATATACGACTAAGTCGGTAAACAGGCATACGGCCCACCCGATGGTAAGCGGTTACCGTAGCCATATGGACGCTTGCAACACACGAAGCATCGCTCACGCGTTACCGACCTTTCCCCCCTCCCCAATGAGCTCTGGCGACCTTACTCACGCGCAGGAACACAACTTTACACAACATAAAGTTATTTGGCTGGGGTATTCTGTAAGGTGGAGGTACTTCCCCAGTCGACCTGCTCTTTGAGCGAATAAACGCTATGCTCTACCTCTCTTAAAAACTTACAAATTGAAATAATAAATAAATATCCTGGGACATTCCTCACACACGGTCATCTGATCCCAAACTAAGCAGAGCTTGTACTATGGAAATCAGACCACTGATATAATACATTAACTTTTTGTTTGTAAATACATACTTAATTATTTTTTATACAACTAAGTCGGTAAACAAGCATACGGCCCGCCTGATGGTAAGCGGTTACCGTAGCCATATGGAAGCTTGCAACACAAGAAGCATCGCTCACTCCTCCCTCCCCTATGAGCTTTGGCGACCTTACTCTCGCGCAGGAACACAACTTTACACAAAATAAAGTTATTTGGCTGCAGTATTCTGTAAGGTGGAGGTACTTTCCCAGTCGAGCTGCTCTTTGAGCGAATAAACGCTATGCTCTCAAAAGGTACTACAAACAACAAACTAGGTAATGTAAAAAAACTCAACTCACAATGTATGTTAAGTGGTAATTTGCTCTCAATAGTAGATTGGTTGAACCTCGGATGCTCTGCTCTACAGACGAGCGTTCTCCCATTGTGCTCTTTCAACGGTATCCATTGCAGTAATGACTGCGTTTCGTTATCGTCTTCCAGCTCCTGAAAATACCTTTTCATAAATATGTAAATAATATTACAAAATATATGATAAAGTTTCAGAATTCAAAAACAAATTAACTGAGTTCTGAACGTTACTTGTTAAATATAATTGGAAGACAATCCTAAATTGAAATGACAAAATTAAATTTCTAACCGATGATAAATAATTGATTGCATTATTACTATTAAGAGGAAAGGATGGCTGCAAGAATTTTGAAAAATAGGTTTTAACATATCTATTACTGTCGCATTATGCCCGAGCTATCCTCGCCCAGACAACTACAGCTTGGAACGATTATACCTATTTAAATTAGATGAAATCGTTCATACAAAACTGGATCGATTAAAAAAAAAACAAGATTCATATTAAAAAGAAGGGCTTTGGCTATGTCTGTCGGTTTTCCTATGTTGTTTTATATTCATCTTTGTTCGCTAGACGTCTGATAAGAGCATTAAAAATGGTAAGTTTTAGTAATTTTAGAAGGCTCCTAATTCTTTTAATAATTAATTTATGGAGAAAAACACAACCGAGGGACATACAGTGGTAGCTACAGATTGCATGGTAGAATAATCATTGCTCTAGTGTCATTATCCAGAGAGGAAACTGAGGATTACGCTTGTATGGAACAAACGCCACCAGCATTTCCTCCATTTAAGGCGCCGATCCCACAAAGAGAGTTCTAGAGTTCAGAGTTCTGAGTTCCGCGTTCACTGTAATCTATGTGGCGCCTTTGATCATTGCACACGGAGAACTCGGCGTTCTATCGAATTGAGGTAATACGTCTGAGCTATCACTTTCTAATTTACTGAGTGACACAAGGCAGAAAGGACAATGGGCATTCTGGTCCATGAGCGGCCAAAAATGAAACTAAAGTAAGTCCAATGAGACGAGATAAAGATTGTAAAAAAATTTTTGCTTACTGTATGTATATAATTACACCTTTTGGTACGGGATACTAATTACATTTAATGGAACTACCTTGCAATATTTTTTTTCTAAATACACCACAGTAATAAGCTTTCATATGTATGATAATACATTATTGCCTAATAGAAAACAGAAATTATTGCTGGCCGCCAATGGGACAAGCTCCATACAAATTTGCCCATTTTCGTTTAGAACGCTCGCTGTGTGTACAGTAGTGAACGCAGAACTCTAAACTGGGAACTCTAGAACTCTCTCTCTCTGTTTATATCAATTTAATTATAAAGTCCACTTAACCGCTTAGCAAGTATCAGTATACATCGAAATCCTAAGTCTAGACACAATACTCATAAGAAAATAGCTTTCAATAATGACGATATAATATTATCGCTTATTATTTTACTCATACAGTATACTGTTTTGCAGCACCCACTGGTGATTTTGAGCAAACAGATTTACAGTATATTGTATACGTTCAATAACCGCTTAGATCTCATAAAAAGAAAACGTTTTTTAATTAAAACCCATATTATCACAATTATTGCTTGTAAGCTGAAACTAAATAACAATATTGAAAATCTAGGTCAGTCGCAGCTATACTAACAATTTATTTCACCAAGAAAATAAAAGATGTAGAGAAATGCCTTGCGAATATTACGTACAGCTAGATTTAATCGATACCTGCAACGTGCTTTCATAATCATAGTCTTTGTTTTTTTGCTAATATTGTAAGAAGTACGTAATTTTATTTTTTTATTTTTATTATATTATATATTATATTTTTTTATTTTATGTATATTAAGTATGTATTTACAAACAAAAAAGTATGTATATGTATTATATCAGTTATCTGGTTTCCATAGTACAAGCTCTGCTTAGTTTGGGATCAGATGACCGTGTGTGAGGAATGTCCCAGGATATTTATTTATTTATTTATTTAATTCATAAACATACATTCAGTGTTATTTCTTTTTTAGGAAGACCGACAAAAAGATGGATGGATTGTGTGAAAGATGATATGGGAATTAATGGAGTGAAGCATACGGCAGGTAGATGAAGATTCAGTCATCTTAAATTTTTTGACTCTGTGTTATTTAGATGTTCTAAATTCTTATAAGTGACCCCTTTCTTATAAGGACATATCCTTCCTTCTGTTCTCCGTGGACATATCCAATACGTCTTTTAAGAACCAACAGCGTACCTTCAGGGTATACCGTCTTTATTGGCTTGATAACAAGAAAATAAGCTTTGGAATAATATTTCCGGCCCATTGTTTGGAACTGTTTTACAAGTTACTGGATTTTA
Source organism: Achlya flavicornis (assembly GCA_947623365.1). NCBI lineage: Eukaryota > Metazoa > Arthropoda > Insecta > Lepidoptera > Drepanidae > Achlya > Achlya flavicornis. Next base: position 3,688,049 of record OX392473.1, on the reverse strand, counting down.
TCATAGTTATAAGTGCAGAGGTGTAGAGTTTTAAATACGCGATTTACGCGCGTATTGATGCTTGTAGACCCAATGTATTGGCTCCCAGTATCTCGCTGCGCGCGCCTTATGCGCGTAATTCATTCGCGGGAGAGAATCCCGGCGATCTCGTCCCTTTTGGACAGGGTCTAACTACCAACCCGCAGTTTATATAGTGTTTCACAGGGATCTAACACCTGTCCGGTATGAAAAGTATGCTACACGTACGTTCTTTCTACATGCCAAGTTTTACTAAAGTTCACACATAATACACTACGACGTAAACATCCTTATAGACGTTCCCATATTAGATTCGTTGGAGAAGAGTAAACACCATTAACTAAACATGAACAACGCTAATTGGTTGTACTGGTTCTGTTAGCATGTTACAAAAACATCTTACATCAACAACATCAAGAGGAACGAATCACCAAACATTTACTGTGAATATAGTCATAATACTTTTGATACTTCACAAGTGGTTTCTCTACGCACTCCAACAACAACTACAATTCAAATGTACTGGGCTAACTACTACTAGGCCCGTACATTTATTGGTGAAACATGTAAATCTTGTTGTAAAACTTACTCGTTCTTTCGTGATAGAAGCTAACTGCTTCCCATTAAGCCACCAGGTAATTGTGGCAGGTGGTCGAGCTCCAGTAGACCTGCACCAAAGCTCAGTCTTCCGTCCCACTGATAATGGCTGCTCCCGTGATAGAATATCTATCGTCAGTGGTCTTACTGTTAGAAAAAAAGGTAGATACATATCTATTAGCACTGATTAAGTTTTATAATATTACTATAGATAGTATAGTTATAGCTTTATTAATATTAGAAAGCTGTGGTTGTCTTTGCGGTTTAGATAGTAGTTTATCGCCAAAGTAGTAAAGTAGTAGTAGTAGTAGTAAATTATTATTTTTTAAATAACAAAAAACTGAAGATATTTTTATATTTGAACGAAAGACCGATTTGAAGCGCATAACATCAGGCATTTATACACCAAAAACAAAGCTTTTTTTTTTATTTGGTCGATATCATTGAAAATAATGGCACAGAGGATTGTACCTCGACTGTACAACTTAATTATTGCTCGTGCAGACATTACCTATGTTTTGAAAGTTGCACTATAGATGCACCTAATACTAAATGAATCTGAATTTCGATACCTTCGAGGTCAAAGATATGTTTACATTTGAAGTTACAAAAATATAACTACTTAGTTATTAAATGGATACATATTTTACTACTAAAATAGAGGGACAAAAAATTTTGTTCTAAAAATTTGGAAATATTGTTTACATTTAGACATCATAGATATTTGAGGTCTTACAAATATGTACAAACTACTTATTATATGTAGAAAATTTCCTGAAGATTAATATAAAATTTCTTAGGCGCCGATCCCACAGAGAGAATTCTAGAGTTCTGCATTTCGCCTTCACTGTAACCTATGCGGCGCCTAAAAGTGTATGACGTGTGATCGGTAGCGAATATTGCAGAACTCTAGACAGCTTGCATTCTGAACAATAGTGAATGCGAAACGCAGAACTCTAGAACGCTCCCTGTTGGATCGGCGCATTATAAAATGGAGTACTGCTGTCATCTATGGACGGGAGCACCTGGATACCAGCTTGTGACTTTAGACTCGGTTCAGCGTCGTGCCATCAGAATTGTTGACGATCCCGAGCTCACAAGCGGTTTAGAGCCTCTCAATCTGAGGAGAGACTTTGCCTCCTTATGTGTGTTCTACCGCTTGTACAACGGAGTGTTCTAAAGAATGTTCGACTTTATGCCCACGGCTTCTTTCCATCATCGCAACTCTCGCCATCGACAGAGAATCCATCCTCACATTTTGAAACCAGAATTGTCTCGAACTGTGCGGGCTCAACGGAGCTTCCTTCCGCGGACGCTCAGACTGTGGAATGAGCTCCCTTGGTTTTCCCAATGGAGTACAGCATGGGGTTCTTCAAAAAAGGTGTTAAGAGATTTCTGCAGGGTCGGCAACGCGCGTGGGATCTGGTGTTGCAGCGTACGCTACGGTAACCGCTTACCATCAGGCGGGCCGTATGCTTGTTTGCCACCTTATTGGTATAAAAAAAATAACAATAGTTAAAACTAAACTGTTTCTTATAAAGAGGAGAAGAAGTAAGATACTTCTAACAGAATACATAGCGGAGCTATTGGAATGCCAATACACTCTCATGAAACGATAACCATAATATGAGTACAACGCTATGAAATTCCATTTGCATTCTCGTCTGCAATATAATATGTATTTCGAATACATTGACTTTTTCATGGGTTACTTATTTTAATTTAGTAAAGTGAGTCACTCATGTAACTCATATTTTAGCATAATTCACGTACGGGTATAGCTATTTCAAAAACGTCCGACGACAAGATGTAATTACCCGAATGTGTTTCATATCAAATATTTGCTGTAAGTACTCCGCAATCTAACCGGATGAAAGTACCCTCAAATACCAGTACGACCTATGGGTATAATAAGTTTTATGAAAATGTGTTCAGCCGTTGTGGTTTAGGTGACAAACAAACACTTTCACTTTTATAATATATCTAGCTTCCACCCCGGTGGTCCAATAGGAGATAGTGAGTGAATTCGCGGGTCGTAAATATAGTTTTCTATGTTGATAGCACAGATTACAGAACTAAAGGCAGAGGCCCAAAAAGCAAAAAAATAGAAAACACATAGCTGGTATTCGCTTTTGAATTTGTATTTGTTTTTTTTTAAATAAAGTTTATTAAAAAGAAAGTGTTTTTCGTGAAATAAAGTTTGTCAAACAAAGCAAATACAAATTCAAAAGCGAAAACAATGTATGTGTTTTTCATGTTGTATTTGCTTTTTTGGCCTCACTCCCGTGTTCCGCGCACTCAATCTGCCTTGTTCTCTAATCTGAGGTTGATAGGTAGACCTATATAGACCACATTTGCTTTTCCAATTTTGAATGAAATGTTTTTCTTACAAAACCAATATACGTCAATATTCTATCGAAGCTACAGATAAATAATCGCTCTACACACTTCAACTGTGCCCTAATATCTGTTTTGATGGAATATGTAGTACCCACGGCGAGCTCTCGAGATACTTTTGTGAAAATGTTTTTGTTATCGCTACTTATTCAATCCCGGGATCATTGAATATTGTAGTATTTTTCTCCAAATTCGAGGACTATTGTGTTGCTGGTCATTTTTCAACTTACTGTCTGAAGACGGAGGATGATATGAATACTATAAGTTATGCGTACTTATGCTCTTACAAAATATCTAACGAATCTTTCAAATTAATTTGAACTTATTAAAATTTAAAACTCCTCTTGCTTGACAAAAATGATTTATATAATTTGATCTAAGTAGGTCTAAGTAAACAGGATTTATTTATTAGTAACCCAATGGTGTTGGTTGATAGTGAAAAATAGAATCAGATTTCATAATTAATAATTTGTAAATAATGTTTTGTAAACATTCTTTGACAAAAAACATTCGAAGTAAGCATCTAAGCTCTTGTCTGTAGCTTATATTTAATTATTCAGAATATTAAGATAAACGACCAGCGCTATCAAATTAATATTACTGCATAGTCAACTACTAACAGGACTGCGCAAATTAGGCAAAATGCCTACAATATATCATAAAGGTGACATCAGCATATAGGAAAAATTATTTCTAGTAATACGACAACTAATATTAATGTGACCAAGTCTAGGCAATTTGTCAAAGATTTGCGGGCCTGATATTCTTCAGTAATATTTTAGTATATTTTGCTTTCAAAGATCCGTATTCCAGATCTAACAAAAAATCTAAACTAAAACAATAGCAAAGAAAGTTAGAAATTTAAAGACTTACGTAATGTCCCACGGCCTCCTTACATAAATTAGATTGAAGGGAATTAACAAACACTCCACCGGCATGCGTGCCCACTGCTGACTTGGTTCTCACACTATACATTACTATCATCTTCTTGTAACACTCCAAATCATTATGGTGCGTCCATGCTACGCAAAGCTAGCACGAGCTGAGTCTCGAACGAACAGGATTCGTTCGTTGCTCGCGATTTCAAGGGTGGACTTTCAACGAGCCTACAACGAGCACGATGCAAATCCCTGTGTTCGTGAAAAAATTGATAATCGGGCGGAGCGCAGTCGAGCACGCTACGAATGCTCGTTCGAGGATCGCAAGCCCGTCCACGCTGCGCGAATCGTGCTCGCAGTGGGCTCTGCTCGGGCTCGGTTCGCCAAGCATGGACGCACCATTAGACTTGACTACTATGAACTTCGTCTATAGTATTTTTTTATAATGTTCAATTTATCAATTACAATTTCGAATTATGAAATGAATAGGAAACAGTCTCTACATGGCACATTATTTTTATAAAATTTCATATCAATGATTGATCGACAGTCCAAGTAAATAAAATAGACAATGGTAAGAAACCAACTTGGTTAATACAAGCTTTAGTCGCAAAAAAAGAAAATACGAAACTTTGCCTAGGTAGTTAAAGGTTTTTACGAGCGCGAGAGTAACTTTTGAAAATAAAATTCTTAGACATATGCAAAATACGAGCAAAAAATTGTCACCCAACCACTTGCATTTGGCTTTATCACCTTACATTACACAAAATCAAAACGAATTTATTTTGGGTCGTTCGGTTGATACCAACCTTCTTACTTCAACAGACTTGGTGATCAAGATCTAAAGGTGTTGGTAAAATAAACCGTAATACTCTATTCCCAAATATTAAATAACACATAATATACTTACAGTAGAGATCAACTCTAATTGTAGTCTTCTGAGGCGGTGACAATATCGTGTTATCAGCTGTACATGTATACATCGATGATAGATGTGACCTCGTCGCGTTTCGGACTATCAACGTCAATGACCTCGTTGCCCCTGAAGGCTGAAAGTCTCCGGCACCTAATGTTGAAAGCACTGTATCACCTTGAAGCCATTGGACTCTTGGTGTTGGCGTTCCTATGATAGAAAGAGATAAAAAAATAAAAATAAACTATTCCAAGCACAGACGTATGAGTAGTAGTACCTACAAATACCTACAAATACTACTACTCATACGTCTGTGATTCCAAGGGCAAATGTTACATATTATTGAAAAAGGTATTGAAAGTTAACATCACGTCAATACCAGTTCCTAAGCCAATCAGAAGCGATAGTTTCTATGTACATACCTACTTAAGTTCAAAATCATCTATCTAACTATGTGTCTATGTATCTACTACATGACAGCCTAAAGTGTATGTTAGTTGTTAATTTAATACCAACGAAAAACGAACACTCAAAATTAATTACGTAACAAAACCGACATCATATACAAACAACAAAAAGCAAATGTCACAAAAATAACATGAAGGCAAATAAATTATACATTTGAATTACGAGTACGCGCATCTGGGCATAAAGACTGTAGCATAGCTCATTATTTATTTAGGTCCCTTCACTCCAATCAAATTATCCGTCGCAGACGCTGGTATAGTAGCAAATTACTATCCTAAGGATTGTGTCTCATTCCAAGCAAGAAAGCGAGTAAAGATCGACCACTTTCCTGTCCTACACTTCGGTTAGTACCTAAGTAAATAATGTTTGTACATTTTTTAATTAGTGTCAGAAACTGTCCGGATTGTATAGCACATCAAATTTTAGGTAGTCGATACTCAATTAAAGTTACTTAAAGAAGAGGTATATGCTTTTTTATAACCGGGTCGATTTTTATTAAGAAGTGATGTTAGCCACTTAACATTAAAGTAATAGGGTACTTTGTAATAGTCATTTGCCGAGTACCTATCGGTGTGTTCCGACAGCTGCAATTGAGAGCCAGTTCCTTCTAGGCTTTGTGTGCTTACCATCTTTGGCCACATCATCACTCACCATGGTGAGATTACGGTTAAACACAGGCCAAAACACAGTAAAAAAATATATAATTGCAAAACACATCTATTCACACCGACCCTAGCCTAATTCTTGTCTCAATTCTTGAGAACCTTCGTTTCCACTTCTTATATCGGTAGACTTCCAACCAGTAGCAGAGATATAGCTATAGCTACTTTACAAAACATTATACTTGCTAACGAAGATTGAAGACCTTTTCTTTATTCTTTCAAATGAAAAAACTTTTTGAAGAAAAAGTTTGCTTGCCGATGGTTTGACTGAAGCCTAATAAAATTTTCCGTGGCGTAAATATACTCACCTCCATTGACGGAGCAAATAAGCTTGAAGTCTCCCCCTTCGTTGTAAGGCCCCGCGGTCCCGGTTATCTCCTTGCCATATTCGTCAAATATCACCGGTTTACTCGGGAGTTCTGTATGGAAAATGGGAATATTAAACTATAATTTACAGATTATAATCGGTGCACTTAGGCCATTAAACTGAGGTATTCGATGTTTATCATATTACATTGTATTACATTAATAAATTGCATGCAGTAGAATCGATTGCATGTATTTTATACCAAAACTGTGCACATTTTGTACGAAAAAAGTAGACTTTAAAAAAGTATTGACGTGGTAAAGATAAAATAAAATTATAATTCATACTTAATAGTATATTATGATATATGTGTGCAAAGGTGGTCATTACACACAGCGTGAGCCGTAGGTGAACGCGATAAGGGAGCCGAGAGTGTAATGATCGATGCACATGCGTGTCATACGACGTTTTTCAACACACTTACGACACACTTGCGAGGAAAAAAACGTATTTATCTGCATTATGAAACACGGAGCAATAAATGTCACTTTATGAGCAAGTGTATTGAATAGTTTTTTATGTTGTACAAAAATCATGAGAACTAAACATAATCGTCACTAAATCAGTATTTTTATTTATGAGATGCTTATACTTATTGAAAGTTATTTTCAGACAATTGTTTTTATAAATGGTGACAATGTTTCAAAATAGGGATTCTTTTGATACTTTGTAAAAATATTACTGTAAATTACAGTTTAACATGTTTTATAAAAAAGAAAGAAATGAAATAAATATCGTCAACATTTGTTCTAACCATTGAATGAGAATTCTAACCGAAAAATAAAACACGACACTGAAAATAGACCGTTTAAATGAAATAAATCCCGTTTGTTCCAAACACAAGTGTTTACCTTTGTTTCACAATAAAATTTATTCACAATCAAAACGAAATCAGCTCGCAGTGGGAAAGGTATCGAACTGGTCCCAAATATCCTTAAATTGGAGATAAACAAACTTTTAGCCGCTCTCGAATACTGCCGAGGAAATGAAAATGTTTTCGTTGAGTCGAAACAAAAGGTTTTGCAATATGAGTATTCAGGGGAGGTTCTCAGCAATCATGCCAAGCGTTCATATCCATACGCCGCATCGTTGTTATCGCTTACTAAAATGAACATCTGCCACCCATTCATTATTTCGTACGCCCAACATAAGTGTGGACCCGGATGAAATGAGAATGTTCCCAACATTTGGACGCGTGAGTGAAGAATTTCAATAAAGGGGTATTTTGATTATACGGCTTCATAGAATTTAAATTTTCAAAGCACTTGGAAATACCTGGTTCTTCTTGTGAACTTTTAAAAGAAATGTACTAGTAAATTTTCATTCATTTTTATACGAGAATATAAGTTGACCTTTATTCGTTTCAAATTAACAGGATGAAGATTTTGATAATCTTGCAAATAGTCTTCTACATAAAAAAATATATTTGACACGTATTTTTTCTTTTGTAAATTATACAAAAAAATACTAAGAAAGCGTGTGTCGTCGTTTTTTTTCCGCGTGACGTCACATTAGAGTACACTTTTTACTCTCAAGCTACGTCACGACCCCCACTTCCGAACTTTGACGAGCTTTATCTTTGTCGATTTTGATGATTTTTAAAAAGGAAACAATACCTACGTGTCCAATATTTTTTGGTAATCTTTTACCTCTTTTTAATCATCGCTATTGTAATAAAGTTCAAAATAAGTGTTGAGTTATATTTAATAATCTCATCATCATCATCTCATTTATTGGTAGTTTGAGTATGGTAGGTTTTTTTAGGGTTGGCAGCGCGCAGACAATGGTATTACAAGCGTCAATAGGCTACTACGGCAACCGCTAATCAAATTCATGATGTCTCATTATTATAATATGTAATTTCTCATTATTAATATAATTAATGTATAACATTGATGTAATGAAATCCGATTCAGTTTTTAATACGGATTGCTTGCTTCTGATTCGACAATGTTGCCGATTCTGTTGTAAATCGGACTAAACTAATTTTAGTCACATCACCTCTTTCTTATTTTTTTTTTAATTTACAAGAAGATGCCGCCCCAAGATTAGCCTCAGCACCCTTACGCGGACAAATCGACGAGCAAGCTCTCAACCGGGGGTTTCTCACAAACATTATTGAAAAAGGATATAACGAATTTAAGTCTTTGCCGTGTTAATTTAGGGGTATTTAAACGTAACCGCGATAGATGGCGACTATATATATATATTGAAAACAAGCATTGGACAAATTAGACAGGGCTAAATTCTACGGCTAAATTCCTTGCATCCATTTCTTATGTTCTTTATTAGAAAGAGACATAGTGAGATTAAATTAGTTCAGTAGGAAACAACATAATCAGCACCAATATGTAAAATAAATATTATTTAATAGTTTCAGTCATATTTTCCCTTTATAACAACCCATGAGGTTCAAAGATATATATTCGTAACCAACCCGTAAATTTCAGCTTTTATCCTCAATGAAATCAACACGAAAGTTATAAGGGTAACGGTAGGGAAACTTTTTGTAAGGGGAGGAACTTTTTTATTGACAAGAATAAAGAAACATGGTGTTGCCTCGCGTAGGTGTCGCAACTTTACGGAACCGCATTTGTTTAATGATGATTAAGTTCCAAATTAGTGGGATTTGTTGGTTTCATACCTATAATTTGTTTATTGCAGCAACATTGAGCATTTTCTTTTTTATCTTGATTACAGTGCCACTAATTGGAGACTGTAATTTTATCGGTCGTTTAAATGGGTGGAGATTGCGAGATGACATATTTTCGAAACCTATGTTGGATAAGTCATGCTGAACAACTTTTAGTATGGGACCAACACTGAATTCTCATTTTTTTTTTAACTTTTCATACATTATGATAACGCAAGGTTGACATTTTGTAAGAAAAGTAAAAAAAAAAATTGAGAATACACTATTGGTCCCATAGTAAAAGTTGTTCAGCATGACTAACATAGACTATGGCTAACATAGGTTTCGAAAATTTGCCATCTCGAAATCTCTACCTGTTATTAAAAACTGGCCAAGTGATTACGAAACTGTATCTTATGTTTAACGTAAAAGTTAGGTTAACAAGAGAACCTAACATGTTATTTACGTTACAAAATTAGTATTGTACTTATCTCTCTAAAAAAATTATGAGTTGGGGATTTTTGTCTATACTATAATGAGCATTCTTCTTTACTATAACTGATTAAAAATGGACGTACAAATAAAATATTAAAATAAAGCTAGTCCAAACACAAATAAGCCATTATCTCGCTTTACGTTCCGTATACCATTAAATTCCACATCAATTTTAATTGTCAAACTGACCCACATTTTTACTATAACGGTCATATGAATCATCGGAGGGTATGTTAAAACTTTTTAATAGGATCGTTCCACACTATTGTTATCCTTATTTTATTCAAAAGCTATTATTTTACCCTTATACCATTTTTAGGGATGTTTCCTGGGTAAAAAAAAAAAAAAAATCTAATTAGTCCGTCAGTTAGATTATCAACAAATATTGTACACGTATTTTTTGCTTTACCAAATCATTAGCAATAGACGAAGATAAAGCGCGACTAAGTTCGGGAGTGGGGGCTCGTGACGTCACTTGTTACTAAAAAGTGTACCACACCGTGACGTCACTTGGAACTTTAACAAACCATATCTTCGTATTGTTTTGTTTAATTGACAAAAGAAAAAATACGTATCTAATATTTTTTGATAATGTATATATGACGGACTAATTCGATTTATAGGCAACTAGCCCATTAGGTTAGCCCTCTCCGTCTCGATAATAAAAAGTGAAAGAGTAAAAAAATAAATAGTTAACGTGTTCAGTTATTTTAGTGAGGCATGAAAAAGAACTCCCCATTTTCAGAATAAATAAGTATTATGGTAACGACGAAGGTGGGTTTCCAAAAAAGTGTGAAGAGAGCAGTTTTAAGAATGAGTTTGTAAAATTTATAAATTTATGTGTAAGGTACACATGAGTTTATGAAATGAGCTTAGAAAAGTATATTCTTGCTATTATAACTAAAACCAAATCGAAATACAAAGTGCAATAGAACTCCATAATTATTATACTTATACCTAAGTACATGATATCATGTACCAAAGGCAGAGGACTCATGGTAAAATAGTGGATTGCAAATAGGATGTGACCGAGATTTGATCTGATTCATCGGTACAATAGTGTAACTCAACATTAAAGATACCGCGTTGATATCAGCCGGATAACAGAGGGTCAAGTTTACGATCGACCCAGTTTTTATCGAGATTGTGCAAAATACCGTAGACTTTTCATAGCTTCTGGTTCCATTTGAATTCTTTTATCAAACACAAAAAGGGAGAGCAGATACGAAAGCGAGAATAGAGTTTAGTGCGAATTTAGAGTTTTGTGTATCTTATACCTTTTTTTCAGATACGAATAATAGTTTTGTGTTACATATAAATCGATAAGAATTACTTATGTTGAAACACAAATCTCTTTATAGTCAAACGCTGAATATAACGATAAAAGGTTTATAAAAGGATTTCACTGTACGACCCCCTACCGCTAGGTGAATCGATGACCTGTGAAACCTGGCAGTGTAAAGCCATATGTACACAACTCCAGTAGGTGGTATATAGTACGAGGTAATATACACAGCTCTTGGTTTTTGAAGTAAAAAGAGCGTTTTTCATAAATTTAATTTAATTTTTAAAATATTATTAATTAAAAAAAATATGCTCTTACAATCTAGGAACTTTAAAGGCCAGAGTGAATAGGTTTCTTCTGGGTAAGCTTGTTTCATCTTAGGCTTCGTCATCGTCCCTTATGGGTGGGCTAGTGGCCAAAGGCAAGCCCATTTAATAATTAAAAAGAAATGGCTTCACCCAACCAGTCTGGCGGCGGATAGATGCCGACAAAGGACGACCAGAAAATGCGACAACAATTGAAAGGTCAACTTACGTTGATTGTTTATGGATGAAGATTTTTCTTACTAAGCTTACGTAATCACACGCTTACCTATAACATCGAGCACGATCCTGTAATTCCTGGTGGGTGAGACTTGGAAGTCGACGCGGCACCTGTAGGTGGCTCGGTCCCGCGCTTGCACATGGCGCACGCGCAGCCCCGAACTCGTAGCTGAACTGAACCACCGAGCACGCTCCGCAAAGCCATCATCCGTCCAGTGCGCAGTGGGCCCAAGGATTCGTGTGTCGTAGCTGTTGAAGAATAGTATAAATCAAAACTCAAATCCCAGAAAAATCACAATTATGAAGACATTACCAATCTACCAAGCCTCCATGGTAGACTATCATTTGGCCGTAATCCCTCACGATGTAAGGTCTCCAGCCTCTACAGTGGCGACGCGTATAATTTAAAAGGCATTGATTTATGATAGGTCTTATTTTCAGTAATTTCAGAAAGAATGAGAAAAAGGTAATTTTCATCATATTATTTTTATTTATTATAATATGATGAAAATTACCTTACACGAATTCTGAATTGTATATAAGAAACTATGTGTCAGGAGCCAAATTTGTATGTGCTTATAAAAGCACCTAAAAACCTATTACATAGCATTAATTGGTCTTTCTATAAAATAAAAGTATATGACAGACGGATGGACGGACACCAGAGTGATCTTATAGGGATCCGTTTTTTCCGCTCGACTATTTAGCAATCTGCACGGTCGAGGAAAACAATAGAAATCATTTGATATTTTTTTCCGCAAGTCAAGGGACAGGGAACCCTAAAAAGTAGACCCGAGAAGTAATTTCTAATTCTTCTGAAGTCTGCCAATAAATGGCTGCACAAATGGTCCTATGTATAATTCTATTTTGGAAGGTTTGAAACCCAAGTCAGGAGATGTATGCGGTATACGACAAATGATATATGAGCTGTCGATGATCGTTGTTTATATAATAGCAGATGAAAGTGCAAAATCCTCCATTGAACAGTACTCAGATAATGCAAATCAAATCAATGGTACCTAAGTCTAAGCAAACTGCCAACTAACACTAACCGATTCACATCCAATTTGCATTGAACTTTGTCTATATTGTGTCTTGTCTGGTTGTTGGTATTCAGAATTTACATTCAGTCATAAGCTTAAATAGTTAGATAAATACGTGCTGTATGTACAAGTGCTAAACTGAGGCTGAAGTTAATAGCTGACCGTATAACGTAAGATTATCAGCTTATGCTTCATCAGTTAATTCAATTCAATTCAATTCAATAGTTTATTGCAAATGTATACATGAGTTACAAACATAATATACAAGACCCTATAATAGGGTGTAGCAATTTTAATACAATTACTATTTTAAAACAATACAATATTATTATTATTATTTATTATTATATATTTATTACATACTTATTAATTACACATTAATTCGATTATTTTTTCTCACAACATGGAAATAATCATTAGTCGAATAGAAATTATGAACAAGAAGCCATTTACGGAGATCAATGCGGAATTTATTTGAGGGTAGGGTAGTTTTAATATTTACAGGCAAACCATTAAAAATATTTATGCACATCATGTAACAGCTTTTTTGGAACAAAGCTGTTGACATATTTTGTTTTAATACCAGCCTATCTGGATTTCTAGTGTTTGTATGATACACATCTTTTGGCAGGTTAAATAAGTGCAGATTACTTTTGACAAATACACATACGTCATAAATATACATTGAATGTAGTGTCAACAAACCCAGTTTTTTAAATAAAGGTTTACAGGTATCCCAAGGACAAACACCACAGATGGCCCGCACACACTTCTTTTGAGCTATAAATGCCTTATTTACGTCTGTACTATTTCCATACATCAAGAGTCCATATTTTAAAATCATTTATATTTTAAAATCAGTTATAGCCATTATAGGTTATGTTGTATTTTTTTAGTAAAAGGTGATAACAATATTTAGAAGATCGCTTTACTCGTATCTAACCCCCTTACTCATAAAACGTTATTTAACTAATATACTGTTAAATAACGTCACTCTATTGTCATTGTCAAATAATGTGCCATTATTTACGTGGCCATTTAATCAGTATATTAGTTAAATAGAGCTTTATGAGTAAGGGGGTAAGTATTTTAGATACGAGTAATTTTGTTTTTTTTAATTGCATTTTTTTAGCTATCCAAAGAGGAAACGCTGCCACCCTTCTGGGAACCTTGCCGTTAATCGGAAGCAGAGGCAGGCTTGAGGAAATTTTCTATATATAGATCGTATTTTTACTAAAAGAATATAATTATAAGTGCCTTACCAGGGCCTACACTGACTTTTGATACTAAAATTAAAGATTCATCTTTAGGATATTTTAGTTTTTAATCTTTTTCTACATGATATTTCACTATTTACGTTTAACACGCTAAAGTACATATTTTTCCACGAAAAACGTTACGTTAAAAACTATGAGTGAAATATTTACGGGTTTTTCGAAATTCATCACCTAAGGGGAGAGAGTGGGTGACAAAGTTTGTATGGAAAAAAATAGGAATTTTCAGAGTATGGACTTTGTGTGTACAGTCGAGGTCACTTATGTATAGCATTAAAAGTTTAGGTATTTAAATGGATACATATTTTTGTAACTTCAAATGTAAACATATCTTTGAACTCGACTGTACGAATAAGGGCTTCTTCTTATACCTAGGTAGAATTAGAAAAGATTTTCAGTCAGTAAAAATCTATGTGCATTAGACGAATTGAATCGCGGAAAACTAGTACAAAATAATTTTGAAAAATCTCATAAAAAAATAAAATCTTCAATATTTAATATTAGGAACGATGACTTGCTTTCAATTATTCAATTCATTAAACTTCAGGTTTTACTATATTTCAGCCTACCGTCTAACTATATATATCCCGATAAAGGATTAGGTTAACGACAAAACAAAAGGATGGTTGTTTATTAAAATAATAAATAACACGTATAAAATATACGAATTTGTAGGCGAGTAGGTTACGTACCAACGTTACTTGTATAAGTTGTGATAATAATTTACGAGAACGACTTTAATGCCGCAAGCAACATTGAAGTTACCAAGTATATTTTGGCTAAAGTTTGTACAGAAATTATAATTAATTATGCTTTACGATCGCATATAATAGCAGTCTATATTATACTTAAATTCCGCGGCGTAACCTACGGGTGACAGACGTAGACGCTCCACAACTTTGTAACAACATTTTGAGGAATGTTAACTTCAGAGATAATTCAAGAAACGTAGATTCAGACCAATTATGCAAACAATACTTTTGCGAACTTCAAATGTGGGTTAGAATCTGTCAGGATTTGAGAAGCTATCCAGTCGTGACGATGTTATAATATTTTCATTCAAGTACAGTTGTTAGGACCTCGCTTTTAAGTTTTAACAAGTGAACCGTTTTGTGCATTAGTTTTAGATACATTATTTAGTGAACGGGTTTAATTAACAATTGCTTGAATGAACGTTTGTTCTGTGTCTGAGTGTAGATCCATCTCTAAGAGGTATAATGTTTACTAAATTCCAGAAATTAGTTTGCTTTACATGTTTAGTTGTTTGCAGTATCATCAGTAGAGTGATTTATTTTGTTATCCTACGGTATTTTGTGATAAAATTGATTAAAAACAGATAGATAGATAGATAACTCTTTATTAGCATACAAATGAAAAGACATTAAAATTAAGTTTTAATTTGTTTTAATTGTACACCAAAAAAACAAAAACAACAGAGAACAAAAGTACTTGTACACCAAAAAAACAAAAACAACAGAGAACAAAAGTACTTGTTAATCAAACTGGTTCTTAATATTTATTATATTACTAATTTAAATCTTTTTGGAGTGTATCGGCTCTCTGGTATACTTAAATAACGTTGTATAATACTGCGAAATAATATTTATTTAGTATATTACTGTGTATGTGTATGTAACGTGCTCGCTTTGAATCCACATGACCGAATGTGAATAATGTCCTACGTCTAAATCTATAACAATTTAATAAAAACGTATGTCTGTTTATTATATTGTAATACTAGCTTTCCACCTCGCATTCTACTGTCCTGATAAGGCACTTATGAACGTTATACAGCTGAATCTACCACCTGTTCGGAATACACTTGAACTGAGAAAACTCCGGCAAGAAATATTTCAGCAAGGCATGTTTTTGGATCTTTCTTTTAATATTAATGTTTTTGTTCTAAATACTTATACATAGAAGTTACTAAAACCCTACGAATAAAAATCTACTAAAACCATATATTCTTGTCGTCCACGTAATGAGCCAGTTTATGGATGCCTACGTTATAAATCATATAGAGATCCATACATTGATTTGTACAAAACTTGTACACTTATGTACTTATGTATACATGTATACTTGTATACTTATGTATACATGTTTGTGCTCTACTTGAAATATTTTATAAGCCCTGCAAAACATAACAACAACATACTTAATGGTTTGGTCGCGATTTGCCGGCATTTAATTAAGCCTCCTTAGTCACCAAGGATAAATTATAACGTCATTCCAACATATCTAAAAAAAATATTTTTTTACAAATCTCGCCATGATTCTTTCAAGTCTAAATCTAGCGTTTGGGCGTTGGCGTTTGTGCGTTGATAGGACATTCCATCAGTTAGAATAAGTATATTTATAATTTATATAAATATAGATTTTGATTATTTAAACTCTGGTAATGAGACTGTAAAAAATAATACCAACTATAAATTGGCCCTACACCCAGCAATAAAAACCTTTCATGTTGGAATAATACAGCCTTGTGTCAGTCCTTTAAAAATAAAATGTTAATTTAAATTACTTCCAAGTACCTATTTAAGTGACGGCAAAAGTAATGTATATCATCCATTTAATTGAACTCCAGTTTCATCAGTGGTCAATTCTGGGTAGGGCACTTATGAATGTCAAAGCTACTGTAGTTAATACCAGTTCCTAAGTCGGCCTTCAACTGAGAAGTACAGGCAAGAAACACAGCAAGTTTATTTTTTTGGACAATCTGACTATTTGGCTATTTTTGTCCAAAACTTGTTTACTAAATAAACGATAACTTAAGTGAAAGGTTTTAATCTATTTTTATAAAACGCAACAAGTCTCATATTATTCAAAACGGAATCAATGTAATATGAACCTTCCATGAAACTTTGTTGCGTTAATAATATAATAATAATAATAATCACTCATTTAAAACAGACAAGCAAACATAAAATTAGTGAGCCCTGCATCCCACACTAGGGCAACCTGTGTTATGGGTACAGTATACTATTTAAACAGATTTAGATGATAAAATTTAAAAGGAATTAAAAGGAACAAAAAAGATTAGCTTAAGGGGGTACAGGGGTAATGACACTGACATATACAATTGGGGGTCCAAATTAAATACCCAGCGGTTCTGAAAGGCCGAACCCAATGTTTGGTGGGTGTGCCGCAATGTTAAACAGTGCGGAATTTCCGGGAACTTTATTGTTAATTTCAACTGAATTTTATACATGTATGCCTTCTATTTTCTTTAATCTCACTATATAGATATAATCCCACTAAACTCATCTCATCACACTATCTCATTTATACTGGATGGAGATTTCGAGATGGCATATTTTCGAAACCTATGTTGGGTTAGTCATGCTGAACAACTTTTACAATGGGACCAACACTAAATTCGCAAAAAAAATGTTTGCTCTTCATACATTATGATAGAGCAAGGTTGACATTTAAGTACTATTAGAATTCACTATTGGTCCCTTAGTAAAAGTTGTTCAGAATTCAATATTGGTTTCGAAAATATGCCATCTCGAAATCTCCATCTGTTATATTCCGTGACTTTCTATTAGTCTTAGAAACGAAGCCCACATAATGTACCCAATGAACAGGTACTAATAATTTAAAAAAAAAATGATCAATTGGATTTTTTTTTTATTAATTAAAATTCATTATAATTATAAAACCTTTATATTTTACCTTTTCATTGAGTACATTAAGTGGGCTGCGTTTCTAAGATTAATAAAAAGTCACGGTGTATAATGCCTCATTAGTAAATCGAACCCTTGCAAAGCCGAGGTGGGAGTTACTAGTGAGTAATAAGTCGAAAAAAATATTTGATGTTCTAACGAATATAATGAGACTATGAATGAAATCCTTTATAATGAAAACAATCGAAATTCTGGGTATAATTTTTTCTGTCCGAGTACAAGTAGTAATACCTTACTTCAATGATTGATCTTGGATCAATTCCGACAGTTATTTGTTTCGTAAGTTTGGGTTAAAATACGAGTAATACACCAATCCAAATTCATTCAATATTAATATATTATTTTCATGATGGAAAATTTTCTCTTTTTTCAAAGCCATTTTAATCTCATACCTCAACGACAAAATTACGGCACTTATTAAATAATTATACAAATAGGCACGATAAATGTTAAACTAGCAAGCAAGTTATTTATTAGACCTACCGTTTCCTGTATTTTGAGCACGCGGCCATTTGTAGGTTAATTAACAAAGAAAGACGGCGTACTAGGCTGTCTGCAGTCTTAGATTCAAATAGGCGGTCGTGCACGCTATACACCGATCTTTGTTCGTATTATCCTAATTAATTTACACGGCTGTAGGTTTACGTAGGGGATGTGTTTGTTTTGTACAGTTACGAAATGGTCATATTAGTTGTATGTGTATGTCATGGAGAATAAGTTGTTTTTGGTGGTTTGATCACATCAAATGTGAGCCGCAGTACTACGTCAAAAATAGACGAAGTCTCGAAGGCTAGACGTTGTAAAATTAGTCATGAGAGCCCATCGACATATTTCGACGTGAGAGCCAATCTTAGATAAAGGATAGTAGTAGAAAATTCTAAATCTATGGAGCCAATAGTCTAAATATTGGGAACGGATTGAAAAATAAAGAAGTAAGCAGGAATTTAAACACTATTATTATTAACACTTTTATCTGACACCTTTTTTTCCATGCTTTAGCCAATTTCAAAGAGTAAAATTTTAAAAAGTAGTTTACAAACCTAAAATTCTAAAAATTTGCACTTGTTGGTGAATTATGTATAGGTAAATACCTACCATTAAACTAAATTAACAAAAGCCGAAAATGAGTAAATCTATAAAGTTTAACTTCTTGTCAGAAGCTGCCTATTTTCCGTATATTTAGGCGACAGGTAGACAGAGTATGCCAAATTGAATTGAATACTTATTTTTATAATGCCCCATCATAATAAAAACGTGAACGCCATTAAAGAGGTCAATTTATTTCAATTTCATTTATTCTTAAACCTCATGTAGGTACATTTGTATTTCTTCTAGCATGAACAACATTGTGTTTTGTTTGCAAGATAACGAGTGATTTAGATTTAGATATATCAGTGTTATACTGGGCAAATCGTCCTATGCCATTTAAAAATCTCCACCAATTATAAGCCATCCCACTTCTATTTGATCAGTAAAACCCCTCAACCACAATTGGAGTCACTCAAGCCAGAGTAAACAGTAATAATGAAATTGAATTAAATTAAGTGGACAGTTTGTTTGTTTGCCATTCCGCTATCCGTAAAATTAAGGCCTCAACGCTTAAGTTTGGTTTGACGTTTATGGATCCTAAATGGTCAATTTTCTGGTTGGGACGAGCAAATATAACCTTATGTGAAGGTTTAAACATCATTGTTGTGTATTTAATTGTAAGATCTATCTCTCTCTCTATCCTTTTCACCAGGTTTGTAAAATAGGCTTGGAAATTCGTATGCCATTTCGTAAGCCATTTATATCTGGTTATATGAAAATATCTTAGAGGCCATCAGCCGACATTCTAAATATTCCGACAATGTATACAATGATGTATACATAATTATGAGAGTATACATAATTATTTTAACATGGTAGAAAATGTTTCATAAATAACTGCTTTTTTTAAATTATGATTAAAAATTGGAAATTTCTAATGCGTCGTGGGGTTCCGGGAAGGTTTTAGCGTATGTCTTAAAGGGAAATGAAGAGTCAATTAACAAAATGCACATAATATATGGGTACCCTGGTACCCGGGTAGTAACATAAGGGTTAATGTTAATGAAAATAAAATATTTTTAGAAAGGAACATAGGTACGTAAGAAACTTAAATTAATTTAATTTTTAATTTATTAGTACAAATTGAATAATCAATTTCTCTTGCACTTTCATAAATTCTCCGTCCTTCTAACGTAACGTAACTTCTCAAATGTTTGGAATCTTTCCAAAGTTTTCATGTTGTTGCGTTTTACAATTCGTTCAAGTTTGCCCTCATGCGATGGGAAGTTGGATATAATGCTCAATTTGGAATACCCAACGAAGTAGTATTGTCAACGTATTTGCAAGTTGTGCCGCAATGCGCCGACCGTCGCAAGTAAATGTGTCGAGGCATTTTGTAAAATTAAGATACACATGTCTTAACAGACATAACAGTGAAAGTTAAAGTTTATATCGATGTTTGTTATTGTAGCGTGAAAGGAACCTTAGCCTTTATACAGCAAAGTCGGTAAACAAGCGTAGGCCCCGCCTGTTGGTAAGAGGTAACCGTAGAGCCGTAGTTATATGGACGCCTGCAACACGGGGCATCACTCACGCGTTACCGATCCTTCCCTCCTCCCAAATGAGCTCTGGCGACCTTACTCACGCGCAGGAACACAACATAAAGACATAGTATTACTAATAAAAAGATATTCGGCTACGGTATTCTGTAAGGTGGTGGCACTTCCCCATTCGAGCTGCTCTTTGAACGAAATAACGATATGCTTGAAGTTCTACGTCTCTGATGCACTGACATATTTTTTTTATACCACTAAGGTGGCAAACAAGCATGCGGCCCGCCTGATGGTAAGCAGTTACCGTAGCCTATGGACGCTTGCAACACCAGGGGTGTAACTCGCGCGTTGCCGACCCTGACCCGCGCGTTGCCGACCCTACTCGCGCGTTGCCGATCCTAAAACTTATACACTTATACTTATATATTTATTACAATCAGAAAAAATACTTACTTACCTTCCAAACATAATTCAACTAAATAATGTCGAAATTACATAATTTTGAATAAAGTTTGATTAAAGATTCCGTGAAATAAATAAGTATTCTCTCTTGCCTGAAATACCTTAAGTTTCAGGGAAATCATGGAGTGAAAGATGAACACTTTGTTCACGACGTTATAGTATTAAACAATAGTAATTATACCAGGCAGATACATAATTCTCTGCACAAACATATATGAGACTTTTCATCTTAGGAAAACGATACATATCATCTAAAATATGGAGATAAATTATGTGATGCCACTGCTGAACATAAGCTTCTCCCAGTAATACACTATGTCAACTAAGCTGTAGAAGCTTCAGCTACACAGATTGAAATTAACTATTTATTCACTAAAGTTTATATTTTCAAGTCGAAACTCCTCACAGTGACTCTTATCCTAGGAAAATCGTAAAACACGGCATGTAATTGGAAGCAGTTTTCATCCAGCATGGCTCAGTCCGTCCGTAGTCCGTAGGTCTATACTATGCATCATTGTGACGCCTTTTTTGCGTAACAAATCAACGAAAATGTGAATAAAGTAGAATAAAACTTATTTCATGTACCCGGAGCCGGAATCGCGGGAAAAAGCTAATTTTACAATAATAAACCCAAACTAATTTTGTGGCTATGTAACTCAACTGTGAAATCCAAAAAATACCAATTTCAACACGGCCTATTAACTTTTCTAGTTACTTTTATATCTTTGCAATGTAACCTTAATCAGCTCTGGGATTTTCAGGAGTCTCCAATGATACAAAGGACTATTGAATCCAAAAGTACGTAAATGAGAGAGAAACTACGAAAAGCTAATCAAGCAACGAAATAGTCCCAGCCAAAACTCGACCTTTTCTGTCTAAACTGTAGGACGCAAGCTCATTTCCATTCCAACCAAGTTCACGTATCAAATGAATTCCTCACACCAATCAAGGATCTAGTTTACTCCATGTTCACAAAATCTCTAGAACATTATATTATGTAGTTTGAAGGAGCCGTAGCGAAATGAAGGAGCAGATACGAGCAAGATAAAAGTAATTTTGGGGACCTCAAAATAAATGAAGTTTTAGCGGACAAAGAACTTGTATTACAAGGCAGATCTTTATGTACCTAACTTCCTCGAAATAACTTGTTCCATGTGAAGTTGATAGCAATAGTGGCGTCACAATACGGTGATACCTACAGTTTGATACACGAAGTATATTTAAGATACTAACGAAGTTCCTGAATAAAGGTTTCGGGAACTGCAAGGAGCATACCTTACCTACAATATTGGTAACGCGAATTGGGTATAAAACGCTGAATTTATTCAAAATAATATGGGCTAAGATTTATCTGCTGTTACTCGTTCAAAGGCATCATAATAAATACCAGGACTTCCCTTCAGGAAGAAGCTTGGTGAGGTTTTGGTGTATGCTTAATCCAACAAACAAAAAAACACTTATTGATAGGCCTCCCCCATTGACTTCCACTTCAAACGGTTTTGAGCCGCTTGCATCCAGCGGTGCCCAGTCACTTTGACCAGGTCGTCGGTCCACCTAGTGGGAGGGCGTCCCGCTCGGCGCTCTCCAGTACATGGTCGCCACTCGAGAACTTTTCTTCCCCAGCGAGCCGCTGGGGAAGAAAAGTTCAAGCGATGTGGCCTGCCCATTGCCACTTCAGCGTACTATCTCTACGAGCTATGTCCGTCGTTTTCGTTCTCCTACGAATGTCGTTCGCTCGTTCCATAGCTCGCTGAGTGTGTTATTTATGCGGCCAGCAGTAAAAGACCAGAATAGCGCAGCCAAATAACTTTATGTTGTGTTCCTGCGCGTGAGTAAGGTTACCAGAGCTCTTTGGGGAGGGGGAAGCGTCGATAACGCGTGAGAAATGCCTCATGTGTTGCAAGTGTCCATATGGATGGCCATATGGACACTTGCAACACATGAGGCCTGATGGTAAGCGGTTACCATGGGGTAACCGCTTACCATCAGGCGGAAAAATCTAAGATATTTATCTGAAAAAACTAAAAACCTCGCTTTATAAAGTCTCGTACTAAAAAGTATTATTGCTTCTACCAAATTATTGTATTGTCATCGGTCCCTGATAACTGCGCAAAGTATCAGTTTAAACTGACGTTTTGAAGTTATTGAAAATTACGTTTCTATTACATACATACACACATATACAGGTGAAGTTAATAAAAGGGTATTAAAAATAGAACGAAGCTTTTAACTAAATACTTAGCACAGTTTTTTCGAAATCAACAAAATTCGTTTACAAACCAATTTAGTTATGCGGCTCCGTTTCTTACATCAATTATGACCCCAACCAAAAAATATACGTTCAAGGAAGTTCGGTCGGAACCCTTGGTGAGCGAGTTAGACTTAGACTCGCACTTGGCCGGTTTTTATGTTGATTTGTATCACCTATAATGTTTCTAATTCACATACTGGTGTACGTGTGTTATACTATTTCAGCGACCTGTTTCTATAACTTTGATATTCTACGTAACTTTACAATTAAATTCGTTTGGTCACTTGAATGTATTTTCGGCCAAAGGCTCTTTTTCTTATTTTAGTTTTTATATCGGACTAAACTTATGTATTTCATACGTATACCGAAGGAAAGTCCCAGATTACTTATCCGCGAGTATTCCACAAAATCCTTTCTGATCCTTCACTTAGGATCTAAAAGGAACTTTCCTACTCTATAAAACCTTGAAAGCTGAGACGTTGAGTCAGGAAAAGATTCTGCTTTTGTGTGATAAACTGGGTTCCACTGTGATTTTACACGTATTTTTTTTTGCTTCATCTACCATAATTGCAGGTTCATAAATCATAATTCGAACAAACGTCTGCTAGTCTTAACAAAACATAGTAAAGAAGAGATCTACTAAGATGGGGTTTTACAAAATTCAACCCCTAAGGGGTAAAAGAGGGGATCGGGGGTGAAACCGGGGGATGGTAAGCTAGTGTAAAATAACTAAATGAAAGACGCCGGGAAAAGTTTCACCCGTACGTTGTTGTTGACATACCGAAAATACGGACACGGACAGCAAGGGAGTGGAACTTGCTTCCGGCATCTGTGTTTCCTGACGCTTACAATCTAGTGACTTACAAGGCCAGAGTGAATAGGTTTCTTCTGGGTAAGCGTGTTTCAAACCTAGGCGTCTTCGTCCCTTATGGGCGGGTCAGTGGCCAAACGAAAGACCATATAATAAAAAAAAAAACGTTTCAACGAATATTATTAGACTCATATTAACTGCTATTTTTATAAATAACTTATTGTTTCTAGGAACGATTACTGACGGCTAATTACATTTTGATTATATGTTTGTTTGTATAAACCCCTAATGGAATGTTTCACTGAAAATGCTTTTGTTTACTTTATATGAGTCGTGCCTTCTCAGTATTGAAACAAAACACCCTGTGAACGTAGTATTGTTTAGCTAAAGTGAATTTGGATGGTACAGTCAGCAATATATGTAGCTGAACAAATAAAAAATTACAAACGCCTGTACACAAAAATTATCCATGTTTTTTTTTTTACTGTGTATGTATAGGCCTGTGTTTGACCACAATCTCACTATGGTAAGTGATGATATGGCCGAAGGTGGTAAGCACACAAAGCCTAGAAGGAACTGGCTCTCAAGTGCAGCTGTCGGAACACACCGATAGGTGCTTGGCGACAGATTTTCAACTTGAGGGTGGTAGTCAGACAGGTACTTCCAAAGTACCCTACCACCGTGCTATGGTTTCATCACGATGTTTTCCTTCACCGGAATCTCAAGGTCATTGTAGGATTCGAACCCGGGACCTTCGTCTCGGTATCCGACGTCACTACCACTGAGCTATCATCGCCTTGAATTAAATGTAGAATGAATGTAGAACGCAGAATGTATCGAAAAAGTTATATTTGATAGAAAAGCAATTCATTATAGGTAAGATTAAATCGCTAAAGATGTTTGTTATCCATTATTTTTGTAATGTTCATCTTTATTTCATTAGTGTATTATTTCAATATGAAGTACATTAAAGCTAATGAAATAAAAGCTAATGCTATAATAACGATATTAGGGACTTTATAAAAATTCCGCTTGATGATTCATTTATAGTTGATTGTTCATAATATCATAAACTTAAAAGACAAGTACCTAAGTGTTTTTATTCGTATCTGATTAATAAAAAAATAATTTTTATTATTTATTTAGTGTAATTATCGTAATATAAAAATAATAATATTGAATATGTTTGTTTTGTTTCAATAATAATCTAATATAACTACACACCACAATAGGTAGCCTTTCGACGGGTTGAATTAAATGGTATTGTTTACAAAGGTTAATGAACTTTGTGAGATGAAATTTAGCCACG
The DNA here is from genome assembly GCA_947623365.1 of Achlya flavicornis. Taxonomy (NCBI): domain Eukaryota; kingdom Metazoa; phylum Arthropoda; class Insecta; order Lepidoptera; family Drepanidae; genus Achlya; species Achlya flavicornis. The sequence goes on along the minus strand of OX392473.1, from coordinate 3,663,374 downwards.
AAATTATTCTCTGGAATTTTCAGTGGGTTGTTGGTCACCTTTACGTAAGTCCAAACTAAGTTAAATTACTCCTCAGCTAGCGCTAAATAAGTATCCTCGAGCACAAACACTAAAATTACAGTTTAAATTCTACACTAAAACACTTTTAAAAACAAGCAGACTTATTTTGACAGATGGTAATTGTAATCGATTTTGAGCTTCATTTTGCTCATTTTGCCGAGTCGTCTTGTCATTTCTGTTACAGCAGATTTTCTAACCTATGGGTTGAATACATGATGAGGTTCATTGACTTAAGTTACTAAAATGTGTAACAGAAAGGATATGGCTACCCATAAGGGGTGAGGACTATATCAAATTAGTCTATTAAAATCATAATCAACGTGCAATCGATCAATGAAGGTCACTATTATTTCACGTCACTTGCTAATATTATTATAAAAGTTTCTGTGCACTTTCCGTTACACATTGAGTGACTAGAAAACCTATTGTAGCAACTCACCTATATCATCATCATCAGCCTATAATGTCTCACCGCTGAGCACAGGCCTCCTTTAACAAAATGAGGGTGAAAGGGACTGGGCGATACTCCACCACGCGTGCCCACTGCGGATTGCTGGAGGTAGGCTAGTGGTCAACCTACTGTTGGAAATTTTCAAGCCGCCTAGGAGGCATCTAACTAGCTTAACGACTATCACAATTAAGTGATAACCGGGACCAACGGCTTTACGTGCCTTCCGAAGCACGGAAACGCTCGATTTGAAATACCACTAGGCGGTTACCCATCCAGGTACCGACTACGACAGACGTAGCTTAACTCACCTGTATACTGGGTTGTCATCTCTATACCACACGACAATCAGCAAGCTATCGTTGAGCTGTGGTGGTTTGGAGTCGCAGAACAGATCAGCTTCACCCCCGACGACGGCCGACACTCTTGTGACAGTCCCCGTTACGGAGCTTGATGAACTTCCTGCAACAAAATAGATCTTCTTATTAATTTAATATTGTTTTGTTCTATCATCGACTTTCTTCCGATAAAGATGTGAGATAGCGCGCCGTAGACACAAAAATATCCGATATGCATAGCTCTAACTTACATAAAAACGGTTCCAAATTGAAAATAACATCCCAACAAAAACATTTTCACGTAAAATGTTGCCAAGACGAGACCATGGCTCGCACTGTCAAAAAGTTATCAGATCTCATGTAGAAAGTGCCAAGCTATTAATAAAATTCTACACGCCCTAACTCTATAAGACCTTTCTTCATAAACTCTACCTACACCTAAGTCAAAATATATTAGCTTGGCCGATTCGTTACTAATACTAGCTTACATACCAAATTTCAGCTTTCTAGGACTTCAGTCAGTCAGTGACAAACAATAATTCTTAAAGTACTGTGTAATTTGAAAACATATCTAGCTCTGTAATTCCCTCTTGGTCACTGAAAATTTTGGCTTCTAGTTTTTTCCACAACAAAGGTACGGTGGGGGCACTTCTGTGGCGCCAGATTCTAGGCAACAAGAAGCGACATCCTATTATTTGAGTAATACAAAGGTTTTATAATTTCATTGCTGTCATGCAATACCAGTAAAATATTATCACAGCAAAATAAAGGTACGCAAGCAAAAAAAATTGCGTGTCATATATAACATTTCATTTTCGGCGAAACCTAACCAAATCCCTGTGTTCATCTGCTCAAAGCTTCATATGAAATAGTGTCACTATATAAGCGGATAAAATCCCTAAAACATTAGGCCATTTGATAAGCGAAAGCGATCCTGTATTTCGAGATTTGTCTAATACGATTATTATCATCGAGGAAACATCTCTTTAGAGTAATTATCCAATTCCGCAACTAGTAAGAACTTTCACAGTACCAACCAATCACTGCATTATAATATTTAGCGTGTCTTTGACTTGGCCAAGCAGAGTGTAATGTGTCCTTCACTTAGCCAATCAGAGCGTATTATTGGTGGTGAGGAATTGGAGGAATTTTTGGTTTGATTTTTCGATGATTTCTCAAGTTTAACGCTGTAACGAATGGTAGCATTGAACCATGGATGCTGATATATATTACCATTTTATTTATTGAATTTTAAAATGTTGGTATTCCAAAAACGTCAAATCTAAGACCAAGAAAACCGTACATGGTATAGTAGTACGTGGTAGTACCGTAGATGGAGTTATTTTTATTTCCTCTTGTGTCTGTATTAAAATAACAAAATAAATAGTAACTTAAAAAATAACCTCCACCTTACAGAATACCGCAGTCAAATAACTTTATGTTGTGTAAAGTTGTGTTCCTGCGCGTGAGTAAGGTCGCCAGAGCTCATTGGGGAGGGGGGAAAGGTCGGTAACGCGTGAGCGATGCTTCGTGTGTTGCAAGCGTCCATATGGCTACGGTAACCGCTTACCATCAGGTGGGCCGTATGCTTGTTTACCGAATTAGTCGTATAAAAAAAAAAAAAAAAAGAAAACCAAATAACTAACCTCCTTACTCATAAAATGCTATTTAAATAGTCATGTAAATAAAGCCATATTTTTTTACAATGTCAGTAAGTAACATTATTAACGTGATCATAATCAGTATTTTAACGAGCGTGAATAAGTTGCCCAGAATTCCATACGGAAGAGCTGTACTGGCACCTTCAAACTTTTTATATCTAATTAACATCATAAAAAAAGTATATAGTTAGTTCACCCAAAGGTATAAGCCATTCTTAATTTATTTCACTACGAATATTTTATTATACAACTAGTTGCACCCCGTGGTTTCACCCGCGTACCCGAGGATATATTGCTTTCCCGGGATGAATAAGCGTGCTAAATTTTATCCAAATCCGTTCAGATGTTGAAGCGTGATTGAGGTACAAACATCCAAACTTTCGCATTTATAATATTAGTGATATGAGATACTTCCAAACACGCTTACTCTTTTGACTTAGCTGCTGCCAAACAGCTATATATAAGGTAGCGAAACAATAAAATTATATTCAGCGAAACGTATGCGGGTTCCCGCACTCGGCCGGACAATGTTGTTTTTGACACGCACACCTGACATGGCGAGAGGTCTTTTTAGGGCGTTTTTATAATGCAAGTCGAGGTCTGTAAGGTAAAAAAGTGGAAACAAAAACACATTATACTAAGAACAGGATGAAATTCAGTCGCATTTTATTCACTAGTGTAAATTGTAAAGTGTGAATTTCGTGTAAGAATTTATTGTTTTCCCTAAAATTTCTTGAAAGGTTGTTTGTTGAAAATCTGGGAATCTATTGCCTATCTAAGTCTCGGTCGCCAAATTGGGATTGTCTAGCGGGGATTGCAATCGTAAAAATGGTATTGTCTTACTTTTCTAGTCATTTAATTTGCCATTGTTTTTGTAACCGCTAACTCTTTCTCAATTTAATCTGTGGAATAATGACAATGAAGCATAAACAATACCTAATATTATAATTATAGAGGGGACAAGTATTATAAAATTGTATTCCAATTAATCAGTGGTGATAGAAATTGCAGTTTTGGTAATCTACTTATTCTATAGCGTCGGAAACCATTATGAATGTAGTAGAAAATGGTGCCAATTCTGTTGTAAATCGCACTAAACTAATTTTAGTCAAATCTCATCTCTTTCTTATGAATATTATTGAAAAAGGATAGAATATATTTAAAGCTGTCAAATTAATCTTTGCCGTCTTATTTTGCGTGTATTTAGGCGTAACTGCGATAGATGGCGACTAAATTTATATTGAAAACAAGCATTGAACTAATTCGACAGGACCTACATTTCTTACATCCTTTTCTTATGTTCTTTGTTAGAAAGAGACATAGTAAAATTAGTTGAGTTGTAAACAACAGAATCAGGGCCAATGTACATATACATATGCTCAATGGCACTGGAGGTGTATCACATGTCAGAATTACCTTTTTGATTTTAAATAGTAGACAAATAGCAGAAATAGCTCCCGGTTTAAAATAAAATAAACATAAAAATGAAATAAGAGATGTTTAATTTACAGTCAAATCCCTATTTGGAAATTTAATTTATTCATAGTCTAAGTCTGTCTAACTATATTCAAATACGTATAATTGGAATATAATTTAGATTCTCAATGTAATATTAGAACTTGATACATTAAGATACTTTCAATGTTGATTTACCTGCCTACTAATTAAATTAACTAATTTCTTGGATACTATTATCATAGTACTTTTAAGATTTCGCGAACTAAATTAACTGCTATATTTAGTTAGTCAATAATCATATTTTGATATTCTGTGTGTGTATTTGATAGACTACCTGATTATAATTATGTCTCTATTTACCTGCTTCTTTTTTTTTTTTTTTTTACTGTGTAACCTTTGTTTGGCCACAATCTCACTACGGTAAGTGATGATGTGGTCGAAGGCGGTAAGCACACCTGGACCTGGCTCTCAAGTGCAGCTGTCGGAACACACCGATAGGCGCTTGGCGACAGATTTTCAACTTGAGGGTGGTAACCAGCCAGACGGGTACTACAAAGTACCCTACCACCGTGCTATGGTTTCCTCACGATGTTTTCCTTCACCTAAAACTCAAGCTCATTGTAGGATTCGAACCCGGGACCTTCGTCTCGGTATCCGACGTCACTATCACTGAGCTATCATCGCCTTAAACTTACTTACTTATAAAACGCTAATACTGATTACTCACGTAAATAACGTCACCTAAGTGCCTGTCCAGAAAGGGCGAAATCGACGCGATTCTCTCGCGCGAATGCATTAAGCGCGTTGGCGAGTTATGAGATCTTATTAAAAAGTAAGTAGGTAATGTTATCGTAACTATAGAAACATAATAGCCAATAAAACAAATACAAATGTAAACAATTCTAACGACGTACAATTTGGTTACCAGTCAGTACTATGGAGATTTTCGGTTCAAAATTTGTAAGTTCAGTATTGATTAAATTTTGAATGAATTAATAATATACCCAGAATCGTCGTTACTGCATGTTAAAAGCTTAATAACTTTGACACATACACGGTGGGAATTTTCTATAGTAATTAGACACATAGTAAGTCATTGTTTCTCGCCATGTGTTCGGTCGTTTTGACCTCTAGGTAGTGGAGAAATTTAGTTTAAAAATCAGTTTAAAATATGCATGAGAGATTACTGAATTTTGGTTGTTTTTTTTTGCTAAACAGTTTTTATTTTTTATTTACAGTATTCAATTACTAACTGAAATTCTAATTTACCTCTTTAAACCTGAATGAAAAGCATTTTTACTGCATATTTAAGTTTTTAACTTGTATTTAAGAAACAATAACTCAAACCCTAGATTGCGCAAATTGTAAGCAAATGATTTTCACGTCAACACAAAGTCGCGTTTCGCATGCCGCACAATTAATGAGTATTACTTTATAAGTATGCAAAATACTCCTTTAAGTACGATACGTACAAGTATTAATAATTAAAAATGGGCCAGTAGGTGGTATTAAGGCAAATGGTAATAGTTTACATAAGTGCCTGCGAAGGTCTATTTGAATAAATGATTTTGAATTTGAATTTTGATAATAGTAGATGGAAATTAAAATATTTTTATTATAAAGCACCTTTTTCAAAATCATAAATGTTATTGAAGTCAAAGTCAAAGCCATTTATTCAATTTACGCCCCAGAATGAAGGCAACTATGAAGGTCACATTTACTGAAGTTACCAATGGAAGGGAAATGGTGCCCTGTCTTTATGAGGTTTTTTATCATGAAGTTTTACGGTTTTAATTTCGTCTTCGTATTGAAATAACTTATTCTGGGTAGCGGGAAAAAGGCACTTATATATATGGTTTTAGCTAGTTTTTGTGGCTTCGTTTGAAAAAGAAATTATTAATGAGAATTATTAATTTCTTTTTCAAGCCACAAGATAACTTTTATACATCTCTATATTTATTCCTTCCTAATATTATTAAAGATAACTTAGAAAATACTGTTTGTACACGGTGTTGGTTACATAAAATTTTATCAAAATTACCCAGTATTTCAATACAGTCATGTATTGAAATTATGAGTACCTAACTTTGTTACTAAGCTAAGGGTGATGATTAATTGGAGAATTGTTCCGGGAAAATAAGCAATTTATATTTCTGAAATAATAACTTTGCTACAACTTTTTTATCCTGTTCCAATAAAGAATAATTTTGAAAATGGCGGCTTATTCCTATATTGAAAAATTGTACACAGATATAAATTTAAATAAATTGATGACGCGAGTGAATGTACTTCGCGTGCCAAAAGTACTTTGTGTTGTTATTATCATGTGTTCTATGTTAGTGTATACAATAAAGAATATTTCATTCATTCATTCATTCAAAAGGGAAAGCAATGCCAGGTAGAAAAATGTGGCACGCTTAGTTTCCATCCAGAGGGATCTTGCGTTATCTATTTAGATTGATATCTATGGATTGTACCAATATTATACAATCTGTCAATACAATTGCAAGCCGCCGTGCTCAAAATTATTCTTTATTGGTATTACGTTCAATATTTATTTAAAAGCTTTAGTAATCCAAACATACCTTCGCAATACTTCGATTTTGAGTAGAGTCAGGACGACTCAACTCTCGAAGGAAAACGCTATATGTAATGTATGTTCCGAGTTCGTATTTCCATGGACATTTCATGAATGTAACGTGATCGTTATTTTTTGTAATACTATTAATAATCTAAATCTTTTAGATGAATGTAATTAAATTTTTTATTCTTTTTAATATTTAAACAATCAAAATATCTGGACATATTAAGCTTTTGGAGCACTACCTTAATTGTTTTATAAAATATTCAAACAGTTACCAGAAAATGTAATCTTAAAATCATTTCCATCTCTAACGTCGAAACTTTTTTTAGACTCCTACTTAGTTTTTTAAGAGCTTAGAAATTCTTTTGTTTATGAATTTTATCTCAAAGGGAATCATTGTTCATATTAATCTAATACAAAAGAGAAGTAACATAAAACACCACCATCGAAGTGGCTGGGTAGAGCAATGTCACGTGACGCCGTGATATCGCATGACGAGAACAAATTAACCGGCAAACACAATACACGCCAACATTATACGTGGGGGTGTAAGGCCTTAGACACGCTCATGGTGACAGACTATTGATAAAAAGCTATTTTATTAAAAATAATAACGGTTTCAATATGCTATTAAATTATTTTTATCGTCAAGGAATAGGCTGGAAATCGCTGTTTCAAGTACCTGAGAGGCTTTTGAAGTATTTGGAGGATAATATTCGACTACTTACGTTAAGCCGAAGGTTCAAACGGGTTTTAGGATAATATCGCATGTAGCGTCTATAGAGAACATTGAGGAACAATCCCTTAGATATTGAATTATTACACATAGAAACAAAGTACACGCACAAAAAATAATCAATTCAATTGAAGCCATATATGGCTTCATTTGACCGCCGCGCTGTCAGTGTACTGAGTGACGTTATAGTGAATGCAGCTCTCAGAAAAATATTAAATATGACGGTTTGTGTAGTAAAATTGTGTAATATTTCATCAGGGAAGAAAGATAGGAATTCTGATGTAACATTCCACAGGAACGCCACTAATTTTATTGCGTAATTCATCTAAAATAACAAAATTCAAAAATAAAAATAATTCACTCAGATTTCGAGCAAAGCGTTGCCAGCTGTTTGTATGCTGAATTTGCGTTGTTTTACGTAATTGATACTGAATTTGTTATTATTAAAGTAATTGAGTCCGATACCTCGACTAGTTGTCCCCCGCGGTTTCGCCCGCTCCTTGGGATAAGTAGCCTATAATACTCGGGATAATGTAGCTTCATATTTGTGAATTATTTCGAATCAGACTGGTAGTAGTTTCACAGAAGTAGTTTTACAGGTAGTTTTTTTACAGAGATTAACCCGTTTAAACAAAAAAACAACAAACTTTCCCGCTTTATTGTTTTATAACAAAATATGCTATGCCCTCTCCTTGTAAGCCCCGTCTTCAGCTTTATTCATCCAGCTGTCATTTTAATCGACTTCAAAAAAGGAGATGATCAATTTGACACGTATGTATGTAATATTATTGGAACTATAATATATTTACATATGTATGAATATCTATCAGGGCTTCCAAACAAATATACTAAATTTCATAGGTGTACAATGTACATACAAACATACATACACACACCTATGAATTTCAAATTCAATGATTGTTACCATATTTTTCTATTTTCATAAATTTACTTAATTAATTAACTAGCTTAATTTACAGACTTTTAAAATTTCAATTGTATGTATTGTGTTAATGATAATTACCTAAATACCTACATACTACTTAATCTTCTTTTTCTATACAACCTATCATATATAATTACCAAGGAAAGCTACAAATTCTACGATCATTCATAGCTCTGCACATTGTCTTGGTTTATTATGTTAAAATACCCGACATAAGTACTATGAAACATAAACATTAAACTAGTAATAAATAAATAACAGGCCTGTGTCTATGATAAATTATCTAAGACACAGAACTTTTTAAACTATTAATAAATTGTATGAATACTTACTTCCAATTTCACTAGTAGGCGAAATCGGAAAATTAATTTTACCGAAAAAAATCGTTTAGCTTGCAACATTACTCGTGCGCTTGTGTGCGTGTCAGCGAGTGTAATTATATGGTACTCCCGCACACATTGATTGTCAAGTGGCTTACGTTTCGCGCGGATCTTTGTTCGATACTTCGGTTCTAAGCGTAATAATTCAATGCCCTTAGAGTAGTAATACCGAACAATCTGATTCCGAAACTAGTCAGTGATTTATCACTGATTTTGAACAGTAAGGACCAATCACTGCGTCGTGTGTTCTTGGCTTGGCCAATCAGCGCGCATGTGTCCTTGACTTAGCCAATCAGCACGCAAAGTCGATGGTGGCAAATTGGCGGAATGGATTGTAAGCAAAATCTACGTCATTACGCTTCTTTGGGCTAATTGTTCGATGATAGAGAATTACAACGCAAAGTCTGAAGTAAATTCTTATCATTGTCTTATTCATATTAAAGATACCCTTTATTATATTTCAAAAATGCATTCCTACACGTGACGTTCTGTATAACAAAAAAAACAGGGATTTTATGGAGCTCCGTAATCGTATCCGAAACTATCGGATATCCGAAATTAAAATCTATCCGAAACCGGAACCGAGTCTGATATAAAAGTTTCGGATATTATTAGACTAACAGCCTTACTAATAAAAAGTTACACGCGGTGTACACATCTGTTATAGGATAATTGCTACTAATAAAAACATTTTTGACACAAAGCCTGTATACACGTGTTTTAGTTACCTAGGAAATTTACACAGGGCTTACACGGGCCAGGACCTTTGTTTAGTGTTTGTATAAGAACATTATGGCGGATTTCAATAGATCAGCTGTGTCTGACAATCAAGTGTTGTGTCCATTAACTACGGACCAGGCCAACCGCGCAACAAAATGACACCAACGCGCTGGCCCTAAAAAGTCATTTTAGGGCCAACGCGAGTCAGTCGACTGCGGTCATACTGCGGTCCACGGAACAGTTCATTCGTTCATTGTTTGCTTATAATTGCCATAAAAATGCCTAGTTGCGTAGTGAAAGGCTTGTGTTTTATACTGGAGTTATGGATAAAATAAAACAAAAATTTACAATTTATTTGATTTTGATAACTTTATGCAAAATGTTCCGGTAGGTGTATCCTTAGTTTTGAAGTCATTGGCACAGCCATTTGCTTCGTTTGTTGACGTAACATTTGTAATTTGACAATGACGTTCTTCTTTCTTCTTCTTCTTTGGTTAAATGGCTACTGTAGCCATAAGCACAAGACAGTTTCGTTCAAAACCACCATTAGCTATTTGAAGCTTTTTAAAAGTAATTTTATTGTTTAATTATTAAAATAAAAATAGTCTTAAGAAAAAGAAACCTGATTTTTATGATATGATTAATATTTTATATAATTATTTTTCAGTATCTTTTGGTGTTTTCACATTTTTCCCCATATTTTCTCCCGTATTTTAAAGTTAGATAGTTTTAGTTTCAAAACGTCCCTAAAAAGTTGCCAGTCGTTTTTGTTTTAACAAATAGATAACTATACAACGCTTACACACTGATTATTAGTAATGGGAATGTATAGCAACTGTGTAAGGCTTACACACTGCATAACTATACAGCTGTTAAACAACCGTGTTCCATATTTTTATTAGTAAGACGGTAACTATTAATCACAGAATAATATAGGTAGGTAGGTACTACGTATAAGATAAGTCTAACTGAGACACGTTATGACATGTTTTTTCTCGGCCGGGGCGACACTAGCCGCGCTAACTTAGGTATAACTTGTACGTAGTATATTATTTACTCTATGGTATAACTGAAACTATGCGAAAGTATCGAATATCTAAAATAATTTGGTATCCGTAATCGTATCAGAACCCGGTACAATATTATTAATATATCCGTATCAATATCCAGATCCAAAATTTCAAATCTATAACATCACTGCAGATAACCAGTTAAGTGCATGTAGGACCACGGATGGCAATCACGCATACCATAGGGTGCCGTAGCACTACTAATATAGATAAATAGCAAAGTTAATCGACTATGGCTCGTAAAGTAGAAGACTCTTATTAAACATAGTAGTTTTCCTTGTAACTTCAATCTTTAATCTTGAGCTGTAATTTCTATTCTATTTTTCAGAACGACTGTTTTATATCATGATCACATGTAACTCATGTAAAATGGCCACTTTTGTCTTTTTATTTCGTTATGGAAAATAAAAATTGGCATTGGAAAAAATATTTGAAATGCAAAGGCATTTTGATTACTTACTTACCTACTTTCTTAGTGATATTTTATTATTGCTCATATTGATGAAACGGCGGATCACAGCCATTACCAATATCCTAATCCGAATTAATAATTAGCGTTATGCGGTAATCAATTTGGTAGCCTATCCGTAAATACTACCTAAAGTTAAGGTATTGTTACGAGCTGGGGTTCAGGATAAATAATGGTATACGAATTTACCAAAACACTGGTCACACTTTTATTAAAACTCTAATTAAAACACTCAGAAATTAAATAGTTCACTAGCACTTAACTGTATTTCACTTCGATGTTTACTCACTGTTATACAAAACCAAACTCAAACTCCTCTGTGCATTGTCCCGTATTTATACTTCATAAACGGCATCTGGAACATTCCACAATTTACCCGCGTATTCGACATGCCTACAGTGCTATCGGGAATATTCCAGAAGCCGGTAGCTATTCGGCGATAGATGGCGTTGCTTGATAGATGTTTACTCCTATACAATAACAGCGTTACAGATAGTACCGCTATTCAATAACAGATGGCGTTACTGGTAGCAATTTATTCCTGATGTCGCGATGTCGTAACACTACCCCCTCCTTAGACATGCTCGTCCCGAGCAATGTGAGTTCCATGGTATTGCGCCAAACGGTCTATATGGACAATCTTCGGTTTACCTCGAGCCCCCTTCTGGATACGGTAGGTGACATCATTGATTTTCGTAACAACACGATATGGTCCATCCCATTTTGCTTGCAGTTTCGGGGACTTTCCTTTCCTGCGCACTGGGTTATGTAGCCATACTAGGGACCCCATCTCGAATACTCTATTGTTCGCTTTCCGATCGTAACGGGTCTTCATTCGTTCAGACATTTGTTGGCCATACTGCCTGACGTGCTCATATACGTCATTCATTTTGTTTCGTAAGTCGTTCGCATAATCTGTAACACTACGTGGATCGTCAGGCGGAATACCGGTGAGCAAATCTGCAGGCAATCGCAATTCTCTACCGAAGTTTGCAAAAGCAGGCGTCACCGTCGTACTTTCATGAGTTGCACTTCGATATGACAGGAGAAAGGGTTGTATGTGTTTGTCCCAATCCTTCTGCCGGCTGTCCACAACTTTTGCCAGATATCTCTCCAACGTTTGGTTGAACCGTTCAACCATTCCGTCCGATTGCGGGTGATAAGATGTGGTCCTGGTTTTGTGTATACCCATTACTCGACATGCCTCCTGAAATATTTGAGACTCGAAATTTCTTCCTTGATCGCTGTGAATTTCTAGTGGTACACCAAACCGACAGAAGACTTCATGGACTAATTTATCTGCCACAGTAGAAGCTTCCTGATTCGGTATCGCGAAGACCTCTGGCCACTTTGTGAAGTAGTCCATGACGACCAGGAAGTACTTGTTTCCACTATCACTTTCAGGAAACGGCCCCGCGACATCCAACGCTATCCGTTCCCAGGGAGCTCCAACATTGTACAGCTTCAGCGCACCTCTACTGCGTGTTTGTGGTCCTTTTACAGCTGCGCAACTGACGCACTTTCGTATCCAGTCTTCCACATCGTCCCTGCAGTGGATCCAGTAAAATCGCTCACGAATCTTTAAAAGGGTTCGTTTTACTCCCATGTGACCTCCTGAACATCCATTGTGATAGAATTTCAAGATATCTGGTATCCTTGCCTTCGGAACAACCATTTGTAGGTGAGAGCTGTCCCCTCGGGCATTTTCCCATTTACGGCATAAAATTCCATCCTGTATAGCTAGGCTCTCCCACTGTGCCCAATAACTTTTTGTGACTGAACTCGTCGTTGCCACGTCACACCACTTAGGTTTAGTGGCACTAGCCTGAATCCAGTCGCGAATCGGCTTGATGTCCGTGTCATCTTGCTGAGCCTGCTTTAGGGTTTCTATCCACTCTTCACTTAGGTCAGTCCTTAGCATCTTTACGGTTATTACTTCCTTATCTTCTTGCCTAACACAGTGCTTACAATTTTCAGGACAAGGTCTTCTTGATAAGGCATCTGCGTTGCCATGCAACCTCCCACTGCGATGTTCAGTTACAAAGTCAAACTCTTGTAACAGTTCAATCCATCTAGCGACTTGTCCTTCTGGATTTTTGAATTGCAATAGCCACTTCAATGCGGCATGGTCAGTGCGGAGATGAAATTTCCTCCCTATCAAATACTTGCTAAAATGCTGCAACGTTTTCACAACAGCAAGTAATTCTTTTCTTGTAACACAGTAATTTCTCTCCGGTTTCGACAAGGACTTGCTAAAATAAGCTATCACAACCTCTTGATCTCCTTTTCTTTGGGATAACACGCCACCAATTCCATTATTACTCGCATCAGTATCTACTATGAATTCTTTTTCAGTATCAGGATAACCCAAAATAGGTGAGCTACACAGCCGTTTCTTTAATTCTTGGAATGCCACATCACATGCTTTGTCCCAAAAGAATTGTGATTTTTCCTCTGTCAACTTATGTAGAGGTCTAGCAAGGTCAGCAAAATTTTTCACAAAACGTCGATAATAGGAGCACAAGCCCAAGAATGCCCTGACCTGCGTTTTATCTCTTGGAACTGGCCAATCGTTGACAGCAGCTATTTTCTCAGGATCTGTCTGAACTCCTTCTTCTGAGACTATGTGTCCTAAAAAGTTTGCTTGTCGTCTAAAAAATGAGCACTTCTTTGGGCTCAATTTAAGGTTGGCTCCACGTATTTTCGCGAGTACTTGTTCCAAGTTTTGGAGATGATTTTCGAATGTTCGTCCCACGATAATGATGTCATCCAAATAAACAAGGCAGGCGTCTCCAATTAAACCACTTAGTACTAGCTCCATTAGCCGTTCAAAAGTAGCAGGCGCATTGCATAGTCCAAATGGCATGACGTTAAATTGCCATAGTCCTTTTCCTGTAGAGAATGCAGTCTTTTCCTTGTCCTTTGGGTCTATTTCAACTTGCCAGTAGCCACTTTTCAGGTCCAGCGTGGTAAACCACTTCGTTCTTGTCAGCGTATCTAGCGTGTCGTCAATCCTTGGTAGTGGGTAACTGTCCTTCTTCGTAATGTCATTCAACCGACGATAGTCAACACAAAAGCGCATGCTACCATCCTTCTTTTTCACCAATACCACGGGAGAACACCATGGACTAGATGAGGGCTCTATAACACCACCTTTTACCATTCCCTGAATCATGGCATCTACTTCCTGTTCCCGTACTATGGGTAACCTTCTTGGTCGTTGGCGGATTGGTAACTCATCACCCGTATTTATTTTGTGCTGAACTAATCCAGTCTTCCCTATGTCAGTATCACCAACTGAGAAAATATCAGCGTAACGGAGCAACATCTTCTTAGCCTTATCCATCTCTTCCTTCGACAGATTATCACTACAGTCTTCCAATAGCGTTGTCACGTTGAACTGAACATTTCCCCCAACAGACCCCGTAGGCTGGTCTTGACATCTACGCATCCAAGCAACTTCTTCACAAGTGCCCATCAATGTCCCCTTCTTGAGTACTTGTTCATGCTCACTTAAATTTAGTACACGTACTGCCGAGACGTTGTTAGCTTTAACTAAAGTTCGTGCCATCTTCCATGGAAGATCACTGTCCAGTTTCTCTATAAGGATGCAACGATTTCTATGACCTGAATTTTCTGGTAAGATTACCGGCACGATTGTTTCAGACATGGGAGAGAGAACACTCTTCTTCAAGCAATACACTTGGCCCGACGATGCGCCTTCTATGAAGACTTCTTCCGAAGCACATTTTAATACTCCGTGATTGACGTCGATCTCACAGTGATGTTTCCTCATGAAGTCTAATCCCAGGATACAGTCATCCATAATGTCGGCCACGATTACTTTGTGACGGTAGCTTTGGTTGCCCAATTTTAATTCTACCTCCTTCTCGCCTTCGACGGTTATCTGCTGGCCGGTAGCTGTTACCAATTCAATTTGCTTGTAGTCTTTGAAGTAGTCCCCAAGAAACCGACTTGCTAGTTGGGAACTGACGATCGTGCGAGATGCTCCAGTATCCAACGTTACGTTACATGGCTTGCCATTAATTTCACCTATAATGATCAGACTGTTCCCGTTATGGGCTTGTGAGATCGAGATCCTTGGGGCTCTTCGAACACCAGCCAGCACCCGCCCCGCGGTCCTGGCGTTTACTCGTTTCCCTGTTGCTGAGCAGTGCCACCAGTCACCGCTGCATTTTCTTCCCGGGGTCGATTTTCTTCTTTTCTATAGTTTCTCCACTTCGGGCAACTCATCCGAAGGTGGCCCTTTTCTCCACAGTTGTAGCAACGGAGCGAGGCCACTTCCCTGATGCGGTGAGGTCGGTCATCGCGTCGCACAGCCTCCACTTCTAAGGCATGGGCTAAAGCGTCTTTCAGCGACTCGTGGTGCCCTAATCTCACGGCAGCTCTAACTTCCAAGTCGCGTATACCATCCACGAACGCTTGCACTAGATTACCGTTGATCATCGCTGGTGCAGACTGGTATGCTTTACGGACCAGCTTTTCTATCTCTAGAGCCCACTGTTGTATAGTTTCAGCGCTCCGTTGCACACGGTCCTTGAGTTGGGCACGGAATACGTGTTCCAGGTGTGCGTCCCCGTATCTAGATTCTAGAGCTTCCAACAGTTGCTCATACGTCACGTCCTTCCCGAGGGCCTCCAGTATAGTGAGGGCCTGGTCGCGAAGACCCAAAGTGAGTGCTGCCTGCTCCTCCTGACGGCGAGCCTGCTCCTCCTGACGGTGAGCCTGCTCCTCCTGACGGCGAGCCTGCTCCTCCTGACGGCGAGCCTGCTCCTCCTGACGGCGAGCCTGCTCCTGTAGCATTACCATCAAAGCGCCAAGATCTGGGGTTGCAGGTACTGCTCTGACTTCAGGTGGGTCGGCAACTGGCAAAGAGCCAGTTGGCTGCTGGCCACCCGAAGTCTGCGACGGAGAACCTCCAAACCTCCTTTCATCCATCTCCTGCTGCCGCTGGCCCCTTGTACGGACACCCTCAGTGACTTCCTTTGGCATATCCGGCATTATTTATCCTACTACTTCTGACACCAATTGTTACGAGCTGGGGTTCAGGATAAATAATGGTATACGAATTTACCAAAACACTGGTCACACTTTTATTAAAACTCTAATTAAAACACTCAGAAATTAAATAGTTCACTAGCACTTAACTGTATTTCACTTCGATGTTTACTCACTGTTATACAAAACCAAACTCAAACTCCTCTGTGCATTGTCCCGTATTTATACTTCATAAACGGCATCTGGAACATTCCACAATTTACCCGCGTATTCTACATGCCTACAGTGCTATCGGGAATATTCCAGAAGCCGGTAGCTATTCGGCGATAGATGGCGTTGCTTGATAGATGTTTACTCCTATACAATAACAGCGTTACAGATAGTACCGCTATTCAATAACAGATGGCGTTACTGGTAGCAATTTATTCCTGATGTCGCGATGTCGTAACAGTATTTTCTAACCCACATAAGCGGCAACACTGATCAAATTGACATTATATCATAAACTGACCGCCATTAGACAGCTAAATAAAAAAATACTAATCCGGATTTGCAACCAGAATTATAATAAAGAAGAATTAGGGCGAAGAAGGAGGATTAGAAGTTAAACGTTAATTCACTCAGAACGTTTGCCTCATATTTCTGAAACAAACTTTTAATGAAAAGTGAAAACAAACAAAACAGTTCGATACAGCTGTAAAGATTTTCAATGCCACCATTTAGAAAGAAAGTAGGTTGTAAAAGTTTAAATAGCCACGTGAGCTAATGTTATAGCGAATTCGGTGGGCGCTTTTATTTGTATTTTCTTATTATATATCTATATATTTTGTTCATTTTACGATGGCATACTTGTCGCTTTCCGCTTTTCACTGTGGCTTTTCGCTTGTCGCTAGGAGTTACGTATTACAACGGTTTCTAAATTGTGACGAAGCGGAAAATTTACGTTCTTTTTTCAAATAAGTAAAATAATTTAGTGCTCAAAATATTTCCAGTTATAACTAACTACCAGTTATTTTAACTAGCTGACCTAAGTATGTGCCTAATTGTATCAGAATAAATTACTCATAAAGCAACGCAAATACTGTAAAATAATAGCATTGAGTTATTTTAATAATATTTTCATGAACTACTGAAAGAATGATTTATATTAAAATCTCGTGACGTTACATACTGTGGCAACCATTGTGACGGGCCAGTTGACGTGGTTAGTAAAGATTCTACCTATCACGCCGCAGGTCGTGGGTACGATTCCCACGCAGGACTTGTATAAGTGTTAATAAACATGTCTACATATCCTAAGTCTGGTTGTAATTATATATATTCAGTATGTATTTTTATACAAAAAGTAGTAGGTCTATCAGTTATCTGGCTTCCATAGTACAATCTCAGCTTCAAACTAAGCAGAGCTCATCAGAGCGGATCAGATAGAGTGTGTGATGAGTGTGTGTGAAGAATTTCCCAGGCTGTCCCAGGATATATATTTATTTATTGTGAGGACTTGCGTGAATAAATTATACAGCGTATTTTCATTGCATAGCAACTATCCTAATCCTAATTAATATTATAAATGCGAAAGTGAGTTTGTTTGTTTGCTACGCCTTCACGCCTCAACTTTTGAACGGATCATCATTAAATTTGGCATGCATATAGCTATGGTATGAAGAAGGATATATGCTACTTTTTATCCCGAGAACGCGGATGAAACCGCGGGGACAGTTAGTTCATAATATTAGAATAATTTTCTTTGGTAAATGATTTTTTCAAGTAATAGATTTAACTCTGTGGTTTGCCGTTTGCTTTAAATTATCAAAATGTAGTAAAAAGTAGCTTGTATTTTAATGAATGTATATTTATATTTTCTTCTGTTGAGCTAGTTCCTCTTCATGTAGCGTAATGTGGAAGAAATAATCAAACAAAAATAATGGTATAAAGCTAATGATTCTAAATACTACACTATTTATCTTTCAACATAAAGGTCTTCATTAGCAATTGACTTTCTTAATATCCCAAGTTTAATCATCTACCTAGAACCAATAAATTATATACCAAATAACAATAATAATCCTTAGAGTTTTATAAAAACAAAGGTACATGAAATTGTATTAACTGTGGTAGATACAGACAAAATGAAAATAATAAGGAGAAACGCTTCGACTCTGATAAAAAGACAAACTTTATGCTCCCTGAAGCGCAAACTTATCCTGTGACACCTGAATATACAAGAATTCAGGGGTCAGTGTACAAAGATTTTGGTGGTAGTAAACTGATGAGCAAGTTTTATATCAACACCCGTTTTCATATTTGGTGGTGTTATAAATTATTTGATTTAGAATTTCTTACTGACGAGCAATAATTTTAAATAAATAAATATCCTGGGACATTCTGGACATCTGATCCCAAACTAAGCAAAGCTTGTACTATGGAAACCAGATAACTGATATACTACATATACTACTTTTTGTTTGTAAATACATACTTAATATACATAATTACACCCAGACTCAGGACATACAGACATGTTCATGCACACAAATGCATGTCCTGTGTGGGAATCGAACCCACGAACTGCGGAGCCATAGGTTAAGACTCCACGTCTTAACCAACTGCGCCAACGGGCCCGTCAATTTTGATAATATAACGGATACCCGTAATGTAAAATTGTAGGTGAACGCAATATTTTCGTTCATATCGTCGTCTGATGGTAAGCAGGTCGTAAATTATCTTATTTCAAATATACCTTCACAGGCACTTATGACTAATAAGTACTCTAATACCGCTTCGGAAGGTTGCATATTGCTGAGAAAATCCGGCAATAAACTCAGCAATTACTCTTTCCAAAACAAACTAATTGTATTAAATAATATTTACATTTTATGCAAATTGTAGGTACTGAATCCGTATTTAATAAGTAAATAGCAAACTTAAACAGACCAGCCCCCACAAGCAGCACCTGTTCACAAGTATGACGCATGTGGCATGCATCGTCCTCTTCGCCATATTGGAGGGAAGAGGACGATCCGTCACACGATGCAGCCGCAAGCCACGGGCCCTCTAAGACAATTGAAGAGGTCCCACGAAATATTGGGTTAACTGCTTTTTACATTGTGTCCAAAGATCAAATGAAATCTTTCAGTAGGTATGACTTAATTACCAAAAAACGATTGAAGAAAGTTTCACCCTTCTTAGTAACGGCACAGCAAAACACATTCCAACTGTACCTTAGTGAAGTCATTTGCTTAGAATTTGTAAACAGGTTAAAATACGGTTATCGTGAACGGAACGTCGCATTATCCAACGGAAGGGAGGAGGCGTAGTCTAGGCTGACTGATGTTACAGTACCTGGGTTTTGTTGGAGCCTATTAAAATGTTTACCTTTATTTCTTACTTTAGTACATGGTTTGGTAAGCTATATGCTCAGTAGTAGCTTAGTATTTTAATTGGAGCATGTAGATTTAATTGAATAGCAGGTCCTAAAATTGTATACTTTTTTACGTGTAGTTATACAACGTGCAAACACGCTTCTTATCCGCGAACCAACGGGCCAAGTATCAAATTCAATATTTTAATCTTTTACGTCAAATAGTGCTAGTGCTACGTGGCCTTAATGAACTAAATCATTTAATTTTAATAAAAATCTATTTTGCGTTAGCTTTATCAGAGCGATCTTTCTACGGAATGCTTTACAAACTCAGACTGATTAAAGCTCATATTTATTAAAACTTTTTTACTTTTTTTTACCTTTTCGACTCTCCCATCAGAGAATCGTAACGGATTGAGGAAAGAAAAGGTAATTTTTCATATTTCCCCATGCCTTTACTTCGTTTTATTTTTTCGTGTATGTCGATTCCCTTAATCTTAAATGTCTCCAATAATTTTTCAAGTAGTTCCCTTCGCAATCATTTATGCTGGCAAACATAATTATGGACCAAAATTTCATAGGTGCTCTAAAAAGGTTCTCAAATAGGAATTCGCCACGTAGGTACCTATAGTATATTTTTAGGGTTCCGTAGCCAAATGGCAAAAAACGGAACCCTTATAGATTCGTCATGTCTGTCTGTCTGTCTGTCTGTCTGTCTGTCTGTCTGTCTGTCTGTCTGTCTGTCTGTCCGTGTATGTCACAGCCATTTATTTCCGAAACTATAAGAACTATAATGTTGAAACTTGGTAAGTAGATGTATTCTGTGAACCGCATTAAGATTTTTACACAAAAATAGAAAAAAAACAATAAATTTTGGGGGTTCCCCATACTTAGAACTGAAACTCAAATTTTTTTTTTCATCAAACCCATAAGTGTGGGGTGTCTATGGATAGGTCTTCAAAAATGATATTGAGGTTTCAAATATCATTTTTTTCTAAACTGAATAGTTTGCGCGAGAGACACTTCCAAAGTGGTAAAATGTGTGTCCCCCCCCCTGTAACTTCTAAAATAAGAGAATGATAAATCTATAAAAAATATATGATGTACATTACGGTGCAAACTTCCACTGAAAATTGGTTTGAACGAGATCTAGTAAGTAGTTTTTTTTTAATAGGTCATAAATTGAAATTAATATCAAATACTCAGGTCTATACTACCATTTACTTATATACCTACAGGTTTGTACGGAACCCTCGGTGCGCGAGTCTGACTCGCACTTGGCCGGTTTTTTTTAATAACTGTTCACTTAATCTACTAGTTTCTAAAGAAACTTATCCTTAGAATATAATATCTACACTCAATCATGTAGTGGGTATATTTTTTTGTATAAAAATAATATCCAATTTATTCTCAACTCAAGGGTAGACCGATCCATTTTAATCTATCTGGAACATTTTGGTATTTCTAAATATCAGGAAAAAAGGGTTGCTAGAGGATGAACCGACAAAAATTGGACACCGACAGCCGCCGGCGTTTTGCATGACACGCATACATTTTCTACGTTGGAGACAAAATATGCGTCATTTGGTGAATGCCTTAGGATCATCCATACTCGTAGTTGCAAGGAGAACTTTATCACCGTTTTTCTTTGTTCAACTATCTGGTTTGACTTCAATATTAAGTAATTAAATTAATTCAATTCAATGTTATTCATTTATTTATTTTGATATAAATGCATCGATATATTATGTCTGTCTATTTGTTATATTTTCTATTTTGTGATATTTAGTCTAAACTTGTCAATAGTCACAAATTGTGTGTTTAGTGTTTCCCTTTAGTTATTTTTTATTTCTAAGGCAGACAAGTCTATAAAAATAATTTTAAGCTTGTATTTGACAGCAATCTTATCTAAGCGATTGATGATGTTAAAAATACGATTATAATATTATTATTTTCTCAACCTATAGTATTCCAAAGTGAAGTAAAAGTTTCTGTTCTTCTTCTTAATATAAATGCTCATAAAATACCTAGAATATTTAGAAACGACTCGCCTATTCATTAGGTAACCACTTTCCAACTAACTTTACCTATAGTCGGCTATAAATAATCAACTATGTCACGTAAAGTGAAGTTAACAAGGCAGATGAAACTGTACCGAGCCATCGTGTTGGCAACTACTCTCACCGCTAAGTTAGTCGTCAAATAGCAACGCGAAGCATTGCTGGGTTACGGTCACGTGAAAGACAATTAGGACGTTTATTACTTAGGTTTTGGAATGTACAGTTGAAAATTTATAGGACGCAATGAATGGTGGTGGTAAAGCGATAGTCGTGTAGCATGATTAGCCTTTCTTAATCGATCGGCAAAGTTAAGCTACGTCTGTCGTGGTCGGTACCTGGATGGGTGACCGTCTAGTGGTATTTCAAATCGAGCGTTTCCGTGCTTCGGAAGGCACATAAAGCCGTTGGTCCCAGTTATCACTTAAACGTGTCGTTAAGCTAGTTAGGTGCCTCCTATAGGCGGCTTGAAAAATTCCAACAGTAGGTTGACCACTAGCCTACCTCCACCAATCCGCAGTGGGCACGCGTGGTGGAGCATCTGCCCATTCCCTTTCACCCTCATTTGTGAAAGGAGGCCTGTGCTCAGCAGTGGGACATTATAGGCTAATGATGAATGAATGGTGTGGAGAAAGTGAAGAAAGCGTAGATTTGTACCAAATTCGTGCATATTGTTGAATTTTTATGTGACCATCACACGATAAAATTAAATTGTTAAAGATTAAGGTATCATATTTTTTTTGTTTGTAGCTTAAAAACCTATTAAGTAAAAAAACTAAATAAAATAATTATTCAAGTTAATATAATTCATAAATCAATATAATATTACCTACAGTAAACAACGAAGCAAGAATGCATGAAAATTGACACTCGTAGCATATTCGTAGCTCATAATGAATTCGATGGCTACGAATGCTGCGTCATTGCGCTATCTACGGAATGATGACGTCAGACATAATGCGGTTTGGTAAAGTTTATCGTTTCTGACCATAGACCTGATTCGAAATTATGGGTAATTTAAGTTTTTTTTTTTTGTCGAAATAGGTGGATTATAAATTATAATCAATAAATATTTCCAAAACAAACATTGACATAACAATTTGTTCATTTGCTGTTTCTATTGTAATAAAACTACTTTATTTAAACCGACTGAACCGTCATCCTTTACAAAACTTAAGTTCTTAGTATCAATACTTATAATTATAAATGATAATTAAAATTTGAACTAAAATATTATAAATTAAATTAAAAATTAATAATCATTCAATCTGGCAAATTAAATGAGCACTCATTATATCTACAGTAAATAAATTCACCCGTATTTCCGAGAGCGAGCACGTGGATTAGAGATTCATCCAATATAAATAACTAATTAACTAAAAGTCGTTACTATGTTTCTGGTAGTGCGCGTTTTATGTTTCTAGTAGACCTGGAAGTAGACCTGTGCTACGAACCCACACTCGTAGCGGATCACAAAAAATCCGCGGCTAGCTCTACGAGTCACTACATGCATTTTTTTGCTTTAAAATGGAAGGATCAAAGAGTAATTTCATAATTTTGTATATATATTTTTTACTTATCTATATTTTTTTCATTTTCAAAGATTATAAAATACAAAGAGCTTTCGAGATAAATATTTTGTTTCCATCTTATTTATTCTCGTCTTATAATACATCGACCTTCGACTCAACTGTAACATGTAATGCGGCTGTTTCGCTAATTCGCGGCGCAATCAAGCGTATTCCCACGGCCAAAATAAATTGTAGTTGTTACGAAAATCGCAGATAATAAACGTTATATATGTTCAGTCGTAGAGAGGCATTATGTTAGTACTATAGACGATGACCACTAAGACTGTTAATATAAATTACGGTTTTTAATTCATTTTCTGATAATGTGCCTAATTAGGTATAATGTTTTATACTTAGCAATAGCAGAATGCAACTTGCTTTGTATCAGCTAATTTGTTCACAATTTATTATTCTGTAGTGCAGTCTAGTGTTCTATATTTCTCCAATATTCGCTTGATCACACGTCAAAAACCCCTTTTATCTTCAAAATAAAAAATCACGCTTGTGTCAGTCAATAAATTTTCCGATAGCTCAGATGTGTCATCTGACTTGCCAGCTTTCGAGAATACAACTCCGTCAGCACGTGCGTTCTCCTTGACTGATCGGCGCTGTACGCATTTATCAAAAGCGCCGCATAAATTACAGTGAATGCGGAACGCAGAACTCTAGAACGCTCGCTGTGGGATCTTCGCCTAAAGGTAAATCTTATTGGCTGCTTCACATAATAACCATCTATTGGCAAAAATATTTGCTTATCGCATTAAAATTTAAATAAACCCCCACTTCAAAACCGTTTAGGCTACCTTCTATTTGGCACAATATCCAAACATACTCTAAAGATATTATCTCATGCTATATCCAAGCTATAATATACATTTTGGCTTTAGCATAGAGGTGAAAATAGCTTGAATAACGTCGACAGGTGCTTCTCAAACATGCGGTTTCGAGCTTCAAAATTCATTAGGTAGTAAGTGTGGAGAATGGTATTATTACATTTAGGTTCTGTGATGCTTCCGAAATAGAAGTAGGAAAGTTTAAAGCAAAAATTTTACAGTTAGGGAATATAAATTGGTAATGTAATGGGTATATTATGGTAATTTTAGTAGGAACTTTTCGGTTTAGAGAACTTGGGAAGAAATATGGTTTTAGAAGGTGGTTTTATGAAGCTACGTTTAGAATGTGGATTATCTTTAGGAAATTTTACCTATAAACTAGTGCTGGAGAATGAACTCGCATATGAAGTTTTATCCCTTTATTTATAATAGGCTAGATATCAATTTTTTTTATGATGCCAATCGATCATGTTTTTGTTGAGATTAGACCTAGAAAAGTCAGAAATAAAGGTGGTCAAAGTCAGAGAGCGTCGAAAACGCCCCGTACAAAGTGATACTCTAACGTGACGTCACTTTTGAGTACCGAAATGTATGGAGAAAATACGTAATTTGTCATTTTAGTCGTGAAAAACTACGTTCTTTTTATCGAAGCCTAAGGGTCCTGATAGTAGCTTTTAATTTACTTTTGGATTATAAAAAAATGACGGAATTTTGTTTTTTTCCACTTTGTTATTATAATTTGATTTTTTTGTATACCACTTAGGTGGCAAACAAGCATACGGCCCGCCTGATGGTAAGCGGTTACCGTACCGTTGCTGTTTTCTAATCCGTATAACTACGGTCTGTTGTAAAATTCAACATGAGTCCTCATTCCCATTGCTTCATTACTAAATAAGTGTTATATTACCATACGTCTCACTCTTTCCATCACCATTTTTTTTATACTACTTAGGTAGCAAAAATGCGTTCGGCCCGCCTGATGGTAAGCGGTTACCGCAGCCTATGGACGCTTGCAACACCAGGGGTGTCAATCGCGCGTTGCCGACCCTGCAGAAATCTCTTCACACCCTTTTTGAAGAACCCCATGCTGTACTCCATTGGGAAAACCACCATACGTCTCGTATAAGATAAAGACTTCGGAATTTTAACTATTCAATGTTTCATAACTTTATCTATCTATACTAACTAATACTATATAATAATATAATAAAGAGGAATAGTTTTTTTGTGTTTGTTTGTTTGTTTGTTTAAACGGGCTAATCACTGGAACTACCAGTCGGATTCGAAAAATTCTTTCACTAATAGCAAGCTACATTATCCCCGAGACTACTTTTTATCATGGGAACGCGGGTGAAACCGCGCGAGACAGCTAGTCATGAATACAGAGGGATAGCTTTTAATTTACACTCCTAAGGAATGAAATCCTACCATTTAATATTCTATGTCTTTAAATATTTATCGCTTTAAAATATTCGCCTGGGGCAGTGACGAGTGGCAAAACTATATCTTAAAATAGATCTTCGTCTATGTGAAATAGAATGATGAAAAATACCAGCTAATAATATTCAGTAGCATTGAACTGACCTGGCAGCAACGTACGTGCTCTTAATTATTCTGATAGATTAGCTTTGATGGCAGCTCAAAGGATCACCATTTGATTAACTTCCTACTTCGATAATCTTCGAGAGGAAATTCAGGCGCAATTACTGTTGATAATGAAAAGCTCTATTCTACATGCCTTACACTTAGATTATACAAGTCAATCATTATGGCCTTTATGATTTAAGTAAAAATAAAAATATTTCTATAAAATTATAAATCATAGGTAATAAACATTTTTGATTATTTTGCTGTCTTTTGAAAAACAGATAAGCTGTCCCCTATGTTTAAAAAGTAACCTATGTTCTTCTCCATACCATAGGCTCTCTCCATACCAAATTTCATCGTGATCGGTTCAGTAGTTAAAGTATGAAAAATTACCAATCAAACAAACAATAAAACAGATCTACTTTCACATTATTATTATTTATTTATTTATTTTTAAAAAATAGCATACTTGTTGGTTTTATGACAGCCTCCACTACAAAGTATTAACGAGATTCTTCAGTCATTCGTTGTCGATTTTGGTAATACAAAATGTATGAAATCCTATCAATAAATGAATGAGCCATTTTTTTAATGTTACTTCTCATCATTAAAGTTATTTTGCTTGTAAAATAAGACTTGACGCATGAAAAGGCTCACAGACTGCGGTAGTGAACGCGGTGTCACTTTAGTTTCCGTAGTAAAGTAGAAAATATTCAAGAGAGCGTGGACATGACATTTTTAGCTGACTACAAACCACCGGGTCGCCTCGCTGCAGCGTGGTCACCGCGACCACAAGCTGCGGCTGTCTGTAAGAGGCATTATCCTCATCCTCATTTTGCACACATTATGTAGTTTTAGATGAAAATTCAAATATTCGAATTCCTGATTTGTTAAAAAAACATATTGTTAAGGCCCACACACAAAATTTTAACCCAGGTTGATGAAAGTGATCCTCAGTGGTCTGTTATATAGTTCAAAAACAAAGATCATTCTAAATTCAAAATTAAAAGCAGTAAAACATTGACAATAAATTTAAGAACTTGTTTTCTTTGCGCGGTTTCACGCGCTTTCCTGAGGAATGTTATCTGTTCCCGGAATAAAAATAATTATGTATGTTATTCTGGGTCGTCTGGGTTATTATCTATCTGTGTGCCAAATTTCATCATGATTGGTATTGAGGCATCAAGAGGCGACGAACAAACCAATTTCGCATTTATTATACTTATCAATAGAATAGCAAGTATGATATCAAATATATTTTTAAAGCCATCAAGTAATTCTCTATTTATAATAAATATGCACAAATTTACAATCTATATTTATAGAAAATTTCCTCAAGTCTGTCGCATATGTTTTCTAATTAACTTTCTTAAAATATAATCATTGAATTCTTCAGTTAATATTTCAGGCAGGCTGCATGCTTGTTTACCGACTCCGTTATATAAAAAGTAATAAAGTTTATTGAGTTTCTAATTGGACACACACTTAATATATTACAGAAAACTAAAAATATAAGAAAATTGGAATTAAAAAAATATATGTTACGAATCAGGAGTTAGGATACCTACAGGATTTAATTTTCAGAATATTTCATTAGGCTAAGAACGTACTAGTATCTAGGTCTTTTGAGAATGTTATAAAATATGTAAATGCTTAATCACATTTCCAGATGGTTGATATTATTATTTTGTATTTAAACTGGCATAGTATAATAAAAAGCAGTAGTAATGTAATTAAATTCATTCAGCTGTTAGCTAGTTATTTAAAATAAGAGTGAATAATGCCCTACTACCAACGATCTCAAAAATATTTGAAAAACCGATGTCAAAGCGAATTTATACATTTCTTACCCCTACAAATTTTATTGTTTATCATTTTTAGTTTTTTAATCGTGTACTTACCGTGACATCACTAAAGGCGTCAGCTGAAAATCAGCGCTGCTGACAGTTGTCAGTAGCACTATGCTGAGCTGTGTCCTTTTTGACGGCACAGACCTACTGGCCTATTTTTAAATTAAATATTGTTATGTTTCTGTTAATGTGTTCGTCAAATAAATGTGTTTTCTTTCTTTCTTTCTTAGCTACTTAAAATAAATATATAAATACATACTTAATATACATAATTACACCCAGACTCAGACATGTTCATGCACACAAATGCATGTCCTGTGTGGGCATCGAACCCACGACCTGCGGCCTGTATGGAATCTTAACCAGAGCCAACTGGCCCGTCAAAAAAGAGCAAAATACGATAAGATTCAAACGAAAGTCAATACGTACGCCTACTGATGTTATTGTAGTATCGCGAGTGTCTGAAGTAAATGTTTGGATAATTCGTATGGAGATGAGTGATTGTTTAAACATTCACTTCACATTTCTTGTGGCTCAGTGTCGCTTTCACTTTTATATGACGGCAAGTTATGATGTAGGTATATGACGGTACTTGCACAACAGTAAATGGGCTCTGACTGGCTGAAATGAATAAAGTAGGCAAGACTAGCCGTAAACCTGGGGAAAGTCATGTTTACTTAATTTTTCCTCTTTTTTACAACCTGTTCAATGCGGATAATTCTCCTGTAATAAACGATGTAATGTGGTAAGCCGCCATTGTTTTTCTTCTAGGATGTAATGGGTTCCAGCATGTTAAAAATAATTAGTGTACAACTAGATTTTAATAATAAGGGACTTGTTAAATTATTGTGTGCTTGATTAAGGGGGCCCTTCATGGCCAACGCAACTTCAACGCAAGCGTAGCCTAAAAGCTTGTACTTTCATCCAACGTAATGTTTGACTTCGAAAAAAGAGAGACACCATCAGAGCCATCGGTTATCAGTTGGTAAATTCCGCTGATCACTCGCGGCCGCTTCGCTAGGTCGTCATTCATGATTTCGCATATCATAAAACTTGTTCCAGGCCCATACTTCCTGTGATGTAATCTTACAAGATTGTGAAAAAAAAGTTAGTTATTTAGAATCTCCAATATATTTGCAAGCATTGTTTAGAGCTGTTTTCTTTACTTTTACAATTTATAGGTACATTAGATATGGCCAAAGTTCAGGTATTTGTGCAAAACCGCTGTTTTTCGGAGGCTTTTACTGAATTTGTTTCACACTTTTTTTTATTTTCGCCTAGTTATACTGCTAGATATAGTTCACAAGATACCAATTTGTTTAAAACATCTAACGAAAAGTGTTTAAAAATGCCATCATAAGTACAGAGCTTTTGTATGAAAAGTATGGTGAGCTGAGTGCTCTTAAGCAGACCTTTTACATTTTGTAAAATGGAAGTGGTCAAAATTTACTCGCATAAATGAAAATTGATACAGCTTTTTAATGTGCCAACTCTCAGACTGTCTATAAAAAGTTTTGGATCATAATAAATTCATACTAAATTGCTTCCAATTTTATGAATTAAAATCATAAACAACCTGTCACCGCTCAAAGAGGTAATTATCTTCATTCGTCACTTGGTAATATTTTTATTAAAAAAACAGAGAATTCGTATACTTTAATGGATATAACCTTTCCGTTGGACATTGCATAATGCCTAAACACGCTTAAATAAAACATTAGTAAATGGGTTAGCCTTCCAAATAAAAGCATACTTCACATTGCTGCTATGTTATCTACGCCTTGGTCCTATGATATACGAGTTTCAGTAAAACTTTTTGCTATGACAGTTTTAATGTAGATGAAATATAACCTTAAGTCGGTATTTTTCAAACGAGTTATATTTTTTTACAAAAAGAAGTAGACTTGTAGTAGGGAAGTGTACTTTTTAAAAGCTGGCAATATTGAAAATATAAATAAATTGCGAAGGATTTCAGATTTATCCGACCAATTGAACCAGAAAATATTGGTGAGCTCTTCGTTAAAAGGACGTTCAATATAGAAACTACATGATAATTTTTTAAAGGTTACTATATATTTAACCTTTAAAAAATGTATTTTTTTTTAAGATTGATCGATTATTTTGATTGAATTTTTCGAGTATTTTCATGGAAGATACTTTCAGAACTAACGGTCTCATTTCAATATTTGTTATCTGTTCTTGAAAAGAAATACATTGTACAAAATAAAAGTATTTCTGGATAAAATAATGTGCACTAAAAGCAACATTGCCATTCCACAGATAGAGATATAAAGACCCGGGCAAGATGAAGATAAACCGTGGTAACGCCTCGGTTATAAATCTTTCGGGGGATAGATAAAGTACTGGTCACGTGTACGGCTTCCCTTTGATTATTTAACAGGAAATCGTATTTGAAAATAATCTTCGTGGTTTAATGCTTATAAATTATTGCTGTAAAGGCATGTTGATTCTTAATGGAACGAAATAGTTGCAAGTTTCTTTCATTCTAAGTATGTTTGCCCTACTGTGATTTTCCCTGACCCTTGACTTCATTTGGTGCACTATTGGAATCATAGGTGCTCCTCATATTCCTCAAATTAAATTTATACTTAATAGGATTTCTGTGTAAGGCCAACGATACGAGATAAAATACATAAACAACCTGAACTTCACTGAGTTACATTACGATAGCGAGCGAATATTATCCCTCGCATACAATAATTACATCAGTTGGTCGACGAAAGCTGTCGTTGTGTGACGCGTGGTACAGGAAAGCGGATATTGTCGGTAAAGCAGATATTAACATTTGGTCCGCACTTTTTGTGAACAAGTTGGATTGCGTTCGAAGTGATATGAATTTAGTTTTTTGTTTTTATGTATCTGTTATTGTTCGTTTTTAGGGTTTCGAAACAAAAAGGTAAAAAGGAACCATTATGTTACCACTCCGTCCGTCTATCCGTTTGTCTAATTAACTTATATTAAAAAAAACTGCGAGCACAGTTTTTTCAAAAATATCAAAATTCCTTTACAAACATATTTAGTTATGCGGTTCAGTATTTCCTACAGTTATGACCCCAAACCAAGTAATTATACGTCTTAAGAAGGTCGGAACCCTCCGTGCGCAAGTAGAGTCAGTCTCTTGGCCGGTTTTTATTTTTGTTGTTTCTTCTAATGCAGAAGACAACGATTAGAATAGGAAGTTTAAAAGATATATAATTTCTTTAAATAAAAATGTATGTACCCCTGAAAGTTTGTTTACATTCTTTATCTCGTCCCATTAGCCTTACTTTAGATACTGCCTAAGAAAAAATAATCCAACTTTTTACTCAATGACGTCGAAATAGCTTATCGTATTCAGATTTAACTTGGCACATTAATTCCTAGAATTACCATATAGAATTAATCCCGGGAAAATGTGTACGTCGATAGTTATGGATTAACTTATATCAATAAAATTCAATAACAGTAAAATAAACAGTAAGTACAGTATTAATTTTTTTGTATGGAAGGGTACACTTCCCGTTTGGTCCCATTGTCATCAGATCAGGATTTGATTACTTCTTCGTGTACTTTGAAGTCGGTTTAAGTTTTTTGTAAAACAGTCCAATTATTTGAATATATTTTTATTTACAACAAATATGTACAAAATACAATCTATATATAGAAAATTTCCTCAAGCCTGCCGCTGCTTCCGACTAACGGCAAGGTTCCCAGAAGGCTGGCAGCGTTTCCTCTTTGGATAGCCAAGCTGACGCGTTAGCGGAAAAAGCTCCGCCCGTTGGTCTCCGGAGGTCTCGATCAATTTTGATGACAAGGTGCGAGCAAAACGGCGAGCTTCGGAATCCCACGCTCCCAAGGTCTCGACCGCAAAAGACATAAAAATATAATTGGGTCCTCTCGATGCATTTTTTTATTTTTTTTTGTATCCCACTTATTTGGCAAACAAGCATACGGCCCGCCTGATGGTAAGCGGTTACCGTAGCCTATGGACGCTTGCAACACCAGGGGTATCACGCGCGCGTTGCCGACCCTGCAGAAATCTCTTCACACCCCTTTTGAAGAACCCCATGCTGTACTCCATTGGGAAAACCACGGCGGGGAGCTCATTCCACAGTCCGCACAGTTCGAAACAATTCTGGTTTCAATGTGTGAAGATGGACTCCCCGTCGATGGCGAGAGTTGCGATGGTAGAAGGTAGCCGTGGGCATCATCTTAAACAATTCTTCATTATTTTTGAATTTTGACATTAATTTATGTTTGCGTGTGAGTAAGAGCAAAGCTCATCGAGGAGAAGGGTTGGTAACGGGTAAGTGCTACCCCGGTTGTTGCAAGTGTTCATATTATTATGGCCTGACTGGTGATACTAGACAGACTATTAGCTTTAAAAATATCAATAAAACTTATAGTCTTATTCCATCTACAAACACAACCCCAATTTAATGGTATGTGAGACGTTTCGACCCATTGTCTGGCCTATCTGATGTGGGCCAAAGATTTATACTTTCGAAATGCGTACGTACATTTGGAATATTTTTCTTCCCACATTTCAACGGCTAGCTTTACAAATAAAGGTTGCCCACAGCGTAAAATAAGCTTTCCGCCGCGTAAAATGAAAAGAGCACTGTGAAAATGTACTAGTGTTTTATTTTGCTTTTCATTTCAATGTGCTCTCTGAATTGTAAATGAACAAACGTTTGGCATTTTTCCGTGATGTATAATGTTATCACAAAATTTTAATAATTTGCTTGAATCTAACGTTACTCACAATTTTGTGCAACTTACTTTGTCAAAGTCAAAGTCAACGCCATTTATTCAATTTAGGCCCCACTTATTAAGATCACATTTACTGAAGTTACCACCGGTTCGGAACTCCGGCAAGAAACTCAGCAAGGTTACATTTTTTAAATATTTTTTGGACAAAAAAATTTTTGGTGATGACTGGATTTTATAACGATTGAATTTAATTAAACCACGATATGTGAGACAAATATCGCTGATTATTTTGGCATGAAGAACGTTCGAAAGAAATAAATCGGTTTTTACGGGCAGAACCTCAATCTTATTTTAGAGATCGCGATTTTTAACAATCGCTTATTATTTTGTTTTTGTGTGTTTTATCCACTAAATATCAACTTAAGTATATCATGCTGATTTGTCTTCGTTTAATAAAGTGACTACAAAATCTTTTATAATTCTATATCCCTCCACAACACTGCTTAAGCCACCGCGCGGCATAATAATTTGTTTCTTCTCTATATTTAAAATCGTGCTCTTGTTTTCCTTCACTCGACGGGTCATTAGAATTGTCGACGATCCCAAGCTCGCAAGCGGTTTAGAGCCCCTCAGCACAGAGGAAGGGAACAGAGTACAAGCTTCTAAGGAGCGTTCAAAAATTATACCTATTTTGGTAGGGTTAGCACAGGAGAATAACATTAAATGAATACATAAAAATGTAGACCTATCAGCTTTTTCGTGATGATAGAATATTGCTATGCACATATTACAGATTATTAGGAAAGGGTACTAAAATGCAAATCTAGTTTTGACGCTGACCATACCTGTGTGACTAAGATTTGCTCGCAAACTCGGCAGATCGCGTTGTCCCAGATATGAAATCTAGCTGAATCACTTTATCGCCCCCAAAAACCCCCATATAGCAAATTTCATCGAAATCGTTAAAGCCGTTTTCGAGATCTCAAAACATACATGCTCGTTAAATAGGATAGGTAGGTAGGTACACCTCCCGAGCGGCGGATCCTGGTCCAAGAGATCGGACGGAATCTCTCCCTGCCAGCAGTCGTGTCGGCGATGCTGAGCGGGGATACGGCGTGGAGGGCCGTAGCCTCCTTCTGTGAGACTGTAATGGTCCAGAAGGAGGCTGCCGAGCGGGATCGGGAGAGGGCCGATCCCACCCGGAGGCGAAGCCGCCGGGGCACAAACGTGCCTCGTAGCGGCCCCCCTGCCCTGTAGCTCGGGCTTAGAATAACAGCTACGGTGTTCCCCTGCCTGTCGTAAAAGGCGACTAAACGGGGCCTTTGGGGTTGTGGGCAATCAGAGCGGGGGCTCTGTGCGCCCAGAAGCGACCCCAAGGAGGACGATGGGTCGACGTGGTCTCGACTCATCGTGCGATAGCACAGCGAGGGTGCTGGGGGGAGGTGTCAGACTTCCCCCGGGACGAGCTATCAAAGCGCCGCGCTTGGAGGGGTGAGCAGGTACGCGTTCAACACGAGAGCCCGCCCCCCTCTCTATAGCGCAGGTGGCGACCACCGTGGGGTTTTAGCCGGTAAAAGTCCGGCATAACCTGGCCGCTCCCCCCCAGAGCGGTCGGGTATCCTATGAGGATTTCCCCACGCTAATAAAAAAAAAAAAAAAAAAAAAAAAAAAAAAAAAAAAAAAAAGGTAGGTACACCTACGTATTTCAAATCATAAACACCCATCATGCCATTAATTTACGAGAAAAGAGACAATATAAAAACAATTTACCAGAAAGCTAATACCTACCTACCTATTATATGCAAGATACTAATAGAAAACTTATTCATTATATTATTGTTCATAGACTCAGTAAAGTAAACCATATTTACACATTTGGATATTAAAATTCTATTATTAAAATCTAAACTTAAACAAAAACGATGCGCGAGTGCCCTGAGTTTGAGCACAGGCCGAGCCAGTATAAACCGGTTTCCCCTCGTACGTGACGAGCCGCCTGTGCTTTCGCACACACGCGCCTCAAGCTTGTAGTTGTGTACCTACCGTAGGGCGTTTGTATGAAGCTTGGTCTCTGTCCCCTTTACTCTGTGCTCAGTCTGAGGAGAGACTTTGCCTCCTTATCTGTGCTCTACCGCTTGTACAACGGACAGTGTTCTGTAGAATTGTTTGACCTGATGCCCCCATGGCTACCTTCCACGATCGCATCTCTCGCCATCGACGTCCATCCTCATACATTTTCCAGAATGGTTTTGAACTGTGCGGTCTCAAAGGAGTTTCCTTCCGCGGACGCTCAGATTGTGGAATGACCTCCCCGCCGTGGTTTTTGCCAATAGAGTACAGCATAGGATTCTTCAAAAAAAGTGAAGAGATTTATGCAGGGTCGGCAACGCGCGAGTGAAACTCCTGGTGCAAGTGTCCATAGGCTATGGTAACCGCTTACCAACAAGCGGGCCGTATGATTGCTACCTAAGTAGTATAAAAAAAACTGATCTTCTGTTATATGTACATGTCAAAAAACAGAATGTACGTGTTAGCATTTGTTAATTTTAATCCCAATTGAACAAAATGTCTGCACAGGGAAACCAACGAAAAATGAAAGGCTTACAGAAATTGACAAATCGCGCGGCCGCAAATCTCCCGTTTTGTTATTTTTGTTGATAGGTTCTGTATGTTATGCCTAGTAGGGTTCTTTGAATAAAAAGGTAGGTGTTTTGATATTTTCATATGTAACGGAAAGGCTTTCATATTATTATCCATAAAAGTACTTGACTTCTTTGGTAATAGGCGCACAGTTCGCGAAAAAGATAATGAGTGGTGAGATGATTGAGTGGTGAGACGTATTTATGATTTTAAGTAATTTATTTTAAGCGGATTTTTTTTACAGAGAATCTATACCTGATGTAGCCTTCACCCCTTTCGGATAGATATGCCCTTTCCGTTACACATTATAATAGGGAATTAAGAGCAGTCAATCCGCCATACTTTTCATACAAAAGCTCAGTATTGATGATGGCGTTGTTAAAAAAAAATCGTTAGATGTTTTAAACAAATTGGTATCTTGTGCACTATATCTAGCCGTGTATCTAGGCAAAAATAAAAAAAAGTGTGAAACAAATTCAGTAAAAGCCTCCGAAAAACAGCGTTTTTGCAAATTTTACCTGAAATTCGGCCATATCTAATGTACCTATAAATTGAAAAAGTAAAGAAAACATCTGGATACCAGGCTTGCAAATGTATTGGAGATTCTAAATAACTAACTTTTTTTTAACAAACTTGTAAGATTTTTTCTCAAGAAGTATACTCCTAACAAGTTTTATGATATGCGAAATCATGAATGACGACCTAGCGAAGCGGCCGCGAGTGATCAGCGGAATTAACCGACTGATAACCGACGGCTCTGATGGTGTCTCTCTTTTTTTGCAGTCAAACAACAGTCTAGCTGATGGTTTACTTACGTTATTTTCCTCCTCTGGGCCAAGGTGTCGTGATACAAGTAATATTTCTTCTACCCACAAAGAACGAGTATAAAAGACTGGTCACTAAATTCTCTTGATTTAATGAAGTATCCAGTTGTACCATATTTCTATCTCACACAGACCTCTCACCCTCCATTTAAATTTTATAACTGGAATTAAGGCATTATGGCTCGACAGCCTTTAAATTAAAACGCGAACGCGATAAATGAAGCCTTGACCCAATTTTTCACTACAATCATAAAGTAAAAACCTCTAGTATACGCCATCACCCAAATATGCCATTATTACCTTTAACGTAAAGTGAAACAAGAAATGTTACCAAACTCGGTATTGTCTCGGAATACATACTCGTTTGTTATGTTTACGAAAGGGTTTTTAGCTTTCCGTTACGATTCTTTTGTGTGAACGTTGGGGAAACTTTGAGTGCCCAGATTGGATTTAGCTTTACTTGTGTAATACCCTCAATAAATACCGAAAGGAAATACTTTCGTAGAGTACGGAAAACGGTTTTAGCGAATGCGTAATTTTGAATCCTAGCTAGATAGTAAAATTTTCATGGCAAGTGGTAAATAACACAATGAAATAAAAACATTAGAAACAATAATAATGTTTTTTTCTAAATACTAGTTGCCACAAAATGGCTTTCGGTGAAGGAAAACATCGTGAGGAAATCATAGCACGGTGGTAGGGTACTTTGAAGTACCCATCTGGCTAGCAACCACCCTCAAGTTGAAAATCTGTAGCCGAGCACCTATCGGTGTGTTCCGACAGCTGCGCTTGAGAGCCAGTTCCTTCTAGGCTTTGTGTGCTTACCACCTTCGGCCACATCATCACTTACCGGTCAAACACAGCCTTATACACAATAAAAAAACCGGCCAAGTGCGAGTCAGACTCACGCACCGAGGGTTCCGTACAAACCTGTAGGTATATTAGTAAATGGTTTCAATTTATGACGTATTAAAAAAAAACTACTTACTAGATCTCGTTCAAACCAATTTTCGGTGGAAGTTTGCACCGTAATGTACATCATATATTTTTTAATAGATTTATCATTCTCTTATTTTAGAAGTTACAGGGGGGGGACACACACGTTTTACCACTTTGGAAGTGTCTCTCGCGCAAACTATTCAGTTTAGAAAAAAAAGATATTAGAAACCTCAATATCATTTTTGAAGACCTATCCAAAGACACCCCACACTTATGGGTTTGATGAAAAAAAAAAAAAAATGATTTTCAGTTCTAAGTATGGGGTACCCCCAAAATTTATTGTTTTTTTTCTATTTTTGTGTGAAAATCTTAATGCGGTTCACAGAATACATCTACTTACCAAGTTTCAACATTATAGTTCTTATAGTTTCGGAAATAAATGGCTGTGACATACGGACGGACAGACATACAGACAGACAGACAGACAGACATGACGAATCTATAAGGGTTCCGTTTTTTGCCATTTGGCTACGGAACCCTAAAACGTGGTTTTTCCCAAGGGAGTACA
Source organism: Achlya flavicornis (assembly GCA_947623365.1). NCBI lineage: Eukaryota > Metazoa > Arthropoda > Insecta > Lepidoptera > Drepanidae > Achlya > Achlya flavicornis. The sequence goes on along the minus strand of OX392473.1, from coordinate 3,626,545 downwards.
TCATGGGGTTCTATAAAAGGGTGTAAAGATATTTTTAGGGTCGGCATGAGTGATGCCCCTGGTCGTGCAAGCGTCAATGGGTAAGGTGACAGCTTTAGATCAGGTGGTTGATGCTTGTTTGATCCCTTAGTAGTCTAAAACACCATTGATATTTGAACTAAGCCTCTGAAAAATACAAACGTCTTTTCATGCCCACAAATAATTTATTGTCCTAGGTGGGAGCTGAACTCGTGACCTGTTGTTGCCTTGTAATCAGTAGGTGTATTACTGTCAAACGAATCAAGTCAAAGGTTGCTTGAGGTTAAGTTAAAGTTGAACTAATATGTGCTTATGAACTACATTTTCTAAGCACGTAAGCAGTACTTGAGTCCCATCTCACGATGTTCCGTTACAGCAACCATCTTAAACCTAAGACGTGTTGAACATTATTAATAAGACGATTCATATGTATGCTGTACTAGGTATCTTAACTTCGTGGGCTGTTTTATGACCTGACTTTAGCGAAGTTATAGTTGTATCTGGTTGATACTTACTTTAATAATCATGACAACTATTCGTTAGTTGTTAAACCTATTAGTTGTTAGTTTTAAGAGAGAGGTATAACAGGTGGAGATTTCGAGATGGCATATTTTCGAAACCAAAAAAACATTTACTTTTCATACATTATGATCGAACAAGTTGAAATTTTGTAAAAAAAATATGAGAATTCAGTGTTGGTCCCATATTAAATTTGTTCAGTATGACTAATCCAACATAGGTTTCGAAAATATGCCATCTCTAAATCTCCACCCAGTATAATAGAGTATAAAGAGAGCATAGAGTTTTTTGCTCAAAAAGAAGCTCGACTGAGGAAGTACCTAACAGACTGCAAAATAACTTAATGTTATGTTCCTGCACGTGAGTAAGGTGGCCAGAGTTTATCGAGGAGATAAATAAAACTTAGTTTTTACGTAAATTCAGTCCGATGTATTGTGCCACCATTCACATGATATTACAAAATTATAACCAACCAAAAAAACATGTTGCCATAATAAAAAATATTTCTTATTTCCAACATGCTGGGGATGCATCCTCGACAAACCATACATACCATACAAATTAAGTTCAAAATGGGTTTATTAAACTGTTAAACAAGCATCAAATGAACATGAAAACATTCATAACTTCTCATAACCCTCCTTAAACACACCATTATTTATTAGTCATTAAGGATATTTTCAAACTTGAGCCCGTTTATCCGATTCTTAACTTAAGTCCAAAGTATTAGAGTTTCCTTTTCCATAACAAATATTTTAATATACTCGTAGTTTGTTGTAACTGAAGATCATGTGGGTAGGTCAAGTAAAAGACCTACCTAATAATTTATTCTGCGGGCTAGTTCAAAGGTTCAGACTATATGTCAGTGACCGGACTCACGCTTAATTTCTGATTAATAAAGCAGAGGTTAATTGACAAAGCCTACTGGTGGCTCATTACGTGGAAGAAAATAATATATGGTTGTAGTAGCTTCTCTCTGCACTTGCATCCCCCCTGGCTAAGTGGCAATTGTATGAATAAGCGAATAAGCATAATAATGATGTATATTGTATAATTATTTAGAACAAAAGCTGTTATATGAAAAGATCCTCAAAAAAAAGCCTTGCTGAGTTTCTTGTCGGAGCTTTCTCAATTTAAGTGAATTCCGAACTGGTGGTAAATTAAAATGTATGTACACACGGCTACAGATCAAGCTATACATTTCCAGTATAAGCTGATCTCGCATTGTATAGCTTGATCGGTAGCCGTGTGTACCTACCAACTTAACGTTCATAAGTGCCTTATCAGGACATATCCTTACTAATATTATAAATGCGAAAGTGAGTTTGTTTATTTGTTTGTTACGCCTTCACGCCCCAACTACTCAAGGGATCTTCATGAAATTTGGCATGCAGATAGCGTTCGTAAGTGCCTTATCAGGACATATCCTTACTAATATTATAAATGCGAAAGTAAGTTTGTTTGTTTGTTTGTTACGCCTTCACGCCCCAACTACTCAACGGATCTTCATGAAATTTGGCATGCAGATAGCCTTTGGTATGGAGAAGGACATTTTTATCCCGGGAACGCGGGTGAAACCGCGGGGCACAGCTAGTAGTGAATAAATGACTTTTTGATTTGATTTGATTATTCTTTCCTTGGCTAACAGTTACTGTTTAACTTCGTTTAAAATTTAATTATAAATTTGTGAATTTTACTCCATGACTTGGTTTATTAAAAATAGCTATTTAATAAAAGTATATATTGCCATAAAGAATATGTGATAGACAATTAGCGCAAATTCTAAGATATTTATGCAATTTAGACCCTAGTAGGGCACTTATAAAGGTTAATTACCACACCGCACTACTTCAAACGTGACCTAATGTAAGAATTGAACACGTTTATTATCCGTTTTTCGTTTCCGATACACGTTATATCGGAAAGAAATAAGTTAGTCTAAGTAATACATTTATTATTTTGAGCGAAATCAGAAACAATATCAAAAATTTCGTTGAGCTTTATACTTTTCTAACTTTGTTTGTCACTCGGCACTTTCCAGTACGTGGACGCCACTCGAGAATCTTTCTTCCCCAGCGATTATTGGCTCTTAGAGCGATGTGGCCTGCCCATTGCCACTTAAGCTTACTGTTGGGGCTGTCCAACCTCTATGGCCGTGACACGACTGACTGACTGGTTGATTAGACGAAACATACAGAAACTTGAATTTGAATAAGACTGACATTGAGGAAAAAACAACATCCATGAGGTGACTTGACAGACGGAAACCAGAGCCTGGAGTGTAACGACGACGATACAAGTACACAGACCTTTGGAAGACGTCCAAGACCGTTCACTTACTAACGAGCTATGTCCGTCGTTTTCATTCTCCTACGATTGCGTTCTCGATCTCTCATTGCGTGATTAATAATTAGTAATTATACTATTTTAATATGGTATACGATATATTTTATGGAAAGAGGAAGACCGAAAAAGGATGGATTGATTGTGTAAAAGATTAATGGGTAATAAAGAGTGAATGCTGGTATGACGGATAGAATAGCCGAATGGAAGAAGCGTTATTAGGCCGACCCCAAATGACTGGGAACAGGGCAGGTAGATGATGTGGCATACGATACATTTTATATAATACTAGTTGCGCCCCGCGATTTCACACCGCACACCTGAGAGATATCCTACCCTACCGTTAAGATTTCTTATATTTGCTAATTTTCTACGCAACTTTTTCTGTTTTTTTTTTCGTAAGAATCTACTCCAGGGTATTAGAAAACTTAAAAAAAAAGATGGATGAAATCGGTAAAGCTGTTCTCAAGTTATGGCGCTATGGAGATGCAAGGTGGATGACACCTGCATTTAAAGGGGAAGATATCCGCCAGGCTGGGTCATCCTGCCTGGGGTCCGCGGTCCAACTGTAGGTACATGTCGGACAGTTGTATATAATTGCAGATTCTCGAGAAAGCTTCGTAAGCGCGTTGCAGGATATTGTACTCCATAATTTTTGAGCCACTCCGAGATCCGTCTATTAGCAGTTCAAGTTCTTAAAAGCTAATTTCAAAGCATCAGTATCAATTTGAACTCAATCTATCACGTGCCCGTCATTGTACCAGTAAATAATTTCATCGCAAGTCTTTGTATTTTATCTAAATAAATTTCGATATTAGGTTGAGGTGTGGAAGACGAAGAAAAAATACTAATCCAGTCCACTGGGGAGTCGAACTGTTAAAGGTGACGAGCCAAGTTAGACCTGACAGAATTTAAGGAGGACCTTTAAGCCAAGTAAGTCTTGGATTAAAGTTGAATGACAATCTGTGTGGAAAGATTTAAAAAGGATTGAAATGGCGTTTTTATTACTGACATTTTTCATTGGTTTGCTGTGTTATTTGACGAAAACGTTGACGTTTTCAATATGTTTGTTTTGTGATGATTTGATCAGAATCATTCTAACGAAGACTGATTTAATTTCCTGAATAGGGATAATAGTTCTAATCAGTCCGTCAGTTAGATCATCAAAAAATATTGGACACGTATTTTTTGCTTTACCAAATCATTAAAAATCGACAAAGATAAAGCGAGTCAAAGTTCGGGAGTGGGGGCTCGTGACGTCACCTTAGGTTAAAAAGTATACTCTAACGTGACGTCATGCGGAACTTCAACACACGATATCTTCGTATTTTGACAAAAGAAAAAATACGTGTCTAATATTTTTGTATAATGTAAAAGTCGAACTAAATAGATTTAGTAATGTAGTGCATTAAATTTGTTACTAGCTATCTCTCGCGGTATCCTCCGTGTTCCTGGGATAAAATGTAGCCTATGTCCCTTTCCATACCATAGGCTATCTTTATGCCGAATTTCATGATGATCCGTTGAGTAGTTGAGGCGTGAAGGCGTAACAAAATTTATAATATTAAAATAAATAATCATAGGTAGGATATTTATAAGTTAGGATATTTAAGATAGGATTATGTAAAAATTTCGCAATTTTATAAGTAAGTAGATAATATAAAGGTCAGAAACAACGTCACAATCTAAATGTATAGGAAATAACTACATAAAAGCTATAAAATCTGAATACCCTTTGCAAATTAAATTCAAATTTATATACCATAAAGAACGCCAATGCTGAGTTCAAGAAACAGTTCTACATCTCTATGTTCGCAATACCTTGTTATTGCGGGTAGAACAACTATAATAGAAGTCGTCGAGCGAGAAATCAGACCACTCAAAGAAGTTTATCGGGACTTATGCCAGCTTTGCGGTATAAGTAACGAGAAACTTGCGAATAGTGTTGTCGAGGACATTTGTCGATAGTTTCGGTGGTCTAATTAAATGTAAAATCAGATTGCATTGTGACATTGTTGTGAAATAATAATATAGGTAATAGATATTTTAGATTTTACGGACTATAACATTAATGGAAACTGGATATTAATGGCATTAGATGAGACTTTAAATCCCTTCGAGATCATGCTTAAACCATTTTAAACCTTTCATACATTTGTAATTTGGTGGCACTACTTTGGTGATTCAAAAGAGATTTCTTCAGGGTCGGCAACGCGGGAGTGATACCACTGGTGTTGCTAGCGTCCATAAGTTACGGTAACTGCTTACCATCAGGAGGGCCGTACGATTGTTTGAAAAAAAAAATGAACTAGACTAATATGTATATGGCATAGATAAAGTTAAGTTTATAGTAAGACTTTTGTTTACGTAACTATCGATAAATTTGATCGATATTTAAACGTTTTGTGAACGAACCACAGCACATCAGGTAAACGAGCTTGAAATTTATTCAGTTTCTTGAATATATTGCCATGTTACCTATTCTTAGATTGGTTCAGTCTACTCAAATAAGATTCATTCGATCTTACCCTAATAAATGCTCATAAATTAGCTTGATTATTCCTAATCTCAGAACTATGTGCAAAAATCACTTTGAGTTAATAGTCACAGCGTATTTAGTTATTTACTTATCATATTTACTAGATATTAGCATGTTTTTTTTTCTATATTTCACTTTTATGTGCATATTTGTACTTATTAAGTTTTAGTAGGTACTACATAATTATTCATAGTGTGAATATAATTTTCTTGATTTTTTGGGTATTGTACGGTATATTTTAACTCCTCTTTTTTTCTTTCTTTATTTTTTAGGTTTGCCTGTTTAGAAATCTGTTATCGATAAGGCCGCCCATTGCATCACTTTTATGTTTTGTGTGACTGCTCCGATTATACGCGAAGAAACAATAGTGTTATATTTATCTTCTTTAAATCATAACCAAATGTTTTAATATTGCTTAATCTTCACCAACAAATATAATTATATACCTACTTGCTACAATCAAGTATACTGAAAAATGTGAGTATTTTTCAGGCTTTCTCGTTATTCGTTTGTATTCCTACATAAAATTCGATAGCTTTGGGCCATTCTTATCTGTTTCTCAAGATTTATTCGAGTGGGGTGAGACGGTCATTTCTGTCGACGACTGTTTTTTGTTGACGGAATAAATTAACGCCGTTAACAGGGTTTATGTCCCGGCTATTTAATTTATATTCTCAACACCTTCGCGTATTCCTAATCAGTATGAAGCCAAGGCTAAATATATAATAATAAATAATAATAATAATATTGTATTGTTTTAAAATAGTAATTGTATTAAAATTGCTACACCCTATTATAGGGTCTTGTATATTATGTTTGTAACTCATGTATACATTTGCAATAAACTATTGAATTGAAGGTAGTTTTTTTTAAGTGTCGATAAATGTTGAGACTTCTTGTTGAAAATTGATTTATTTTTAACATAAACTACCTTTCCGCCGAGCGGTTTCACACGCGCCCCTTCTTCATCCCCTTAGAAATGAAATTTCTAAAAATCCTTTCTTATAGGCTATAAAAGGAACCAATGCATACTTTTTACCAACTTTTGAGTTAATTGAGACCCCAATAAAATAAGGATTGAATTACTCCATTTTTGTTATAAAAAAATTAAAAAAGTGTTTTTATTTTTTTAATTTCAAACAGTGTATTTCTAATTTTAAAAAGATAGGTAAACACTTTTTCTTGATAAAGTTACATTTAAAAAATATATCAGCTTTTGCCAGTGATCACAATATTATTTTGATGTGTGTATATGTATGTAAATATACTACGAGTAAGAACAAGTAATAACAATTATAGTATATTCTATTAAATAAACATAAAAAAGACTATCAAAACGTATTTCACAGCCATAGAACCTGAAATTTCTTTCATTTGTTCACAGAGTGTTATGTATCTTTTTTATTGTGCATTAAGGGCCTATACATCAGGCAAAGCCCTTATCTGCGTCTAAGAGATTTATTTGATACGCCCTATAATCTTTACAAGGGTTTTTGTGCGAAAGAAATGTTTGTTGAAGGTTTGACTTAAAAATTCAATATAATGCGTGCGCACTTTTTTCATCAAAATATGAAGATCCAAATTTAATTTATTATACATGTTATTATGAAAGCTGTTTCATTAAAACAGACAAGTAAACAACGTTGGCTTCGAAATAAATAATATACCTTAAAAAAATCTTTCAGTTCATGTGAGAAAATATTTTCTTTGTGTTACTTATAAATATCTTTTGTTTCTTAGCTATTCATTTTTGAATATTAGCTCTGAATAAAAAATAACTTCCAAGGTAATATTTTGATACACAATTCCTTATTGTTTGCGTAGGTAACTTAGAAAATATATTCCGTCCTGGGACCGAGGAAGCAATAAAAAATAAACTCGGATGTGTTGATGTGTTTCATAAAACATAACAAAAAAGCTCAGCGTAGGCTTATAATATTTTTACATAACGGACTGACAAGGATATCTATACAAGTTTCCAAGAATACTTAGGATAAATTGCTTACAATAAACGCGCGCTATTACTTATAAAGATACTGGGGCCCAAGTCTGCTATTTCAATTGTGTTCCAATGATCTTTCAGTGGTGTCAAAATTGTGCCATAATGACACTAAGTTAGTAAGTAGACTATCAAAACAGTAAAATGTCACAATTTTGACACCACTGAAAGTTCATTGGAACACAATTGAAATAGCAGACTTGGGCCCCTGGTCTATCACTATTTTAAAAAGTATTTATGAAGTACTAGTATAATGTACGAAGTATGATATAGTATTAGTACGAAGGCGATCACCCATCCAGGTACCGACCAAGACAGACGTAGCTTAACTTTGCCGATCGATTAAGAACGGCTAATCATGCTACACCACGAGCGCTTCACGTAAGAAGATGCAATTGGGGTACGATATTAATGAACCCTTGACATTAATAAAATAAAGCTTTCACCTAAAACACGCACTCTCATATGGAAACGTAACAAAAGTCAATCTCGCTCCCATATCTCATCAATAGCTAAAATATTCAATCAACCTTTCGTTTAACCTCTGACATTATGCATAGTGTTTGATTGGATAACATTTGCGATTTATTATCATTACGTTATTATTTGATCCTACTTTTCAGTTTGATTTTAATATTTTGTATATTAATTAGAGGGAGAGAGGTAGAGCATAGCGTTTATTCGCTCAAAGAGCAGCTCGACTGGCGAAGTAGCTCCTTACAGAATACCGCAGTCAAATAACTTTATGTTGTGTAAAGTTGTGTTCCTGCGCGTGAGTAAGGTCGCCAGAGCTCATAGGGGAGAGGGGAAAGGTCGGTAACGCGTGAGCGATGCTTCTTGTGCAAGCGTCCATGGCCACGGTAACTTACCACTTAGTTGTATAAAAAAAAAAATGTTTTTGTTGTGTTTGGGTCGATTTTTATCCGAAGATACTCGTAGTATTGGAGCGGACTCAAGTTTCCATTATATTTCATGATTTGATGTCGGTTTTAATTGTGTAAATAAGCAGAGAGTGATAAGAAATACAAATGGTAGTATTTTTTTATTTATCTATGAAGAAAGAAGGAAACCGAGAAAAGTATAAGTTATTTTGTTTCAGTAAAAGTAAAGAGGTAAAATAGTAAATATTACTTGTTGCACGTTTTATTATATCATGATACTACAGGCTACTTTGGACCACGCAGTGTCCCTGGGTTGGTTTTACCTTTCCTCGTTATTAGACAAATGAACTAATATAGATCTTTATTAGTCGTCATACTTGACTGACACCAACTTACTATAAAATGGTAATACTGTGCTATTGTAGTCTACTCATACTCGTATGGCCACAACCAAAAGCTCCAACATAGAGTCAATGAGCTTGATTGTTGGATGTTTTTTTATACCTTGAGAGCGATTATCTTAAAAACAAATTCATGTTTATTTATGTTATATAACTTAATATCTAAAATATCTTACTTTTTTCTTTTTAGGTAAGTAATTTAAAAATGCGAGTTTGCGTTAACTACTCCATCCATTTTTATAGATCCTATATAAGTAAAGGTTTGTAAATCTGTTATACATTTTTGATACTAGAAGTTTTTGTTTTCTCGAAAGTTATTGAAGTATAAAACCAAGTGTACTATAAAAAAAAATTACCTGTCATAATGGTATTTTGCATTGTCGTTGGAGACGTCGACACCACAAGCAGCAGGAAAGCAATCAAGGTCCTTTGTTCACACCCTACGCTACACATTTCGTAAAATTTTCTAACTAACATTAAATTTTACTATATTTATTTACATTGACACTTGATTGCAATTTTTGTTAAGCTTTTACATAATGCTCGCTTAAAGGTTGTTGTTCCCTTCCAAACCTGCAACAAATAGAAAATTAAAATTAAATTTAGCTAATACGAGCTCTACAAGGTCGGCAACACATTGGCGATCCCTCTGGTATTGCAAATGTCCATAGGCGGCGGTGACCACTTACCATCAGGTGGTCCGTCTGCCTGCTTGTCAACCTATTGACATAAAAAAAAAAAAAAAATTGGGTTAAAATAATATGTGGACCTTGGTGAGTTTAGTCTTAAATGGTCATTAATAAAGTGATTTTAAATATTGTCATTTATTTCTATACCTTCTTAAGTGATCACTATGTCTCACTTCTCACTATTAATTATAAATGCGATAGTTTGGAAATGTATGTTTGTTGCTCAATCACGCTTCAACAACTGAACAAATTTGGATGAAATTTGGCATGCTGGTAGAATATGTTATGTACTATTTATCCCGGGACAATATATCTCTCGGTTAAGCGGATGAACCTGCGGGGCGCAACTAGAATTTAATAAAAAAGCTTTTACAAAACTACGGTACCATTTAAAAAGGCTGTCAAATGTGGCATTGCGTGTTGAGACTCTTGTAATTTATGGTAGAAATTTAATGAGCCTCGATAGCTATTATATAATGACCTCAGCTTTCATGAATGTTATATAACTGACAAAATGAAAAGAAACCTGGAAAATGGCTTTATAAGTAGCAAGATTTGTGGTATAAGGTCAGATCACTTTCAAGTTACTATGTAGTATAAGTAAGTTCAATTCTGAGGTCCCGAAATATTAACTTAGCTCGCGACCACACTCACACATCACTCATTAGAAATGAGTTGATTTACCGCTCACTAGACGCCTGGAATTATTCCCGAACCAAATGGTCTCCCAAGCTTTACAAAGCGATACTCAACAATGTCAGTAAGTTTAAATTTACCACATTAAGGGTAAACATGAGTTACGAGGCAGTTTTTTTTTTTACGTTCGTAGAAAAAAATATTGCGGAGTAACCTCGCTTTCATAATAACTACATACCTATTTTTATAGAATAGTTTACTAAAAAACAAAGGATAGGATTGGTCGTACGAAGGAGAGGATCCATCTAAGGCCTTGGACTGCATTGACCACTGACACGGGACGGTAATGTAAATGTTACGAGCACTGTTTCTCCCTGTTAGGAACCTCACTGGTAATATGTTGGTACATATAATAAAATTTATTCTTGCAATCTGGTGCAAGCGAAATCCAACTCTAAGGTGACGACCCTTTTCATTCCGCGACTGTACACAGAAATACTAAGAAGTACCTGCACTGATTCCTCAGTTGCGTAGTCCCTCAGTTTAGTAGTCTTTTGTTACAAAATTGGTAATATGAATTTGACGATTGCATTAATTGTAACGTAACAAACCCTTCTGGACTGTACCTAATTACTGAGAGTATGCTGCAGACACGGTAGTTATACTAATTACCTGACATTACCCAGATTACTAACGAAGTTAAGCGACGCAGCGAGAATTCTCAGAAATAAAGAATACCAAAATTAAAGCAAAGTTATCCGAACAGATGTATTCAACGAGCGTTCTATGTAGTCAAAATCGTAATGCAAAATTATTCAAATTTCATGCAGCGTAATACCGTTACAGAAATGTTGATGGCAATCTAATTATCTATTCGAATGAAATATTCGATTACGGTTCCCAATTCGAAATCGTTCATGTGTTTCGACATTTACCCCCCATAGCTTGCTTGAGAATTGTAAGTATTAAATTACCATACATTAAACAAATATATAAAAAAATTATAGAAAAAAATATTTTTTTAATAATAATTGTTATTTATTTAGTACCATTAAAAAATATCAAACAATACTAAACATTATTAGACAGCATTTGAATTCCACAAAGATTTTTAGCAATAGGAGGTTCATAAAAAATACTTTCTAAAAAGTATCGTCTGTACTCTAATGTTATTTAATATTTATAAGTTTTATGCTGGAGTGTAATAAGTAATGATTAATTTAAGCTTTGATTTATGAATTATGATTATAAACGTTTACGGAGCTTAATTAAAAACAAACACTACATTAAATAAACGGCAAATGATTTGATGGAAAATCTACCAAGCAAATACATAGACGGTATGTAATTATTTAGAAATTTAGCTAGGTGGAAGACAGTACTAAGGACGCTCATAACACGGGCCGTGCAAACATTTCTTATTCCGTGATAGAGTGAAGCCGCGTTTCACTTCGCTTTTTGTGAAGTAGTCATGTTGTTACTGACGAAATATAAAAGGCAGTGATAAAACTTATGTTGCTAGTACTTGTAGCCTGAGCATGATTTTGATTTAGGGTTTTCTCATTTAAGTAGGGTAGAGCATTTTGCAATGATTAAAAAGAGCTGAGAAGTGACTGATTTTGAAACAATTGAGAGATAAATACTACGATGTAAGGGGCACGATTCGTGAGCACAGATTGACACCTGCGCAGTAGTTAATTTTCGGTCTGTTTGGCGGAATGAAGCAGGGGGGAGCGCCGAGCTAAACACGATTGGTGCGTCAGTCGATGCTCGTCGTCTATTGGATTCTTGCGTGTCATTTGGCTACTGTGATTTGGCCAAAAGTGTACATGCGCGAGGTTGCCCCCACTACTGCCTATCTGTGCTTACCATTCGTGCCTCATACTGTACTTATGTGGAGTATTTATTTTTTTGAACTGACAGAAGGTGACAATTCCGAGTATTTTCAAACCTTTACTACAGGCATAAGCTTAAATAGCCAATGCCTGACTTGGAATTGTTAGTATCAGTCAAGCCTAGTTTATAGTCTGTGGCTATAGTGATAACAGGCTGCCTGATACCAACTGAGTGAAAATTGCTTTTACAGATCCGACAGGTATTCCAGCGGTTACCCGCAAACCGCACTATTTAGGAGAATTCACAAGTTTATAGTCCTATGTAGATAATAGTTGATTGTGATGTATCTAAAATTAAATTGATTTTCGTTGGGGAATAATAAAAATAAATAAACATAGGTACGTCCCATTCCTAGGATTTTAAGATCTGACTTTTTCTTTCTTTTTTGGGTTATGCTGCAGCACTTTGCATTCTATGTATATGCCTTTACGAGGCATCCTTAACAGTTTAGGTACTCATTCTGACAGGCATCTTCAATTAAGTTTATAAGAAAAATATATCTTTAAAACAGTTTAACAGTTTTTAACATTGTTAACTATCCTTATTGCCTAACTATAAGTACACAATTCGGCCCTGTCCATGACACGCTATTTTCTCTGAGATTCCGTCCGTCAACTTTCAAGTGCCCAATGACCCGAATTTGTGGGACCCCCATTTATACCGTATGACACTTCAACAATTTCAACATCCCTTCTCAAATAGAAACAAGGGCGAAATGTGTTTGGCGTTGGTTTGGCGTTCGCGCGTTCGCTCGCTTTTTTTCTTTTTTATTTATCATTATATATTGTTCCATTTTGACGTAGTTATTTGTAGGTAGATTGTTTGTTTACTCCATCCATATACATCATTATTTTATGTTAAGAGCCGTATGTAAGCTAAACGTCATAAACAGGGTTCGCTATTTTAGTGGTTTATGAATGAAAACATGAAAGAAATAGTATTATACGAACATATTCATAGAATCAAGACACCAATTAACAGATCCGTGGAGGCCCTTTTTTTTTAATTTGCTTCAATAAATAGCAAAAACAATATAAATATTACCAAAATCATAAAAATGGAGGTTTACCGTTTTAGTGATACCATCAAATTTAGAATCCATTTTGTAAAAATTATATATAACATCGAATCACAAATATATGTACAACAGATCCGTGGGGCCACATTTTCATTTTTTTGTACGAGAATAATGTAATTTATTTATTTATAAGCATCAATTTTGCGACGCCATTTGTCCATACATTTTTCTATGAAATGTCAAGTGAAGCTTTATATACAAGACGCAATCGCGAAAACAGTCAGTTCCCCCCAGTGTCCCAAGGTGACACCACGTCGCTTTTTATTGACACCGGAAATTACGTCATCCACATATCTGTATACATGCGCTCGTCAAAAAGAACATGATAAGTGCATTTTTATTTTTTACATTATTAGAGTTATTAAATTCCTTAGAAATAATTAAATATACATATTATATCATCATACGTATCAATTTCATGGTTTGTTGGTGTGCCTAAGATAATGTTTTCTACTAAGCATTTTTAAGAAAGTTTGGCTATAAGATATGTAATAAGATACGGGGTTCTCCCATTCAAAATTCGGAGCAGCCCGACCGGGAGTACCTCCACCTTACATACGATCGCAGTCAAATAACATTACTTTAATTTTGTGGTGTTACAGTGATGACTCAGGTCACCAAGCAAACAAGGTAAAAAAGCACACGGCCCTGCGGATGGTAAGCGGTTACCGTAGCCATATAGACGCTTACAACACTCGGGGCATCACTCACGCGTTCCCGACATTTCTCCTCTCCCCAACTAGCTCTGGCGACATCTATAAACGGATACTATCTCTGCCAGTACTATTAAAGAGATACGTGCAGAGATAGCACCCGCGAAGTGCAAGGACTACTGCAGAAAAGAAGGAAACATAATATAATTTTTATCTCAATATATATATAAATGAATCCCTATTCCCCTTGGACACGCCATAACTTGAGAAAGCCTTTACCGATTTTATCCATCTCTTCTTTTCAAGTTTTCTAATACTCTGGAAAAGGTTCTGACGGAAAAAAAATAAGAAAGTTGCGTAGAAAAACCGCGGGGTGCAACTAGTAATCAATAAATATTATATTTTATTTTCGCATTTGCTAGTAATATTTCATTGTACACACGGCTACAGATCAAGCTATACATTTCTAGTATCAGCTGACCCCCATTGTACGGAAATCCTATACAATGCTAGATCAGCTTATACTGGAAATGTATAGCTTGATGTGTAGCCGTGTGTAAATAATCATGAATATTTTCTTCTCCTTCATTCTTTTATCATTGATAGATTTGCCTATTTGACATTGTTATGACAAAAATCAGCTGGCAGCCCAATTTGTTTTTCAGTTAATACTGTCATTTCCCAAATAATTTCGCCTAATCTTAAGAGGCAAAATACGCGACGCCGTAAACTGGCTGCTGACGAGAGACACTAGTATAATCCTTAATACCAACAATGAAATAGACCCTATCGGAAAAACTGTAAGCGATACCATGATAGATAAACACCCACCCTCTAAAACGCCCGATTCTGATTTATTTACCCTTCCAGACGAACTCTTGGAAATGCCGCTACTGCTAGAGATTGACATAACCAGCAAGTGGTGGAGGCCCAACCGGTATCACATCTAAAAACTTGAAGCAGTAGCTTTTAAGATTTTAAAATCTGCAGTGGTCTCAGTAGTGGTATTGAAGGTGCAATACATGCTATGAATGATCTCTACCAAAGTAAATGTCATTCTGGATCAAACTCGGGTATGCTTCTTGTTGACGCAAAAAATGCATTCAACGCCGTTAATAGACAACTAGCACTCTGGCAAGCGAAAATACAGTGGCCACACTGCGCTCGTTTCTTGTTTAATACATACAACGGTCATGTGGAACTTGTTATTTGTGATTCTGACATGAGACTCTACAGCAAAGAAGGCGTAACTCAGGGAGACCCATTAGCCAAGCTGCTCTATGCCCGTGCAACACTACCCATCATAAACAAAATGAAAGATGAACAAAGTACTATTCAATCTTGGTATGCAGACGATTCCTCAGCCCAAGGTGATTTCAAAAGCCTAACTTTTTTTTTTTTTTTTTTTAATATATTTATTTTATAAAAGTTACAATAATACAATAAAAACAATAATTTATATCTGCCAAACTGCATAGCAGTTTGTCGGCAGTTAGTTCTCTCTCATGTTCTAAAATTTAAAGTAAGTATACTACATAATAGTATAAATACATAATATAACATGACATAACAATTAAAACAGTATCAGGGGCGAGTGGCAGGGGCGTGCAACTGTAGCCACCGTCCCAGCAACTGTGAGTCCCACCGCTCGACTAGCGTACGTATGATGCTGTTTGGGCTGCCACGCAGGCGAGACATCAGCGACGCGCACCGTTTTCTTATGATTGCATAAAAGCAGTCGGTGCTTGCCTCTGCAAACATCACTGATGCGCTGCAAAATCGTTGCAGCCCAAACAGTACCCTGAATGCATTATTATATTGCACACGCAGTGCGCCGTATGCGCTCCGCGTAAAATTGACCCACAGACTGCACGTGTAGAAGGTCTGACAGTAGGCTTTGAAAAGCGTAAATTTAGCTTGCTTACTACAACGTGCAAATCTGCGAGCCAACATATTGCAGCGAACACACATTGCGCTCCCGCTCAATATCCACATTGTCTGACAAGTTATCGGTGACCCAGTGGCCCAGATACTTAACCTGATAGACTCTTTTTAAAGGGGTACCGAAAAGATCCACAGAGGGTACATTTTGATAGCATTTTGTACCAGCTTTAAAAACCATTAGCTCACTCTTAGCGACATTATATCTGAGCACATGGGACACCGCATAGGTCTCACAGATGTGTAACAACCTTCGCAACGCACCAATCGAAGGGCTCAGCACAACCATATCGTCGGCGTAACTAATATTATTTATGCACACACCATCCACATGACATCCAACAACGCACCAATCGAAGGGCTCAGCACAACCATATCGTCGGCGTAACTAATATTATTTATGCACACACCATCCACATGACATCCAATAAACTGACTGCTGAGCTCACGGTTCATGTACAGGTTGAACAGTTTCAGCGAGCTCAAGCCCCCCACAACCAACCCATATACGTCCGAATGTACGCCTGCCCACCTCACACAATCCTTTTGGTTGTTGTACCAATACCCAAACATTGAGATTATCTCAGGCGGTAATGTAGTATCTTCCTTTAATTTTTGAAATATGTTATGTAATATGTTATGTTTTATACACAATGTACTAAAATATTGCATCTCGCTGAGTTTGCTTTGCTTATAAATGTTATGAATTCTACTACTTAGTAAACCTGTTATGTAAGCTTTTGTTGTGCCTATTTAAATAAGATGAACACAAAAGGGAAAATAAATAAAAAATTAAATGTATATAATGTAATATTACTAGGGATGGGCAGGGAAAGAAAAATATTGGGAAGAAAAGAAAAATACGGGAAAATACGGAAAAGAATGGAAAAATACGGGAAAATTCCCAAACGGCGGGAAAATACTCAAATGGCTTTATGTTCCTCAAAAAAAATATTTTTTGATGCTTTTGATTGTTATTTTAATCATACTCGCTGTTGTATGTACCTACATCACCTACGCGCGGACCTACGCGGACCTTGGAGGAAGTTATCACACTTTTTTTTATATTACCTAGGTAGCAAACAAGCATACGGCCCGCCTGTTGGTAAGCGGTTACCGTATCCTATGGACGCTTGCAACACCTCCCTCGGGACCCGGGACGGGCTATATAAGCGTCGTACATGTGCACACGTGCTCTTTCTGCACGAGACCGCCTGTCCGACTGTCCACCGACTGACCACCACAACCCTTACACCCCAAAACGTCGCATTTATTAAAACAACGCAACTTTTTTTTTCTAATTTTTTAATTGTATGATATGAGTGATGATGAATGAATGACCCTAATAGAAATCATGTTAAATGTTATTCAAACGATTTGGTAAAGCTATTTCTCGCTATATACGCAAAATCTACTAAATATGACCATTTGAGTATTTTCCCACCCAATGGGAAAATTCCCGGGTTCTTTCCCACTAAATTGGAAATTTACTCGAAGTTGGGTTTATTCCCGGGAAGAAACCCAACCCTAAATATTACTTAAATAATTTATTAGCATTTCATCGAATGGTACCACGTTATGCGGTACGCACCTAACTTGACGCAACGAGCTGATGCATGTGTGCGTGCCTGTAACACGACTGCAAAGTAACAAATGAATGCTGGTTTTGGCGCGCGATCTAGCTTACATCCGACCCTTAATAATTGCTTAACTTTTTTTGTTCAAGGCTTAATTAGTACAGGGGCGTATTTTGATGTCGTTGTATGTACTCATGCATTCTTACTTTTTCTGATATAGTATTTACTAAAATGAAACCAATCAAAAATAGTACTATGAAATTCAAAAAATGTTGTCAAACGGTAAAACAAAAAACTGTAGGTATTCGCAAACATGTATAAAACTAGGCAAGGACATGCTACTTGCAACGACAAGTCCACAGAGCATCGACTAATCCACTCTTGGTATAACTCGGTCACGTATAAAGTCATACAAAGCAATTATTCCGGCGTGGTGGACAGCCGACCAATTTCGCCCAGTATGACTCCAGTTCCATACATTAAAGTCGAAACAAGTAAACGTTGGGGCCAAATGTTGACTGGAATTTTTAAGAATTCTCTTTTTTAGCCTGAGTGGACCGTTTAAAATCGTTCCCGGGATAAAAAGTTTCCATTATATCCACGAAACAGAAAAAAAAATATCTATATATATATCATGTGAGGAATGTCCCAGTATATTTATTATTATTATTCTCTTTATTTTTCTGATTCCTTAGAATTATTTTTTTATAACATTAATGTATAAAATCAAAAAATATTATAAAAAAAAACCTAATCCTATATATAAATATGATTATTTTTTTTTACAATATTTCTATAAAAACAACTAAAAATGTTATAAAAAACCTAATCCTAGTATGCCGCCGGTAGCGGGGTAGGGCCCAAGCTACCGGTGGTTAGGGCTGCAGAGAGAGGAATCTCCTGACGATGCGCGCCGTGTCCAGGAGTACTGCCTTCTGTATCTGACCCTTGATCCAGCCATCCAGCGAGAGCCTCTCAAGATGTTGGTCGAGACTCTTCGCTATGAGACCGTTCGCTGAAACAACTATCGGGACAATGATCGTCGAATCAACATCCCACATGGCGGTCACCTCGTGGGCCAAGTCAAGGTACTTGCTGAGCTTGTCCTTCTCGGCCTTCACGAGGTTCTCGTCATGGGGGATGGTGATGTCAACGAGCACTGCCCGGCGCTTCAATCGATCTGTCAGCACGATATCAGGCTTATTGGCTACAATAGTCCTGTCCGTGATGACAGATCGATCCCAATAGAGCGTGGCACGACAATTTTCGAGAACTGGCGCAGGTGCGTACTTATAGTACGGCATTTCGGACTCTACAAGGCCGTATTGAAGAGCAAGTTGCTGGTGGATGATTCTGGCTACTAGGTTATGTCTGTGCAAGTACTCGCCGTTAGCAAGATGAGAACAACCGGAAATAATATGCCTGAGTGACTCTCCGGGACGGCGGCATGCTCGACAAATGTCGACCGTACCGTCCTTCAGGATATATTTCCGGTAGTTATTCGTCTTGATAACTTCGTCCGCAATTGCACAGGCAAAACCTTCGGTTTCCCCAAAGAGGTCACCAAAACGTAGCCAGTTCACCGACGCGAGCAGATCTACATCGGGCCCTGTTAGGGCCCTGTAGAACCGCCCGTGTAGCTCCTTACTCTTCCATACGTCCTTGCGGTCCTCGGTGCTTAGCACCTTTGGTCTGCGCCAGTTCTCGTTTGCCAAGGATAACGGGGTGAGGCCCCTGTCTACTGCCACCACATCGCGATGCATCCCACACTCGTTGTCAAGGAAATACTTCCTAAGACTGTACACCTCGTGGTTGTGGAGGTTCTTGGCGTTTAAAAAGCCACGGCCTCCACACTTACGCGGGATGTACAGTCTCATAACAGACGAGCGTGGGTGTAGCATTCGATGTGTTGTGAGCAGGAGACGGACCCTCCTATCCAGGGCGTCCAGCTCAGTTTGAGTCCACCTTAGTATGCCAAAGGAGTACGTGAGCAGGGGCATCACCCAGGCGTTGAAGGCGCGCACCTTGTTACCACCCGACAAAAGACTGGTCAGTACTTTTGTCAGGCGACAGAAGAAGCGCTCCTTCACAGCCCGCTTTATGTCCCCGTCCACAATACCCAACGACTGTGACATACCAAGGTACTTATAGGTTTCTGCTTCGGAGAGTGATCTGAGATACATTGTCTCAGAAAGCTGTAAATTCGTTGAATTTACGACTTTCCCCCGCTGTACATGCATAACCGCACACTTATCTACACCAAACTCCATTTTGATGGCGCTACTAAAAACTTCTGTCATTTTCAGTAGCTCCAACAAGTCTTGACGTTTTGGTGCAAATAGTTTAAGGTCATCCATGTACAACAGGTGAGAAATGACCTCACCCCCTCTTCGAAGCCGGCAGCCTAGTCCTGAATCCTTCAGCAGAGTACTGAGCGGATTCAAAGCTAGGCAGAACCAAAGTTAGTTAGTTATTATTATTATTATTATCATATACTATCCGCGTACCTAATTTCACGTGATCGGTCAAGAGGTTTAGTTGAGAAAAGGTAACAAATAATAATTTTAGCGTGTTATTATAGTTCTAAATAATATTTAACATATTTTTAACGCAAAATACAAATTAAGATTTTTTTGTTCAAGCGACTTCGTCTTTGAATCTATTAAGTATTTATTTGATAATTCCTGTGATTTAAGTGACGTTCAAATAATGAAAGCTCCCAAACAATAATGGCGAGAATCAAGTATTGACGTCTAATTCCTTCCAATGTTATGATTACATTGTGTGAAGTATAGTGAAGCAATATTTTATAAACTTAAAATATTGAGTATTAGTAAATAGTCGTTGCTGATCTCATTTCAACCGTCATATACCTAAGTAACTAGTAAGAAAAATATTTCAAATGAAAGAAAAAAAGCCAGAAAATAGAGTTAGCTTCACTAATAACTAGTTTTTAAGTATTACTACAGACATTACCTGAATTAACGATTATCTGAATTAAATAAAATATATGATTTTGTAATAATAGCAAACCCTGCTATGATGTTTTGACTGTTTCTCTGATTCACAACTAAAATGTTATCTGTCGCTTTAATGTACTTAGTGTAGGTATATATATGTTGCTGGGCAATTGTCATAGCTATTCCGATTTTAGTAATGCTAATTGTAAAATTTAAAATCTAGATATTTTTAATCCGATTTAGGCGATGTTAGCTCATTGGTGTTTTTTTTTTTACGACTAAGTCGGTAAACAAGCATACGGCCCGCCTGATGGTTAACGGTTACCGTAGCCATATGGACGCTTGCAACACACGAAGCATCGCTCACGCCTTACCGACCTTTCCCCCTTCCCCAATGAGCTCTGGCGACCTTACTCACGCGCAGGAACACAACTTTACACAACAAAAAAGTTATTTGGCTGCGGTATTCTGTAAGGTGAAGGTACTTCCCCAGTCGAGCTGCTCTTTGAGCGAATAAACGCTATGCTCTACCTCTCTAAACGCGTGGTGACGCTGGATGCTGAGACGAAGGTCCCGGGTTCGAATTCTACAATGAGCTTGAGCTTAAGGTGAAGGAAAACATCGCGAGGAAACGATAGCACGGTGGTAGGGCACTTTGTAGTTGGTACCCTCCTGGCTGGCTACCACCCTCAAGTTGAAAATCTGTCACCAAGCACCTATCGGTGTGTTCCAACAGCTGCACTTGCGAGATGTGAGGGCTTTGTGAGCTTACCACCTTCGCATTATCATCACAGAGTAAAAAACAATTCGTCAAACTTTTATTTATTTTATAATTATATTTCAGGTGGACTTAAATAAATACCACTACATTTATAGCTAAAGCTGTCAAAAGCCTCACAAAGTAATCGACAGCCAAATCTATTTTAATCCAACTTAACATCAAACGTTTATAAAATACAGGGGGATTATTTCAACGGAATCTAGAGTCAAAAGGGTAAATACTTGATTAAGATTAACGGATTAGTTTCCAAAGCTTCCTGAGTCTGGCAGTGGAATGGGATAATTTATTAATGGATGAACTACACAACTTTATGACAGGTAGTGGACTTAACTTTGATATTCTTATTATGTAGTAACTACTAGTAAAGCTACCTATTGACAATCTGTCATATAGTGTAGTTTTATTTCGTTACGAATATCGATTTATTTTTGCACCATTTTAATTAAGTGTATTTTATAATAGACTAGCTGTCGTCCGCGGTTTCACCACATTCTCGGGATAAAAACGCTTATGTCCTTCTCCATACCATAGGCTATCTGTATGCCAAATTTCATGATGATCCATTCAATAGTTGAGGCGTGAAGGCGTAACAAACAAACAAACAAACTCACTTTCGCATTTATGATATTAGTTAGGATTAGGATGTTTTTATTGAATTTTCATTGTAAAAAAATATTTTTTGTCCTTGTTAATTTAAAAAATATCATAGACAAAGCACTAAACAAATAAAAACGTGTCATTGTCACTCCACCCTTTTTATCTTTTTTCTACGAGAGACCTTATATTTTAGGAGCCAAAATGTCTTAGTCTTTCCTGCTTTAGTAATTACCGATACCATACTGATTGCAGTATATCCTCACTTGAAAATTAAATTCATGTTGTCCGTTTTTGTTTTTGTAAACTAGCCGGATTAAAAAAACATCCCATAAAGCTTTGCAAAATGGCAACACAATTTTATTATGGACGTATTCGATTAAAATTACTTATATTGGATAAATTCGTACTGTTATATTGTTTTATTTAAAAGCGTTTATACAGAGAAAAACAATTAGAATAATTTATAGGTAAGGTACACTCTGTTGGCGCAAGTAAAAATAAAACTGCTTTCCTGTCATGTCCATTCCTTGGCAAAATTACTGATCTCCAACCAAACGTATGTACAAAAATAATACTTGCACTTCTTCCATTGGTTGTCAACAGGGACCTCTTGGACCGGCTATTTTCGGACTCTATATTCAATTTTTATACCACTAGTGGCAAGCAAGCGCGTACGGCCCGCCTGATGCTAAGCGGTTACCGTATCCTATGGACGCTTGCAACACCAGGGGATCATTCGCGCGTTGCTGACTCTAAAATTCATTCATTCTGTATTTAGTTTACAGTACACGTTATCTTATTGGTAAAATTCTTAATCTGACATTTAGTGACTTAGAGGTCTTGTTGCTGTCATCATCATCAGCCTATAATGTCCCACTGCTGAGCACAGGCCTCCTTTCACAAATCAGGGTGAAAGGGAATGGGCAGATACTCCACCACGCGTGCCCACTGCGGATCGGTGGAGGTAGGCTAGTGGCCAATCTACTGTTGGAATTTTTCAAGCCGCCTAGGAGGCATCCAACTAGCTTAACGACTATCACAATTAAGTGATAACCGGGACCAACGGCTTTACGTGCCTTCCGAAGCACGGAAACGCTCGATTTGAAATACCACTAGGCGGTCACCCATCCAGGTACCGACCAAGACAGACGTAGCTTAACTTTGCCGATCGATTAAGAACGGCTAATCATGCTACACCACGAGCGCTTGCTGTATGAGGACAGAAACTAATTTCATGGCCTTTGCACACACAGATACACCATCGCATTTCCACAGGCAGTGGGACGAGCCGCTACCTTATGGAGTCTCCTAATAATACTCCGAAGAAATGGGAGTCTGGCTTCTGGCTTCATGCGTTACCGTCCTCCAACATCGGCACATTGCTAGAAAATGCGACTATAGGAACAAAATGTATTGTGCCATATCGCTGCCTTTGTGGAGACAGTGTTGGAAATCTTGGCCTCTCGTGTTGTAGGAGTGCTGGGCGGATGTCACAGCATGCCACTGATATCTTGCCAGCTGGTTAAGGGCAGGCAGGCATTTACAGGCAGGGATCGGGCACAACTTTTTACTTGTGTTGTAAATATAAAATAAATTGATGCAATCTTTATTAGTGAAAAGGCTCTTGAACATTCTATGAAATCATATATTCCTGGAATTATTTATATAAAAATATAGTGTGCAAATGGTTAGTTCGTCTCCAAATCTCATCGTGTTCAAAAATATAATAACCAATAAAAAAGGAGAGAATGAATGTAAAACTATGTTGTCCAACTTTCTGACGAAGTAATAAAAGCACCGGAATTTTTTAATGAATGAAATTTATCGGTTCCAAATAAATTCGCAAAAAAGCGATAGTATAAAAACACTTGGAGTAAACTCAACACTTACCGTAAACCCGAATAAACATCCGACGTTCATCATCGAACACATCGTTCACAACACTATAAACACAACCATAAAACGAGAAAACTCATCCAAATCCATATTAGTTCCGTCCACACACGCGAAACTCAAACTAATTAATCCCATTTTTTTTCAACACAAAACTTTTTATTCATCAACGGCAGTGTTTTTTTCTATCGGTTTCTAGGTTAATGAAACATCGTCTATTAGAGGCTTAGAACGATATTCGTGTGCACTCTTCGAATGTCGCGTTCACACTACGTAAGGGTGTAACATGACAGATCCTTATTGCGCTTGCGTGAAACGGAGTGACTCTTCGCTCTGACGGACTTCACCAGTTAATTAATATATGAACTTTTCTCTGTCCTTCAGCATTAACTGTCAGTCAACCTTAATAAAATATTTGGTATAGTGTCGCTTACCCGAAGAAACTTGCAGCAAATTTTTGGTCCGCAAAAAATTACGCCCGCCCGCTAAAGTAACCAATTGGAGTGGTATTAATTTAATCTACAGTGTCTTCAGTCCATACTTGATACTTCTATCCGCTAATTACTATCTTAGCTAACTGCTCGACTAATTACTTTGTGAGTTAAATTGAATCTAGCGTCTACAATGTTCGTAGGTTAATTTGTTATATTCCCGTCAGAGTATTTTACAACGTATACAATTTCAGTATGAACTTTGTGCTACAATAAATATTATTTAATATTATAAGTCTGGTATTTTGTATCTTATTTCATTTTAGAGAGGGATATTCATAATTTATTATTTGTTTTATTTCAAGCTTCTCTCATGTTTTTTAGATTTATTTAACCCAAGTTTTTTTTATACTACCTAGGCAGCAACAAGCATACGGGCCGCCTGATGGTAAGCAGTTACCGTAGCCTATGGACACTTGCAACACCAGGGGTGTCACTCGCGCGTTGCCGACCCTGCAGGAATATATAATATGCTATACTCCATTAGGAAAACCACGGCGCCGGGAAGCTTATTCCACAATCTGAGCGTGCGCGGAAGGAAGCTCCTTTGAGACCGCACAGTTCGAAACAATTCTGGTATCAATATGTGAGGATGGACGTCGTCGATGGTGAGAGTTGCGATGGTAGAAGGTAGCCGTGGGCATCATCTTAAATAATTCTAAGTATTGGGCTTGTATGTATAAGTCAAAAACATTTATACAATTAAGGCCACATAATGTCAAATTTACTGAAGCTACCACCGGTTCGGAACTCGACCTTTGATTGAGAAAAATCTGGCAAGAAACTCAGTAAGGTTAAATTTTAAAAAATCTGACTATATATTGCTTATTTCTTATTCTTTTTTTTAAACGAATGCTTATTGGTATTTAAAATTTGTCAATTTACACCCACCATAGCATATAAGCAAATAGGCATCTATCTATCTATCATTAATTAGGCTATTTAGGAAACCCAGTAGTGAGTAGGGGTGGTATTCTAAATGATAGAAAAGGAGATGTCTTAACTTACATAAAATAACAGTACCAATAAAATAAAAAAAACAATAATTACATAACTTACTATACTTAAATTATTATAGTATATTGTCTGTTTATTAAGAAGCGCTCGTGGTGTAGCATGATTAGCCGTTCTTAATCGATCGGCAAAGTTAAGCTATGTCTGTCGTGGTCGGTACCTGGATGGGTGACCGTCTAGTGGTATTTTAAATCGAGCGTTTCCGTGCTTCGGAAGGCACGTGAAGCCGTTGGTCCCGGTTATCACTTAATTGTGATAGTCGTTAAGCTAGTTGGATGCCTCCTAGGCGGCTTGAAAAATTCCAACAGTATGTTGGCCACTAGCCTACCTCCACCGATCCGCAGTGGGCACGCGTGGTGGAGTATCTGCCCATTCCCTTTCACCCTGATTTGTGATAGGAGGCCTGTGCTCAGCAGTGGGACATTATAGGCTGATGATGATGATGATGATATTGTCTGTTGTAAGATAAATTTATTATACCGACTTCAATATTACAGGATATTCAGAACGTGTATTTCAACCCCCTTTATTGAATATTAAATGCTAATTTAGTTACCGAACATAGTGATAGCAAGGAACGGTGCGGCCGTTTTAATTCAATTAACAATGTTTCACTTGGAATTGGTAATAGTTTATGGATTAATATGGCTTGGACACGTCAGTGTAATGGTGGACCGTTTGATACCATTGCAATATTAGAATTACAATACTAATGACTGCTACCGTAGCTTAATGGGATTAACTTTGGATGTGTCAGTGGTGTTCCAGTTCGGAACAATGAAGATCAATAGTTTTAGTCCAATTGATAACAAAACAGTGATAGAGTAAGTAAGCTGAAGTGGCAATGGGCAGGCCACATCGCTCGAAGAGCCGATGGGGAAGGAAGGTTCTCGAGTGGCGACCACGTACTGGAAAGCGCCGAGCGGGACGACCTCCCACCAGGTGGACTGACGACCTGGTCAGAGTCGCTGGGCGCCGCTGGATGCAAGCGGCCCAGAACCGTTCGAAGTGGAAATCAATGGGGGAGGCCTATGTTCAGCAGTGGACATCCATGGGCTGATATGATGATAACAAAACAAGGTAAGAGAGGTAGAGCATAGCGTTTATTCGCTCAAAGAGCAGTTCGACTGGGGAAGTACCTCCCAACCTTACAGAATACCGCAGCCAAATATCTTTATGTTGTGTAAAGTTGTGTTCCTGCGCGTGAGTAAGGTCGCCAGAGCTCATAGGGGAGGGGGGAAAGGTCGGTAACGCGTGAGCGATGCTTCGTGTGTTGCAAGCGTCCATATGGCTACGGTAACCGCTTACCATCAGGCTGGCCGTATGCTTGTTTGCCGACTTGGTTGTATAAAAAAAAAAAAAAAAAGTAAAATGTTACTGTTATTCAAGTAACAAAAGAAAACACAAAATTGCATTCAATTTGTTTATAGGGTTATAAACAAATTGAATGCAATTTTGTGGTTTCTTGTACGACTAACAGACAAACGGACCATACGACCCAGGCTTAGTAATAGGGTCCCGTTAGGTATACTTTGGGTAAAAAAATCAAAAAATAAAAATATACCTAATGAGTTTTGAACCAATGTAATTTTATCCGGTTAACATGGATTACCGGTTATTTGATCGTGATGAATTACATCACAGCTATCCTTTTAATTAATAAAATAATGAAGTTTAGAAAGCATGTATCATTTTTTTTTTCGTGTTTTATTTAGATATTTTAAATATACCTCTTTAGATATATTAATAAATTGCCTTGCCTAGTTTCTTTTTCACACTACTAAAGTAAGAAACAAGCATACGATCCGCCTGATAGTAAGAGTTTTCTGTAACTTAAATGCACTTATAACGTCTGTTACCGACCGGAAAAAGTCTCACTCTTCTTGAAAAGGATTTTAAAAAGGGCTTAAGATTGTATCGGCAGCGTAAGGAACAAAGCGCAGCGTAGGTGGTACCATTGAGTTGGTTCGCGCACACTGCTAGTACATACAGTGACTTTTCATACAGATCTGGCCACCTTACCGTAGGAACAATTACACGTTTTTGCTGCGACGTTCTGCAAGGTAATCTTCTTCTCCAGCCGGGCTTCTCATACTTTGAACGGGAGAACCTGTTATGCGTTACCTCTCCTCTTGCCAGAGTTTTGTGTACTTCTTCATACATCAGCAAACAATACCAAGCCATGTTTTTTTTAATACAATGAAATAGACTAGGAGGTCATGACAAAAATGGTATCGATAAGGTAAATGGCTCATGGGATAAAGGGCACCTCTCTGATGCCAAATATGTCGGTCTGCCTATGCCATGTGGCTGAGATTGACGTAGAAAGTCAGAGCCAGGCTGCATTGCTCATTTTCATTACTTATTACCAAAAATTCATAGGTTAAAGAAATGCAAATATTAAAAAATTAAAACGGAAGAAAATGATACTTTAAATTCTTGTTTTATATATCGTTAAATGTTTGTTTGTATGTGATAAGTATTATTGCCTTCGCATACGAAGCGATGATGACGGTGTAGTCTTGGAATCGAATTTAAACTTTTCCATTAGACGGTTATTGTGTATTTAGCTGAGGGTTATATGTTTGGGATGTATGAGATAGTATAGATGTCTAGTTGGGTTACTAGTTATCTTCAGTTTCAGATATTTTCACGACTGAAACTACCATTATCAAGCCAGAGGCCAAAGATTTAATCGAATGCTCAATTTTGTGTCTTATTAGTATTCAAACATACCACCTCACTTTAATCCGATATGAGAGGCAAATATGAGCATTTCCGTGAAACAACTCTTTTCAACACGTAGATTAAAACGTCCGTGCGGAAATGCGTTGTCAGTATGTCATGCCACGCGTGTATTCAACGCTTTATGTAGAACGACGATACAGACCATTTCCATGATACAACAATGCTTAAATACGTAGCTCAAAATCTCAAAAATGCGTTCTGATTATGCCATATCACGAGTGTTTCTAATCCTCGGTTCTTCTCTGCACACTTGAAAGTGTAAATGAGCACACGAGAGGATGTAAAATTAACTGGTCCACGAACGAATTTTAACTCAAAAACCTTGGTCATGTTATCACACTATCTTATACGAGTGCATCCCTTTCCCAACTGAGTTCAATGCAGAGCCAATAGTGTAACAAACATTTGTCCAACGTCCAGTGGGAGTAAAACTAGAAGGTTGAGTTCACTTTTGTTATCGCTTTTTAACTTCCTCTGACCAACTACGTACTCTTAGAGATATTTGTTCTCCTAAGTATATACTCAAGGTAAGTACCTATTTATATCGGTTTACTGTACGTTTTTATTAGCTTTGGCATCTAGCTCATTTATACAATCACTTATATGTATGTTATGGCTTGCTTATAACCCATAAATAAGTCGTATTTATATACAAGTTTTAGTTAAGGGATCTTTTGCAAACTAGCTAGATGATGCCCCTTACTAACGCTTTCAGATAACCTAATGGTGCGTCCATGCTTGGCGAACCGTGCACGAGCCGAGCCACGAACGAGCACACTGCGAGCACGATTCGCGTAGTGTGGACGAACTTTGTCTTTATGTTTTGTAAGCAGATTTTTTTACTATTAGGAGCATAATTCGAAGCTAACGAAGCGCAATAATGAGAAACGCCCTTTATAAATCAGATGTAAATCTTGACACTAGATACCATAATGGCGTCATTAAAAATATAGAGGATAAGTTCACAGGATTGAAGATTTATTTATTTGAAAACTTGTGCACTTGGCGAAGTGAGAGAATTTAATAATTTACTAGCTTTTTGTCCCACGACTAAACAATCTCCTATTTTAAATCTATAAAGTCTATCGATTTGCGCTGTGTGTTGTCTGTCAGTCAGTCAGTGTGTTAATAAAAGAAGAAGATAAACATAGAAAGTACCAACTCTGACATTTTGCAAGATCTTTGTTTTATAATAACCTGTGTAATAAATATTCTATTCTATAAGCGATTTTTACGTCCCGATAAATTGTTTATAAATAATTTAACTACTAAACAAGGTCGAACAAGATATTAAGGTTTTAAGAATAAAAAAAGCAATTTTCCACCTTATTTAGGTTAATTAAATGCCTAATTTACACTTCATATCTATAAACGTTTTTTTATGGTCTAACTTAATTCTGTTAATATCATAGACATAAATCTAAATAGATAACGCAAGAGCCACCATACCTACGTATGAAAACTAAGCGTGTCAGTTTTTTTGTACAGTCGAGGTCAAAGATATGTTTACATTTGTAGTTACAAAAATATGTATCCATTTAAATACCTAACCTTATAATGCTATACATAAGGTTATGGTGCGTCTATGCTTAGCGAACCGAGTACGAGCCGAGCCGAGCCTCGAACGAGCACACTGCGAGCACGATTCGCATAGCGTGGACGAGCTCGCGAGCCTCTAACGAGCGCGATTGTCAGTTTTTTCACGTACAAAGGGATTCGCATCGTGCTCGTTGTAGGCTCGTTGTATGCTCGTTCGTGGCTCAGCTCGTGCTCGGTTCGCCAAGCATGGACGCACCATTAGGTATTTAAATGGATACATATTTTTGTAACTCCAAATGTAAATATATATTTGACCTCGACTGTACCTACCATAATGTCACAAGATTGATTTAATTAGGTTGGCTTCGTTTTTTAGCGTGAAAATGAAGCGATCCTATTTGTCAGCTAAACACATCCCTCGCTATACATCTCCGGTGGACAAGCAGCCTTCTGCGAGTTCCCTGTCCGAAACAGTTTCAAAAGAAGAGTATTTGCTCTCACTTATGGCATAGATTTTGACACGCGAAGTTCATACACTCGCGTCATCTATTAAAATATATATCTGTGGTTAATATACAACTACAAACAATAACTGGTAGTAAAATAAAATTCTCAATTATAAATAACGAGCGAAAAACACCAAGTCACCGGGTACACAGGGGAATTATGACAGAACACACCCGCATGCCTAATAAATTACGTATAAATTAATTTATGTTAAGTGACCTGTGTCACTTTTGCGTTAAATGATGCGGCTTTTCGTGGACATTATGTCGGATATTATACCGAAATTATTAATTCAATATTTTACTGTTAACTTAATATAGAAAAGAATATTTTCAACAAACGAAACATTAATGAGTCATATACTATTGCTTCTCTCTCTCTCTCTATCTATCTCTATCTCTGTGGAGATGTCTCCATAGAGCGATTGGTGGTGCAGGGTAAAGTGGAGGGCACTAGAGCGCGTGGAAGATCACCCATGCGATGGACCGCCGCAATAGGCGGTCCCATCAATAACTGCACCAGAAGGGCAGCAGTTAGGGAAGAATGGCGGCGTGTTGTGAAGCGCGCCACAAATGACACTTCATGGCGACCACGACCACTCTGTCAAGAGTGCAACGCATAAGAAGATACTATTGCTTGCATTGAAAGTATATATTATGAATCCGTTGTTTTGGTACACCGAAATTGGAATTATTTGGCACAATATAAATTTTTCCATTAATTTTGATTGATGAGATTGAATTTTTGTACTGATTCTGCCTAAAAACTGTTTGAATTGATACAGATATGCCATGGCAACCTTTATAGCTGATGTACTTGATTGACCATTCAATATTTTTTGTATAAGCCATGACATTTAAAAAAACCGGCCAAATGCGAGTCAGACTCGCGCACCGAGGGTTCCGTACAAACCTGTAGGTATATAAGTAAATGGTAGTATGGACCTGAGTATTTGATATGAATTTCAATTTACGACGTATTGATAAAAAACTGCTTACTAGATCTCGTTCAAACCAATTTTCGGTGGAAGTTTGCATCGTAATGTACATCATATATGTTTTTTAGTTTTATCATTCTCTTATTTTAGAAGTTACAGGGGGGGACACACATTTTACCACATTGGAAGTGTCTCTCGTGCAAACTATTCAGTTTAGAAAAAAATGATATTAGAAACCTCAATATCATTTTTGCAGACCTATCCATAGACACCCCAAACTTAGGGGTTTTATTAAAAAAAAGTGTTTTATTGCTTAATAAATTCACCTCTCCGCTTCAAAGGGTGAAATTGTAAACTTCATAATATTTATTAAATTACTGAAGATCTGCATACTTCTTCTTTGAAGTCGCACCCTTAGGGCTAATGCATATTAACTAATTTTCCTTGCGACTGTAGAGTGATTTTAAGATATATTAATGTCAAAAAACGCTATTTCAAAGGTTTATTATCACTACATTTATGTGTGCATGTATTTTTGTAGCATAGACTTAATTTCAAACAATCGAATAGTATTTTATTTGTTGCAAAAAAAAACACAAGTACCCACTTAACTTGAAGTGTCTCCAAATTAACCAAATAATGTTACTGAAATTAGTGTACGTGTTTCTACAAAACTATTTATTATAAAATACAAAAAGTCAAGCATTTATAAAAAAATAATATATACACAAGCCTTAAGTCAATGAAACGTTGGGTTTTCTTCCCTAACTTATCAAACGGTCAAAGTCGTCCTAATAGCTCTAAGGGAATAAAGTTACACTCATTTACATACATTACCTTTTCTGCTCAAGAAAGTTAGGACTCAACGGTGTATTCCACTTGGTACTCTCTTATTGGATTAGTTACATTTGTAAGTTTTCTGAAAGTTTTTATTTTCTTTAAATTTAAATTCGATAGCACCTTTATTTAATTTTTTTTATAGGAATGTAAATCAAGAATATGAGTTCACCTGTTCAGTTAAACGTCATGGGAGCAAATTCTTCAGTTCAAAAATATACTTTGAAAAACGCTGGTTGATAAACGACGTTGAAAACGTCATAAAAGCATATCGTACACAAAAAAATATTCTAAACATAGTGTTTAAAAATTCAGGAACTAATTAAGTAATTAACGACGTGTTCGTAGGCGATTTAATAAATAAATTAATTTGTAAATGATAGATACATTTTTAAGAGAGGTGAGGGGGAGACTGGGCAACCTTACAAATATCGCAGCCAAGTAACTTTATGTTATGTTACTGTGCTTGAGTAAGGTCACCAGAGCTCATTGGGAGGGGTCAGTAATGCGTAAGCTACGGTAACCACTTACCATCAGGCTCCAGTCAAGTGGAATATATAAAAAAATACGACGCAACGTATGCACGCTGTATAAAAAAGAACAAAGCAAATGAACAACGCAACGAAAAATAAATTCCGAGAAGATCTCAATGCTCTCTACGGTGATTACAACGTATAAAGCTTAAGATAACCGTTTCGTCTGTAATTTATTCACGCTTCAGTAAAATAACATGGATCTTGCTAATAAAGTTACCGAATAACTTAAGATGAAATGCAACTATTCACGAATTTAGACTGAAGTGATGTTTGAATATTGTTTTATTAATCTGCATTTTAAGTCTAATTGCATTTGTTAGAAGCTTAGGTTATTTAAACTGCTATGGTTTTCAAAATACTTATAATATACAGGATTATTCAATAATACTTTCATAAGGAAGTGAGGTGTGACCGTGTGTGAGGAATGTCCCAGGATAGTTATTTTTTTATTACTTATTTATAAGTGTCCGACCAGACCGAAGCGCTCGTGGTGTAGCATGATTAGCCGTTCTTAATCGATCGACAAAGTTAAGCTACGTCTGTCTTGGTCGGTACCTGGATGGGTGACCGCCTAGTGGTATTTCGAATCGAGCGTTTCCGTGCTTCGGAAGGCACGTAAAGCCGTTGGTCCCGGTTATCACTTAATTGTGATAGTCGTTAAGCTGGTTGGATGCCTCCTAGGCGGCTTGAAAACTCCAACAGTAGGTTGGCCACTAGCCTACCTCCACCGATCCGCAGTGGGCACGCGTGGTGGAGTATCTGCCCATTCCCTTTCACCCTGATTTGTGAAAGGAGGCCTGTGCTTAGCAGTGGGACATTATAGGCCGATGATGATGAAGTGTCCGACCAGCCTTCGGCCAAAAAATCACAAACCGGCCAAAAATATACTCTCTCAACTTAATTGTAAAGTTGAGTTAGGTAAGAGAACAGAACTCTTAAATGAATTTAATTTTACCGATTACTTACATTGATTGATGTGACAGTACTTTGTAATCCCTTTGTATAATGTATTTTGCTTTTAATCCTTTGTTTGGTAATCAATTGTTATTTTTTAACCGCAACTCAAAGGATACAGAAAATTCTGCGAACATTTGAATTCTTATTTTTCTAATAAATACTATATTCATAATATTTCGATGATTATTAGCAGTTCTATTGCGATTTCGATTGCCGATATGCCGATTTCGCTGATTTACGTAATTTTCCGGTTAAAATACTGTATTTCTATAACTTTTAATGCACAACACGGAAGATCATTTCAAGTATGATCTAATAAACGAACTAATTTAATTTTAATAATTCGTATTTGGCCTCTTAATTAATATATTCAAAATAACTCATTTGCAAACAAGCAATCATAAAATAATTAAATAATGTAGATAAGAAAATTAATACATATGTAACCAAACATAGAATAAAAAGGATTATTAAATAATTTCAGTTTACAAACGGTATAAAAAGTAACAACTTACCAGCTAGTTACTAAGTATCTGGATTGCTGATAATTTCACAACACTGTATCACTGTCAGATCGACAAAACACTTTCAATTTCACTTTCAATTTCACTTTCAATCCTTATAAAGTGCAACAGTTTACAGAATTAACTAAATACAAAAAATATCAAAAAATTGTGTCTGATTTTATATGATTTTCATGAACTTAAACGGATATAAAATTTAAGAAAATAACCAACAAAGCACAAAAAATAAATCGACAAATGAAGAGAAAATTATAATTAAAATCTAAATGTTTGCGTTTAATTCCTGATGCACTACGAACTAACCGAAAGCATAAGCTAAGAGAAAAAGTTTTAAGATTGAAGTAAAATAATAAAAAAAAACTTTACAAACAGAAAGAAATTCCAAAATTGCAATGACAGAAATTATATTCCAGGACAACTGCACGAAAACTTTTAAACACGAATCAAATAAGTCACTGGCCACAAACCACGAAGCGCACGATATGATAACCCGACCATATTCAGACAAAAACATCGTGGCATGAGCTTAATAACACCCTCCATACGACCAATTACTACTAATTGTATTGACCTAAGCTAACCCGGGTGATCTAATTCTGTAGTATGATGCATGCACTGACTTATTGATTGTGGTATTTCACGTATGATGTTAATGGCTGCATGTGGTCATCACTTATAATAAAAGTATGCTAGATTTTCTGTTGGTACATAATAAACATATAGAGGATCCAATCTAGTTAAACGTTCGTAACATAACGTAAAAAAATACCAGATATTGAAAAAATAAAAAGTTTTTACAGCCCAAATGTATGCTATCTAGATTTAAGGATCTTCTTCATTTAAGAGCTGTGTTCTTGTCAATGTCGCTTCTTCCACTCCATTGCTTGCGACTTCCTGCCTCCTTACGACACCACGTTTATTTTTGCTTTTATAAGGAGGCAAAGTCTCTCCTCAGACTGAGTGGCTCTAAACCGCTTCTGAGCTCGGATCTTGTGAGATCGTCGACAATTCTAATATCACGTCGCTGAACCAAGTCCTTGGTCTTTTTCTTCAGACAAGAGTTAAATTGAATTCACCTGCACTGTTTTCAGAGGTGGAACCTACTCATCAAAATTAAAAACTTTTACTATGGAACCAACCGTGAAATCCTGATAACATATCATGCTGATACAAACCGCCAACCTAGCTTGATCAAAATGTACCTTAATTTAATTTAAAACTTAATTACTAAAAGGAATGTATGTAAATTACTTAAGAACTCCATTTTCTTTGGCCCGTCCATTGCATTCGACTACGCGACAATTTAATTCATCACCTACTCTAAAAGCGAAGTAAAATTAATTACTCGAGTGCACCGAGTCCTACTCTGTCTATGAAAGTTATCTGTACAGATGAAAAAATCTTGTGTTGAAATTTTTTTATCGGTGTTGCAAGCGTCCATAGGCTACGGTAACTGCTTACAGGCGAGCCGTATGCTTGTTTGCCACCTCAGTGGTATAAAAAAAAAAAACAATATCAACAAAATACACTAACGCGTATTGAATTATTAAATCTAGCAGCTGATACATCACTACTGCTGGTACAAAAACATTCCCCTCTTAAGAACCATGGGATTGTACCTTGTATAATCCTTCACTATGGCTAATTTTCATTTATTGTTGTATTTATCTAAAAAAAAGAAGAGCCTTATTCTCCCATGTGTTTCCCATTTTAAACCCAACCAATTTGCAAATATAAATGTAATATTTGCAGTATACCTATAATAATATAATATCCGATAAAATTGTGTAATATGTGTG
Organism: Achlya flavicornis; assembly: GCA_947623365.1. Taxonomy (NCBI): domain Eukaryota; kingdom Metazoa; phylum Arthropoda; class Insecta; order Lepidoptera; family Drepanidae; genus Achlya; species Achlya flavicornis. The sequence goes on along the minus strand of OX392473.1, from coordinate 3,591,255 downwards.
CCACAAAATGATTCAGCAGCAATTGGGCTCATTATGCTTTCCATATAAAATGGATAGCATTAAGTAAATTAGTGACGTATTTTATATCGTTGATTAATGTATGTTGAAATTGTAATGTGGTAATTTTTGAAGCAAGCTTGTGAAATAGACTATTGGACTCTAGACTAGCTACTTTTCTAAAAAAACTTACTACACCATTATAGGTACTAAAATGACGATGATAATAACTTTACGCCACTTTACTAGCGAGTGTGTTGAAATAGTACATTATAATACAAGTGTGCTAAGTTGGTCATTACACACGAGGCGGTATAAGGGAGCCGAGAGTGTAATAATCAATGAACATGCGTTTCATACAATCAACACGTTTGCGAGGAAACAAATCGACTTCAAAGAATTTAAAACGTCCAGAAGGATAGTCGCCTCTATGGGAACATGAAATAAACAAGCCAGAATTGACAGTATTTGACAGCCGTGCGCAGTACGAACTGAGAGCGATTTGCTCAGGGAGCTCCTCAAGCGGAGTGAAATTAAATGTCATGCTTTAGTAAGGCGGATTATCCATCTGGGTAGAGGCACGATGCCCTATGAAAATCTTTGATCGACTTGTACTTATTTTGAGTTGTTTTTTTTGTAATTTCACCCACACAACAAATATTTTTGTTTTGACAGCTATGCAATGTGTCAAACTGTGTTAAACGGTTAAATTAAGAATGCTTCGTCTACATACATATAACTTGCCTGCCTGGTAGAGATCACTTTTAGTGATAAGGCCGCCCGTTGTAACACTTTCTGTTTTGTTCTTGTATTATTTTTTCATGTGGTGTAACAATAAAGCGTTCTCTATCTAACTTACAGTTATGTACAAACCCAACTTAATCGGAATTATATCATAAGACACAAGGGTGGTAATGTAAAGTAAAAATCACTAGTGCGTAATAAGCTGCATTATGAACCTAAAAGCGGTGCAATAATAGTCACTTTACGAGCAAGTGTGTTGAAAAATAATTGTTAAAATTTATAAAAGCACGTAACTAAAAAATATAAATAGACATGAGATGGGAGCATACGTTATATTATCATAGGGACTCAGCAATTCATCATTCATCACCTGTATCAATCTAATTATGATGAAAAATAAGATTTTTAAAAGACTAAAACACCATTGGCAAGCTAAATATAAATTTTCTCTCTTCTATGATTTTAAAATTAAGGGATCAATTGATTATTTTATTCAACTTTACCAAATTCTTTTAAATTTGTGATCTTATAAAAATTGTTATCAAATTTGGATTGATAAAGATTTGTATTTTATATTATATTTAGGTGGAAGTTCCACCACACTTTTCAAACTTTGGGGATATTTTGGATCACCAATGGCAGTGGCAAATCATCCAGTTTTTTTAACGAGTATAAAAACTTAAATACGTGTAAGGCAAAGAGTATGATTATCACTCGGTATCTGATGGTTTAAATAACAAAGCACGAATGAATCCAGTGGACCGGTCAAAATTCTCAAGGGAACCGAAGTGAAGTTACCAACTAATTTGCATATATAGCTGGGAATTTCAGCATGAGACCGTTTTGTTTAGATTGAATGGTTATTTTTACAGCAGAATTTCAATTAGGTACTGTATTTGGAGGATGGGTGTTAGGCAGTTTGATGATTGAAAATGACTGGTTGGTAAGAAAAAAAATATTATCCTGAAAAAGGTCTGGAAAAAGATACAATAATGGTTTTAAGGCGATGATAGCTCAGTGGTAGTGACGTCGGATACCGAGATGAAGGTCCCGGGTTCGAATCCTACAATGAGCTTGAGCTTTCGGTGAAGGAAAACATCGTGAGGAAACCATAGCACGGTGGTAGGGTACTTTGTAGTCCCGTCTGGCTGGCTACCACCCTCAAGTTGAAAATCTGTCGCCAAGCACCTATCGGTGTGTTCCGTCAGCTGCACTTGAGAGCCAGTTCCTTCTAGGCTTTGTGTGCTTACCACCTTCGACCACATCACCACTTACCAAAGTGAGATTGTGGTCAAACACAGGCCTATACACAGTAAAAAAAAAAAAAAAAAAAAGCTTTATCTCGTTCTAAAATTTCCGTACTGTATGAGACTTTATATCCGTGCAAACCAAACTTTTGCTAGGTTTTCATAATAATTATCAAACACAAAAGTATATCCTAGCAATACAGATTGATCACAAAGCACTTGGTGGTTTTAATACTTAATGATTTTAGTACAAGTATTAAGTTATGTTCACAAATGCAGAAGCATAGTTTTCTATAATATTTTACAGATTTTTTTCATGGAAACCTTTTTTTATATACTGGGTGGATATTTCCAGTTGGCATATTTTCGAAACCTATGTTGGATTAGTCCTTCTGAACTTACACTATGGGACCGACACTGAATAATCTCAAAATCATTTTTTTACTTTTCATACATTATGATGATGACATTATATGAGCAAAATTGACATTTTGTAAGAAAAGTTTTTTTTTTTTTTGAGAATTCTCTGTTGGTCCCATAGTAAAAGTTGTTCAGCATGACCAACCACCACTAACCGTTGCCTACGGACTATGGACCCGTGCTCGCGCATTGCCGACTCTGCAGAAATCTCTTCACACCCAATTTGAAGAATCCCATACTCTCTTCAGAAAAGTACGTAACCATTTCGGTTCCAATGTGCGAGGAGAGAAGTTTGAGAGTACATAACATAAATCAAGAAGTAGGTTTATTTTAGGTAGTAAATTTAAATGTAGCTTTCAATATTCTGTCTTAAGTGCAAGCCACAATGTTACATCTCAATCAATGCTCATTCATGAATAAAGCTGCCCGCTCTAAATAATAACATAGTCTTTCGTAGTAAATAATTTGGTGTCTATTCGCTTAAACCACAGACTAGCGTAAGCCAGTGTATTATACAGATGGCTGATGATTTATTTATGAAGGCATTATAGGTGAAGATTACATCAATAAATAACTTTGACTATTTTGTCTGTATGGCAATGACTGGGTACATTCCTAACTTTCTACAGTTTCTTGTGTTTGGGCCTGTCTTTGACCCCAATCTCACCATGGTATGTGATGATTTGGCTGAAGGTAGTAAGCACACAAAGCGTAGAAGGAACTCAAGTGCAGCTGTCGGAACACACCGATAGGTGCTTGATTAAATATTTTCAACTTAAGGGTAGCTGGCCAGGTGGGTACCTACTACAAAGTACCCTACCACCATGACATAGCATTTGGTTTTCCTTCACCAAAAGCTAAAGCTCATAGTAAGATTCGAACCCAGGACCTTCGTCTCGACATCCGACGTCACTACCACTAAGCTACCATCCCTCTTTACCAATATGATAATTGAAAAACAAATATATTCGGATAATTTTCGTTCACGATTATTCTATCTGATATACTGATACTAGTAAATATCAGCTCTATATCCAAAATTAAGGACTATAAATCCCTATAGAGTAGTAATACCGAACAATCCAATTCCGCAACTAGTCAGTGATTTGCACTGATTTTGAACAGAAGGACCAATCACTGCATCTAAATGTTAATCGTGCCCTTGACTTAGCCAATCACAGCGCATTGTCGATTGTTGGAAATTGACGATATAGATTTGAAACAAAAATAACGTCATTGCGCTTCTTTTGGTTAATAATTGTTTGACGTACTAACACTACACTGCATTTTACCAACACCTAAATATGAATTATACTACTGCATTATTTAATCTGCACACAGCCGGTAGTCGCTTGACTTAATAATTACTTAGCAACCATGAAGCAAGTAGCATAACACCTCACTTCACAGGGTTTACCTACATGTGCGCATAGTACTGAATGCTAAACGCCATTATTAAATTACTGAATGTGGTGACGTGAGATATTTCAGATGCTTCCTATTCTATTGAGGTTGTGTTGAAGGGGTTGTTTCCAAAATTATATGTATTGTATTATATATAACTATTGTAATATTATAATAATAAATAGGTGGAGGTAGCTAGTGGTCAACCTACTGTTGGAGTTTTCATGCCACCTAGTAAGCCTAGTATGGCTTAAGACATTTATTTCTCAAAAGATTACAAATCACTTGACATGATAAATTAAAAAAACCGGCCAAGTGTGAGTCTGACTCGCGCACCGAGGGTTTCGTACAAACCAGTAGGTATATAAGTAAATGGTAGTATAGACCTGAGTATTGGATATGAATTTCAATTTATGACGTACCTATTAAAAAAAACTACTTACTAGATGTCGTTCAAACCAATTTTCGGTGGAAGTTTGCATCGTAATGTACATCATATATTTTTATAGATTTATCATTCTCTTATTTTAGAAGTTACAGGGGGGAAACATTTTGCCACTTTGGAAGTGTCTCTCGCGCAAACTATTCAGTTTAGAAAAAAATGATCCTTGGACTTAGGTGTTTTATTAAAAAAAAAATTAGTTTCAGTTCTAAGTATGGGGAACCCCGAAATTTTATCCTTTTTTTTTCTATTTTTGTGTGAAAATCTTAATGCGGTTCACAGAATACATCTACTTACCAAGTTTCAACATTATATTTCTTATAGTTTCGGAAAAAAGTGGCTGTGACATACGGACGGACAGACAGACAAATAGACAGACAGACATGACGAATCTATAAGGGTTCCGTTTTTTGCCATTTGTCTACGGAACCCTAAAAATGGATAGTTTGATGGATGATAGGTAAACCTCCGTTAAATACCGCGTCGTGACCGATGGCTCATTGAAAATGGTTCAAAAGGTACTTTTTTTCATGAAATTACGGTCGACGTTTTCTTCAAACAGTTTTATCCCCCTTGGATATTAAATTTAATCTACTTAACGGTTTGGATTTATTGAAAAAGAGACAATTAAAATCAACTGTTTTAAAATTATCAGAGAAAAATCGAGTTAGCAAAGCATTAGTGAAATTAACAAATAATTTGTTATTGCAGTGTTTAGAAGACTTTTGAATATAGTACCTAGTAACAAATAATATAAGAGTGGCCAGTATCGCATTGCGGTTTGGTGTTCACATCCGTCTGACTAGCATTTCTCGGTTCTCAATTTCTAGACAAAACTTTTTGTATTGGAAATAGTAACAATAAATACTTAACGTTATGTAATATAGGCGATTTTATTCCATGGTGAATAGATTAAGAGTAAATAGGTTATGTTTACTCTGAGCATAGAATGTTCATAGTGAGGCAAACTCGTACTCTCCTTCCGCCTCGTTCCACAAAAAACAGTATCTTCTATCTAATAATTATAAATGCGAAAGTGAGTTTGTTTGTTACGCCTTAGCCCTACAATACTCAACGGATCAACATTAAAGTTGGCATGCAGTTAGCCTATTGTATGGAGAAGGACACAGGCTACTTTTTATCCCGGGAACACGGGTGAAACCGCGGGGGACAGCTAGTAATTGCATAACTGGAAGTTTACTTGCATTTTTTGTTTATACTAAGAAAATAGTTAAAGGAAGGATAGAGTAAGCATATCAGCAAATTCACAGGATTTGAGAGAGGTAGAGCATAGCGTTTATGTGCTCAAAGAGCAGCTTGATTGGGAAAGTACCTCCACCTTACAGAATACCGCAGCCAAATAACTTTATGTTGTGTAATGTTGTGTTCCTGCGAGTGAGTAAGGTCGCAGAGCTCATAGGGGAGGGGGGAAAGGTCGCTAACGCGTGAGCGATGCTTCTTGTGTTGCAAGCGTCCATTATGTATAACGGTGTCTACGGTAACTGCTTACCATCAGGCGGGCCGTATGCTTGTTTACCGACTTAGTTGTATATAAAAAAAATATAGTCATTAGACTCATCTTCGTTTATTTGCCCAGTAGGTTTCCAAGCAACATTAGTACGTTACCACTTCTAAATTTCACATTTACAACAATTTCCAAACGTATTACCAGCCATACATTCCACTACATGCCACAATACAAATTTACATATGGTATCTAGACGATCTTTCGAATTCATTACATAATTTACCTAAATTTGTCGAAATTACACTACAGTTGACCGCTTTACCTATTTTTCCAAGGGACTACCACACTTTTTACATCATAGTACTATATGATATCCTGTACATCGTTACAGTAGATTTTGTAACTTGATCTGTTGCATGTACTAAGCTAAATCCACAGTGAAATAGAGCACAATGTGGCTACGTGTAACGGAAATTGAATTTATTAAAGCAAAGTGCCGTATCTAGAAGCTGTGAGATTGCCTGTCTAAAATAATAAACCTCGAAGGCTTGGTTGTTTCTACAAGAAACATTATTTTGAAAGCTTTTTTATGTTTTATTTATTTACTATCCTTTGTCTAAAGGTTACATAAACATACCTCTTTTTACGGCTAGTTACTACATAAAGTAGAGATACTCGTACCCCTTTCGCGAATTTATCGTTGCCCACTTCCATGCTACGCAAACCGAGCACGAGCCGAATTCTTTAATTGCCTACAAGGAGCGCGCGTTGTGAATCCCTGCGTTCGTGAAAAATCTGCCAATCGGGCGGAGCGCGAGCCGAACGCTCGTTCGAGGCTGGCAAGTCCGTCCAAGCTGCACTAGAAACGAACGAATTCTGTTGTTTCGTGGCTCGACTTGAGCTCGGTTCGCGTTGCATGGACGTACCACGATGCCCGCAACGTAATGGCATGGCAGTACTCATAAAACTTATATACATCTAGTATCAAGTATGTACCTAAATGTAGATGCTAATTACTTCGAAACATATGGATGGGTTTTTAATTCTCATTTTCCTGTATCACCAACGATTAAGGTAAAGCATCTCAAAATTTTACCCTGCATAATTACTTTAAATCCTGGAATACGTCATATATACATTGTATGGACTTCACTTACGACTCATAAAGTACTTGTGTATGATTCATTGAATAACTTACAGATAAGATTAACAGGTGGCTGCAGTACTTACATAAAAATTCTATGGACCGGAATACATTGCACGTCATGTTAGCATATTAAAGGTTTCCTGCTCTTTAAACTTTTCTGTGTACTATTAACACGTCTTTGTTAACATGAAGGCAGGTTCAGCAATTACATAGATTAAAATATTTGACATCACAATTGGTGTTAATTTGTAAAGCCACGGGTCGCTGTAATTATGTCTGAGACAGGCAGATGTCTGATATTACATAATTAAGACTAGTCTCGTTGTCTCTATCATTTTAAGTTTATGAATTTCATTCGGGTACTCGTAGATTCGTACCGTCGACACAGACTTTTTCTCACCTTCCGGTTACTTACTTACAACATGTTGTATTATAATGAGTTATACATGCTTGTGGAGTTGAAGCACTGCCGTGAGGGTTAGATGCTCTTCATTTGTTTAAGGAGGCCTCACGTCTTATTGAGACATCCTTCAACTGACAAGAGGGCTAGCTTGTAGGACGGGTCAGCATTATCATTCAATGCGGCAATGCAGCAATATTTTTTTCTTTGCTCCGAAAATAGTAAATATTTTGATAATACCTATTTGATGATAAATTGGTTAATTTAATTATTGGGTTCTTGTAAATACATATTATTATATCGTATCGGCAAGTCGCTGGTGTGGGGTGCCACATTTGTCGATACACTCGCGCCATCTCACTTACCTTGACTTGTAAAGCTGCAGGGGCAGCTGCGGCCAGTGAGCAGTAAAAAATTCAAAAAATATGCATCGATTGGACCCATTTATATTTTTATTCCTTTCGCGGTCGAGACCTTAGGACCATGGGGGTCTGAAGCTCGCCGTTTTGCTCGCACCTTGTCATCAAATTTGATCGAGACCTCCGAAAACCAGCGGGCGGGGAGCTTTTTCCGCCAACGCGTCAGCTTGGCTATCCAAAGAGGAAACGCTGCCAGCCTTCTGGGAACCTTGCCGTTAATCGGAAGCAGCGGCAGGCTTGAGGAAATTTTCTATTATATAGATTTTATTTTGTACATATTTGTTGTAAATAAAAATATCGTATTAGTTAAAAGAATCAGTATTTTATCTTCTAATTAAATATTTATAGGTACTGCAATAGCTCAAAGAACAGTGATAGCAAACTTTGAAATCACGTTTTCATCAACTCGAATTTATCTATATTTTTATGATCGTCGATACATCTTTGGATTTAATAAAAATGCTTCGAATGCCGGTACAATTAATCCGGACCGAATACCCGGCTAGTTACCGGAGGTGGAGCAAAACAGCTAATTGTTCAACTTTTCTAGTTAAAATTAACTCGAAGTGAACGTGAAAATATCTTGGAACAATATGTGGGTAGGTACTCTACAGTTATAATATTTTGATGAATAGTTCACGCACGAGTTCATTATTAGAATACCACAAACTCTTGTTTAGTTTTAGCGATTCTTAGTTAGTTACTATAGGGCAATATTATGATAAGTGGGCGCTTTTTAGCTTTGCCAAAGCTGTACAAAGACTTGGCAAACAAGACTGGTCACAAAATCTGGCGCCTACCTCGCAACAAATCAGTTTAACGATTGAGCAGCGATGGCAGAATTACTCAAATGCTGCCAATATCCTGCAAACTGTGGGAGCACATGGTCATACGGCCGATATTTGAATAAAGATCGATCGGCTACCAGACATTTTCATTTTACGTATTGTTATATCGCTGAAAGTTATAATGACTATATACAGTACTAGCTTTTGTTCGCGACTTCGTCCACGTGACATTCGATTATCCCTTCTTGTGGTTTGTTGTCCCGTCAAAGCAAAGCAAAGGATTTACGTTTATTTACTACCTATTTCATGATTAGCCGTTCTTAATCGATCGGAAAAGTTAAGCTACGTCTGTCGTGGTCGGTACCTGGATGGGTGACCGTCTAGTGGTATTTCAAATCGAGCGTTTCCGTGCTTCGGAAGGCACGTAAAGCCGTTGGTCCCGGTATGTCGCAACCGGTCCAAATTGCTTGAGAAGGTAGGTAATGGTTCTCTAAAGACAAGGTATTCTCGCAACTAGTACCACAAGTTTGGTTTAGAAATTATTCAATATCAAAGTTTTCTCAATTTTCACCATTTTTCGTACTTCCAAATCGGTTGCGTATTTAAGATAATCATATTTATACATAACTCTATCGATATGCCAAAAATCATAAGTACCACAATTAAAGTAAAATTTTGCTTAATTTTGAGCTAATTCCACTGGACTATAACGTCTTAGACATAACCTTGGTCTCAAGAAATTCCCAATCCTGAAGCAAGTCAAAGAAGTCCAAATAATATACATTTTGTGGTAACTTTAAATGCTCCGTCCAACCTCGTATTGTGAAAAACAATGTTACTACGCGATACGGTTACCAAAGAAGTAATATACTATAATAAATCATAAGCGCACTAGTAAATATTTTTGATTGAGATGAAACCTGTATTTTCGTGTAGTAGAGCTGTTTTAATCTACTAGTACGTAGTTAGCAAGTGAGAGCTTGCTGACGACAGTTGCCGCAGTATATATTGATCACGGCTGTTTATTTACTTTAATATGCATTTCTTTTATTTATGTATCTATTTTTTTTTAATATTTAATGGGTTTGCGCTTGACCGCAATCCCGCAGGATGGTAAGCGAAGATGTAGTCTAAGGTGAACCGCGCGTACCCGTAAGATGCCTGGTCACTCTGGCCTTGAATAGGTCCATGTAATAATTGTCTGGAACCACGTTGTCCGGGAGAGCATTCCACAACTTGGCCGTGCGTATAAGGAAAGAGGAAGCGAAACGCTTGGTACGGCAAGGCGGAATGTCGACGACGAAGCGGTGGAGACCCTCTCGACCGACGCCTAGTGGTCCGATAGAAGAACGGGGTTGGAGGGACAAGATTAAGGATGTATATTTATATTATATATTCGTTTATTATATATTACCTTTTATTTGTTATTTTTCGTTTATTTGCTATTTGAATCAAAGTGATCCTGAAATCTTGAAGTTTCCTCTTATGAAATACTAGTAGTTAGAATATATATTTTTATCCAAATTAAAATCGTCTGCTTGATAGTTTTATATAAAAAGCCCTTTATTGTTAATGTTTTCACTAATGAGGATGAAAAAATGAACTAAATAAGAATCAAATCCATTAGAAATTGGGCTATCTTTTTTTCTGTAAATGAGAGTAAACACAGATATTTTAATAATCCTTTGAGTTAAATATTTACGAACTCGTTATCTTAATAAAAGACTTTGAGGATTACCGCCCGTTGCCATGAGCAAATTAAAACGACGCTCAACGGGCTTTTACAATTTGCGGGTAGTCACGTGATCAGGCCAAATACAAGTTGGGTACACTATACAGTAACTGGCCACATTAATGTTATTTAATAATAATCTCGCACGATCTCAAATCACGTATTCATCATCATCATCATCAGCCTTTAATGTCCCACTGCAGAGCACAGGCCTCTTTTCACAAATGAGGATGAAAGGGACTGGGCGATACTCTACCAAGCGTGCCCACTGCGGATTGGTGGAGGTAGGCTAGTGGTCAACCTACTGTTGGAATTTTTCAAGCCGCCTAGGAGGCATCCAACTAGCTTAACGACTATCACAATTAAGTGATAACCGGGACCAACGGCTTTACGTGCCTTCCGAAGCACGGAAACGCACGGTTTGAAATACTACTGGGCGGTCACCCATCCAGCTACCGACCACGGGAGACGTAGCTTAATTTTGCTGATCGATTAAGAACGGCTAATCATGCTACACCACGAGCGAATCAAGTATTATTTAAGATAATTTACAAACACTTATAGAGACCATTCTAAATTTCTTGTGTGATTTTACAAGATTTTACCAATTTTTCGTAAAACAAGGATTCATAACCTTAATTTATATTTTTGTATTTTTTTATGAATTAATTATACAGCACAATTTATTTAGTTAAAAACAAATATATTAATTGTATTTTCATTGGATAGCGTAACGTTTATTTAGATAATGCTGAATTTTCCGTTACTTAATATTACGAGATTTAAAAATATCTGTTGTTATAATTATTATGGCCAGTTATCACAAGATTTTCCCTTCAAATCTATTAAAGTTGCCGTGGAAGAGTCATTAAGTGCTTTAATTGCTTCTTCAGTATCGTTTCCTTTATCAACGCATACGTAATCAGTGGGTTTCAACCAATTTGTTAACATTATGTGTTTCAATTGGGAGGTGAATCTTTATTGATAATACGGAAATGATGTTGATGCCGTTTATGTTCAATTTAAGATTATTTTGTAGAGTCATTTGTTAACATTCACAAGAGCCTTATCAGGGCCTAAATTGAATAAATGAATTTTGATTTGATTTGATTTGATTTAAGAGGACTTATTGAGAGGTAGAGCATAGCGTTTATTCGCTCAAAGAGCAGCTCGACTGGGAAAGTATCTCCACCTTACAGAATACCGCAGCCAAATAACTTAATGTTGTGTAAAGTTGTGTTTCTGCGCGTGAGTAAGGTCGCCAGAGCTCATTGGGTAGGGGGAAAGGTCGGTAACGCGTCAGCAATGCGTCTTATGTTGCAAGCGTCCATATGGCTACGGTAACCGCTTACCATCAGGCGGGCCGTATGCTTGTTTACCGACTTAGTTGTATAAAAAAAAAAAGAGGAAATACGGTTTTGTTTCTGAACACTCCTTTATTAAATAATCTTAATCTTTATAAATCATCGAACATTATTTAAAATTATTATCATTTTCCGAAAAAAGATTAGTGTTTCTGGATAGCAATATCTGTTTATTCTTGAAAACAAAACATTTCTTGATTTTAAAGCATAGAGCCATAAAATCGAGTTGATTTCATTATAATTGTACGGAAACCCTTGCACAAGTCATCTTCCACTTGGTTGTTGGTAGATATAATATTCGAAACTACCTGAACCTTTCAACGCCTGATGATTATCTTTAAGGTCATCTGAGACAAGCAGGCGGTCTCCATTGTTGTGTTGAGGTCAAGGTCAAAAGTCAAATAAGCTGAGTCAGGCTCAACGATAGCGATATGTAAATAAGGGCTGACGGATAAATGTATTTTCATTATGAAATACAAAGGACTGTTTAATTTTTATAAATCACTTCTGAATTTTGTTGGATTACTTGAGATAAAAAAGCTAAGCGTATCGCATGTAACGCGTATAAGTTTACACTTGAAGCCAATAATAGTGTGGGTGCTCCTTATACTGGGTGGAGATCTCCAGATGGCATATTTTCTAAACCATTTAGGCATGCCGAAAAAATTTATTATGAAACCAACACAGAAAAAAAAAAACTAAATGTCACCCTAGCTCGATCACAAAGCCAGTTTAAGTGTATTTCCCATAGTAAAATTTGTTCAGCATGACTAAGTCAGGTTAAGAAAAAAAGCCAACTCGAAATCTCCAACTGATATATGTCACACGCAGCGAAATGGGGAAATCACAATCAACTCATCATTAAGACCTAATAATAAAAAACTCATCGTTGAAGAGCCAGTGAACTACGAAAAAGCCATTTCATAGCTTTTTTGTAATCCACAAATAAGTCACGGAAGTTTAGCTCATAGTTAAGCTCTTCGGTTTTACAGAGTAGTATCTAGATTACACAGGACAATCAAAGCGAAAATGTGGTCTACGATTCTGAAATTTCTGTTTCATAAGTAGGTACCACGTAGGTACCTACTTATGAAACCCGCCAGTCTGGCGGTTTGGAATCGGTGATTTGTGATGAATCTCGATTATAGTTTCGAGTAGGTGCTATGATCTTCCAGGGTTTCTCCTGGAAGATCAAACTTACGTATCATCCAGGGACGGATCCTGTCCCAGCACATCAGTTTCAACACAAAATGTAATTAATTTACTGTAACATTCCATAACAGAGTATGCTAATATAGTTTCAAAGACTCAGTTTGTTGTTAGAGACAACAACTCCAGAGATTTTAAGCAAAACAATCAAGGAACGTCAGCGATAGTACCTCTAATACATCAAAGAAAACATCATGTATGTACCTACTGTTTACTATTAAATTAAAATAAACCGAGCTTGTAAACACATGGCAGGAAAGATTATATTAGTCTTGGAGAAATTGCGCCCTTGAGGAAGGTAACTGTAGAGTTTACTTTTGTAGAGAGGAATGTTTTGATTGTTCGTTCATGTATTGTTATATATATAACTTTATTGGAACTATTAACGACAAAAAATAACTTAAAAACTAAAATTATAACTACTACAAAAAAAAACCAGCCAAGTGCGAGTCAGACTCGGGCACCGAGGGTTCCGAAGAAACCTGTAGGTATATAAGTAAATGGTAGTATAAACCTGAGTATTTGATATGAATTTCAATTTATGACGTATTAAAAAAAAACTACTTACTAGATCTCGTTCAAACCAATTTTCGGTGGAAGTTTGCATCGTAATGTACATAATATATTTCTTATAGATTTATCATTCTCTTATTTTAGAAGTTACAGGGACACACACATTTTACCACTTTGGAAGTGTCTCTCGCGCAAACTATTCAGTTTAGAAAAAAATTATATTAGAAACCTCAATATCATTTTTGAAGACCTATCCATAAACACCCCATACTTATGGGTTTTATTAAAAAAATAAAAAATAAGTTTCAGTTCTATGTATGGTGAACCCCCAAAATTTATTGTTTTTTTTCTATTTTTGTGTGAAAATCTTAATGCGGTTCACAGAATACATCTAGATACTTACCAAGTTTTAACATATATAGTTCTTATAGATTCGGAAAAAAGTGGCTGTGACATACAGCGGACAGACAGACAGATAGACAGACATGACGAATCTATAAGGGTTCCGTTTTTTGCCATTTGGCTACGGAACCCTAAAAACAAGCCGCTACCAGTAGGCAACGTTCCCAAAATGCTGGCTGATTGTATATTGTCTGCGAAATATAGATCAAACGGAACTAAACGTAACATCACCACAGAGTAAATAATATACTACGTACAAGCAAGACTAACACTTTATATTTTTAAATTGAAATTTTATTTCTTTCTTCATGTTACCTTTTATACCCGTTCGAACGGTCAGGCTATGCTGGCTTAGTAGGAGCTAAAACTTCACGGCAGCCGCCATCTGCAGTATAAAAATGGTTATTTTCAAACATGTACTTTTCAAAAATGGACACTGAGATGCAATAGCGTAAATTCTGATGGAGTGTTGAGTAAATTGATTAATTATCGACTCAGTAACTAGCTAACTAGTAAATTTTGCTATAAATAAAAAAAACATAAAATCGGTTTATTTCAGACACAATTTGACCTATATAGTACAGGCAAAACTTATAAAAAAAAATATGTAGTTAAAATTGTTACACACGTAACAAAATTAGCATAAATTAACTCCAACTCAGGAAATGCAAAGTATTGTGACAATTTCGTTCTAGACCAATCCTAAAAAAGCAGAATTTGGTTTCGTGACAAGAAATTATTCAGTTCCTTTCATATTACCGTCAGTTTCTTAAGCTGCGCGCCGCATGCATGCCTCGCTGTTGCACACAAAATGAATTCTTGTTGCATGCTATTTGAGCTGGCGTTTTATTAGTTTCCGACATTATAAATCAAAGGCGCCCATTGATTGCAGTGAACGCGAAACGCAGAATCTGACCGTAGAACTCGGTGGGATCGGCGCCTTATATTTGACTCAATACTAAATCAAGCAATCAATACCTACCCATCGCAAAAAACTGTTATTTTAGTGATCAAGTTACTTTTCAAAGTTTTATAATTTAATGATAAGTAACAAATGGTTATTTAATTATACTTTGCATTTAGTTTTATCTGTCGAGGTATAACCTTCACCTAGGGTGTAGTTAGAAATTATTATGTTACTACATAATGTTTCAAAAATAATTTATGAAGGTAAAATAACACAGTTTATCTAAATAATTAATGGAGGTGTGTCTGGCATTGGTAAATATACTAACATACATCACATGTGTTTAAACTAATTTTATTGATTTATCACTGACTCAGGTTTTATAATTCCCTTTTTAGGGTTCCGTGCCCAAACCAACCATAGGTTGGGTGTCCAACCTATTACCACAGTCTATAAAACCATACAGTCAGATAAAATTAAAATTCATTTCTCATTATTGAGAAATGAATTTTAAAAATAATATAAAATTTAAAATATAATATAAATTTTTTATTAACTATATATAGTTAATAATATTATCTAAAATAAAATATTAATACACGTAAAAAAAAAGATATTAAATAAATCATGTTAAAACGAAAGATGGAAGACTTGAAATTCACTAAAACGTTATAGATCCAGTCTTCAGAAAAGAAGCAAAGCTAATGTAAGCATGACAATGTTTTTTCGCCCTCACGCCACGCTATAATTATTAAAATGACTTACCAAATTGGTGCAGTCAATTATGGATCTTATAACCTACGAAATAAGCTTAGAAAAGGTTGCACAATAGTTATAATTGTTTAGTAATGAACCTTTGACACGTGAAAGTAAATATACTAACATACATCACATGTGTTTAAACTAATTTTATTGATTTATCACTGACTCAGGTTTTATAATTCCCTTTTTAGGGTTCCGTGCCCAAACCAACCATAGGTTGGGTGTCCAACCTATTACCACAGTCTATAAAACCATACAGTCGTCCGACGCCTTTGATCTCGTGGAAAATGCCGACAACGTCTAGACAGTATCGCGACGGCCATATAAAGTATGCTGTGTCCCGAGCTACTAACATCGTTTTGTCCGCAGGTCGGGCCACGTCTCGCCCCTCATACCCCGCACGATTGCCCTGTCTAGGCGGCTTCGTCGAACGACATTCGTGCATTCACAGTCTATAAAACCATACAGGCGTTGTACATACAGTAGTAATAACTAGGCAACCGCTGTCCGTCCGTCCGTCAGTGGGCTGTATCTATTGAACCGTAATAGGTAGACAGCTGAAAGAATCATGGCGAGATTTGTTCAAAAAAATAAAGATTTTTAGAAACATTAGAATGAAGTTATAATTGATCATTGGTGCCTAACGAATAACTTGAGCCATTTAAAAATATTTTTAGAACCCCGGGATGAAAATGCGAATTTCCATGGCATGCCGGCAAATCGCGACTATTCGCGACCAACACCGTTTTGTTGTTGATATGTTTTGCGGAGTTTATAAAATATTTCATGAATATTAACATATTGCTGGTAATGTTATCTCATCATTGGAAGTGATTCAAAACCAATGTATGGATCTCACCATGATTCTTTTCACAGAATATGTAATTAATATTGCCGCCACAACAAATCAAACTAGAGAGAATTTCCTATATTTTATGTCCATACCTTTTTTGTAAAATGAATAGTTTATGAGTGCCGCAAAGTGTACTCCAACATGCAGTTTGGCCAAAATACTCATTTCCACACAACCCTGTGGTACAGTAAATAGTGGGTTTTATTGTGAGGTATCCGCCGTAGCCCTATTGCACATTTAACGTACCATTATAAAATTGTGTGCATTCTCCTTCGCTTTACTATTCTTGAATTACTAATGTCCGGTTTCTATAAAAAAAACGAATCGTTTTACTTACCAATGGGCATATAGATAATTTCGTAAGCAAATTTTACCTTTAAAATCTTAACCGATAAAGGTCCGTCGGGTAAATTATTGAAACCGGGCATTATTCTTATAGAAGAACAAGATATCATATTTCTCATCATGACTGCTACAAGAAATGAATATCACATTTAATAAAGGTGTTTACTTCATGAAGGCCAATTAAGTCATCCCCAGAGAGTCAATCGAGAACAAAAAGCCGAACGATACAGACTTTCATGTTAGAAGATATAGACATTAATTAAATTGCAATTGGGTTAAATTTTGTAGGCTGATATCAATTACTTCTGGCTCAGTAATTTTTACACATAATTTTATCTTTATACGCTGAAAAAAAAAAAAAAAAAACCGTAACACAAAATTGTACTACCAATAACCTAAACAGAGTGACATGCGAACTAAAAATTACCAGTAACAAAACTAGTTTTGGTTCATTACTAAATTATTTGATTAAATCTAAGAGATATACGATTAAATGTAACTTAAGTTAGTTTCCCGACAACAAAACGTCAAAATACATAACTAGTTTTGTAGAACCTTTTTTTCAGTGTAGATAAAATTAAAATTCATTTCTCATTATTGAGAAATGAATTTTAAAAATAATATAAAATTTAAAATATAATATAAATTTTTTATTAACTATATATAGTTAATAATATTATCTAAAATAAAATATTAATACACGTAAAAAAAAAGATATTAAATAAATCATGTTAAAACGAAAGATGGAAGACTTGAAATTCACTAAAACGTTATAGATCCAGTCTTCAGAAAAGAAGCAAAGCTAATGTAAGCATGACAATGTTTTTTCGCCCTCACGCCACGCTATAATTATTAAAATGACTTACCAAATTGGTGCAGTCAATTATGGATCTTATAACCTACGAAATAAGCTTAGAAAAGGTTGCACAATAGTTATAATTGTTTAGTAATGAACCTTTGACACGTGAAAGCTATTCTTTGGTACAGGGTGGTGTAAAATAGATTTTCTGTCGCTATTATTATTATTTTATAATCGTTGTATAGCTCTTATGCTGAAATTGCCGATTACATATTTCGTTACGGATATTTTTTGTCCGTCAGTCAAGATTGTTTTCTTTAGGAACAAGTATAGGAGAGGTGAAATTAATATCGAATAAGTCAACGATCCCTTGGAGTTGCAAATAAAACTTGTAATCTAAGTCAATTCAATATATATATATTAATTTTTTATTATTTCTATGATAACACTTTTCCACTCATCTGTACCAAAAATAGGATAGTGTTTTGTTTGTTTTGACAGCAGGCCATAATGACTAATGCAAAATTTGAAAATAAAATAGAATAGGCGCTATGGCCCGCGGGCCATTCGCGAGCATAATGACTAAAGACCCCCAGATGGATAGTTATATATGTCATATATTTTGATATAATTAATTTGGCAAGAAGTAAGTTCTCACAGTAGAGGAAAAGAAAGTCGTTAATATGTAGCTATATCAAAAAAAAACAATCAATGTCAAGGACAAAGCCATTTATTCAATTTAGGCCCTCGTATGGCACTTATGAAAGTTACCACCAGTACGTAAGTCGGGCTTCCACTGAGAAGAAATCAAACCTATAACTACTACATAAAATAGTCAAATAACTATCGTTCCACTTCTCTTTGTATTTCAATTATATAATATTATTTAAAAGAGGTAGAGCATAGCGTTTATTCGCTCAAAGAGCAGTTCGACTGGGGTAGTACCTCCACCTTACAGAATACCGCAGCCAAATAACTTTATGTTGTGTAAAGTTGTGTTCCTGCGCGTGAGTAACGTCGGCAGAGCTCATAGGGGAGGGGGGAAAGGTAACGCGTGAGCGATGCTTCGTGTGTTGCAAGAGTCCATATGGCTACGGTAAACGCTTACCATCATGAGGGCCGTAAGCTTGTTTACCGACTAAGTCGTATAAAAAAAAAATGATTTACCTTTATTAAAAAACATTATCGAAGCCAGATTTATTTACTTGCTTTATAACATCTTTTGAACCTGGTGTCAAGTGTCAAGCGGGATTGTCCAGGCGCTTGTCAGCTTACTGGCATAAAAAAAACTACAGCAGAAAATTGGTAATGGTTTCTCAATTCTTAGCAGTATGGGTTTACAAAGGGTCGTTCAACTATTGATGCCGGGGTAGCACTTTTAAGAAATATTTTTAACGCTTGGGAGAAATCACAGAATGTTATTGGAGTATTCTGTGATCTATCTAAAGCCTTTGATTGTGTTGATCACCGGACACTCATACGTAAACTAAATTATTATGGGGTTAGGGGCGCAGCACTTGATCTGATGAAGTCGTATCTCGGGGATAGAATTCAAAGTGTTGATGTCAATCGTATTAAATCATCTGGTTCTCCTGTGCTTATGGGGGTGCCGCAGGGCTCTATTTTAGGTCCTTTTCTATTTTTAATTTATATTAATGATCTTCCTTTTTATGTCAAAAATACCTGTGGAATTGTACTGTTTGCTGACGATACCTCACTGATTTTTAGTGTTGATAGACTGAAATCTAATTTTGACGATGTAAACGGTGCATTATCTCGGGTATTAAACTAGTTTACTGTAAATAATCTAGTTTTAAATGCAAAGAAAACTAAATGTATTAAATTTGCAATACCTAATGTTAAAAAAGTAGGCTGTAATTTAATGATAAATAATGAACCTTTAGGTCTTGTTGAATCATCAGTATTCTTAGGGATTACTTTAGACTCGAAACTTCAATGGGGCAACCAAATATCATGTCTTTCGGGAAAGCTCAGTTCAGCTGCTTATGCAGTTCGAAAAATTAGACAGCTAACAGACGTAGACACAGCTCGATTAGTTTATTTTAGTTATTTCCATAGTGTTATGTCTTATGGCATTTTACTTTGGGGTAAAGCTGCTGATATAGAAACCATTTTTATTTTGCAAAAAAAAGCAGTGCGAGCTATTTATAATATGAGTTCTCGAGCTTCCCTCAGAGATAAGTTTAAACATATAGGTATCCTCACAGTAGCATCGCAGTATATTTATGCAAATATATTATTTGTACATCAGAATATTAATATTTTTGTAAAAAAAAGTGACGTGCACTCTTTTAATACTAGAAATAAGCATAAACTTGTGACCTCTGCTTATAGACTCCAAAAAGTGCAAGGTTCATTTTTAGGACTGAGTATACAATTTTATAATAAAATCCCTAATAAAATTTTGAATTTACCGTCACATAAGTTTAAGGAATGTATTAAGGCCGCTTTAGTACAGAAGGCTTACTACAATATTACCGAATATTTAAATGATAAAAATGCTTGGGTGTAGCGCTCGCTCTACAGGAAACATCTGATGTAATAAATTTAAGTTTGATTTTGAAAAGAGTAATTGCTGAGTTTATTGCCGGCTCTTCTTAGCAAAAGCAACCTTCCGAACCGTGCATTAGAGTATTAGAGTTTGACTATTCATAAGTGCCTGTGAAGGCCTATTTGAATGAATAAAATTATTTCATTTCAAAAATTATTTCATTTCATTTCATTCCCATAAATATACTTGGGGTTGGATACTTCGATAAGAACCCATAGTCACCATAGCAATAAATACCGTTTTATTGTGGGACCAAATAGCAGCTGTTTATTTTTATTTTACCGTAATACAACAGTGGAATGCTTTTAAATTTCCATTAGAACATATTGCCTTTAATCATTGATGGTTAATCACATACCATTTATTTACCTATGTGCATAATAAAACAATATTTTATACTAGTTGCACCCCGTGGTTTCACCCGCGTTGCTGTTCTTACTAATAAGACACCTTTTCAAATTATTCTTTCTGTAAAAACCTTATCCCACCAAAAACATTTTCATGCAAAATGTTGCCAATACGAGACTATATGGCTCACGTCATATTCAAAAAGTTATCAGATCTCATGTAAAGCCAAGCTTATAACTCTACACGCCTTAACTCTACGAGCCCTAACTTCACAAACTCTACACTACGTAGTCAAAATATTTGGTTTGGCTATTTCGCTACTACAAGAACTATTGTATTACAGAAAAGCAGTGAATATTTTTTTTTACCTTACGCCCATGTGACTGTAGCGAAATGGCCAAGCCACATATTTTGGCTACGGAGTGTAGAGTTTGTGAAGTTACGGCTTGTAGAGTTAGGGCGTGTAGAGTTATAATCTTGGTTTTACATGAGATCTGATAACTTTTTGACTATGTGAGCTATATACTACCCCAAGAGTTTTGATGATCATCAGTGAGTCAGTGACGAAATAGGGGTTTTTTAGATATTAATAAAATCTAAAGTATACGAGCTATGTTATTGAAACTTAATCCTCCTTATTAATAAATAAGGTGTAAGTCAGTCTTGTAACACCCAGGTATTAAAATAGCCTCATCCCTTTTTGTCTATATAACATTAGATAGTGACGGATATATTACTATACTTGACTTAAACCTTATTTTTAATAAGGGGGAATATGTTTAATAAGTTCACAATATTTTTTTTTTTAATTTATTTATTACCGTTTTAAACATATAAATCAATAACAAACATTATTAAACAGCATTTGAAAACCACAAAGGTTTGTAGCAATGCTGAATTTAGTCTACATCTAAATTAATATAAATGGTAATCTAATTTATACAAACATTTAAAATAGGTATAACAATCGAACAAGCTATTATAAATTTTTTAGTACATAAGACATAATAATCAATTGTTATTATGGTTCTGTAATGTAGTTAAGAAGTGAGATTTTAACTTAACTTTAATATTTTTAAAAGTTAAATCATCACGTACATTTGAGGGTAGGTAGTTGATTAGCCGAGGAACAAGATAAGTAGCAGTTCTTTCGCCATACATATTGTTTGCGCGAGTCGTACAAAGCCGGTTTTGAGCGACCGCTCTCGTGTATACACTATGTTTCATTTCTTTTTTAAGATCGTCTTTAAAATAGTATTTTTTTGTAACATGTATTTAACTTAAGTATGAATAGGTAAGATTTTACAATGCTTGAAGAGTGCAATATCATCATTAAGGAACTGGTGTATTGAAAACATATCCCGAAAATTTTGTTTATCTGGTATAATCCAAACTTAAGTTATGAGGGTTCAAAAAAACGACGAAGCGCTTCGAGAAAAGGCAGGTGCCCTTGCGCTTCGCTTGGGACGCCAAGACGGCGTGGGCAGTCCCGTGCCCCAGATTCGAAGTATTAAAAAAAATCAAAATGGTCCAACTGCGCATGTGGCTGTGTGTACTGGTTTCGTCATTATATTATTCGTAATAATTCATCGACAAGTCAATACTACTAAAACCCAAACTCATACAAGCAAATAATAGATATATTCGTCATACAATCATTGTCTAGTCAAGGCTAAACACGACTTTGAAGGAGAAACAAACATATTTACATAACCCTTCATTTGCTTGCTCTAATTACAAAGTGTTTACGTTTCAGTGTGGTACACTGCGGCACCGTTTTAAGGTTTCAACGATATACCGTATCGAACTGCGAATATAAAACAATTCAACTACCATCTTATTAAACAATAGTAATACTTTACGTGTGTCATGTCCTTTTTTGACATAAGCCGTCAAAAAAGACAACAATATTTATCAATTTCTGAACACTCATTTTAGTCTTACGTGATCGCGAGTTCATTCGTAACTTTATTGCTAATCTTACATAGCCTTGTTTTTGATGTTTATTAATTATAACATGAATATAATTTAACATTTACACAGAAGATAATATGGTTTAATATTAAACGTTGTTGAAACAAAATACATAATTATTTTTCTTATAGAAAAAAGTGTATGAATACAGTATGGCGTAATTATGAGTTTGTGTAAATTTTTAGATTATAATACAATATAATTATAGTATTTTTGGTTTACCGAGAAATGAAGTAACCTCTATCTCCTTTCAATCTGTACGTTATGATTTGACAGAAACGAGGTCAACCCTATTACATGTGTAACTTTTCACATATGCATAATTTGAATCAAGTTTGTCGTGTTTTCATCGAAAAATCGATAAAAAGAAATCCAAGTCACAATAATTATCAAATAGAATATACTCAAACACAATATCATTAAAAGATTAAGGCAATTATTAATAAAATGACACTTATTTCTCATGAGTTGATTACTACGGTATCAATTTGATTGATTATTTTATCCATGTTTAAAAAAATCGTTTTCCTTATCGTAAAGAGTTCAAGAAAAGTAATTTCGTAAAAACGCTTTCATCACAAAACTGAAAAAACAAGAAGGCTTTTTCATTTTTAATGGATACATTACATCACACACTAAAAACCCACAAGTTTATGGTCTTCTTCACTCTATTAACATAAATTAGAATTTATTGAGTCCCCAATGGAACCTTGGTCCCTTACGTGGTAGGGCCACACGGGGCGCGTAATGGCCGTAGGTATTCAATACGTCCCCAAGAACAGCGTTGGGAAAGTGCGTTTCTAATGGTACGCCCATGCTTGGCGAATCGAGCACGAGCCGAGCCACGAACGAGCACATTGCGAGCACGATTCGCGTAGCGTGGACGGGCTCGCGAGCCTCGAACGAGCATGATTGTCAGTTTTTTCACGAACAAAGGGATTCGCATCGTGCTCGTTGTAAGTTTGTTGGTGGCTCGGCGCGAGCTCGATTCGCGTAGCATAGACGCACCATTAGAGCCTAAACAACTTGAAATTGCACATAGTATTTTCATATACTTTTTCAGCTACCGTATAAATTTATTCAATTATGAAAGAGTTTTTAATACCCCCACTAAAGGGAATTAGTCATGATTTTTTTGGTAGGATGAATGTCTCTACTTAATTCCGTCGAGAACTTTAACTCTTATTAAAAAAAAAAACAGTATTTATCACAAATTAACAGTATTTCTTTAAACGTTTGGAGTTTCGACATATAAGGCGATATAAAAAATATCTAATTTAAAAAATTCTTGAGAATTTGCAAACCAGTTACAAATACTCTTTTGTTTCAACGAAACACGTAGCAACATGGCAAGCCCGGAAGATCAAAGTACAAGTAGTAGAATCTAATTCAGTGGCAGTGGAAACATGGAGGCATTGAAAGCGCCAGAGTTCAGTCTGGTTGTCAAAGCAATACTGAGAGTAGGGTTACGTTGTATCCCTGTGAAGTGATGTTAAAAATAGACGCTTCAATAATGATTAAATTTATCAGACGAGCCTTTATATTAACATTTATTCCCATACGATATTTTTTATGATAACATATTTATTCCCATATATATCATATGTTTGGTCAATGAAATTACGATTGAATGAGCACGAAAGGTTTTATGTTAACAAAAAAAATTGCTTTTATCTTTTTTTTTATATATATTTTTTATTCCTTCTAGGCTTTGTGTGCTTACTACCTTCGGCCACATCATCACACCATAGTGAGATTTTGTTCAAAGACAGGCCAATACATATTAAAAAAAAACAAAGAATTTTTTGAGAACGTTCCAAACTAAAAGTTAATGTATGAAGTTTCATGAAATATCCTGAGAATGTTAGAGGCTAATGCGCGTACTAAGAACTTTTTACTGAGTTAGGTCTAATGGCAGTCTTAAGACAAGGTGAAGGTTTTTAGGTATTTTTTATCTTGCTATCAATACTCAGGGTCACTGCTCGTTTACCCGATACTGATAGGTTACACCCATAGAGAGTAAAAGCACAGAATATTTAATAGTACATAGTAAAAGCGAGGCATGGGCAATAGTGAACTTTGAAATAGCTGCGATAAATCTTTTTTGTTTTGTTTTGGTGCATTCCGAAATACAGATGCTCAACTCATCTGTGCTAAGGCAATATACCAATTAATTTTATTATTTAATACGATAAATTTTATTGTCATTTTTTTTTTATTAATTTGGGAGTTGTTACCGATGGCGTACCTACGTACAGGTATATTCTATTACGATGACAAACGACCGCCCAGTGATCTCGAGACGTGACTGTCATTCTCTCTACGGAGCCACAGCTAAAACAAATTTTAGTTACTTTTCGTATAAGCATCAAGGGCGAGCTTCTAAAAATGAATCTGTATTTTAATTTAAAAAAAAATACTAAACAATTGTTATAACATTTTTTAGTATTTACATACGTATTCCCAATGGAGTACAGCATGGGGTTCTTCAATAAGGGTGTGAAGAGGTTTCTTCAGGGTCGGCAACGCGCGAGTGATACCCCTGGTGTTGCAAGCGTCCATAGGCTACGGTAACTGCTTGCCATCAGGCGGGCCGTATGCTTGTTTGCCACCTCGGTGGTATAAAAAAAAACATACTTTACAATTGGTATGTTAGTTTTCTTTTTTAACGGATGCATTAAACGTTTTTTGAGGTTTTAAGTCCAAAATTATATGAACAACTAGATAAAAAATCAAGTCCCACATTACAACGATGCGTCCCCGTCCCTACCAGTCAAATCCCCTATCGGCTTTGGCTGAGTAGACGCATTAAAAAGCACCGTATATACGTCACCATCGTCACGTTCTATTCGTCTTTACGTGACGAAGAGCTCCCATGTGGCTCAGCTGTCTCAAAGTCCGTGTATTTTTTTCCACAGACGAATTCTGCTTAGTGGTGATGTTTTGCCAGATTTTTTAGGAATTCCATAGGAAATCAAAGGTATCTTATGGCAGTATTGACCACAATAAGATATATCTTACTTATCGTCTGTCACCTTGTAGATTTATTTTAAGATTTATAAAAATAACAAATGAACTTTTTGTTTTACATGTACGTTTTTTATGTAAAATGGGTTTACGTTTGACCGTCGACTGCCCCAAAAGGAATTATGACGAGGATGTAGCACGCTTACCCGTTTCTAGCATTGAATTAAAGGACTTTGAGTTAAAGGTATCAGGAAACAAAGACCCAGGAAGTGAGTTCCATTCTCCACTCCTTTGATGTTCGCATAAGGAACGATGAAGGTAAACGTTGTGTCCGGATAAGTGGGATGTCGGGAGAATTTCAACTCATACGTTGAAGTGCGTCTTGTGGTTCGATGAAGAAATTAATAAGGGTCGGCTCACACTGAGTCGCGGCGCGGCACTTTTAAAGACGCACCATGCAAGAGACCGCAAAGTCCGTGCTGACAGCAATTTCACATCTCGTTTTCAAATCACGCGGCTTCAATTTGCGCCTCGTGGCGAGCGTCGTGGCGCCATGCTGCACAGCAAGTAACAATTGGCCTCATCAGGCATCGTTGCGTCGTGTGTTGGTATGAACTGACCATTAGGTATTAAGGCACTGTCATTATAAGATTGATTGAACAACATCTCTTACTCCACCGCTACATCGACCTACCAACAAGGGACCTTTGTTGTCTCTTATACCATTAAAGAGATAATTACAAAATGAAGTAAAATATTAACTTCCAAATTCATTACGTGTTTCATTTATTCGTATTTCATGCAGCAATAAATAATTTAACATAAATACGAAATACTCCATTGGGAAATTAAAGTGTAACTTTTTTGGTAAGCTATAAATTAGACAATTGATAAGAAGAATATTTTCTACGTGAAGTGAATAAAATTGTTGAGATAAGAGCGTTATGAGATTTCAGCTAGTCTTCATCACCTATATCATAATACTAGTTGTCTCGCGCGGTTTCACCCGCGTTCCCGTGATAAAAATAATAATACTATAATACTCGGGGATAATGCATCTTCCTATTAGTGAAAAACATTTTAGAATCTGATGGTAGTTCCAGTGATTAGCCCTAACTAATAACTCTTTCGCTTTATTATATTATTATAGATTATATATTATTATATAAGTATTAGTATAGATTAGATTTTTACGACCTAGCATTTAGAAGATTATGTCTAGTATTTAATAAAAACAAATCGAATGTATATGTTTTTATCACCGTTATTTAATTATCTAAAGGCAGCGCTACAAAACATTAACCATGATATATTAGGATTGTGTGAAGTCCGCCGATTAGGAGAGAATATCACCGAAGATGACGAATACATTATGTACTACCTAGGCCAAACCAAAGGCCTTTACGGAGTAGGATTCCTAGTCAAGAAGAAATATAAAGAAAATATTAAAAAATTTACCGGAATATCGGAGAGAGTTTGTGTATTGGAAATTGAATTAGAAAATACACCTTTCGCAATATTACAGGCGTATGCACCCACTGAAAGCTCATCTCAAAAAGAAATTGACAAGTTCTACGAAGACTTGGCAAAAGCACACGACTCTACCTCCACGGAATACGTTATCTCTATGGGAGACTTCAACGCACGAATAGGAATACCCAAGGAGCATGAACATTCAGTAACCGGTAATTATGGCTATGGGAATAGGAGCGTTCGCGGTGAGAGACTCATCCAATATGCATTTGAGTACAACCTAAAAATTGTGAATACAATGTTCAAGTCAAAACCAAAGAACAGATGGACCTGGATCTCACCAGACAAAAATACAAAAAACGAGATTGATTATATCATGACCACAAAACCCCATCTATTCTCTAACTATGAAGTGCTAGCATCATTTCCCTTCGGATCGGACCACAGATTGTTGAGAGCTACAGTCCACCTGAAACCAACGAGAAAAAGTAGGCGCAATTTTTCAAACACACTAAGAAAGCTAAAAACGGTGGAAGAGCAGGCGATTTATCTTGAAAACCTAAACAGATATATACCTGAACTTATAACGACACATAAAATGTATAAAGCTGAAGAATATTGCCAAGAAATCATAAAATCTATATTAGAAAGTTTAAAAAACATTAAAGGGACCATAAAGTCCAATATCTTATCAGAAGAGGCGCTAAAGCTCATGAAAGAAAGGATCATACTACAAAATAAGCCTAAATTAAATAAAACTGACAAAGTAAAACTTAAAGAACTTTATAAAATTACCAACAGAGAAATAAGAAGATGCTACGATTCATACAGAATTAATACGATACAAAGGCACCTCGAAAAATCTAGATCCGCCAAAAAAGCTTACAAAGAACTGAATAGAACAAAGACATGGATTCCATCACTACAGCCCGGCTCTACCAGAAGTATGTCCCGAATGGAGGTCATAAATGCAGCTACGCGGTTTTACATGCAATTGTATAGCCAGCCAGACTCACTAAAGCAAATGAGTCCTGTTAACCAATGCATGGAAAACTCCCCAGCCCCAGAGTTCACAGAGCCGGAAATCTTAAAACAAATAATGAAGCTCAAACCAGAGAAAAGTCCGGGTCCAGACGGTATCACAAACGAACACATCAAGTTTGCAAGGACTCTACTACTGACCCCAATCTCTCTTCTTTTCAATAAAATATTGGAAGAGGAAGTTGTGCCGACTATATGGACCGAATCTGAAATTATCTTGCTGTATAAAAAAGGCAACCCTGCCGACATAGGGAATTACCGCCCAATAAGTCTGATGCCTTGTCTTTACAAATTGTTTGCATCCTGTTTGCTGGAAAGAATATCCCCAGACATAGACGCACACCAGCCAATAGAACAAGCTGGATTCAGAAGCGGGTTCAGCACAGCGGATCATATTCAAGTAGTGGACCAGGTGATTGAGAAGTATTTGGAATTCCGCAGACCTTTGTATATAGCTTTTATAGATTATAAAAAGGCTTTTGATTCTATATCACATGTTGGCATCTGGGAAGCATTGCGGTCACAAAATATAAAAGAAAAATATATAAATATCCTCAAAAATATTTATGCCAACAGTACAAGTAGAGTTAAACTAGATAGAGTAGGGGAAAAAGTCAACATAAAAAGAGGTGTGAGACAAGGCGACCCGATCTCTCCAAAAATTTTTATAGCTATTTTACAATACATAATGAAAAACTTACCATGGTCTAAGCAAGGCATCAACATAAATGGGAATTATCTAAGCCATCTCAGGTTCGCCGATGACATTATTCTGTTCTCAGAATCTTCACACAAATTAAACAGCATGATAAATGACCTAAACCAGGCTAGTACATACAAGAGTTGGATTAGAAATGAATCAATATCCAATCATTTCTTAGCTTTTAAATGCAAGGGAAAAACTTCCTAAGCACATTATCAGTCCACACTTTATCATTTGGTTTTTTTTTTTATTTTTTTTTATTAGTGAAACCGCGCGAGACTCCTAGAATTGTAATATAGACAATGAAGCTTAGTAATTAAATTATCATTAGATACGTATAACTATTAGTTATGATTGCAATAAACTATTGAGTATTAATATACGCGAAACTTTTACTGTGTCGAAGTAACAACATCTGCGTTATAATGTCCCAAATTTTACGGTAAGTTTAAAAGTTTTATTCTCTAAACGCAGATCCCCTAATAATTTACGCCATAAATTCATGTTTCCTTTCAAAGATAAAGCTGTTAGTGGAGTTTAAAAATAAGACCTTTTAAATTGTTTTCTGTCCGCCTCCCCGGTAAAGCGAAACAAAGGGATTTTCTCGAGTCGTATCTTGGAAAATAATAAAGTTCGTTAAAACGTGAGTGGACGTTTTAATCTTTATGCACAAAATAAATATTGATGGGCATAAGCAAAAATTAAGTGACTCATTATGGTCCGTTCATGCTTGGTGAACCGAGCACGAGACGAGCTACGAACGAGCACACTGCGAGCACGATTCGCGTAGCGTGGACGGGCTTGCGTGTCTCGAACGAGCGTGATTGTCAGTTTGTTCACGAACAAAAGGATTCGCATCGTGCACGTTGTAGGCTCGTTGTCGGTTCATTCGTGGCTCGGTTCGTACTCGATTAGTGTAGCATGGACGCAGAATTATATGTCCCTAGTGTGGATATTCAAAGTCCCAGGATATGTATTTATTTTTTGTAGATAAACAGGTTTTTTTTTGTATTAAAGTACCTACATTTTTTCTATGTAGGTAGAGTAGAAGTGACTGAGTAATTTTACCCCTGATTTAACAATGTGATCGAAAGCAACGATAAAAATATCAGGTTTTAAAACAATTTATATTTTTTTTTAAATCTTCATAAGACTTCTGGTAGCGAATCCATTGAAACCCATCTTTTAGAAGCACTCGTGGCTGCGACTGTCACTTGCAACTCATTTTGCATTTCCCAGCCACAACCGCAATATGCAGAGTACAAAGCTATAGATTAAAAGCCTAGAAGTGGGTAGTGTGATACATGAATTCCCACATAATTATAATTATTTTTTAGAATTATGCCAATTTTCTCGTAAGTATATACATCTCTGTTTAGCTATAATACATTTCACTATATTTTTTTTAAATTATTTAATTACTATAATACATTAATACGTTAGATCACTTGTTGAAAAGCTTTGTTATTATTTCTCACTGTAAATAAACTTGTTTAGCACATAATTATTTTCTTTGATTCTAAAATTTTTGTTGTAAAACCTGTGTCATTTTTAAATCTGTTAACATTGAAAATTATTATAAAGTCAGCAAGATTTAGGTCCGTTTTAACAGCACATAATAATATACATCAATGTGTCAAAAAGAGACAGACATAGTGCGACAAGAAAAGACACCCTCTTGTCAAAACGGGCCTCTTAGATCTCGACAATTATAATGAGGAGTTTTCTAATGATACATCTATAGTCAAAATACCTGTCAAATCGTGTACTTAGGGTTCAAATTGGTTTATTTGTGGAAACAGGCTGTGTAACAAAAAGTGTGTGTTTATAATTAAAAAAAAATATAATCCATAACAATGCTAATTATATAATATACAGTCCACTGCGTGCTATACAAAACATACAAAATAAATTATGATTTACGAAAGAGATCTACACTACACTCATGTATAGTGAACTTATCAGCTAGATAACAACGTAATCAGCACAAAACTTACTAATTATTAAAACATACGGTGATTTAAAACGCAGAAATTAATCTACACCATCGGGTTTGTAAGTCAATTAGCTAGCAAGCCATAAAGATTTATAACATTACACATTTTTTTAAATACAAGTAAAATCATACTATATCCTCACTATAACCATATATATACCAGCAAATCGCTATAACGTAGAAACGTCTATCACACGAATTCTTTTCAATCGAAAACGTGAATTCAAACGCTGAAAGTTTCCCAAAACGTAAATAAATACCAGAGCTTACATGTCATGTTCACACATTTTAAGCATCCGTGGCGTATAGAAAAGCCAGCGTATCCCCGTTTCTAACTCTTTTCGAATTCAACTCACTTCACTCGCTGTGAATGTGACGTTTGAACAGGCCGCTCCAATGACGATTAAGAGCTCGCTCAGCTCTCGCTCACATCACGTTTCCAGATACGTTTTTTCTTTTTTTAATGTAAAATAGGCTTACGTTTGACCATTGACTCACTTGGAAGGAAAATGAAAAGCCCGAGGATGTGACATCCTTGCCCAGAAAACTAATTGAAATACATTTTATGTCGGTGCAAATTGCATTAGTTAAAAAGCGTTTACCGTCTAAAAGTGTCGGGTTTTGGTGACTTTTGACCAGTATGGTGTGACTCCGTCCGTCTGCCCGTCTGTCTATCTTTTAAAGCTATAGCATTAGCTCGTCGAACCCTCGGTACGCAAATCAGAGTCAGACTCTCACT
Source organism: Achlya flavicornis (assembly GCA_947623365.1). Classification (NCBI taxonomy): domain Eukaryota; kingdom Metazoa; phylum Arthropoda; class Insecta; order Lepidoptera; family Drepanidae; genus Achlya; species Achlya flavicornis. The sequence continues at coordinate 3,560,080 of OX392473.1, read as the reverse complement.
TGGCCGGCTTTTATTTTTGTTAACATCGTTCATGGGCGAAATTGAGTTGTTCTTGTGATAACTCACGTTTTTTGATGTCGTCATTCGAGAGTCCCAGGTTCGGTGCCCAACGGGACTTTATTACTAAGGATTGTGTAACTCTACAGTCCACAAAATATATTATTGCACGGATTTCTCCTTGTGCAACCCCGTCTCGCAATTGCCAGACATTATTTCCACTTTAACATTATCTCATAGACGAAAAAAAAAACCGGCCAAGTGCGAGTCAGACTCGCGCACCGAGGGTTCCGTACAAACCTGTAGGTATATAAGTAAATGGTAGTATAGACCTGAGTATTTGATATTAATATCAATTTATGACGTATCAAAAAAAAACTACTTACTAGATCTCGTTCAAACCAATTTTCGGTGGAAGTTTGCACCGTAATGTACATCATATATTTTTTATAGATTTATCATTCTCTTATTTTAGAAGTTACAGGGGGGGGACACATATTTTACCACTTTCGAAGTGTCTCTCGCGCAAACTATTCAGTTTAGAAAAAAATTATATTAGAAACCTCAATATCATTTTTGAAGACCTATCCATAGACACCCCACACTTATGTGTGTGATGAAAAAAAAAATTTTGAGTTTCAGTTCAAAGTATGGGGAATCCCCAAAATTTATTGTTTTTTTTCTATTTTGGTGTGAAAATCTTAATGCGGTTCACAGAATACATCTACTTACCAAGTTTCAACATTATAGTTCATAAGAACTATAAAGAAACTATTTCTGAAACAATAAAGTTTCAGAAATAAATGGCTGTGACATACGGACGGACAGACAGACAGACAGACAGACAGACAGACAGACAGACAGACAGACAGACAGACAGACAGACAGACAGACATGACGAATCTATAAGGGTTCCGTTTTTTGCCATTTGGCTACGGAACCCTAAAAACACCAAAGACTATGCAAATGGAAGCAACATTTGATACTTTATCGATTCCATGAACGGAAAATACGCGTGTGATCATAAAATATGTACAGTCGAGGACATAAATATGTATACACTTAGTAAAATTCAACAACGGTTTCCTCTTAAACTACTGATTGAAATTATGAGATATTATAAAGGCAGAATCTTCTAACATATACTATTATGATTTGTGTAATAGTTTAACATTTAAATGTTAAACATGCGAGAAAAGTGCTTTTCAATTTCAAAAAGTGTATACATATTTATGGCCTCGACTGTACGCAGGTCCGTCAAAGTGCTTTGAAGGGTAAAGAGAACGAATGATTAGCACGTCAATGTAGTTGTCACTATAAAGGTAATGGTAGATTGAAGCGGAAGTTTTTAAAATAGCATAGTAGATTAATTACAGTAACATACTCGCTCACTTCCCTCCAATATGGCGAGGAGGGCGATGGCTGCCACACGCGTCATACTTGTGAACAGGTGCTGCTTGTGGGGGCTGGTCTGCTTAAGTTTGCTATTTATTTACTTATTAAATATTTATTCAGTCTTCTTTGTAATTTTGCCGCCGCGCCGGGGCACGCAATTGTTTTCAGTGCGATTAGAATGTAAATATTATGTGATGAATCTAAGCTTGTTTTGAAAAGAGTAATTGCTGAGTTTATTGCCGGCTCTTCTCAGCAAATGCAACCTTCCGAAACGGTATTAGAGTATTAGAGTCAGACTTTTCATAAGTGCCTGCGAAGGTCTATTTGAATAAATGATTTTTGAATTGATTTTTGACGGGCCCGTTGGCGCAGTTGGTTAAGACGTGGAGTCTTTTTTTTTTTTTTTTTTTTTTTTTTTTTTTTTTTTTTTTTTTTTTTTTTTTTTTGCGTGGGGAAATCCTCATGGGATACCCGACCGCCTCGGGGGTAGCGGCCAGGTTATGCCGGACTTGTACCGGCTAAAACCCCACGGTGGTCGCCATCTGCGCTATAGAGAGGGGGGCGGGCTCTCGTGTTGAACGCGTACCTGCTCACCCCTCCAAGCGCGGCGCTAAGATAGCTCGTCCCGGGGGAAGTGTGACACCTCCCCCCAGCACCCTCGCTGTGCTATCGCACGATGAGTCGTGACCACATCGACTCATCGTCCTCCTTGGGGTCGCTTCTGGGCGCACAGAGCCCCCGCTCTGATTGCCCACGACCCCAAAGGCCCCGTTTAGTCGCCTTTTACGACAGGCAGGGGAACACCGTAGCTGTTATTCTAAGCCCGAGCTACAGGGCAGGGGGGCCGCGACGAGGCACATTTGTGCCCCGGCGGCTTCGCCTCCGGGTGGGATCGGCCCTCTCCCGATCCCGCTCAGCAGCCTCCTTCTGGACCATTACGGTCTCACAGAAGGAGGCTACTGCTCTCCACGCTGTATCCCCGCTCAGCATCGCCGACACGACTGCTGGCAGGGAGAGATTCCGTCCAATTTCTTGGACCAGGATCCGCCGCTCAGGTTCCCACGCAGGGCACACCGCAAGCGTGTGCGATGCGGAATCCTGGTCGCTCCCACTGCAGTGGAAGCAGGCCGCCGTCGCCTCACGTCCGATCCTAAACAGATAATCACCAAAGCACCCATGCCCGGTAATTATCTGTGTAAGTCTGTAGGTGAGTCGTCCACCTTGTCGCTGCATCCAGGCCTCGAAGACCGGCAGGACTGCTCCGACGACGCGTTTGCGCGCAAACCGCTCCTCGCGAAGTCTTGCGCGCCACGTCGCGAATGCGATAATTCGTTCCTGCCGTTTGATCGCTTCTTCTGGGTCACCTCCACCGCTCTGACGGACGGTGCGAATTCGGTCATAGACCCTCGCATCCATGTCCGCCAGAATATCAAGTGGCGGAAAAGACGTGGAGTCTTAACCTATAGCGCCACAGGTCGTGGGTTCGATTCCCACACAGGACATGCATTTGTGTGTATGAACATGTCTGCATGTCCTGAGTCTGGATGTAATTATGTATATTAAGTATGTATTTACAAACAAAAAGTAGTATATGTATTATATCAGTTATCTGGTTTCCATAGTACAAGCTCTGCTTAGTTTGGGATCAGATGACCGTGTGTGAGCAATGTCCCAGGATATTTAAAAAAAAAAATTTTTTTATTTAAAAAAAAATTTTGAATTTTTGAATTTTGAATACCTACTACTGAAACACTAAATGTTGATAATTGGTACTACACTGCCAGCGCCTACTCGTGGATTTCTGGCGATTTTTCACCGCAACATAACATCACATTTAAGATTGTTGGGTGTGATCCTGACTTTACTTTATGGCATTAGTCTGATTGGCAGGCAGGTGGTTCACCTGATGGTAACGGTTACCGTCACCTATGGACAAGCCATACCAGAAGTATTATCAATGTGGCATAGACTTTCTTTTACACACAACTTGTTTTGTCAGTAAGAGAGATTTTATCGGTTATTATTTTAATGGAAATATTAGTTTTTTTTTACTACTGAGATAGCAAACAAGCATAAGCTTGGAGTTACAAGCGTCTATAGGCTTATGGCTATAGACGCTTGCAACTCCGGGGGTATTACTCGCACATACCGATCCTACAAAAATCTCTTCACGCCCTTCTTGAAGAATCCCATGCTGTACACCCTTGGGAAAACCATGGTGGGGAGCTCATTTCATAATCTGAGAGCGCGCGGCAGAGAGCTTTGAAACTGCACAGTGTGAGAACATTTTCGTTTCAATAAGTGAGGATGAACTCTCCGTTGATGGCGAGAAGTGCGATGGTAAAAGCCTCAACACACTCCACATTCCATTGTCCTCACAATATTGTACAAGCGGTAGAACACACATAAGGAGACAAAGTCTCTCCTTAGTTAAAGGGGCTCTTATCCGCTTGTTTTCCTTTATTTTATCATGTAATTACCATAAAAAATTAAAAGTCTATGCTGTGAATGTCCATTATTTATGTACAAATCCTTTTCCCTTTGTGGAAACACAACACGTGAATGACTTTATTATTTACAAATGTAGTTCACCCCTATAAACGAAGGGTAGAAACGGAAGGGTTAAGGGTAAAATGTCACCGGAGAAAGTTTGGAAGTTCAAATTAGCCACAGGTTCACGTTCACACGTTCACTGTCTACATATTTGTAGAAATGACCTTGTCAAAAAATATTCATTATTAATAACTTTATTGTGTTTTTTTTTATCCAAATGTTTTTTTGCAAATTGCTTGTAGTTAAAAAGATGAGAAAAAAATCATCATTGTTACTTTAAATAGAACCTGAGATCATCAACAAAAGTTCATAACTTTCAAAAAGAGATTTTATTTTCTCGCTCACCAACAAAATTGAAGCAGGAACATCAAAGGAACAAAATCTGAAGCCCAGTAATTTGGTCTAAACGATAATCATAATAATATTAAAAAGCAATCTGAACATTATTGCTGAGACAATTGTTTTTCTAATAAGCAAAATTAACATCTAAAAAGGTCGAAATATTTCTGTTTGAAAGGTAATGAAAAATTAAATAAGAAAGATTAATTGACGTGAAATTAAAACAGCCGGGATTTAATCTGAAAGCCGTATTTAATGCCGAGTAAAATCTCATCTCTCCAACAAATTAGTTGAGTTTACTTCTTAACTAACGAAAGTTGAACGTCATAAAATATTGCTTCATAAAATAAAATAATTTGTTTTTCAACGGCGTTGGGTGAAACAACAGTTGAGTTCTTCACTGAAATTATTTTCGCTCGACAATAAGCTTCATCTTCAAAATATATTTTCATAATCATTATTAAATTAGACTTTGTGTTTTTATAAACTGGCCCTATTAATATTGTTTGTATTTAACTAGATATTGTTAAAAAACATGTTTTTAGTTAATTTATAGACCATAATAGCCACACAAGGATTGAGTATGTGATAGATTGCTGTATGGCAAAGCATTGATACGGTAATATGAAGGTGTCGAACCTTCATATTACCGTATTATTATTATTATTATTTTTTTTTATGTCAAGAGGTTGACAAACAGGCAGACGGGCCTCCTGATGGAAAGTGGTCACCGTCGCCTATAGACATTTGCAATACCAGGGGGATTGCCAATGTGTTGCCGACCTTGAAGAGCTCTTTTTACGCCTCTTTTGAAGAACCCCATATCGTAGCGCTGAGGGAAAACCTACCTATAATATATCTTCAGCTAATTCAACAATTATCTATGGAGTATCTTGTTATGGCAGGACATTAACTGATAAATCAAAGGTGAACAATATACAACTTTGATAATTAAAAACACAAAACAATAATTAATTTAACAAAAATAACAAAAAATATTGTATACAGGGCGAAGTCACCTAAGAATGACAGTAACAATAACCCTACATGTTGATAAAAATATTTCTTAAATTCAATTACAAATGAACACAATTCCTCCATTGTAGCATCCAAGACCTGCAGTACAACATCCTTTGTGAAGTCGTGATCAAATAACGAGATGAAAATGCGTGGAATAACATGAATTCTTATGAAGTCTCTTCGTGGAATTCGTTGTGACAGTGCATCTCGTCTCCCATACTTGGTGACATCAAATGTCATCATTATTTTTAGATACGAGAAACTGCATGGATTTTCAAGATGTTTTAGAATTATTACTGATTCATGAATTGATTTGGAAATCTCATACTGAGAAAAACGCTACTGGCATACTAAATTTTTGGACAATCTAAGTTTGTGCTAAGTTAGTAATGTTTTTGATAGTATAGGTCAATAATTGTGTTTTTTAGGTTATTATTTTTATTTATTCTCCTGTTCTTTTTTCATCTATATCTATGCTTAGGTATACGTTTTTAGGGTTCCGTATCCGAATGGCAAAAAACGGAACCCTTATAGATTCGTCATGTCTGTCTGTCTGTCTGTCTGTCTGTCTGTCTGTCTGTCTGTCTGTCTGTCTGTCTGTCTGTCTGTCTGTCTGTCTGTCTGTCTGTCTGTCTGTCTGTCTGTCTGTCTGTCTGTCTGTCTGTCTGTCTGTCTGTCTGTCTGTCTGTCTGTCTGTCTGTCTGTCTGTCTGTCTGTCTGTCTGTCTGTCTGTCTGTCTGTCTGTCTGTCTGTCTGTCTGTCTGTCTGTCTGTCTGTCTGTCTGTCTGTCTGTCTGTCTGTCTGTCTGTCTGTCTGTCTGTCTGTCTGTCTGTCTGTCTGTCTGTCTGTCTGTCTGTCTGTCTGTCTGTCTGTCTGTCTGTCTGTCTGTCTGTCTGTCTGTCTGTCTCTCTGTCTGTCTGTCTGTCTGTCTGTCTGTCTGTCTGTCTGTCTGTCTCTCTGTCTGTCTGTCTGTCTGTCTGTCTGTCTGGAAAAAAGCTAAACATAGTCAGGTTTTTTCAAAAAATATTTAAAAAATGTTACCTTGCTGAGTTCTTGCCGGATTCTTCTCAGTTGTCAGCAGAGTTCGAAACCGGTGGTAACTTCAGTAAATGTGACCTTCATAAGTGCCCTTCTGGGGCCTAAATTGAATAAATGGCTTTGACTTTGATAAATATCAAAATACTACTAAGGTAACAAACAAGCATACGGCGCACCTGATGGAAAACGGTCACCGTAGCCTAGTTAACACTCGCGCATTGCTGCTATTTTACTGGATAAACTTTTGAGAATACCCACAAAACACCAAACCACAATGCGATCTCAGACTTGTTACACATAAGAATAAAAACATAACACTTTGCCATTTCCAAACCGCCTTATTTAATATGCCCACGACATATTCTCATTGGATAGATGGCACTAAACGATACGGCCAGAGAATAGACCAGGAGTTTCAGTATCGGTAGATTTCCATAAGCGGTGTTCACAACAACGTAATGTCGGATCAAGGAGTTGAAATCTCGACTGGGATACCATATCTTAAAGGTTCCGACGTGATCTGATTTGCATAATAGGGGCCCACTCGGCCTTTCTTCTATGAAAATGTGGATTTTTTCATCCTCGTCCCAAATGGTATTAACTGTAAAAGCTTGGAATGATTGATATGAAACGGATCTGTTTCTGGATGATTTATGGGTATCGCTCTTATGAGAGTATGTGCATAAACGTTTTAGGACATGACACATTTTCATAACTATTCGGCTAAGCGGTACGTGCCAACCGTAATTTGCTCCGGGCAGTCATTTTCTTTTTAAGCCCGTCGGATTTTTGGTGATTAAAAGTTTATAATTAAAATACCAAATCTGATATGTTTTCAATTATTTCATATATCAAAGATTATTTTCTGTAGATAAAGTGAAGGGTTACGATAATCTCTAAAGTTCTCCACACATCACACGCAAGGATTACAGTGAATTATGTGAACAGTACAGATTACCTAAAGTAGACATTATAAATGTATAGGTTTTATCTGGCGTACCCAAGAGCTTAGCATACCTCTAGTCCTTACTATATTATATCTATCTACTCTATACTACTAAACCGATCACAATGAAATTGGGCACGCAGATAGCCTATGGTATGGAGAAAGACATAGGCTTTTTATCCTGGGAACGCGGTGAAACCGCGGGAGACAGCTGGAAATAGAGCTCAATTCAAAACTATTAATTAACTTAGAAACTCATATTTATTAAAATGGACAATATCAAATAGATCTTAGATAGGTATCTTATTAGGGACACGATTTGAGATAAGGCTTATGTTACCCATGTCTCTCGTCGTAGCCTGAATGGAGTAGCAATGAATTATAAAAAAAAAAAAAGAAAAAAAAATATAATGCCGCTTACACTATTTTTATGCTTTCGTTATTTTATTTCTATCAGATTAATTAAATATAATAATACGTGCCTTTAAAAATCTATAAAAATCTTTTTTATTCTAAAATTTATATAGCACAATATTAAACAACAATATACCTACTTAATTATTAATTGATAAGTGAAACCGTACCCAACGTTAAATGGAAGTAAAATGAAGATGATTAATTACGTGGCGTTATCGTTTCGTCTGAAGTTCTTGAGGCCTAATTCATCATAATTATGTGATGCGATCATGTTACGGTGTTGTTCTAACATCGTGAACTATTGCCGACCTCGGCAATTTATGCGGAATTCCGATCGAATGTTCGTGGAATTTCTCCCTGTTATTAATTAGATAATGTGAATAGTGTACGTAAATTGTTTAATTAATTTGGTGTTTATATAATTGGACTGTTTTACAAAAAACTTAAACCGACTTCAAAGTACACGAAGAAGTAATCAAATCCGATGACAATGGGACCAAACGGGAAGTGTACCCTTCCAGACAAAAAAAGAATTTTCCAAATCGGTTCATAAATGACGGAGTTATGAGGTAACAAACATAAAAAAAAAAAAAAAAAAAAAAAAAAAAAAAACACTATCGAATTGAGAACCTCCTCCTTTTTTTGAAGTCGGTTAAAAAAAAAAAACAACCGAATTGAGAACCTCCTCCTTTTTTTGAAGTCGGTTATAAATGAATCGAACCCTTAAGTGAAAACTAAGTCTGACAAACGTATTAGGCCATTTTAGAATGTCTAAGACTTTTTAAGCATTGATCAAATATTCATTTCTATAAAAAGACGATATAGACGAAGATATTTTTTTACTTACCCAGGTAATCTTAGGTAATAGTTCAATAAGGTTTCCCTTTGACGTGTAGCTATACTTACAAATATGTTTGGAGACTTTGGTGATTAGTTATTTTCTCTAATATAAACCAACATTATTATAATACCACAACAGTTAATTGCTACAAACACCTACCAAAAATAGTTATTTTTGATAGAGTACACAAACAAGCTGCGGCTAAACTTCGCAGCCGGTAATAGCAATTTCCTTAGTGAAATAATGTTGACCCTTTTCCATTTTCCATCAAACTATAAAGTTTTTTATTACATAAGTTTCGGAATTTAAAATGTTTAATATTTACGACCTCTAGCAAAAAGATCTTTGTAGAATCTTAAACGATGAAGTGTTAAAAAAGTCAAACAACAATTTTTGAGAGTTGGCACGAATAATAATATGTTAGCGATTATCCGGCTATACGTATAGTAGTTTTAGTTCCTTTTTAGAGTTCCGTATTCAAATATGTCAGTGGTCTGTATCTCATGAACCGTAATAGGGAGACATTTTTCATAGAATACCGCTATAACAACAAATCATAAAAAAGAAAAATAAAAACATAAAAAAGGTCCATCATACAAGAAACATTTTACGGAAAAAACGTCTTGGCCAGTTTTTTTAATCATAACAATGAGTAGATTGTGGTCTCACTTGTCTAGTTTAAGTCTTTTATTCAGTGTAGGCCCTTATAAATCTCTAATGAACGTTACAGTTGACTCTACCACTAGTTTTGAATATAGGTGCTTAACTGAGAATATATTATATTAAAAACTATAATAGAGTATTAAATAAATAAATATCCTGGGACATTCCTCACACACGGTCATCTGATCCCAAACTAAGCAGAGCTTGTACTATGGAAACCAGATTACTGATAATAATACATATACTACTTTTTTGTTTGTAAATACATACTTAATATACATAATTACACCCAGAATCAGCACATACATACATGTTCATGCACACAAATGCATGTCCTGTGTGGGAATCGAACCCAAGACCTGCGGCGCGTTAGGTGGAATCTTAACCAGAGTATTGTTATGTTACTTGAAAACAAAGTGCCCAATTTATTTTTAAAATCTTGTTGTAGATTATGCTAAATAGCATATTATTATGTCGATTGAATTCAATCTTCAACGAAACGGTACGTCATTTACACTAAAACATCTGCCATCGAAGTTATTGCAAATAATTGGGATGTCAAAGTATAAACAAGGCAACGTGGACAGTGGCAGTGTTTTTAATCAGAACTTACACAATACAAAAACTACCGGATGGATTCTGAACTGACACTTCCGCAAGTAGGCTGTGTGTTCCACTTAGTGGCAAATTAATAGAACGCGTAATATAGAATCGAAAAGGCCTCAGTAGGCCAAAAGATTGTCCAGTCATATAACCGGTATAGACAGTCGTACTTCTATCATGATCATTTGCCTCCAATCATTTCGAGTCAGTGCAATTCGACCCTCTTTTCCATAAAAGTGCTCGTTGTGTAGCATGATTAGCCGTTCTTAATCGATCGGCAAAGTTAAGCTACGTTGGATGCCTCCTAGACGGCTAATATGATGATTAACTTATTGTATTACTTTCAGCCCATTTGTGAAAGAAGGCTCCCATTCCTCAGCAGTGGGATTTAATGAGTATTCATTGTTTTTTTTTTTAATTTAAACAGTAACTATTACTACCTTACTCAAATTTACCCTACTTAAATTTGACTACCAATAACCTAAACAGAGTGACTTGCGAACTAAAACTTACCAGTAACAAAACTAGTTTTGGTTCATTACTAAATTATTTGATTAAATCACAGAGATACACGATTAAATGTAACTAAAGTTAGTTTCCCGATACCAAAAAGTCAACTTACATAACTAGTTTTGTAGAAACTTTTTTTCAGTTTTGATGATGATTTGTATTGTTACGTCCAAACGAATTTTTAAGATAAATATGCTTAAATCTAAGTTTTCACGATTATTATTATCTTTTTTCATTTTTATCTTACTCTAAATTAAAAATTAACTACAAAATAACAGGGCACTCAACCACTTTTACGAGGTGTTCATAGATGGAATTTTACATTTAAAAAAGTAAAATTACCGCTTTTAACGGCCACAAGAGCACATAAACCGAAGCACAGTCCGGTACTAGGAGTATTATGAAAGACGAACAATACACAGTTGCCGCAAATGAGAAACAAAAGGAAACCTTTACTATCCCACTCAACTTTGCTTTTAGCATTTTGACATGCAGCTATTGAAAATGTAAAGAAAAACATTTGTGGGAAAATGAGAGCTGAAAGCTGTCCTTCTAAGTTTGTTTGGATTCTCAGATTTATACAACCAAAAAGTACTACCAAGTAGGTACTTTTTGGTTGTATAATGATATACATCAATATGAAATGAAAAATGATAACTCTATAATAGCAAAAATAATGCTTTATAAGTAAAATTATATTAATACGTAATTTATGATAGTTAGGGCACGAGTTCTCCTGTTCAAAATACGGAGCAGCTGATTGGGAAAGTTCTTTCATCTTACAGCCTAGATAATCGCAGGCGATTTGATACGTATAAGCATTCCTATTGAGATTAAAGTTACCAGCGGTGTATTACCAATTATTTTCCTTCAGCTGCTGGCACAGCGACTCGTCTCAACCTCTCTTCAAATCCCTCTTTAAGAAGTAAAGAATAAAGAGTCGGCAACGCGCTAGTGATAATCCTTATGTTGTCTGCATCTATAGGCTATTACACTTTACATTTGAAGCGCTCTTGGTGTGGAATGATTAGCCGTTCTAATCGATAGGCAAAGTTAAGCTACCGCCGGTGAAACCGGTACCTAGGCTGGGCTGGTGGTACCGCCTGGTGGTATTTCAACTCGAGCATTTACCGAGCTTAGGAAGGCACGTTGAGTCGTTGGGCCCGGTGAGTGATAGCTGTTAAGCTAGTTGGAGGCCTCCTTGGCGGCTTGAAAACTTCAACAGTAGGTTGACCACAAGTTTATCTCCACACATTCCGCAGTGGACAAGGGTGTTGTAGTATCTGCCCATCCCCTTTCACACTCGTTTGTGAATGGAGGCCTGTGCTCAGCAGTGGCACATTATAGGCTGATGATGATAGGCTACTCCGTAGATTTATACCACCAAGCGGGCCATATATAAAGTAATTATTTTATCTATATATTTAAGTGTGAGTTTATACGTGAAGCAAAAACTTTCGATCCTTTTTTTAGCCTATTGCGCGCACGGTGGTGAGTAAGATTTGGCATAGTTTATGTGGAGAAGAAGTGCAAAAAGCTAATATTTTTATATATTCATGAATACATTCTTTTAATAAAAAAAACATTACACATACTACAGCACACTACCATGTGTTTGACAGACACACATGTCAAACTGAGAAGAATTTCTATAATAATCATAATGTCATAGTCATAGTTTGTTTATAAGTTTGAAAAAACACGATCAAATTTCGACCACTACGGGTCCGACTACTTTCGGGTATGATAACCGTTGCTATATTATATTCGAATTATATAAAATTTTAATTACAACAGTTTTAAGAACAAAGAGTCAAGAAACTGAAATTTGTTATGTAATGTATGAAAGGGTCTCGCAAGAAACTCCTTTTATTGGAAATCTAAACTTTTCAACATCGGCGGGTTTTGATGAGATAAAAGTTCTATCGGTAAATAATGGATGAATGGATGATCTTTTATTCTTTATGTTTTATTATTCGTATTTTATAGGAAAAATCATATCCCGGTATAAAAATCCCTTTCACAGTACAGTTGCTAATAGTTGCAACTAATTCGACCCTATATTTTTACTTTTTTTTTATCTGTTCAAATTACTAAAAGAGTCAAGTAAAGCTCAGTCAACCAATCGCTTTGCGAAAATTTTACAAACACGCCGATAGCAAACCAGCCTAGGCCTGCGCATCAGTTATCCGATTCGACATTCAGTTTTGGGTCATCATCATCATCAGCCTATAATGTCCCACTGCTGAGAACAGGCCTCCTTTCACAAATGAGGGTGAAAGGGACTGGGCGATACTCCACCACGCGTGCCCACTGCGGATTGGTGGAGGTAGGCTAGTGGTCAACCTACTCTTGGAATTTTACAAGCCGCCTAGGAGGCATCGAACTAGCTTAAGGCCTTACCCCACCTCAAAAGTGCTCCTTTGATCCTGCATATCAATAAAAGTAACCAATCAATAATTTTGAAAAAAATATATAGTACAGTTGAGGATATATACTGACTCCTGTATGATGTGAAAACACGATTCCTAAACATTTTCTCGATAGAAAAAAATCTCAAACTTCCCTCTGAATTTTACAAATAAATCGTATTAGTCAATTAATACTTTACCTATACTAATGAAACTTTTTATATAAACTGTAGTTAGTACAATACGTGTACCATATGATTTGAATTTAAAATAATGTTTTATTTTAATTTGTTAGAAATTAAATCTCAAATATTTCGAGTGGTACGATGCGTTGCCGCACAGATTCAGTCGCGCTCCGGCGTTCGAACGGGGAACCCGTGTCTCTTGCTCTCACGACCCACGTAGATACGTACCTAATAAATTATAAGTGAAGTGTATTTTGTTTTAAATGGGAAATGATCGAGACAAGAAAAGAAAAGATGGAATTGGAGAAAAGAAAATGCTACACATATTAAGAATAAAATATTGAAGTAAGTACCTACCTAAAATGAATCATAATATGTGTTTTTACCTAGGAAGGCATTTTGGTTTGTATCTACCAATAAATTCTGAGTCTGATTATTGTAATGGGTAAGAAAAGTAGGTAATTTCCAGTATAAGCTCCTCTGATCTGACCTTCCATTGTACGGAAATCCTATACAATGCGAGATCAGCTTGTACTGGAAATTTATATCTTGATGTGTAGCCGAAATAAAGAAAATATAGGTACCGGACGTGGACCCGTGCCCGTAAGTATCAACCACCTAGCTAATTAGGTTAGATACTAAAATGTTTTCACAACAGCGTAAGTAAAGCATGTACATTTAGGTTCCTACCTACTATGTAGGTATATATTATGCAGTAAATTGAATTTCTACAATAAACATTTTATTGGTAAATATTAGGGTAGTCGTCCAAGTAAATGGCCACGGTCACATATTATTTTATTAGTATGAGATAAAGAGAAGTAAAGCCTATTTTGTTACAGAATGCAAATACCAACGTACATACCTAATCATAATTGTACCTACTACATACATTTTTCATTTTCAGAAATAAACAAATACCCGATTCTGACTGCAATACAGAAAATGTACCGCACGTGGACCCGTGGCCGTGAGTATCAACCGCCTAGCTTATTAGGTTAGATACTAAATGTTTTCACAACAGAGTAAATAAAGTTTGCACAGGTTATTAGGTAGGTATCCAACTTCTTGGTAGGTACCCACCTACTAGGTAGGTATATGTTATGTAGTGAATTGAATTACTTCAATAAATATCTTATTGGTTATCCTTACTACTATTATAAATGCGAAAGTGAGTTTGTTTGTTACGCCTTCACGCCTCAAATACTCAACGGATCATCATGAAATTCGGCATGAAGATAGCCTATGGTATGGAGAAGGACTACTACTAGGCTACTTTTTACCCTGGGAACGCGGGTGAAACGGCGGGGGACAGCTAGTTCTAAATATAAGGGTTAAATATTAGGGTAATCGTTCAAGTAATTGGCCACGGTCATATTATTATATAATTTTAGTAGTATGTAAGAAGAAACGTATAGCCTATTTTATTACAGATTGCAAATACCAACGGAACACATGGATGCCAGTAGTTCTAAACATGCAAACGAACCTGATTTGATGGCTTTACAAACTGTAGAATTGTGAGTTTATCTAACTATCGTTACCTATTAGTGTGTACTTTAGTGTAAGTAACTCTTTCTGTCTATTATCTTTTTACATCTTAACTTTTTTCAATACATATAATTCTTAGTTTACATACATATAATATATTTACATACATTTTTTTCTCATATATAAGTTTGAATGTAATTGGGTACCTTATTTCTGCGTTTCTTAACTTATTATTACTCACTTAGAACGAAGTGCTAGTTACATAAATTACATAATTAATTTATTATTGAAACTGGTTATTTCAGGTACGTAATAAACTATTGTGGAAGCGAAGCAGAGCATATTCAGTGGCGTGCATTCCATATAGGCAAATAAGCAATGCCTACCTCATAAGATTCAATACAATAATATTTTGATTCAATTAAACTACATAATCACTTTGAATAAAAATCTAACCTAACATTCAATACGAAATTTTAAACTTTGCCGCGCAGGCACTCGCAAGTTCGCCTCTCAAATTCACGCACACTAAAACGATTTCGGCATATTCATACACACACAAACACTTCTTTAAGATAATACGACGAAAGCATAAATGACGCTTTTGCTATGCGTAGCATACTGACATTTGACATTCGCGATTTATGGACCAAAAGTAACCTTACCTACTCTGTTGTAAGTAAGGTAACCCATTCAAATTAAAAAAACTACCTTAACCTAAACTACCTAAACTAGTTTACCAACATTAGAGCAACTCAAATATAACTTCGCAATTTATTTGTGTTGGTTTGTTTATGGTTTGGCTGGCGTTGTATCGTCATTGTATGCAGTGTTGTTGTTATTTACTTATTGTGATTTTGCGAAGTGTATCTGTGTGAAATTAAGGAATTTTGTGGTGATGATGCAAAATGTATTGATTAATTAGTCCTTTATTCAGTTTTCGTTTGTTGAAAATAGTAGGTAACTTGCTGTAGACCAACTCCAAAACTTTCATGGATTCAAACAAAGGTAAAAATCTTAGACAATTTTATTAATTGTGATTTTGCGAAGTGTATCTGTGTGAAATGAAGAAATTTTGTGGTGAAGATGCAAAATGTATTGATGAATTAGTCCTTTCCTTTAGTCAGTTTTCGTTTGTTGAAAATAGTAGGTAACTTGCTGTAGACCAACTCCAAAACATTCATGGATTCAAAACAAAGGTAAAAATCTTAGACATTTTAACACAGGATATTATGTTTATTAAAAACACCTGGCTACCTGGGTGCTGTTATTCGAATCTATTATTCTGTTATTATGTATTTTGTTTGCTAATGAATCATACCAAATGTGTGTGGAATGATACGCTGACCTAAACAATTTTACGAATTTGGTCAAAAAACCTGATCTATCTAAGAGCCATATTTAGGCGTATGGCCAAGATTTCTTCTGCCTACCTAGTCCGAAAACCAATGCACGCCACTGAGCATATTATTCCCGTGGATGGACGAAGAATCATCGATTTGGATCATTTTTTAAATCACTTCAAACAATATGTAATCACAACAAAGCGTTTGGATGTACATTGAGTAATGTCCACATTATTGGAGAAAAAAGAAATTTAAAGCAAATAAATGATATTCTATCCTATTCTTTGATTTTA
The DNA here is from genome assembly GCA_947623365.1 of Achlya flavicornis. Taxonomy (NCBI): domain Eukaryota; kingdom Metazoa; phylum Arthropoda; class Insecta; order Lepidoptera; family Drepanidae; genus Achlya; species Achlya flavicornis. The sequence continues at coordinate 3,544,032 of OX392473.1, read as the reverse complement.
TTTCCATACATAGTAGTAACTAGGTATGGAAATCTAGTAAGATGTCAAATACTGGTGTATTTACCCTATCGTGCGGCGCTTTAGTACTTTTCTACAATCGTTTTATTTTATTTCCATACTTAGGTCAAATAACTGTGTATTTACCCTATCGTACGGTCGACTCGTGAGTCGTGCGTGACTCCTGCCGGGCTGCCGTGTCATGAACTCGTGCGAGTGAGATAGTTGCGACTGCGCGATGCGGGGGCTGCACGGCCGAGCCATGAAGCGGGGGCAAAATGTGGATTTGAGCTGGGGTAGTATACGCTCTTAACGACTATCACAATTAAGTGATAACCGAGAACGGCTTTACGTTTTGGTTTTGGGTACTAAAAATTAATTCATTACCTATGTATATAATTTTTAGTATTCTCTTTGATTTTTATATTTTTTATCCGAATACGATAATATTCTAGTTGTTATTCTGTTATTTGTGAGATTTCATTACTACTCGTACAAAATGAAATAAAACATCGCCAATCTTTCAAATTGTATTCACTCTTCTAAGAGTAATTTACCTACGTTTACAATAAGCAAACATTCGTTCATAAAACAATGTATAAATTGACATATGTGAACACAAAACTCAATTGTATACGTACCCGTAGAAATAATCAAACAAGTATGAAATAAATTTACTCTCAGTGAAATAGAATTTTAACATAAAGTATTCAGGAACGTTAAACAAATTCTCTCTGAAGCAGAAAAAATGTTAGAACGTGAGTAAATTAAAAAAGTTTCGGTTGTTGAATGAATAATTGTATTGTTATCGTGATTTTAAACAGAGGCTAAGAGAAATCTTAAGTTTTTGCAGTTTAAATAACCGGGAGTGACGGAGTAAACAAATTATGAACATAGCTAGTTAAGTTTAGTTTTCCCGAGAATCTGCATATACTGGATGGAACTAGAGATTTCGAGATGGCATATTTTCGAAAGCTATGTTGGATTAGACATGCTGAACAACTTTCAAAAAAAAATACTTTTCGTACATTATGATCGAACAAGGTTGACATTTTGTAAGCAAACTAAAAACATTTTTTTGAGAATTCAGTGTTGGTCCCATTGTAAAAGTTGTTCAGCATGTCACTAATCCAATATAGGTTTCGAAAATATGCCATCTCGAAATCTCCACCTGTTATACAACTGTCTGACATGTACAATTGGACCGCGGCCGCCATCCAAGGCAAGCCCTCAGCGAGCCCAATGACCCCATCACCTTAGCTCAGATTGCAGCTGACGAAGCCCGCAGCAATAATACACACACAGATGCGAATCGTGGTGTCCGATCACCACGTATGACCCACGCCGCGACGTCCAGTCTCATTCTGCTCAAATGGCCCGAGATGCCAACAGTAATCCTACCCCACACAATTAGTCGTAACTCGTTAAAAGCCCGCCCCTTCCCCTCGGTAACGCCCTGAGCCGAGGGTGCCCCAACTGGGGCACCCTCAGGCGTAGTTACCTAAAATTAAACCCGGTTGAGAGCTTGCTCACCGATTTGTCCGGGTAAGAGTGATAAGGCCAAATTTTGGGTCCATTCAGGCCCATTAAAAAATAAAATGCACCGCGTTCCCCAGGCACGATGACCCAGCCTGCCAAACATCTTCCCTTTTAATTGGAGGTGTCATCCACCTTGCACCCCCATATTGATTGATTGATACCTGGATCTGTGACTTCACATCAGGCATAGCGTTCTTGGATACAAACACAATTCAATACTACGGTACTGACAGAGTCAATCAATATGATTATTTACGTGACCGTGAAAGTTTTTGCCGAACTCAGTATGTGACGTAAGATGTCAGAAGAGGTGTAAACTTATCATAAAAGTACTAAGTTTGTGCACTCAGAATCCCATTTTTTGCCCTGGGAACTTTCTCCACAGATCTCATTTAAAGGGCTATTAGAAGCAAAGGCGAGTATTTAAAATTTAATTTCCTTTATGTTTGCCGCAGTATAATTTTATTAGGGCACACTGTACCGTGCTGCTATTAAAATGATAAATGTACTGGGGGCGTTCGTTAAGATCCTTATCTGTATATATCTGTCTTGATCCGGCTTAAACTTGATATTAAATAGTTTTATGGACTTAATATGAAACATATGAATGATTTATGGCTATTTCTCCAATCTTTATGGATTCCCTGCGGCCCTGGATGTCAGCTGTACATTCTGGTATTTTTACTCCAAACAAATAATTATTATTAGGGGAAAAAATATGTGTAACGTAATACTTAAAAAGCTCTACAATTTAAACCAAGAAGCAGTTAAAAAAAAAATAAGACAGTTTTAGTAAAGTTGTGTAGACCGTCTCTAGACATAAAAAAAGTTATGCGTGATCATAACATAAAACAATATACGTACGCGTCTACTTGAAAACCTCCTCCGTTTTTTCGTCGGTTAAATACCTACATTTTACCTATATAACTTCCGTATTCCCAAAGAAGTTAAATTAAATTCCTCTTGAAAATCATAATACTGTAAGTACCTATATGTATGTTTTATTCGGATAAATAAATACAGACATTTATAAATAAACTATCCAATATTTTCAACCCATTTTTTTTAATTTTTTATGCAACATTTTATTTAACAATTGTAATAGAATTATTTCATATTTTTATTCTCAACACGCCGAGCAAATATTTATTTCATGTCGCTGATACAAATGCTAACAAATTTTGAAATTATTATATTCCTTTTTTATTTGGATTCAATAAAAAATTTATGTCCGCCGGTAATCACCGGATGCTTCAATAAAATACTGAAACAAAATTTACGAGGTATTCAAATAGCAATACGTGTAATATTGTTAATTTACATAACAGATGAATACCTATTTATTTTGATTATTTTTAAGAGAGGTAGAGCATAGCGTTTATTCGCTCAAAGGGCAGCTCGACTGGGGAAGTACCTCCACCTTACAGAATACCGCAGCCAAATAACTTTGTTGTGTAAAGTTGTGTTCCTGCGCGTGAGTAAGGTCGCCAGAGCTCATAGGGGAGGAAAGATCGGTAACGCGTGAGCGATGCTTCGTGTGTTGCAAGCGTCCATATGGCTACGGTAACCGCTTACCATCAGGCGGGCCGTATGATTGTTTACCGACTTAGTCGCCTAAAAAAAATTTTGTTGGTATAATAAATTGATTGCGGGAAACAATATTTGGGCTGAGATGTGGTTGAGAAGGGAGAGATAACTCTACATATAAATACAAATATTTAGCAGGAACAAAATCCCCCCCCCCTCCTTATTTTTCTAAGCTAGGTCAAGGTCTTTCAGATGGCATCGGTTATAGGGAGAAAGGCTACCACTATGCTATTATTTTCGTCATGATATTTTCAATTCATCCAAAAGCAAATTAAATCCCACTAAATCCCATATGCGACCCCAGAGAGACCCCATCGCGCTCGTGGTGTAGCATGATAAGCCGTTCTTGATTGATCGGCAAGTTTTTTTTTTTTTTTTTTTTTTTTTTTTTTTTCCTGTCCGGGCGCTATCGGCCCGGCCCGCGAGCTACCTCTGACATGATCAGAGCTGTTTTTATTTCTTAATGTTTAACTTATTTCTAAACATAATTGAACTCCAGGATTTGGTTTTTATTTTTATTCGGATGGAAACGGTAGGGTTCTTTTATTCACGGGATGGGTTTCATTTCTTTCTTAATACACAACATATTACATATTATATTAAGCTTATCCACAATTTTATCTTATAAGTATACCTTCTTTTTTATTTATTTCTAATACATTGCTTATTGCTACTATATTTTCTTATCTTAACACTTTATAATCTTTACGTTTTTATCTTTTTCTCTTTTACATTGCTTATTGCTAATACATTTGCGTATCCTTAAGAGGTTATATATATATAAGAGGTATCTTATACGTTTATTTTATAATGTCAACAAATTACATTGCTTATCACTATTGTTTCTTATTACTTATCTCTACCTTATGCTATTCATATTATATTCTTACATAATACATATGTAGCATAATTTTCTTTATCTGTTTCTTTTTATTACAATTTTTGCGACATACGCACAATACTCTAAAAATATTTGCCTGTTTCTTTTACTGTATAATAACTCTCTGAAATTTTCGGGTACAATTTTAGTATCGACTGCGTTTTCAACCTCGAATCTTTTAAGGGCATGAGCTGGGCATTCTGTTAAAATGTGTTCCACTGTTTCGGGTGTATCGGGCTGGCAGATGCATGATGGGTTCTCTTTGCACCTGAAGCGATTCAGGTACTCCGAGAATCCACCATGCCCCGTCAGCACTTGGGTGATAACATTTGCTGGCTTTATAAGTCTGATTATCTTATAAGATGTTGTGACTTCTGGGAAGAACAATTTTGTTGTCTTTGCTGTCGTACCCTCTCTGTATCTCCGGTTCCATTCATCAATCGATTCCTTTCGGATATGTCGTTTGATGAATGAAACCGGGCATAAGTCATATACCGGCCTGGTTTTTATCTTCAACGCGGCGTCCTTTGCCAGCTGATCTGCCCTTTCGTTACCCGCAAGGCCTGCATGGGCCTTAATCCAGTACAAAGATACATCTTTGCACTGATCATTAATTGCCTTTAGGTTTTTGCGGGTGTTGACTGCTAGGGGGTGAGTGGTGCTGAGATTTGTTATGGTCTCCAGCGCTGATCTCGAGTCGCTGTAGACGCCATAACTCTGCTCTGTTCCACGCAGTATCTCCTCTGTGGCCTTGCATATTGCTAGGAGTTCCGCCTGGTAGACCGTGCAGTATGGGGCTAGCTTAAATTTGAGGGCTTTAGTCTCCGCTGCACTATTCCATAAGGATAGTGCTGCGCCGACCTTGCCCTCAATTTTGCTGCCATCTGTGTAGATCTGGACAGTGTGGTTGTTATGTCTGTCCAGTTGCTCTTGGTCTGCCAGGCATATGAACTCTGTCACAGTATGCTTCCCTGGGTGAGGGATACACGTGTACTCCACTCTTCGCTCGACTTCTCTATCTCGTAGCTCTGGCCGGGGTACTCCCGCCCTCGCCTCATACAAGGCAGCTGCCTCTTGTACTCGAAGGTCAAGCGGCAGTATTCCGGCCAGAACCAGCGCTGAATGAAGTGAGGTCGTGCGATAAGCCCCACACAATTTTTGGGCAAAGCTTCTCTGGACCGCGTTTAAGTGGCGTTGAATGCCTAGTTTTTTGGTCGCTGGAGACCAGGCACTGGCTGCGTATGTGACTATGGGCTCCACCGTGGCGGTGTAGATGATCCGAACTATTTCTGGGTGGAGTCCCCAGCTGACCTTTGCGGCCCTCGACAGCTGTTTGTAAACGCCAAGTGCCTTTTTACAGATATTAGCCACATGGCTGTTGAAGGTCAACTTGGCGTCTACGGTAAGTCCCAGGATTTTAATTTCAGAGGACATTCCAATGTCGACCCCGCCCATGCGCAGGAGTGGTGTGTCATACTTAAGTTTTCTTGTTAGAACCATTGCATTCGTCTTATGTGGTGCAAACTTAAGTTTATTTTTGACACCCCACTCCCGCACATGTTCGAGAGCGGCATTGGCGCGTCCCGAGATTTCAAGCGCTGTATCCCCTTCAAAGACCAGGACTATATCATCGGCGAAAGCCTGACAATAGATGCCGCATTCCTGTAACTCCCGGAGCAATGGATCCAAGAGGAGGTTCCATAAAATGGGGCCTCCAATCGAGCCTTGGACGCATCCCTTGGATGTGCCCTTTCTGTGTTCCTGGCCAGCGTACCTCACAGCGACTTTACGGTCCTGGAGATAACTGTCTATTAGTCGGCGCAGGTTCACCGGGCACTTCTCTTCCGCCAATCTTACCCTTATGGCAGGCCACCAGGCGCTATCGAAGGCGCCCTCTATGTCCAATGATACAACCGTTATGAGTTTCTTGTCTTTCAACTTGATTCTCAACAGTTGTACCAGGTCATAGAGGGCGTCCTCCGTGCTCCTCTGTGGCGTAAAGCCATATTGGCGTGGGTTTGTGCGAGGTACCAGATACCATTGCAACCGGCGTACGACCATTTTTTCCAGTACTTTCCCCAAGACCGGCAAAAGGCCTATGGGTCTGTATGACTTGGGGTCAGTATAGTTTGCTTTGCCAGGCTTCCTTAGAACAACAACCGTTGCTTCCTTCCATTTTGAAGGGAAGTGGCCCAATCTAAGGCACTTGTTCATGAGGGCCAGGTGCAGATCCAGGTCCCTGAATACCACCCGGCCGCAAATGTCGGCTGTGAAGCCGTCCACCCCGGGGGCCTTCTTCGGATTAAAGCTCTCCATCGCGGTGCAGAGCTCCACCCTGGTAAATGCCTCATCATGGGTTTCTCCCTCGACAAGGTCGTTTACCCGGTCTGCTAGTGCTCTTATCTGCCGATGGTATGAGTTCTCGTCCGTTTCGAGGTCCTCCGGGTAGAAGGCTTCCGCCAGAATTTTTGCCGATTCTTCTTGGCTCGCCTGCTTCCCGTCTTTGACCAGTGGGATATCCTCCTGCCTGGTTGTTGTTCCCCTTATCACCCTATAGATACCCTCCCATACCCCCTCCCTATCCTGCTTCTGGCAAAAGTCTTTCCAACTGTCCACTTGTGCTTGTTTGGCTTCCGTCTCATACCTCTCCTTGGCTTCCAGATACTCATCGACGACGTATGATCTTCGAATGGCAGCTGCGCAGCGGATTCTGCGCTTTTTGGTTGCAACCTCCCTCTTCATTTTCTCCAGGTTTTCCGACCACCACGGCATTCTTAGTTTTTGTTGTGTTCCTTTTTTCTTTAAAGTTTGGTCACATGCTTCTGTTATTGTTCCTGTATATAGTTCTATAAATTTGTCTAACTGTTCTCTATTTTGTATATTATCTATGCTTGTTAAATTTATTTGGTTTGATGCTCTTAATTGGTCCAGTTTATCATTAAACTGGCTCCAATTTGCATTCTTAGTTTTATATTTACGTGTTGTTCTATTGATGCTAATCCCTTTTTCCTTTTGTAATTTAATTTTAAATATTATGCCGTTGTGGTCTGATCCTGTAAGGTCTTCAATGACTTCCCATTTGCAAACTAACGCTAGAAGATCCTCTGAACAGGCGGTGATGTCCACATGACTGGTCAGCCTTCTGCCGCCTCTTACTGTGTCAAACGTGGGCAACTCACCGTCGTTGAGTATCTGCATTCCCCAGTCTTCTAGAGCGCCTGCCATATCTTCGCCTCTATGGTCTATTTTGTCACTCCCCCACCAGGTGTTCTTGGCGTTTGTGTCTCCACCCATTAGAATTCTCCTTTGTCCCAGTTCCTCGCAGACTTTCCTGAGCTGCTCCAGGTAAGGCTCTATTGGTTGGTCTGGCTCGAAGTAGAAGGATATGACTATGACCTCCCAAGCACCAGTTCGGATCCTCACCACCACGATGTTATTGGTGGTGAGTTGCGGGTACTGGATTACATCCATTTCTTGATCAAAGACGGCAATAGCCGCTTTGACTGTCCCTTCTCCTGTACTGGTGTTTTGGAAGATCCTTGTTCCTGTTCTACTCTTCATACTTTTTAAGCTTCCTACGTACGGTTCCTGGATCAACGCTAGGGAAATCTTCCTTTTGCTAGCCTCGATCATTAACTCGTCTGTGGCTAGTTTTTTGCGTTGGAGGTTTACCTGGGCTAGGAGATATGGTGATGGTTCTCTAGTAGGGGGTGAATTAAAGTCCATGTTAGTGATCGGCAAGTTAAGCTACCACCACAGTGGTCGGTACCCGGATGGATGGCCGCCTAGTGATATTTCAAATCGAGCGTTTCCATGCTTCGGAAGGCAGGTAAAGTCGTCCCGGTTATCACTTAATTGTGATAATCGTTAAGCTAGTTGGAGGCCTTCTAGGCGGCTTGAAAACTCCAACAGTAGGTTGACCACTAGCCTACCTCCACCGATCCATACTGGGCACGCATGGTGGAGTATCTGCCCATTCCCTTTCACCCTGATTTGTGAAAGGAGGCCTGTGCTCAGCAGTGGGACATTATAGGCTGATGATGATGATGATGATGAATATTCCCATAAAAATAATATCTTTTTTTTATTCGCATAACAATTTCCAAATATATCTTCTAAAAAAGATTAAGCGTACGGGTATCCCTACCAACATTAGTCTGACAATATGTGAAAATTAAATCCCGCATATTATATTGTAAGGGATCCAATAACGGCCGCGGAGAACATCTGCGAAATGAAATTTATTACACATCATACTACGCCTGGCGGCGCTATCAGTAATTCGGTGCTGAAACACTTCCGTCTTTTTTAATAACATTTGAAAGGTATTTGGCCCCATTTACACAGTGGAAAGCGATATTGTCGAATATAAAAAAAAATACTTGACATTTAAAAAGTTTATATGATTTGACAACAGCAAAACTGACGAGACATAAATTGTATGCAATTCTATTGGTAAATATGATAACGTTTTTTAAGTAGACCCTCAGAGTTCACTATCCACTTTATAACCTTGGTACTATAAGTACTGTAAAGTTATATGATTTATAAACTGTGGTGGTATTTTGTAAGGATAAAAGTTGGATGTACCTATGTTATAACGTTTATCTGCACAGTTTGCTAAAGGATCGTCAAACGGCTCGCTAAGCAGCCAACGCTCTGCATTATCGCTACTTCTAGGAAAAAATTTAGGATCAGACGACGGCAGTTGGGATCCTCAATTAGTTTTAAACAAAATTTTACCTTGTTTTCTGGTGAAGGAGCTCGCTATCGACAAACTCATGAAAGGCTATTCCATTAACCAGGGTACAAAATCTCTCCTTAATTAAAAGTAGGTAGTAATATAAAGGTTTTATTCGCATTGAACCTATTTTTGATAACTTTACTTTTAAATTTTTTTTTTTATTTTTTTTATACCACTTAGGTGGCAAACAAGCTTACGGCCCGCCTCATGGTAAGCGGTTAACGTAGCCTATAGACGCTTGCAACACCAGGGGTATCACGAGCGCGTTGCCGACCCTAATTGATATCCCAATTTTTCATTAAATTTAGACTACTAACAATAAAATTTGTTTTAGGATAGATTCAAAAACGTCTCTTCATCCCTGTTTTCCCGAAAGTACTCTAGTCTTCCGATAATCTAAGCTATTATCAACAATAACCGACAGTACAAATTCGGACGGACCACGATAAATTAATACTCTTTCTTCCATACCTACGTTGCTTGTAGAAAGCGCAAATATTTCCCAACACCATGTTAAAAGACAATCGTTTAGCTACGAGTGTCCTTGTCATTTCAAAGTTCAGCTCGACACACTACAACAGCTGCGGAGTCATTAGATGCCATTAAAAAGCTGCTGGCTCGATTGCTTACATTAATTTATGCTTTTGCAAAGTGTTATGGTCGTTCGATTTTAGATTTTCTGTGTATACAAATTACATATTTTAGTAAAAAGAATATAGTTCGTTATTACACTTTGTTATAAATTTAATCTTCGAATGGAGCGTATATAATTCACTTCTCAAGGCTATTTTCAATTGTCCTGTCTTCGTCTTTCGTGATTTATTTTGATCACATGTAGTAGCCCCCGCTACTCCTCGACTCACTCGCACATAGTTTAGCGCTAGAAAGAGACAAATAACTATCCCACAATAGCGCGTGACGTAATGATATACTCATTCGTTTCCGTGCGCTCACGGCTACCGCACATAGTGAAAAAGGTTCTACGTTTTATTTTCACTAAGTTTCAAGTGTATCGTTTCCTATTTCATTTTATACTTATAATGCCGAAATGGGGAAACAATGAAAGTTAAGATGAAGATCGATGGAAAAGGAAAAGATTGGATCAAAAAAGATGCTGTATTTAATCGACTACTGGTATGTAAAATTACCCTCAAAATTTAATATAAATAATTATTATTTTATAATCATACCTGGAACGTATTATCACGTCGAAGTTATTATCATAAACAAATATAGGACACACTTTTCTTCGATCTAACACAAAAATAAGTTAGATTGTAAATTTTTGCCTCAGAATCAATACGAGATATTGATCAGTAGCTACTTTGAGGAGTTGATACGAGATATTAACCGATAACTTTTTAATAAGCCAATAACAAGAATGTGGAGATGCCACTTATCCCGCGGTTTCATCCGTGGTAGTCACCAGCAGCTCACGCGCCAGCTTTGCACCTATGTGCCTTGTGCCTTTCGCGCTGCTACCAGTCGACTTGCCATCTATCGAGCCACTGCCTCCGCCGCAACTGCCTCTGTAGATCCATCACCCAACCCTTCGACCCGCCAGCCGACACAAGACGTCCCTCCTGTAAGCGATGTGCTACAAATCTGCGCAATTGACACCTTGGCGGACCTGGAGCTTTTATAAGCCCTGGTATGAGCCCGAAAAGACCGAGTGGGGCCCTGATATAGCGGACACGCATAGAGATGGGAAACGCCGCAAGCAGATGTCATCAGTGGCGTGCAACGAATACAAGCATTAACACCAGAGGTACATGCTATATTATATTGAGGCATGGAGGGCTTTGACCGACGGCGAAACAATTTTGAATACTGTATCAGGTTACAAAATCTCTGTCTTAGAGAAACCTTTCCAGGTTCTCAGTGCATATCCTGAGTTATCTTTATCTAAAGTTGACATGTCTTACATAAACAATGAATTAGCAAGCCTCATTGAAATAGGAGCTATTCGTAAGTGTGCATCTTGTAATGATGAGTTTTTTTTTCGTCCCATGGAGTAATGGCGACAAATGCATATTTTTTTATACTTACCCGCCATTTTAAAATTGAGGATATTCGAACTACGATAAAACTAGTCTCCCCTGGTTACTTTATGGTTAATATTGACCTCAAAGAGGCCTACTATTTAGTTCCTATATACCAGCCATACTCAAAGTGTGCTCCGTGGAGCCCTGGGGCCCTGCAAAGCATCTGTGGGGGCTCCACGATATTACTGGGTAAAATACATTATTTCAGAAGACAAGTTCGGAAAATAAATTCAATTAAATAATTCGAAATTTTACAACCACACCTAAAAGGGGTCCGTCGCCAAAAAAGTTTGAGAACCGCTGTTTTACATGATGAGCATAATGAAATGTTTCCGTTTCTATTTTAATAAGGATTTGTATGAATTTATAGTTTTACCTGGCATTTACAAAATTTGAAATCGGTCGCGAGGTCGCGACTAGTCTGCGTTCTTGAAGTTACAGGTCTGTTTTTTTACTTGAACGGCAGTTGTTACTTTGGGGGTAGCTAAATGAAACTGTATCATGTTTCACGAAACTGTTTTTTTTTTATAAACATCGAAAGAAGCTCTCTGATTCCAAGAAATTCATGTACATTTTTTGTGTTCATTATCAATGCAAATTTAATTAACCCGGAAATGCCAGACGAAAAGAAACTGGTGCGTACTAATCCAATGATAAAACTGTAAGCCAAGTTACCTATTCGCAGTTTTGCTCATTATTTAGGCACTCTTACAGCAGCTTGCCCTGCTATCAATGATAGTTGGTTTTATACTAAACAATTAAGTGGGACATGCTTTTATATGCCTTTCCTCCTTTTGCACAAGTCCTAAAGGCATTGGTCGTAAAGAAAAATGGATTTCCCTCGATGTCAGTGAGATTGTAATAATTCCTCCTGACAAGTTCTTATTCTCATCTAATTTCAGAAAAATGTACCTGCTTCACTGTCACCTTTCCCTGGCTAGGAGCATATAATCAGGGAAGCGTTTTTTCAGACAGCAAGTTCCATCATCATCTTTGAATGTAATTCTTTCACTTTTGTCCAGTTGTACACAATCTATGCCACTAGCTTTAAACAATGGTGGGAGTATTGCCGGGCTAGGAATATTCATTCGGAATGGCGGACCAGTTGGCGCAGTTGGTTTTAAGATTCCACCTATCGCGCCGCAGGTCGTGGGTTTGGGCCCACATAGGACATATATTTGTGTGCATGATAATGCCTGTATATTCTGGGTCCGGGTGTAATTAGTATGTACCTATTTGTAAACAAAAAGTAGTATATATATTATATCAGGTATCTGGTTTCCTTAGTACAAGCTCTGCGTAGTTTGGGATCGTGAGGAATGTCTCAAGATATTTATTAATGCTGCTATTTACAATATGTTGGCTTTCCTAAGTAATTGCTTAAATAAGGGTTCTTCATACGGAACTTTAATCAATCATCGTTCTGCTCGTTCTCTTATTTCCATAATAACAAAGCCATCGTTCCCTCAATACTATATTACAACCCGGAATCCTAACATTGTGCTCAATTAATTTGCTAATATGTATAACGTTAAAGTAAAACGTTAGTGGTACTTTTAGCTTTGGCCTCTGGACATTGATGCCAAACATTATCAATAACAAAACTTCCTAACATTAGAATTAATTGTGACAGAATTGTAATCACTATCAAAGACATTACTAAGACTTTGGGAATAGGTAAATCTTTTTTCACTGGCGTCCTTGTGTTTGTTCAGCTGAGACACTGAAAGCTTATAAAGATATGACTGAATCTCATATAATTGGTACAGATAACTAACTAATTTTGTCATGTAAGAAACCCGACTGACTTTTGGTCGGTGGATGAAACAAACCCTCACTGCCAGTGGTGTCGACACTGGTGTTCAGCGCGCACAGTACCTACACGTCACGTTGCCACCTCAGCCCCGCGGTTGCCCGGCGTTAGTGTTGACACGATTAGGAGGACTGCCAGTTGGTCGGATCAGTATTCAGTGTTCGCAAATTTTTATAACAGGCCATATGAACAAACAGAATTAAAAATTTGTAGGTGCTTTGTTTCGTTAATCATTAATATAATGTCACTTATAGTGTGATGTAATTATGGTTTGTTATAAAAGACACGAGTTGTCTTATTGGTTTCAATATTTTTTTGGTTATGGCGTATACGTTATTTGATTAAGCAAAAAAATATTTTATTACCACTCCACAACATTGATAACTTCTCTAAACATCTACATGTGATCAAAATAAATCTCGAAAGACGAAGACAGGACAATTTAATGATCAAACGAACTTACCTGAAGTGAAGTTCGATCTTAATTGTCCTGTCTTCGTCGGAGAGATTTAAGGTCCCTCCCAACCCTTTCGTCTGAATGGCCATTCTTACCCCATAGAATCAATGTTGTTATCGTTCTCGTTGGACCTTTATCTACTCTAAACCAAATGAGTATATCATTACGTCACGCGCTATTGTGGGATAGTTATTTGTCTCTTTCTAGCGCTAAACTATGTGCGAGTGAGTCGAGGAGTAGCGGGGGCTACTACATGTGATCAAAATAAATCTCTCCGACGAAGACAGGACAATTAAGATCGAACTTCACTTCAGGTAAGTTCGTTTGATCATTAAATAAAATAATGTAATCATTATATTGAATATTCTGTGTCATTATCCTATAAAATACATCAAAAATTACTTGTAATGTCGACTTATCGATACAATATTTGCATTTTTAAACTCGCCAGCTACAATGTCAGTCGTGGTGACAATGTCTCATTTTAATCCTCTTCTGCAAAATAACAATTCTAACAATGTCCGCACCATTCAGACATCAAGCTGTGATAAGTCAAAGTCAAAGCCATTTATTCAATTTAGGCCCCAGAAGGGCACTTATGAAGGTCACATTTACTGAAGTTACCACCGGTTCGGAACTCGGCCTTCAACTGAGAAGAATCCGGCAAGAGACTCAGCAAGGTTACATTATGTTTTTTGGACAATCTGACTATGTTTGGCTTTTTTTTATGTAATTTTTTTAAATTATATAAAATAGACTAATCTTGCTGTAAAAAATATAAAACTGATTCCAAACTGGGTTTGCACGAAAAGTATAAAACGACGGCGTTAGAACTCTAATCTGACTGAAAAAATAATACTTTCCAAAATGTACATTGTCACACAGTCATTTACAACCTCGCCACAAAAAAATAAAGGGTATTCGACACGACATAGATACGAATAAAAATAACACAAACGTTACATGAACGTGGCTTCGAAAACTCCGATACCAGATTATATTGCGTAATATGTGTTATATTAGGTATGCATTTTACTTTTTTGTTGACTTTCTTACTGAAAGCGATTTGGGCTCATGGTAATTTTCATGTTCAACTTATTGATATTTCGTTTAATGTTTATTGTTTGAGCACCTACGAGTAAGTGTTATCGTTTGATCACTCAAAAAGTTTTAATAACTCAAGTTTTGAGTTATCGAGCTAATCTCATTGGTTGATAAAATTTTGCTATTCAAATGGCTAGGGTACATTGGTATTTGGTGCTATTGTAATAATTATAGTTGTAAAAATGGTTGTTTATAGTCATCAGATCAGTAAAACCAAAGTGTGATTTATTATTTTATTATTTATGCTGACGACTGTACCATTTTAGTTAAATGTAATGATTATAAAACTTTTAATACTGACATTATTAACACTCTAAATGAGGCTAAGACTTGGCTAGCGGATAACAACTTATTAATAAATTTAAATAAAACCAAGATTATGCTGTTCCATCAGCCACGAGCAAATATACCTGAATTAAATGTAAAACTTGACGATCAACAAATTGAATTAGTAGATGAATTAAAATTTTTAGGTATGCATATAGACAAACATTGTAATTGGAAAATAAATATCGAAAAACTTTGTTCTAGAATTAATAGTTTCATATTCCCTCTAAAAAAACTAGCTAATACAGCCATCACAGCCTATTATGGATATGCTCACTCCTTAATAAAATACGGTATAATGTTTTGGGGTAATTCAACAAACTGGATAAGAGTGTTCAAAATACAGAAAAGGTGTATACGAGCCATTGTAGGTCTGAAACCATGGGAAAGCTGCGGACCATATTTTAAGGAGCTGGGAATATTGCCAGTCGCATGTATTTACATACAGGAATGCCTCACTTTAGCGAAAAAGCATTCCAACAGATTTAATCCTTTATCATTAAAAATAAATCTTCGTGGAGCTAAAAATAAACTAGTGCTGCCAGTACCGACTTGCACTCTTGTAAGGAAAAGTTCGTACTACATGATAGGACATATTTTTAATAAACTTCCGGAACATATTAGAAGCCTATGCTATGATCAATTCAAGCACAAAATAAAAAATATTTTACATGAGAGAAATTATTATGACATTCGAGACTATTTTAATGATAAATTTAATAAAATAAATAAATTTGTTTGTCTGCTGGGAATCGTACCTTATTGTAACTAATTAATTTTAATGATAATTTAATGAATTTATGTATCTGCTGTACCTTATTGTAATTAATGTATGTTATAGGTATTATTGTGCTAAACATGAAAATTTGTACGCTTGATAAATAAAGGCATAAAATAGTGAGACTTCCTTAGACATTGAAACATATTCATTGACCTATTTTAACAAAAATATAATTTTGAATTTGAATTATTATTTCCATTATCTATTTATGATTAGTAAAGTTTAGCAATGGCAACTAAAAGGCACACAATACAAATATTTGCGAGATAAATTATTCCCATATTTGGCTTAAATACTATATTAACCATATTTATTTATTTTTTATTTATTTTATTTATTTTATTAAACACAAAACAGGTTACAATCATGATTGCTTATTATATTATGACAAAGTTACTGGATCTAAATGTAACCCAAAACATGTGTTCCAGAAAGAAAACTTTTGTACGAACTTTAAGTACTTAAAACTAACATATAAATACTAACAAAAATATAGTTTACCTATATCAAGTAGGTTAATCAAGCATGCAGTGATTATGAATCTACAGAGCATTTAAATTATGAATCTTTGATGATATTACATATTTGTCTCTTATAAATATTGAAGTTATCGTTATACAAATCTAGTGAGGGGTTGTCTTTAATTAGCTCATTGAATTGCCGGCACATACGAACGATAGGATTAAAGTAAGATGTATTATTACGGAAAACATTAAGAGAGAAAACATTGGGTTTGCGAGACCTATAATTTGTATTAATATTTAAGCAAGATAATATAGATGGGGAGTCTAATAGGGAGTGCATGATTTTATATAAATATATAAAATCGGTGAGAGTTCTCCTAGATTCTAGCGAGAGTAAGTCAAAATGAGTTAGCCTTTCCTTATATGATATAAATTTACGGTGTATGCGGTATCGAAAACATAATATTCTGAGGCAGTTCCGTTGAACCCTTTCAATACGATCTGTATGAATTTGATAAAAGGGAGACCAAATAACTGCACCATACTCCAATATTGTTCGAACCAAGGTTTCAAATAGGTAAATAAGGCTACTAGGATTTTTAAATGGTTTAGTAATACGAGCAATGAAGCCTAGAATCTGAGAGCCTCTGCTAATGATATAATCGTAATGGCTGCGGAAAGATAATTTGTCATCGAATAAAATTCCGAGATCTTTTGCAACGGACCTACGTTCAAGAATTTGGCCATGCAAGGTATAATCAAACGATATCTTGTTAATTTTCCTAGTAAATGTGATACTAAAACATTTTTGTATGTTCAAGAACATATGGTTTTCGGTGCACCATTCACAAATAATGTCAAGGTCTTGTTGAAGAGCAGTAGTATCGCGGATATCAGTTATTGCATTAAATATTTTTAAGTCGTCAGCATACAATAGACATGGACACTTTAGGCGATTAATGAGGTCATTTATGAAAATTACAAAGAATAAAGGACCCAAATGAGACCCCTGCGGAACCCCTGAAGAGATAATTGCAGGAAATGATACATCACCCTTTAGAGCGACCAGTTGCGTTCTTCTAGCGAGATATGATTGTACCCAACGCAATAATGAACCATGTATTCCAAAGGCGTTAAGTTTTAGACAGAGAATAGAATGGTTCACCTTGTCGAAAGCCTTTGAAAAATCTGTGTAAATGGCATCTACCTGTTCACCTCTAGCGAAGGCAGAACACAGATAATTTTTATATTCTAGAAGATTGCTTATGGTGGACCTATTTCTTACGAAACCATGCTGATTAGTTGACAACAAAGGCTTTACATGATAATATATGACGTCATAAATAACTGATTCAAATAACTTAGCAAAACAAGAAAGAATACTTATGGGTCTGTAGTTCTCGCAGGCTGATTTATTACCACTTTTAAAAACAGGAACTATATGTGCAGTTTTCCAGTAAGAAGGGAATACTCCACGTTGTAGAGATTGATTAAAAATTAGATTTAATGGTTCAATGAGTTCATCGGCACATTGTTTCACGAAAAGAGGCGGTATACCATCAGGGCCAGAACCTTTGAAAGAATCGAGACATTTAATCTTCGCCGATATTATTTGAGGGGTAATAATAATGGTATGTAAGATATTATTATTGTTATTAGAGCTAATTGTAGGAGGATCATTAACCCAACTGTCTTGCTCAAAGACTGAACTAAAATATTTAGAAAAAAGTTCACAGATACCTTTATGATCAGATGAGCTAAGTTCACCGTATGTCATAGTTAATGGAATGGAATTGCTAATATTCTTCTTGTTATTAACATAGTTCCAGAACGATTTAATGTTTGACGTCATTGATTGCTCGACAGTAGATAGATAGTGACTGTAACACTGATCAATTAGACGCTTGCTTCGAGCACGTAATAAAGCAAAGGTGTCGTAATCACGGGGATTTTTGTGTTTTTTATATAATCTATGAAATTTTAGATTTCTGCTATGCATCGTTTCAAGGCTGGAGTATACCAAATTGGAAATTTATCTGACCCATTAGTTGTCATTCTAGTGCTTTCACGAATAAGCTTATTGAGATGATTGTATAGGTTAGCCACATTAGAGTCAATCTCCGAAGAAGATAACAAGGAGGACCAGTCAGTTTCATTTAAACTATCCTTTATCTTTTTGTAATCACATTTGTGAAAATTAGGCCGTTTACACCGCTTAGCAGGACATTCTGGTAATTGTATGGGAGATGAAAGTGTAAAACTTATGGCTGGGTGGTGTTTATCCAAGCGGCTGATTGGAATAGCTTCGAGTATACTGATTTTGTGAAATGTGGAAAAAACTAAATCTAGGCAACGATTATTTATATTAGTTACAGTATTAAACTGTGACAAATTACATAACTGGCAGAAATCAAGTAATAAACTAGACTTAAAGTCACTAGATAGAGAATGTACAGCACGAGAAGAGTCGAGAGCCCTAGTCCAAACAATATTAGGAGTATTAAAATCTCCGATACATAAAAATTCATCAGTAGGGTTCGATTGTAATATTATATTTTGACAATTAGTATAAAATTCAGTCAGATGGTTATTTGATATATCGGGGGGTAAATAAGAAAGACATAAGTTAATAATCCTTCCATTCTCAAAATCCGGTAAAATACTGATCCAAATATCTTCAAGATTGCTTTCCCAGGTGACCTGACGTACAACATTGAAGCGCTTGTTAATTGCAATAAGTACTCCTCCACCTTCACTCTTGCTTATACATGTAGTATGTCGGTCTCTTCTAAAAACCCTGTATCTTGTATCAAAGAGCTCATCGCTAAAGACACTGTCATTTAAATTAGTCTCAGTTAAACAAATGATATCATAACTAAAATTCAAAATGTTTAAGTATATTTCGTGAGTTTTAGATCTGATTCTGTTTACATTTTGATAAAAAATATCCATAATTAATCACTTTATTGAAAGAAATACAAACAAAGAATAAAAAATAAAATAAGAATAAAAAAACAAAAACTAAAAACACAAAATAACTAAAAATATTTAAAGAGCGAGTTTATTTAAAAATTCAAGGTTTTTAATAAAAATTGCATTTGAGGTATCATCCTTACGTACATGTACACGGCCATATCTAACCCATACAAATTTATAATTACAAGATTTAGCCATTTTGCGAGCCTCAGCAAATAAGATTTTAGTCTCTGGCGGCAAGTGTTCAACAACATATATTTTATTCGCCTCCCCAGGTATACCCAAATGATGAGAGCTCAACGGTGCATTTGATTGCTTCTTGTTGAAACGGTGAGCAGCCGATATGATCATATCTCTCTGGCGAGGTGACGAAACTGTAACCAGTATGTTACGTGGTCGTTTAGACGAGGAATCCATTTTGGCAACGCGACGACAGGCTTTTAAAGAGGACTCATCAATATTTACTTCGAGTAACTCTGTTAGTTTCTTGAAAAGCCCTAAGACATCTTCATTCCGAGACTCAGGAACGGCCTGAATTTCAACATTGTGACTTCTTGATAGTCTATCCATAGCTGCAAGACGGGAATCTAATTTACGAACAGATTCTTTTAAACCAGAGTTCTCTTTTTCAAGACTATTAATGATAGAATGCTGGTCATCTACTTTGGACTTAAGAATGTCTTGTTCAGACTTGATAGCAGCTTGTTCGCTAGTGATGGCAGCAGTGGAATCCTTGATATTTTCTTTTAGCTCCAGCACAGTAGATGAGATTTCATTCTTCACCATAATCTTTAAATCTTCCTTCAATGCGTTACGAAATGTCGCCATAAAATGGGTCAAGGTTTCATTCAGTTTAAAATCCAACAATTGTTCCATTTTCTCAACCGTAATTGCATCTCCTGACGCTGGTGATTTCAACACACAAGAGGTACTTGCCATCTCTGCATTGACGCTTTGATCGAAATTGTCAAGAGACATATCGATTGAGTCATCAACCACTTGCATTTGGTGTTGGCGGACAGGGGTATTGCAATTAGTCTGCTTGCGTCTAGTAACGTTATGGCAAGCCGGACACACCCAAGAGGCCAGATACTCATCACTCAGGGCTACAAAGTGAGCGTGCTTAATGTTCAAACACTCATAATGATATTCAAGTTTGCACAGTTTGCAATGCAAGAAGCTATTTGGCTGGAGCAAGCATCCACACGCATTACAATTCATGTTCATCCAAAATAAGCAGCCTAGATAATGCGGCAAAACTTGTAACGATATTAATTTATAAGGCTTTGTGCTTTTATTATGTAACGACAAAAACCAATCAAAACAACAAGCGGTAAGGTAATCCTTTACCTACACCGGGGCGGCTGTATTAGTCAGTCGACACAGAACGGCACAGAACCCGATCCTTTCCAACACTACACTGTGTCAATACTGTGTTAGGTTATTAACAAGAATAACCATCAATTTTGCAGCACTTATCGTGGAATATTCGTAGGAATCCTGCAGAATATGGGTTATTATTGGTACCAATTTAGTCAGGAGTCTTGAAAGGTTAAATGTACGCCTGATTCACGTTTCACTAGACACTTTTTACACAGTTTATAATTATATTTCGGAGCACTCAAAGTAACACGTACGTTCAGTCGGCAAGTCGACGACGTTGATGAATGAAATTTACCATATTATACTATATTAACCATTTATGTTTTATGTTCTACTCAAAGTGGCAGCTACCTGTTGATTCAATTATATTGAATTTAGCGTTAGTCTGTTTAAAATTCTACCTTTATCAAATATATCACACTTCCGTTTGTATTTGATGTCAAAGACTATTTGCCGTACAAAGTAATTTCATTCTTAGTAATATCATATGAAGAATCAGTTTCTAAATTGATTCATTCTACTTATATATTAAATATGTCCTTTATATCTCAAAAATAATTATTTAAGTATGTATGAAACAATTTTTTTTTGTAAAATAAGATGCAACACAGTGTCTGTGTAATCAAACTTCTTTCATAAAGTCAACTGAAACTCATGTAATACATACAGGTGTAATTTTACGCTCGCAATAATTTTATCGAGTTCATTTAAAAAGCGATAATAAGTGCAATTAAACACAGAAATCGAAATAAGACGAATCTCTTACAATCAAGCGCCAAATAAATGTACTTGCGATTAACAACAAACATCGATTAACAGAACTACGAACTGCTATTATTGGAAATGGGAGGACTAGGATAATCCTAAAGCTAGAATATTCTACACTGGGATATAGTAAATGCATCGCTATTAGAGCTACGGAATACCACAACATGATTACTTTATCAGATAATTGGACTGTTTTACAAAAAAACTTAAACCGACTTCAAAGTACACTAAGACGTAATCAAATCCTGATCTGATGACAATGGGACTAAACGGGAAGTGTACCCTTCCAGACAAAAAAAGATTTTTCCAAATCGGTCAATATATGACGGAGTTATGAGGTAAGAAAACATAAAAAAAAAAAAAAACATACAGCCGAATTGAGAACCTCCTCCTTTTTTTGAAGTCGGTTAATAAAAGCGGTTAATCGTTCATTAATCACGCACGGAAAAATTAAACTACATGACATACCTATCAAATCGATTCTGGTTAAATTTTAAAATAAATTCTCTTACAGTACAAATAAAACATGATTTGTAAATAGATTTTCTATGTGCCTTCTATTTTCTCTTATACAATGGTCTGTTAGGATTTTTACGATTTTATTTTAACATTTTCTTACAAGCATGTTCTAAGTGGCTGCAGAATAGAAAACTACAATGAAACAGCGCGAAAAGAAAGCAGACGATATATTTCTTTAAAAGTGAAAAAAGTAGAAAACCGCCCGGTTCTTTCAAATGTCGTCCATTAAGAGCGTATACTACCCCAGCTCAAATCCACATTTTGCCCCCGCTTCATGGCTCGGCCGTGCAGCCCCCGCATCGCGCAGTCGCAACTATCTCACTCGCACGAGTTCATGACACGGCAGCCCGGCAGGAGTCACGCACGACTCACGAGTCGACCGTACGATAGGGTAAATACACAGTTATTTGACCTAAGTATGGAAATAAAATAAAACGATTGTAGAAAAGTACTAAAGCGCCGCACGATAGGGTAAATACACCAGTATTTGACATCTTACTAGATTTCCATACCTAGTTACTACTATGTATGGAAATAAAATCAAAGAATAGGATAGAATATCATTTATTTGCTTTAAATGTGGTTTTACAAGGTCTTAAAATTTATACAGTTCATTGTTATAGTATTCAGCACATTCAGCTTTCATAATAAGCATGCAAATAGGTACACTAGGTACATTAGGTATAATTATTAAATAAAATACAAATTACTATTAAATCAAAAACACGTTATCAATTTAAATATTCATTTACTAAAATTAAGTATTATACACAGACATATAAGAACAAGGTATTATATTAATTGACTATGTTAACTTTTTGTCTATTTTACTCACATGTCAAATACAATTTAGCCTACGAACAACGAAAAAAAAAAAAAAACGAAAAACCTATGTCAAACAATTGTACCCATATAATTCATTAATATTATAGAAATGTTGGGATTTTAGCCACTGTATCAATTTACATTTAAAACGTATCAGTGGAAGTGTTTTAATGTTATTTGGTATCGCATTATATACCTTTATGCACATTGCAAAACATTGCTTTTGATAAAGAGCCATTCGAGGCGGATTGTCAAAGACCAATCGATCTGGATGCCTTGTGCTTCTTGGATAAATGTCTTGCCCTGTTTTAAAATAACTATGATGAGATTTTACAAATAATGCAACTTCAAGTATGTACATACAAGGAAGAGATATACCCAGACTATCGAACAGGGGCCTGCATGAGGCATGTGGTGGTACACCACATATTGCTCGAACGCATTTCTTTTGTGCAATGAATGCTTTATGTATATCTGGAGAATTTCCCCAAATAAGTAACCCATATTTTAATGTAGATGCTATGTGACCATGGTTCGCTGCTAATATAGTAGAACGCGCGGATGTTTGTTTCAATCTGTTCTATACGTATATGAATTTATTTATTTAATTTTTATTACAACTTATAATTATTGATATATCATCAGCAAAAAGGGTACATTTATTTGTAGTCACATCCGGAAGGTCGTTTATATAGATCAAGAAAAGCAACGGCCCCAGGACGCTACCTTGAGGCACACCACAGCCATTAACTCTATTTATCGATTTATGAGAAACTAGTGCCAGTTCTTTATTTAAACAATTTATCTCGACATATTGTTCCCGATTTTGTAAATAAGTCTGCAACCACTTAAGCGCTGTACCTCGTAGGCCAATATTATTTAATTTAGTGACTAGAAGCTCATGTTATACGAAATCGAAAGCTCGCGACATATCAAAGAATATAACAGACGTTGCCAGTCTTGAGTTGAGAGAATCTGTTATTTCACGTACCAGTGCAGCTAATGTAGTGGATTTTTTACTCTGAAATCCAAATTGCTCCTCTTTAATAATATTCAGCTTATTTACAAACGACATAATCCTTTTATGCATAGCTTTTTCGAATAACTGACAGAATCGGTACTAACGTTATTGGTCTATAATTATTTATATTCGATTTATCGCCTTTTTTGTGTAGTGGTTTGACCAGAGAGAATAAGTCTGGAAATTCACCATTTTCAAAGGATAGATTTATTAAATGAGCTAAAATCGGGCTAAGCTCTTGTTTACAGTATTTAGGTAATTACTTTTGTAGCGATTTCGTCATATCCTTCTGCAGATGTATTATTTAGCGATTTAATTAAACAATTTATTTCATTTTGATCACATGGTGTTAGGAATATGGTAAAAAATTAAAATCAAAAAGTATTTATTCAATATAAGCCCTAATGAGGCACTTATGAACGTAAACTTACTCCGGTTCCAAATACAACTTGAACTGAGAAGACTACGGCAAAAAACTCAGCAAGCTTTTTATTTGTACTTAGAAGTATTATAATTTACAAACGATATATTATTATATAACAATAGCCTGCGAAGCGAACAATTCATTCAAATGCATTCTTGTCATCTACAAATTCTGAAACTTTATAGTACCCTTTCTTGCATAACTTATGTTTGACTATCTTTTTAAATGTATTTAAATAATTGCAATTGTACAAATTGTAGGCTTAATTTACATTTACTTCAACTAAGGGAACAGTGAAAGTTTCTTCAGAATCGGTTCAGTAGTTTTCAAAATATGGATTAATAAGTGTGTCGGCCTGGCTTATTGATACCAGCTACGGGTGCGGTCTCAAAGGGAAAACATCAAATTCAAGTCAAATTCTAGTGCATGTAAGAAAAACTAAACATGCCTATTAGAGATCTCTATGTATATATAAAAATTAATCCCTATTTCCCTTGGTCATGCAATAACTTGAGAACGACTTTACCAACTTCATCTTTCTATTGAGAAGACTCTTACGGGAAAATAAATAAGTAAGTAAAAGACGGGCAATCCATTGATGAAAATAATTCGTTAAATTGGGAAAAGCCAATACCAGTAGATATAATGCCAGATGTTGCAGCTTTATTTAAATCCTGGTTTGATTTGGGTTCCGAGTCGAGACTAAATTTTAAATTGCACATGTTGCATTTCAACGTGTATTTGGAAAGTAGTCCTTTTCTTTTTTCTCCAATAATGTGGACATTACTCAATGTACATCCAAACGCTTTGTTGTGATTACATATTGTTTGAAGTGATTTAAAAAATGATCCAAATCGATGATTCTTCGTCCATCCACGGGAATAATATGCTCAGTGGCGTGCATTGGTTTTCGGACTAGGTAGGCAGAAGAAATCTTGGCCATACGCCTAAATATGGCTCTTAGATAGATCAGGTTTTTTGACCAAATTCGTAAAATTGTTTAGGTCAGCGTATCATTCCACACACATTTGGTATGATTCATTAGCAAACAAAATACATAATAACAGAATAATAGATTCGAATAACAGCACCCAGGTAGCCAGGTGTTTTTAATAAACATAATATCCTGTGTTAAAATGTCTAAGATTTTTACCTTTGTTTTGAATCCATGAATGTTTTGGAGTTGGTCTACAGCAAGTTACCTACTATTTTCAACAAACGAAAACTGACTAAAGGAAAGGACTAATTCATCAATACATTTTGCATCTTCACCACAAAATTTCTTCATTTCACACAGATACACTTCGCAAAATCACAATTAATAAAATTGTCTAAGATTTTTACCTTTGTTTGAATCCATGAAAGTTTTGGAGTTGGTCTACAGCAAGTTACCTACTATTTTCAACAAACGAAAACTGAATAAAGGACTAATTAATCAATACATTTTGCATCATCACCACAAAATTCCTTAATTTCACACAGATACACTTCGCAAAATCACAATAAGTAAATAACAACAATACTGCATACAATGACGATACAACGCCAGCCAAACCATAAACAAACCAACACAAATAAATTGCGAAGTTATATTTGAGTTGCTCTAATGTTGGTAAACTAGTTTAGGTAGTTTAGGTTAAGGTAGTTTTTTTAATTTGAATGGGTTACCTTACTTACAACAGAGTAGGTAAGGTTACTTTTGGTCCATAAATCGCGAATGTCAAATGTCAGTATGCTACGCATAGCAAAAGCGTCATTTATGCTTTCGTCGTATTATCTTAAAGAAGTGTGTGTGTGTGTATGAATATGCCGAAATCGTTTTAGTGTGCGTGAATTTGAGAGGCGAACTTGCGAGTGCCTGCGCGGCAAAGTTTAAAATTTCGTATTGAATGTTAGGTTAGATTTTTATTCAAAGTGATTATGTAGTTTAATTGAATCAAAATATTATTGTATTGAATCTTATGAGGTAGGCATTGCTTATTTGCCTATATGGAATGCACGCCACTGAATATGCTCTGCTTCGCTTCCACAATAGTTTATTACGTACCTGAAATAACCAGTTTCAATAATAAATTAATTATGTAATTTATGTAACTAGCACTTCGTTCTAAGTGAGTAATAATAAGTTAAGAAACGCAGAAATAAGGTACCCAATTACATTCAAACTTATATATGAGAAAAAAATGTATGTAAATATATTATATGTATGTAAACTAAGAATTATATGTATTGAAAAAAGTTAAGATGTAAAAAGATAATAGACAGAAAGAGTTACTTACACTAAAGTACACACTAGGTAACGATAGTTAGATAAACTCACAATTCTACAGTTTGTAAAGCCATCAAATCAGGTTCGTTTGCATGTTTAGAACTACTGGCATCCATGTGTTCCGTTGGTATTTGCAATCTGTAATAAAATAGGCTATACGTTTCTTCTTACATACTACTAAAATTATATAATAATATGACCGTGGCCAATTACTTGAACGATTACCCTAATATTTAACCCTTATATTTAGAACTAGCTGTCCCCCGCCGTTTCACCCGCGTTCCCAGGATAAGGCCAGTAGCCAATGTCCTTCTCCATACCATAGGCTATCTTCATGCCGAATTTCATGATGATCCGTTGAGTATTTGAGGCGTGAAGGCGTAACAAACAAACTCACTTTCGCATTTATAATAGTAGTAAGGATAACCAATAAGATATTTATTGAAGTAATTCAATTCACTACATAACATATACCTACCTAGTAGGTGGGTACCTACCAAGAAGTTGGATACCTACCTAATAACCTGTGCAAACTTTATTTACTCTGTTGTGAAAACATTTAGTATCTAACCTAATAAGCTAGGCGGTTGATACTCACGGCCACGGGTCCACGTGCGGTACATTTTCTGTATTGCAGTCAGAATCGGGTATTTGTTTATTTCTGAAAATGAAAAATGTATGTAGTAGGTACAATTATGATTAGGTATGTACGTTGGTATTTGCATTCTGTAACAAAATAGGCTTTACTTCTCTTTATCTCATACTAATAAAATAATATGTGACCGTGGCCATTTACTTGGACGACTACCCTAATATTTACCAATAAAATGTTTATTGTAGAAATTCAATTTACTGCATAATATATACCTACATAGTAGGTAGGAACCTAAATGTACATGCTTTACTTACGCTGTTGTGAAAACATTTTAGTATCTAACCTAATTAGCTAGGTGGTTGATACTTACGGGCACGGGTCCACGTCCGGTACCTATATTTTCTTTATTTCGGCTACACATCAAGATATAAATTTCCAGTACAAGCTGATCTCGCATTGTATAGGATTTCCGTACAATGGAAGGTCAGATCAGAGGAGCTTATACTGGAAATTACCTACTTTTCTTACCCATTACAATAATCAGACTCAGAATTTATTGGTAGATACAAACCAAAATGCCTTCCTAGGTAAAAACACATATTATGATTCATTTTAGGTAGGTACTTACTTCAATATTTTATTCTTAATATGTGTAGCATTTTCTTTTCTCCAATTCCATCTTTTCTTTTCTTGTCTCGATCATTTCCCATTTAAAACAAAATACACTTCACTTATAATTTATTAGGTACGTATCTACGTGGGTCGTGAGAGCAAGAGACACGGGTTCCCCGTTCGAACGCCGGAGCGCGACTGAATCTGTGCGGCAGCGCATCGTACCACTCGAAATATTTGAGATTTAATTTCTAACAAATTAAAATAAAACATTATTTTAAATTCAAATCATATGGTACACGTATTGTACTAACTACAGTTTATATAAAAAGTTTCATTAGTATAGGTAAAGTATTAATTGACTAATGCGATTTATTTGTAAAATTCAGAGGGAAGTTTGAGATTTTTTTCTATCGAGAAAATGTTTAGGAATCGTGTTTTCACATCATACAGGAGTCAGTATATATCCTCAACTGTACTATATATTTTTTTCAAAATTATTGATTGGTTACTTTTATTGATATGCAGGATCAAAGGAGCACTTTTGAGGTGGGGTAAGGCCTTAAAACGCTACCTTATAAATGTAGAAAGAGCTTGAATTTTCCCATTTTCCTGCAAAAAAATATGCAAATATTCATGTCAGGCCTATTCTGAAGTTTGAAAGGTGTTTCGTCATTTTGGGCTATAAACCTTATTTAAAGTTAAAGATTTGATCGATAAATTAACGTAATATTTAGATACAAATTGACTTTGTGTTGCAAGAAACTTGTATGCTATGGGGAACCCTACGGTGAAGGAAATAAAATAGTCACTATTCAACTCACGAAATAAGTCTATATTGAAATACAGAGTTCCCACATATAAAACAATAAATACAGCGTTTATAAAAGCACATATATCAAATAAGAAGAGATAGAAACGCGCACAGAAGAGTTTTAAAGCGAAATATTAACAAATAGAATATTGAGAAAGTGAAACATAAAAGACAAGCAAACTGAACGTTAAAGCGCGTAGTTATGAGGGTCGCGAAATCGAGCGTGCGTTAACTGTGGAGGCGTAGATCGGACTGGCGATGCAAATGAATTAAAACTGCCAGGAGCGCGCTGCGCCGGCGGCTCCCGTCCCGTTAGGCGAGAACAAAGGATCGCCTACGTCACAGCGCGTCAAGCGCGAGTCAAATTGAAATACAAGCTCGCACGCTCGGTTTTGCTTATGCAATTAAATTTAATGAGACAAAATTATATAATAAGAAGTTTGATACAATAATAATAAATACTTATATAAGGAATGGACTTTATGCAAAACAAATAACTTTATATAATAATAATGAATAGGTACATGGTCACTACACTACCCCCCCGCTGAGACCGAAGGTTACTGAGGTCGATAGTAGTCCGGGAATCGGACTCTCCTACCGCTTCTCGTCCTCTTGATGCTGTCATCAGTGGCAGGAGATGGTATGGGAGTATATACATCCACTGGGTTGTCGTATCTACTCATGCTGTCATCTTTGGTTGCAGTCTGGTAGGTGTCGTCATCTTTGGTGACATAGGCTGGCTTTACTCGGTCAATCGATACTACCGGTTCTCTGTTTTGAATAGCCAGCTTCAAGGTTTTGTCCTTTCGCTCCAGCACCCTGTATGGACCGGTATATGGTGGTTCTAGCGAGCGTCTGGACGCGTCTTGACGAAGAAAGACATACTCAGCCGTGGCCAGATCTTTGGGGATGAAGAACGTCTTCTTCTCATGTCGACTCGATGGTTTTGGAGCCAATTTTGCCATATGAAGACGGAGTCGCGAAGTGAAGTTCGTGATGTCATGATTGACATCGCTTGCAGGAACGAAGAACTCGCCAGGTAGCCGGAGTGGCTCCCCGTACACTAGTTCTGCTGTAGACGCCCCGACGTCATCCTTCCAGGCGCTGCGGATACCCAGCAGCACCAAGGGAAGAACCTCAGTCCAGCTTGTTGTGGAGTGGCACATGATGGCCGCCTTCAATTGGCGGTGGAAGCGTTCCACCATGCCATTGCAGGCGGGGTGATACGCCGTTGTTGGGCGATGCTCAGTACCAAGCATCGACGTCATGGTGCGGAAGAGCTCGCACTCGAACTGCCTGCCCCTGTCCGTGGTGATCTTCTCAGGGCAGCCAAAGCGAGACACCCAGCCAGCGATGAAGGTGCGGGCGCATGTCTCGGCGGTGATGTCAGCCAGTGGGTAAGCCTCAGGCCAGCGGGTAAAACGATCGATGGCTGTGAGGCAGTACCTGAAACCACAAGAATAAGGTAACGGCCCTACGATGTCCATGTGGACATGTGCAAAACGATGGGAAGGAACAGGGAAAGGAGAGGTGGGAGAATGGGTGTGCCGGGAAACTTTGCATTTCTGGCAATCTGTGCATTCTCTAGCCCAATTCCGGCAATCTCTCTTAATTCCAGGCCAAATGAATCGATTTGTCACAAGCTTGACGGTTGCCTTAATCCCAGGATGGCTCAACCGATGAATTGCGTTGAACATGGGTTTTCTGAATTTGACCGTCAGGTATGGGCGTGGCTGCTTGGTTACATCACAGAATATCTCAACCTGAGAATCTGGAGTTTTCATTTTCTTCAGATTGAGTGCTGTAGTACCATCATGCAGTAGTTCTTGCAGCTCTGAATCAGCTTCCTGAGATAGTGCAAGATCTTCATAGTTGATGGGTGTTGAAATGGCTTCAACTCTGGAGAAAGCATCTGCGACGACGTTGTCTTTACCTTTGATGTACCGAATATCTGTGGTAAATTGGCTTATGTAGTCCAGGTAACGGAATTGCCTTGGAGAACACTTCTCACGGTTGTACTCGTATACAAACGTCAGAGGCTTGTGGTCGGTGTACACGGTGAACGGTCTGGCTTCGACCATGTGCCTGAAGTGTCTGATGGCATCATAAATTGCTAGAAGTTCCCTGTCATAGGGACTGTACTTCTTCTGCGCAGATGTTAAGCGCCTAGAGAAGAATGCGAGAGGCTTCCAATTATTATCAACACGTTGCTGAAGTGCAGCTCCTATTGATACGTCTGAAGCATCCGTGTATATAGCCAACTCGGCGTTCGGATCTGGGTGAGCTAACATGGCAGCTTCTGCAAGACTCGCCTTGCAGCTGTTGAAAGCTTCTAGCATTTCCGGCGTCAGAGTTATGCTTTCCGATCCTTTCGTCTTAGGCCCAGACAAGAGGATGTTTAACGGCCCTTGGGTCTGTGCTGCACCTGGCACAAAACGGCGATAGAAATTATACATTCCAAGGAAACGTCGCAGCTCTTTAACTGTCTTGGGTACTGGATAGTCCTGTAACGCCTGTACCTTGTCGGTGAGGGGACGAACACCATCTGCGGTTACCTCATGCCCTAGGAATGTTATGTGTGATCGACCAAATTCACACTTAGCGGTATTAATGAGCATACCGTACTCACTCAATCGCTGGAACAGCTGCTGAAGGTGCTGATGATGCAGACTCTCGGATTCTGAGTAGACCAAAATGTCATCAAGGAATCCGTAGCAGAAAGGGAGACCACGAAGCGCCTCATCGATGAACCGTTGGAAAGTTTGAGCTGCGTTGCGTAGCCCAAACGTCATAAACGGGAACTCGAAGAGTCCGAACGGTGTAGTGATCGCAGTCTTCTGAATATCGGCTGGATTGACCGGAATCTGGTTGTACGCCTTTACCAGGTCGACCTTGGAGTATATTTTGCTGCCAGCAAGTTGGTGGGCAAAATCCTGGATATGCCTGATAGGGTACTTATCTGGTACGGTCCGGGAATTAAGTGCTCGGTAATCCCCGCAGGGACGCCATCCATTGTCCTTCTTGGGTGCGAGGTGAAGAGGTGAAGCCCAAGGACTCTCTGAACGGCGTGCAGTACCGCTGGAAAGCATATCCTCGAATTCCTTCTGTGCTATCTTCAGCTTATCTGGAGGAAGTCGGCGAGGTCGAGAATTAACTGGTGGACCTGGTGTCGTGCGGATGTGGTGGACCGTATTGTGCTTCACCACACGATTTGTACCTGCAGGTCTAGTAATGTATATATGTATAGTATATACTCACGCAGTAGCTGATGGAATTTGTCATCACCAGTAACAGCCTTGACTGACGAGACATCTGCTGCTGCCTTTCCTGCTGGCTGCGCTTCAGTTGAGATGGAAGTCAACCCGTCGATCAATCGGTGGTTTCTCATATCTACAAGCAAATTATAAAATGTGAGAAAGTCAGCACCTATTATGGGTTTGGTCACTTCAGCAACCACGAATCTCCAGCTGTAGACACGGCGTAGACCTAGGTTGAGCTGAAGATATATCCAGCCATAGGTAGCTATGCGTGATCCGTTTGCGGCAAACAGCTCGTATTCCGTTTTAGGACGCGACTGGGTAAGCGCCGTCCGTGGAAACACGCAGAGGTCTGAACCTGTGTCAACTAAAAATGAGACTTTAGAATCATGATCCATCACAAATAAGCGGCTTGGTCGATTGAGGCAGTCATTAGCCGCTACTTCCGGCTGCCATTTGCGTTTCCCGCCGATGATGTCGGGTATGTGCATGGCGTGGTACATTTATGTGCTTTATCGCCGAACCGATGATGGTACCAACAGTAACCATTTTCACGTGGTTTAGAGCTTGACCGGCTGCGATTTCGGTATGGTGTCGCTTTTCTACTATTGTTATCATGCACTGAGTATCTATTACGTGAACGTGAACGATTTACCTGACCTCTCAGTGATGCTACCTCTTGCGTCAGCTCCTGGATCTGCTTCATCATCTCACTCATCATGGTACTGCTGGCACTCGGGTCTACGCTTGCCACCGAAGGTGTACTTGGTGCAATCTCATACACCTTGTCTGCTAGTTCGGCTACCGACTCAAGTGTTGTACTCGTTTGAGTCGCGACCACAGTTTGTATACTTGCTGGCAGACGACTCGACCATATCGTCCGTATAAACGATTCTGGAACGTTCTGGCCAGCCAGAGTACGTAGATGTCTTAAAAACTGTGATGGTTTGCGATCACCAAGCTCTTCATGAACTAAAAGTTGTTTAATCTTCTTTTCTTGAGATTCAGACAAACGCTTGATTAATTCCAACTTCAATTTCTCGTATTTACCTTCCGTTGGCGGAGATGTAATGACATCTTTCACTTCTGACGCATATTGATGGTCAAGATGCGCTATGACGTGGTAGAATTTTGTTGAGTCTGATGAAATTCCACCCAACGCGAATTGTGCCTCGACTTGCACAAACCATAATGTTGGATCTGCAGCCCAAAATGCCGGAATTTTCATGCCGACTCGGCAAACTGCATCTTCTGACCCGCTCGACGCCTTGTTAGTAGCCATTTCGAAGCTTCTCGAACGTTCGAGAAAAAACCGTTAAATTGTTCGGCGCGAAGTGTGGCGGTAGACACGAATAACTCGCGTGATTCTAATGTTCGGGGTCATCATTATAAACTAAGGAATAAGTTGCATAAATCAATTGATACATTTTGTAAAAAGACAAATATAACGTGGCCACAGTTGGTCCAAAGTTACTTGCCTTCGAGTGTCTTGATTTTAGGTAGTTTTTAATTTATCATCTACTAGCTGTCCCACGCGGTTCACCCGCGTTCCCGAGATAAAAAGTAGACTATGTCCTTCTCCATACCATAGGCTATCTGCATGCCAAATTTCATGATGATCCGTTGAGTAGTTGAGGTGTAAAAGCATAACAAACAAACAAACTCACTTTCGCATTTATAATATTAGTTAGGATTAAAATCTTGACACTTTACATATGAATTATTTTGTAAAAACCGTGTGTTTTGGTCAGTGACAAAAAAATGTACAGTTGGACCGCGGTCCCCAGGCACGATGTCCCAGCCTGGCGGAAGATCTTCCCTTTTAAATGGAGGTGTCATCCACCTTGCACCTCCATAGTGGTGACCCCGACGTGATGGATGGGAATATTTCCAACCCTCCAAAATCACGGAACATGCAGTAGCACTTCTGAGCAGATTCTCCAAGCTCATCACTCCCCACCGGCAAGCAGTCACACAGCAAGCCAACTTCGCCTTAATCAGGTCCATCGCAGCCGACTCACCGTGCTTCCTGGTCCTGCAAGGCAACACTGCGACTAAGCTCCTCGCCCGCACAGTCCACCGCAGCACACGCCCGGATCATCTCTCCGGCGTGGCGGTTTCTGCACTACGTGGACTAGCCGGTTCAACCTGTCGCAGCATCTGCGCTCCGTCTCGACTCACCGTAGACTTCGAGCAGCACTGGCACTTGCAAGCTTAACGCAACGACTCAACAATGGATCGACCTCCGGTCTAGGAAGGGAGTGATGTAGCGACATCTATCAGCCATCTATCAGTAACACCGAGATAGTTCACACACGGAAAGATAGATGGCGTGGCGCCACATTATCCTGCATCGCGCCTAAATCCTGCATCGCGCTGGCGAAGTTTTCTCGAGAATCTGCATATATACAACTGTCCGACATGTACAGTTGGACCGCGGTCCCCAGGCACGATGTCCCAGCCTGGCGGAAGATCTTCCCTTTTAAATGGAGGTGTCATCCACCTTGCACCTCCATATATGCAATAGTAAGAACTTGATATATTGTGTCCTTGTGGGTCAATAAATATGTTTTCTTTCTTTCTTTACCATTGGTGAGCAGTTTGCTTGTTTGTCACCTAAGTACAAAAGTTAACCGCTACTTCCTAGCGACGTTGCCAAAGTATCCCTCAGTACCTATAATACTAATAATAAATATGATCTTGAGAATTGTTCACAGATTTCCCACATGAACTTTCGTTTATTAGCTGAAGCTACTTATCTACTTTTTTTTATTACGGAGGGTAACATTTTATGGATTGCTTGTTGAAGGGTTTCTTTGATTAATTTATTTTCGGACAGGAAAATTAAGTGATGATGTTGTTGTAAAGGGAAATAAGAATCGCGGTTTCTTTAAGTTGGATATGTTAATTTTATAAATCTAAAAACGCAGTATCTCTATATAATTATTCCCCAAATAGCGTAGTAATTTTCTGACGATTACTATCGTACTATAGTACTATCAAACAACTTTTGAACTGTAACCTAATTCTTTCTGTCCGTGTTTAAATTACTTTAATTCCACACCATAAAAGGTCTAAACCCTTATGACCAATATCCATTAAACACCCCAGTGCGATACCTAATCGTGCGTAACTGTTAACTTCAGAAGCTCTATGGACAAAAGGGATTGGCATATACAACCCTTGAGAGAGCTAAATACGAACCAATGACCTACTTGCCCTTTCTATTAATCTTTTTAATATCCCTTTTGGAGATTACGTTCCCTCTAAAGCACTTGGGCCCTTTCTTTTTTGGTACTAATTAAAAACGTTAAATGCGTTGGTATAGGATACATCGGCAGTGTTAAATCGAATAAATGCGGGGTTTAATAGAGGAGAAAGATGCAGTTATTTGCTTCTGTATCGTTAAATCAGAAACAGATTTCTTTTTGGACTGATTTGTTCAATAACCTGCAGAGAGTGGCGGAGTACATCTTATAGAGGAAAAATGGAATTGCGTTTTTAAGTGTAATTATATTTTATAATTGTTCACTTATTGTTTTCATAACTTTCACCGCGTTGTTGACATACCGAAAATATTGACAGCTTTTTGTATCGTCATTTATAATGCGGACAGCAAGGGAGTGGCACTTGGAATGGGACTAATAAAATTACAGATAAAGAAAAATAAATCGCTTATCCTATTCAACTTATTTTTAACCGACTTCAAAAAAAGGAGGAGGTTCTCAATTCAGTTGTATGTTTTTTTTTTTTTTTTTTTTTTATGTTTGTTACCTCATATCTCCGTCATTTATTAACCGATTTGGAAAATTCTTTTTTTGTCTGGAAGGGTATACTTTCCGTTTGGTCCCATTGTAATCAGATCAGGATTTGATTACTTCTTAGTGTACTTTGAAGTCGGTTTAAGTTTTTTGTAAAACAGTCCAATTATTATAATAAACAACGATGATCACTTTTAAAATTTTAAATTCTACCATCTTTCAATGTAATAAGTAGCAGATTCACAAGAAAAGTATAGGATTCAATATAAAGTGTATTTTAAAGTATAATCAATCTAGTTGGAAAGTGCATTTGATCGCCCGAGCTGCAGTAAAGCTGTGATCGATGGACTAATGCTTGCACCTACTGAATCACGCTTGAGTTTCGAGTATATTATCATATTTTATTATATGTTATATTTTTTTCAAAAATAACTCAGACAACTATTGAATTTCATGAAAATTAATTGCAAACAAAAATGAGAATTTATTGAGCACATTAATGGCTTTTTAGCAGAATTCACTAATAAAAGTTTGACTTATTAGTCCATTGCCATAGAAAATATACCATACTATAAAATATAATGATAAACCTTTTACCATACTGTTGGTAAATTAACGTCTGTACGCCTCAAGTTGAAGAGAGATCTTGACATGATAAGACATTGTACCACGAAACCAAAAGTTTGAAATTCAATCCCACTACATATCGTTATCTCGAAATCTAAGTGTCAAAAACCATCGAAACTCAAAACGAAGGCAAAGGCGTTAAAATTAACGTACCTATTTACATCATACAAACAAAACATTTTACATGAGCTTTATTTAAATTAATACTTAAATGAATCGTTGATGACATCGTAACGGAGACTTTGACTTTGGCTTTATGTGAAGAAAAATAAATAAACATATCAGCGAAAAAATTAATGATAAAACTTCTAACCTTTCTTACATTCTTAAAGTCATTCGACTTTTTAAACACTATACTACCAACATTAAAACATCACATAAAATGTTTGTTGACATGTCAGCCGACAATATACAGCTACATAAAGCAACAAAAACTAGCCCTAGCGTGGATGCTGATGAGGCGATGGGCATTTGTGTTCAAGTTTGTAAAGAATTTATAATTCTCCTCTTGTTGCTTCTAGTATTCGAAAATATTCGTGGAACTCTAAGCTCTGTGTT
This sequence comes from Achlya flavicornis, assembly GCA_947623365.1. Lineage (NCBI taxonomy): Eukaryota > Metazoa > Arthropoda > Insecta > Lepidoptera > Drepanidae > Achlya > Achlya flavicornis. Next base: position 3,507,882 of record OX392473.1, on the reverse strand, counting down.
TATTTTTAAACTATAGTTCAATGAATAGTCTGATTTGATGATGTTTAAGGTATTTTTATGACTATGGTGTAGATCGAGAATTTTATATATCTCCAAACTAAATGAAAATAGTTCGGTAATGAGTATCCGCCCGCTACATAACTAAAGATATTTCTTTTCGACTGCCCGTTATTGTTTGTCAAATTTAATAATGAAACATGTAGAACACAAGCTGTCCCCGCGGTTTCACCCGCGTTCCCGAGGATCGTGTGTTTTTGAGGGATATAAGTATCATATGTGTTAATCCAGAACATAGTCTACGAAGATAGCAATCAAACACATTTCTAAGTTTTATATTGTTCATACTTTTTGGCCATGAATCAAATTGATAAATCATTCATCCGTTCCGTAGATTTTTCGTGAAAGAGTAACAGACATCTTCACAAATCACATCCACACAAACTTTCAAATTAATTATATTTGTTTGATAGAATATTTTTTATTTTTATTTATTTATTTAATTCAGTTAATAATCCATATATTGTTAGTATGTGCTTAAAAAACTATGTTAGTAGGGCATAACATTATTATTTAAGATTAAGAAGACATATTGAAGACAGTGCATACGGCTAAATAACTCACTTCTCACGACTATAAACGCTGTCTATTTGAATTCCTCAAAGATTTAATTATAATTTGGTTTGTTTCGCTTCAGAAATTCAGTAATCTTACTTCCCCATACAGATAAGTGAAGGCTTGAGTAGGACTATAGCCACAGTATTCCTTAATATCAGCCCACTAATTTAAATAACGTATTATTACGTAATTTAGATGTCGCGTGTAAAGAGACGATAAGCCAAAATCAACATTTCCTCTCTCATTTTAGATGCAAAACTGGGACCAATTTACAAAAGTTATACTTAAGCAGCTTTAAGAGTTAATTTGGTACAAGTAAAGGAAAAGTAGGTAAATCTAAATTAAAAATATTGTAGTTTTAACCACAATTCTTTTAGATACTATAGGCTCATTAAGCTGTACAAGCTATTTAAATCTGTTTTTTTCTTTCTTTTCAGAACTATATATTTAATTATGTGAGAAATTGATCTGCCATCTCTAACATAGAAGAGTATATTTGGTTGATCGCAAAAGGTTTCTCATGATGATGTATGTGTAATAGAATTTCCCAGGATATATTTCGAATAATAATATTCCGAAAATGTAATTGTAAAATTCGCAACTAAATTACCTACTTTGACTTTGACTTGGACTCTAAAAAAGTACACCTTTTTACAAGCGGAGGAGAAGCGTGTGATAAGTGCGGGTTTTTTAATATTTTCACCGGTTAAAAAAAGGGAATATATTCCATGAAACAATCCATTAAATGATAATGCGGGATATTTCATATTCATTTTAGTTTTATCATTATGAAAAATATTATTTTTAAATAATAATATAAATGCACTATTATCTAAAAACACTAATATGCCGTAATAAAGATGAAAAGAAAATATTTACGTTTAATGACAAAATGTTTGGTTCGCGTGACGATTTTAATCAGTATCTTTATTATACATTTAATTATAGAGGTAAATCAACGTCTGTTGCGTGTAACCGTATTAATCATGTTTGTTTGTATATACCAAAGTTATCAAAGGGAGTGAATGCATTGGTATATTTCGAACTTTTCTTTTCAAACTCGATTTGCTATTTTTTTGTATTTTTTTTTTTCGAATATGCACTCTGTGTCATGTCAATAATCTTGATCTAACATGATTTTAACAGGTCATAATTATTTTTTCAACACACTCGCTCGTAAAGTGACAATTATTGCAAAATTGAAGTCTGTTTTTTTCCTCGCAAGTGTGTTGAAAAATGTCGTATGACACTCGTGTGCAGAGATTTTTGCAGGGTCAGCAACGTGCGTGTTACCCTAGGTGTTACAAGCGTCTATAGGCGACGGGCCAGTTGGCGCAGTTGGTTAAGACGTGGAGTCTTAACCTATAGCGCCGCAGGCCGTGGGTTCGATTCCCACACAGGACATTCATTTGTGTGCATGAACATGTCTGTATGTCCTGAGTCTGGGTGTAATTATGTATATTAAGTATGTATTTACAAACAAAAAAGTAGTATATGTATTATATCAGTTATCTGGTTTCCATAGTACAAGCTCTGCTTAGTTTGGGATCAGATGACCGTGTGTGAGGAATGGATCCCAGGATATTTATTTATTTATTTATTATTTATATAGGGTACGGTAACCGCTATGGTAACCGCTTACCATCAGGCGGGGCGTATGTTTGTTTGCTGCCTTAGTGATATAAAAAAAACTATCTTTCGCATTAATAACGTTAAAGTATACTATTAATTTGTACCTCGGGATTTTACATGTGTTTCCGGGATACAAAGTAGGTACCTACTTTATGTACGTGTCTTCGGTTATCATTAACGATATGGAACATAAAAAAAATATGACTTTCACTAACCAAATTCATATTTTAAACCATATTCAGTTTTTAGTCATCTTCAAGTTCTCTTTTTTATTATGTTTTGCTATTTACCATAATCCAGTCAGTCATTGCCCATGGGGCTGATTACACTTATAGAACGGCAATTAAACAAAATGTCATATAGTAGGTAGGTAATATGTGAGTGTCATTGTTTGCCGTGCCAAATAAAAAAAGAAATAATAATATTTAGATCTTTACCTTATCCTAGTAATGTAAGTAAAAATGCTTATGTTTTTATCGATGTTTGTTATTAAATTACGCCGAAATGGCTTATCAGATGTGGGTGAAACTTAGCACAAAGATAGATTAAACTCTGCATTAGCATATATAATACTTTTAAACCAGAAAAGTTATACAAATACTGCGGGACGGTAACAAAGTTACACATTATTTTGTCTGCTTTAACCGTCAAAATCTTTTTTTTCCCATGGAATCCAGACTTGGTGTCATACAATGAAATGATGCCCTCGATGTGGCCAACAATCTCCACCATAGCTCATAGTGCTACACTCTGGGGACGCGTTTCATATAAAATGACCCATCGTTCTTTGCACATAGTATCATAATGTACTATTATAATTTATAGCACTGTGTTGCAAGCGTCCATAGGCTACGGTAACTACTTACCATCAGGCGGGCCGTATGCTTCTTTGCCACCATAGTGGAATAAAAAGAAACTCCTTTTATTACACACTACAATTTTACGCGGAGAAGCATATAAGTGCGGCTTTATGTCACACGTGCTATAAAATAGCATACGATACTCCTGACTTAAGTCTATGCAATAATGGAAAACTTATGTCACACGTATCGTAATATACATTTAATTCCCCAAATAGTTTATCGAATAGGACAGGTAATAGTGATTCGAAGTTCTCTAAATGTTGTTTACACTCAAAACATTGACATTTATTTCAGCAGTTTTATCGACCAACTGCAAATAGCATATTTACCTTTTAATACACACGTGTTGCAACACTGAAGTTCAATTTATAAAATCGATTTAATCATGCATATTTACATGGCTTCATAACTTTTTCCAACACGGAAATAGGAGCACGCCAAAGAAAAACTGTGTGAAAAAAATATTCACAAAGTTAGAGGAACTACGGGAAAGTTGAGTGAAAGCCTTTTCTATCATTTATCATGTAAATATTGGAAACTTGCGATATGATCGATGGGTGAGCCCTCACTCGGCAAGTTTTAGTTTTGTGACGTCTTCACACAATCATTCAGACAGCGAATATTAACTTCGTAAAGTGAGTGAAAGCCACCAAATTACTTAAGTTATTCTGTGTATTGTTATTGATATTATTTGATAACAGAGCAATAGGCTGAAAAAAATCTTTTTACATAGTCAAATAATTGGACTGTTTTACAAAAAACTTAAACCGACTTCAAAGTACACTAAGAAGTAATCAAATTCTGATCTGATGACAATGGGACCAAACGGGAAGTGTAAAGTGTCTTCCAGTCAAAAAAAGAATTTTCCAAATCGGTTAATAAATGACGGAGTTATGAGCCAACAAACATAAAAAAAAAAAAAAAATATACAACCGAATTGAGAACCTCCTCCTTTTATTGAAGTCGGTTAAAAATAATTAAACACGTATTGTTTCTTTTGTCGAAGATGTCATGTGTTGAAGTTTCGCATAACGTCATGTAAGGTACAGTTTTTACTCTAAAGTGACATCACGAGCCCCCACTCCCGAAATTAAACGCGCTTTATCTATGTAAATTTTGTAAGATTTGGTAAAGCAAAAAATATATGTCCAATATTATGTTTCGATAATCTAACGGACTAATTAGATTTTTTAAGAAAGTAACATTCCTTTTTTGCTACCAAATTTTGAGGCTCGGAAAAATAAGTATATAGATTTTGGCCACTTTTTTTGTTCCGTATAATTAAGTACAGTACCTACGTCTCTCTATGTCATCCTCACCGAATTCTGTAAATTCACACTAAAATCTTTGTTTACCCACAATCAAATCAACTGGGTCAGTTATTATCTACTATAAACTAAACAAACCGACGGACTGCGTTATTATTTCAGCGGTGCTATATTACCAATCCTAATGCAATTTGCATAAAACAACGACCCTGCTCCAAGGTGTCTAAATTTATTAATAAAGACAAATTAATTACTTCCACGTGCTTAAGAAACGTTGAAGAAAATATCTGAAATTAAATTGATATGATTTCAATGCTGTTATAAGGAAATAAGATTAGTTTATTGAATTTAACTGTTGGAATCATAAAGTTAAACAAATTTTAGGTTCCCTTTTCATGCCTAATCCTCTAAAGAGATTACGATAAAATTTGGCACGTAGATAGCCAGGTACGGAGAAAGATATAGGCTACTTTTTATCCCGGGAGCGCGGGTGAAACCGCAGGAGGCTAGTAATATATTTAGTGAATTACAAAATGTACATTTAGCAATGTTGATGAAGTTTACAAAGATTGCAATGTAGTCATAAGATCCCTTATTATGACATAAAACCTACTGTGATAAAACTGAAAACCAGCGAGGCAAACAAATATAGAAAATAAGAGAAGAAAGAAGCCAAAAAAAATACTAAATTGAAAAACAGTCTCGTCATCGATAAAGGTCTATTTTTATTCGGGGTTGATGTTATAATAATACAATTTTATTCGTAACAGAATGTGGGTAAAAAAGCGGCCAAGTGCGAGTCGGACTCGTCCATGAAGGGTTCCGTAGCAGCAAGTAACATAATATAAAAGTTCTTGTAGTTCGTTGTAACTGATCGATGTTTTAATAATAGTGTAATTTGAGTTGATTGAATGAAAGGTAAATTGCGGTTTACGATTTACGACGTATTAAAAAAAAACTACTAACTAGATCTCGTTCAAACCAATTTTCGGTGGAAGTTTGCGTGTTAATGTACATCATATATTTTTTTAGTTTTATCATTCTCTTTTTTAAATGTTACATTTTACCACTTTGGAAGTGTCTCTCGCGCAAACTAATCAGTTTAGAAAAAAACTATATCAGAAACCTCAATATAATTTTTGAAGACCTATCCATAGACACCCCACACGTATGGGTTTTATTTAAAAAAATATGAGTTTCAGTTGTAAGTATGGGGATCTCCAAAATGTATTGTTTTTTTTTTCTATTTTTGTGTGAAAATCTTAATGCGGTTCACAGAATACATCTACTTACCAAGTTTCAACAATATAGTTCTTATAGTTTCGGAAAAAAGTGGCTGTGACATACGGATGGACGGACAGAATGACTTGAGAATCCATAAGGGTTCTGATTTTTGCCATTTGGCTACGGAACCCTAAAAAATCGTGGCGATACACCTTCATAATTTTAACCTACATACGGAAAAAGGAGTGAATCTTGCAACGTCACAGACATTATTAGTTGTATGAGATACTAATTTAAACGTGAGCACAGATATTTTATAACGGGAACTAATTTTTTGAGCTGTTGTTTAAATATTCGAGATGTTATTATGATCAGTTGAAAAACGTATTGAGCAGTTATTTAATTTAATGGCGGTTGATTAATTATTGCGACAGTAAAACATGGACAGTAATAAAAAATCAATTAGTCGGTTATTTTATCATACAATGTCAATTCTAAAAATAATTGAGCAGTCCAATAACTGAATGAGCTGTAAAAATGATGGAATGAGCGGTTCGATAAATAGTTCGGCAGATCATAGCGAGCAAACATTCCACTCGGACAAAAAAGGAAGAGAGGCAGACCGTCGAAAGCCAAACCTGCTCTTATTATGCAATATGCTTAGTTTTAACTGCTGAACTAGTTATTAAACGTGCCATTTATAATTTTTAACTTACCAAAACCACTATTTACAACTGCCTCTTTAAATCAGTGCCTTTTATAACTGGTCTCCACTTTCCACCCCATAGTTTCATCTGTGTTAATTTTATCAATAATAGCTTATATGCTTCTTAATGCAATTGACTCGTTCAAAATTTCACGACGATTGGTTGTCCCATTGGGGCAACAAGAGCTAACAAACATAAACTAGTAAATCCACAAAAGTCCACATAGTTCACCCTTCAGCTAAGAAAAGCAAGATTGCCCCGATTATCCTTGCGATGCAAGAAAGACAGCTAAGTGGAGTGTACAATTTAAATGAGTGCGTCTCGGGATGTTTGTTCAACGCAATGCACCTTCTATTTCGAGTTGATATGAAACAGTTCTAAGCTCCGATGAAAAGCGCTTTTCGAAAGATCTCTAGACGACTTTTTTTTCACTGAAAGCACCGGGATTGCCTAACAAAGTGTACTCATTCATTGGCCTTTCATAGCCGGTATGTTGTGTGTCGTGGTTTTTTCAAACATTTGATTTTGTTTTAAAAGATATTTGTATTTTCGTTTTAGTAAAACTGTGTAAAATTTAGTTCATACAATTCGTGGTTGCACAAGACGCCTTTATTTCCTGGTCGAATAATTACTCGGGACCACAGATATATACCTATATATCTATCTATGTTCGTGAGAATACGAGATCCTGATGAACAATTAACAGTAGCTGTAATCGTATCCTTTGTTAACTATTCAATTGACAAACAGCAATTATAGGAGCTAAGATTAGAAACTGCCTTGAGTGAGAATATAATTAAAACAAGAAACTAGATCTATAAAGTATTCTACAAACGTATCCACATGAGAGATTGAATAACGCAAAACTACGATCAATAATCATATTTTTACAGGCAAAAAACAATAACTCTTCAAAATTTTACAACCTGGAGCTGTAATAAAAATAATACAATCCGCTATCAGACGAGATACAACCGAGTATATCCACAAAACACACATTGGTCTTATTATACGGGATCGAATAAATATTTCTGATATTCGAAACGTGCGGATAAATGAATCTGAAATATGTTTATGGTGTGAATGCGTTGATGGAGATAATTTACATACCTATTTAAATAAAACGTTTGAGATTTAAAATACGTCTAGAATAAATAACTATAGATGGGCACAAGAGTAAATAGGACTGAGGAAGTATGGAACAAATATCATGTTACGTTAAATATTTCCAGCAGAGCGGCTAAATAAAAACGGTACCCTTATAGGATCACTTTGTTGTCCATCTGCCTGTCAAGACCCTATTTCTCAGGAACGAGAGGAGGTAACAAGCTGAAAAAAAAAAAAAAGTTTGTATGGAACCCTCGGTGCGCACTTGGCCGGTTTTTTTTAATATAGTCTACATTTATACCATGGTTAGTAATGGTTTTTTACTTTGTATGGGCCTGTGTTTGACCACAATCTCGCCATGGTAAGTGATGATGTGGCCGAAGGTAGAAGCCTAAAACAAAGCCTAGAAGGAACTGGCTCGCAAGTGCAGCTGTCGGAACACACCGATAAGTGCTTGGTGACAGATTTTCAACATAAGTGTGGTAGCCAGCCAGATGGGTACTACAAAGTACTCTACCACCGTGCTATGGTTTCCTCACTAAGTTTTCCTTCATCGAAAGCTCAAGCTCATTGCAAGCTTAACGATTATCAAAATTAAGTGATAACCGGGACTAACGGCTTTACGTGCCTTTCGAACCACGTAAACGCTCGATTTGAAATACCACTAGGCGGTCATCGAGCCAGGTACCGACCACGACGGTGGTAGCTTAACTTGCCGATCGATTAAGAACGGCTAATCATGCTACACCACGAGCGCTTCAAGAGGGTACTAAATAAATAGTACAATAAATAATTTTCTATATTATACCTATATTGTTGACATAATTATTCTTCTGTATATTGAGAAAATTATGTAATTTTGCCAGTTATTTTTTTATAACCAATAGGTCCTATGTCCATATATTCATCCGATTGCAATTAAACTTTGGTGAAAGCTTGTGCGCAAGCTGGGAAAGAGTATTGTCATAGGAAAAAAATATTAAACCTAGCACACCTATTAGCTAGTTTGAAATAAAATACGATTTTGTTAAAAAAAACATTTTTAATACAAGCTTTTTTTGGTGACTGTACTTTTTGTTGACTGTACTTGTATTGTCTTCCAATATATATACTAATGTATACCGAATATCAAGTCAATCCGAGCACTGGAAGTGGGTGAAATTCGACTTGCAGATTCCATCAGAACATAGTTACATACATTGCAAGTTAAATAATAGCGTGTATGACTTTTTAACAAATAAATAAACCGCCTTAAAGTACACTAAAAAGGAAGATTTAACTCTTATCTGACACTGTTTTGAAGTCAGCGAAATATTTTCTACAGAACACGTCATGCGATTTCGCTGACTTCAAAACAGTGTCAGATAAGAGTTATTTCTTACTTTTTTAGTGTACTTTGAAGGCGGTTTATAATTTATTTTTGAAGTTTTAGTTTCATATGTACTTAAATACTTTCGCGTATAAAGGCCTACCTACGTAAACAATGCATATTTATGCGATAGCAGCAATCGCGTTTGATTTGCTGCCATTTTTTAAGAGTTCTGTAGTCTGTCTCCGAAACTCATCATCAGATCTATATGAAATTTATATGGGACCATTTCGGAATAAACCCCATTCAAACAAAAAAAGAATTTTAATAATCCGTCCATATATGACGGAGTTATGCCCGAACATACATTAAAAAAAAATATAAACATTCGAATCCTTTTTTTGAAGTCGGTTAAAAATAAGAACAATCGACATCTTTAATTCTACAGTATGGTTATATCGGGCGAACGTTATCTAAAATTTACTTTATACGACCTACACCTGTACCATTCCCAGTGCAAACACATTATGATACATATTTCACAGTTTATTGCTGTGCTTATTTGACGACGGGGGCTAATGACCAATTTAACGCTTATGAAGTGCAAATTCTCTGTCATACTGGCAAAATAGAAGTTATAATACCCAATTTCGTCTCAAGAAAGAATATAAATGGGCTACGCACCTGTTAGGCGCGTTACGATCCTGTCTAAGATTTTTTCATCTTTGTGTTGTTCTTTTATTTTATGTCTCAAGATGGATGGTGTCAAAATTTATTGGATTGCTTCTGAATATTTTAAGAAAATGCATGTTACTTGTATTAGCTAAATACTCTGATGGGCAACATAAAAAGGTCACATAAATACTCTTACATAAAATTCATGTAATCATTGCATACCTTGTAATTTTATTTTTTATTTTTGTGATGTCAAATGAAGCTATGTCTATTGTCAATTGTCTACATTTGAATGTTGATTTTCATTTAACTTCTAGAAGCTACTTATCTCCGTCTTCACACGGTTGCGGAAATATTTCGAGATAAGTTTTCTAATTAGTCGCTTTTTTATATGGCTCCTCAGTATAGTATACGACTAGTAATTGACCTAATCAGTAAATAAGAACGAGATAGGAAAAAAAACAGTTTTTCGATGAAAGAAAGCATCGTGAGGAAACCATAGCCCGCTCTCGAGTAATAAATTGTACTCGCCTGGCGCTAGTGTACCTACCAAAAAAAAAACTGTCGCTCATTACCTATCGGCGGGTTTGGCAACTGCACTTGAAATTACCTTCTAGGCCAGGGCTTCCCAAACTTATTTTAACTGTGACGCCCTTGGGAAGTTGCTATATTTTTGCGACACCCTGGCCTTCTTGGCCTACATTTAACTTCTAGTTATAATTCTAGCCTAATAAAAATTTGTCAGAAAAACTGCAAATAGCATCAACATTTTTGAAAAAGGAAGAACACTGGCCTCCCGCTCCCGCCGCACTCGACTCAGTCGCATCAACACAGTCAGCCTATTTAGATCGCCTCCCTCACGACGCCCCTGGGATAATACCGCGGCGACCCAGGGTGTCGGGACGCACAGTTTGGGAAGCCCTGTTCTAGGCAACACATTGGCACCTTGGCTCTAATGACCTTGGCTCTATTGACGGGCCAGTTGGCGCAGTTGGTTAAGATTCACCTTACGCGCCGCAGGTCGTGGGTTCGATTCCCACACAGGACATGCATTTGTGTGCATGAACATGTCTGTATGTCCTGGGTCTGGGTGTAATTATGTAAATTAAGTATGTATTTACAAACAAAAAGTAGTATATGTAGTAAAAGTAGTGTATCAGTTATCTGGTTTCCATAGTACAAGCTCTGCTTAGTTTGGGATCAGATGACCGTGTGTGAGGAATGTCCCAGGATATTTATTTATTTATTTATAGACGACGGTAGCTTAGCCACATAGCATCAGATGGACCGTGCCTTCTTGTCAGACACCGGGTCAAAGTGATAATAATGAACTTTAAAATAAGAATCATTTTAGAATTGATATAAAGCGCTAAATCCATAACCCGATTAAAGCAAAGGAACAAAGTCGAAATTGATTTCACTTCAAAATTTTCAGATTGTTCATATTACACGAAACAAGGTTCTAAATTATAATGAACTTTTGGCAAAATAGTACTGAAACTGAATTAAAGTTTCAATTGCATGATTCGAACAACATGTAATCCGTGGTTTTATTATGACTCGGCATGCAATGCGAATTCATTTTGTAATACAGCATGGTATATACTTCACGGTATATAGGTAGCCAATACCTATTTTAAGGATCTAATATAGAGATCAATGGCCAGCAGGGAATTGAACAGTTTATTAGTAGATTTTAAAATGCGAAAAACTACTATACAACTAAGTAATGGGGGTTAAAGTAGGAAATTTCCGTTTTATTAAATACTTCGCATTGACATAGAACCTTCATGGTTTGAGATTTTTGAGTGAAACTTTTTTCTTATGGTACTTCTTCTTTTAAAAAATGTGTAACATTCGATTATCGACTTTCAGTTGTTTTTTTTATTCAGCTTAGACAAGAAAGATGGATACTTCGAAAATTCGAGTTATTTTTGAATACAAGTTCCGACCCGGAACTAACGCGGCAGAAACAAATCGCAATATCAATGTTGCGTCTGGAGAGGGGACTGCTAATGAACGCACCGTGCGATTTTGGTTTAAACGCTTTCGTGATGGAAACTTTGATTTGGAAAACGAACCACGTGGAAGACAGGTGTTGATACCAATACTTTTTTAAAAGGTATGAAGTCATATTCCTATGACACGTTATTTAAGATAAGTTTAAAACCGATTTCAGTTTATATTTACGAATATAAATTATGTAAAATATTTTCAGTAATTTTATATCCCGTGCAGTATGAAAAGCGTGAAGGGTTTTCAATTAGCAGAGGTATTTTAAAAAGTGTATGTTATTTCCTTTTTTATAATCATAATATTTGCGTACCTACTCATATTTTAAATGTATGTTTTTTTTTATTTATTAAAATTGTACCCATTTAATACCGAACGAAGCAATTATCGTTGAAATGAAAAATGTGTAGTAAAAATGATTTTATGTCTTTAATTTTGTCAGTGGAATGATACAAAATATAATATATTTACAGATAAAGTATACTTAAGAGTTTCGAGGAGGCTTCAAAGTGGCGCAAAATAATATTTCGCGAACCTTCTTCAAACTATTTGGTTCACAATTCCTGGCTTTTTTTACGAGTATGTAATTATGAGGACCATTACCGTACCAGTTCCATAATGAGTGAAATATATTGTTATTATGGATCACGTAATTTTTTTTTATACCTGTTTTGTTCAAAATTCAAAAATTAAAAATCATTTATTCAAATAGACCTTCGCAGGCACTTATGAAAAGTCTGACTCTAATACTCTAATACCGGTTGTATTTTGTATATATCGGGATCTTAAATCACATATCCACTTTTAGCTCACAGTTATGTAAATATATTTCTTTTAATAATAATAATATAAAAAACACAATTAATGCATATAATTTTCTTTAAATTATTATTAAATTAAACAGACTACAATACGTAAAAATGAATGCCTAAAAACGAATGTCGTTTCACCACGTTCCCCTCGCGACTGATTGGGAGAGCAACTTAATAATAAAAACCGGTTAAGTGCGAGTCAGACTCGCGCACCGAGGGTTCCGTACAAACCTGTAGGTATATAAGTAAATGGTAGTATAGACCTGAGTATTTGATATTAATTTCAATTAATGACGTATTAAAAAAAAACTACTTACTAGATCTCCTTCAAACCAATTTTCGGTGGAAGTTTGCACCGTAATGTACATCATATATTTTTTATAGATTTATCATTCTCTTATTTTAGAAGTTACAGGGGGGGGGGGACACACATTTTACCACTTTGGAAGTGTCTCTCGCGCAAACTATTCAGTTTAGAAAAAAATGATATTAGAAACCTCAATATCATTTTTGAAGACCTATCCATAGACACCCCACACTTATGGGTTTGAAGAAAAAAATATTTTTGAGTTTCAGTTCTAAGTATGGGGAACCCCAAAAATTAATTGTTTTTTTTCTATTTTTGTGTGAAAGTCTTAATGCGGTTCACAGAATACATCTACTTACCAAGTTTCAACATTATAGCTCTTATAGTTTCGGAAATAAATGGCTGTGACATACGGACGGACAGACAGACAGACAGACAGACAGACAGACAGACATGACGAATCTATAAGGGTTCCGTTTTTTGCCATTTGGCTACGGAACCCTAATAAAAACGTCGGTCTGGTGTTTATCTCTTAGGGCCCTCGTGAGGCATAAACTGCCCTATGTATATATCTTTCTGTTAGGTATAAGTTGTACTAGTACACGGAGGCTAGTAGGGTCCCGTTGGCACCCTTTGGGTACGGAACCCTTTTGGTGCCAATTCGTCTGTTTGTCCGTCTGTCCATGTATCACAGTAATATATTTCAGTAACCTCTAGTGCGATTTGGAATAGTTATAAATATTTCTTACCCAATCTTATTGCAAATGAAAAATAAATAAAAGTTTTTTTATTTTCTTTGCAAAAGGCGCTAAAGGGACCACATTTTCAAAGTAGGACTGTAAGTTTACACAGGATATGCTAAATAATATAAAAGGGCTTCATTCGTACATTCCACTAACTTGACTAATGAAAATTTTGAAATAAGTACCATTTTCCATAAGCTCCGAAGTTTGCAATCCGAAAATCTGAAATAATCACGCAGGATAAATAGTGACGAAAATATTACAGACAAAATAGAACGATGTTTGTAACTAGCACATTTTTTTCAAAATCATCAAAATACACTGAAAAAAAGGTTCTACAAAACTAGTTATGTATGTTGAAGTTTTGTTGTCTGGAAAGTAACTTTAGTTACATTTAATCTTATATCTCTTAGATTTAATCAAACAATTTAGTAATGAACCAAAACTAGTTTTGTTACTGGTAATTTTTAGTTCGCAATTCACTCTGTTTAGGTAATTGGTAGTAAAATTTTGTGTTACTGTTAAATAAATTGTTTTTTCAGTGTACCTACTCAAAAAAAACTTTGTTAAGCGTTTTGGTTTTTAACTATACTACAGTGATTGCCCTAACCAATAAATATCGTCCTAAGACTTACAATTGGCTGCTTTTTTTTGATGTAATTAAATATACAATAGAAGCGCTCGTGTTGCAGCACGAGAAGCCGTCCTTAATCGATCGGCAATTTAAGCTACCACAGTCGTGGTCGATACCTGGACGGGTGACCGCCTAGCGGTATTTCAAATCGAGCATTTCCGTGCTTCGGAAGGCACGTAAAGCCATTGGTCCCGGTTATACTTAATTGCTATGGCCTTCTAGGCGGCATGAAAACTCCAACAGTAGGTTGACTACTAGCTCCACCGATCCGCAGTGTGGAGTATCTGCCCATTCCCTTTCACCCTGATTTGTAAAAGGAGGCCTGTGCTCAGCAGTGGGGCATTATAGGCTGATGATGATGAATAAAATACACATAGCACAGGCCTAGCTTTATAGACCTTTTTATTATTTTAGGTATCGTTACTTTTATTCAAGGACCTAAGACTTAAATTGTTTGCTGAAAGGATGGAAAAACTATGACAGTTGAAAATGGAAAGGACAGTAGTACAAGTTAATATAACGCTGACATTGCTTTTTTGCTTGCTACACAAATATGAATTTTAATCCATTTATTTAATAATATTTATAGTTTATGTCACAGTACAGTTTGTAATACAAACAAGTGTAGAAAGCATAAAAGTCTGGACCTTGATAAATGTTTCCCGTTATCATAGTTATCGATAATTTCAAATGATAATTACTCCGTAAATAATTATCGCTAAAAACTCATATAGAAATATAAATAATTTGTTTCAATTTTTTTTTTCAGATTTTTCCTATACGAGTATCAGTGTCTCAACCCGCATAATGCTTTAGTCTGAATAAGTGGTAGTAAAATGTTTTTTTTACATCTCACTTAAACCTGGGCACTTTAATTTCCCTTTTTTTGCCTCGTTATAACGAATTTTTTCTCAACATTTACAAAGTCGTTTACAAATTCAAAGGAATAAAGTGGCAACATTACGTCATTTCCTTTGGTGGGTCCCGACACGAGTCCGACAAGTGCCGACGGAAATGAGATCGCTCTACCCTTTTATCAGGGACTAATCGCGATAGAACATGACCGGGTACTGAAAATAAGATTTCCCTCCGAACCACAAAGTACCGAGTGTTTGCAATGTTTTCTTTCAGCGCTGAAATTATTCTACGAGTAATTTAAAAATCTAAAAGTAATATTTACAACAAACTTATGGTTAGGTAAATCGTATTTTATATCGGGCCGAGATATAACTCGGACACTTCGACCCATTGAAAGAAAGAAAGAAAGAAATACATTTATTTATACAACCAGAACGCACAGAATACAAAAAAATAGTTACATACAAAAAAAAAAAAGTTACAATAATATTGAAGAAAAAAACAGTAGAAACAAACAATAATAATAATAATCTGTGCGTCGCGGAGTAAAAAAAGGCCCCGACTCAGTATAAAGTTGTGGGAACTACCCACAACACTGGTATTCTGCCGGCACCTTGTGACGCGCGAGTCACGAACATCGGCGAGCAGGTCCTTACAAGAAATATAAAAAATCCGAAATCAAAGCAAAAAACCAGAACGTAAAAAGAGGATAAAAAATAATAATTGCGAGTTGTGAATATTTAGCAAAAAGTTGTTTTATAGGTGGAACAGAAATAGTTAAAATAAATTAAATATTGAAAGATTTAGTGCTGTTAAAAGGAAAACTCCTATATCAACGATGAGAGCCCCGGTAAAACGACCAAACAAAACCTGCTTCCGCCCATCCGAAAATTAATAAGTGAGTGAGTACATACATGCATTACATTAAAATTGTAAGATAATTAAATAAATAAATAAGTATATCATATTTACATAAATTAGGTATAGGTACATATTATAATTCTAAAAAGATTTGTTATCTTTTTGTTGAGACAGTAGGTATCTTTTATATGATAGTTTAAACGTGTGTTTTGTTTTTAGGTCCCGAAGAGGTGGAGGAAGATTGTTCCAACATTTCGTTGCATTATATCTGAAACTGCCGCGGAACGCTGCAGTTCTATGTTTTGGCATAGAGATCCGATAAAAAGAGGCGCGGCTTTGGTATGCATTTTGGTCAGCTAACCAAGTAATTTTTTTGTATAAGTACTCCGGGGACCCTGTGTTGATTATATCAAACAACATGGCAGTAAAATATAAACGCTGCCTGGCCGCCATTTTCAGCATATTTGCTTTATTAAAAAAGGGGGTAACATGTGCACGAGCAGGTACTTGGAAGCAAAATCTAGCACAAGCATTCTGCACGCGTTGAATTAAACGGTGGGATCTCACCAGTAGACACGGACCGTAAACGGAAATACAGTAGTTAAATTTGGATAAAACTAAACTTTCACAAAGTGCTACACGAAGTTCCGTACTTAGCATATTTCTTATTTTATACAGAACCTTAAGCCTATAAAAACAGCCACGCGCCAAATCCGAGACATGACTCTCAAACTGGAGTTTATTATCTATAGCAAGACCTAAGTTACGTGCCACGGGGACCAATTCTATGCCATTGCCCTGGATATTTACATTTAGTGCCGTGGATGTTATATTTTTGATTTGGTTTTTGGATCCTAAAACCAAGAATTTAGATTTAGAGGGGTTGAGCACTAGTGAATTACAATTCGACCATTCTGATATACGATCCAAATCATCGTTGAGTCTACTCACCGCTGTCACTGCATCTTTGGGATGAAAAGAAATGTATACCTGAAGATCATCGGCATATTGATGGTATTTACAATTTTGTATGCTGCCAACCACATCCGAACAGTAAAGTATAAACAGAAGAGGTCCTAGAATAGATCCTTGCGGTACACCTCTTTGTACAGAGCAGAGGTCAGATGTTAAGAAAGAACCGTCAGATTTAATTATTTCGACCTGTTGAGAGCGACTCGATAAGTAGCTGTTAAACCACCTTATAGCTGGATTTTCAAGACCATAGTAAGCGAGTTTAGATAGAAGTAATGAAATATTAATGGAATCAAAAGCCCTGGAGTAGTCTAAAAGTGTTAGAATAGTACCCTTTCCAACATCCTGTTCAGCGAGAATATTATCGACGACATCCAAAGGCGCAGTATGAGTACCACGACCCTTTCTAAAACCAGACTGAAAGGGGGATAACATAGAATTGACCTCCAGGTATTTATAAAGCTGACTATATATAACTTTTTCAAGTATCTTTGATAGGTATGGTAAAAGACTAATAGGGCGGAGATCTTTAATGCCAGTCGGGTTATTGTTTTTAGGGATAGGTCTTACTACAGCAGTCTTCCAGAGTTGGGGAAAAGTGGAAGTTTCTATGGACTTATTTATTATAGCAGTAATAATACTTAAAGTTGTTGGTAAAGTTAGTATGATCATATCCATACTAATACGATCAATTCCCTGAGCATTTGTCTTAATAACTAGTATAATTTTGGCAATTAGCTGATCATCAATAGGCGTAAAAGCTAGTGTTGAGGGTCCAAACCTATTAAATTCATATTTTGTTAATATAGACATATCTACCAAATTACTTCCTGGTACATCAAGGAAAAAATTATTAATTTCATTTGTATCAGTCAAATGTTCAGGAAGTTCGCATGAGTTCTTAAAATCAGGCAGCACATCTTTCTTTAAGTTCTTCCAGAGTGCTTTCGAACTATCCAGATTTTTATTAATGTTCTGCTCAAAGTATGCTTTCTTTTCTAGAAAGGTACTAGAGCTAACCAACTGTTTCAACACCTTATATTCATCCTTGTGATTGGGTATCCCGGAAAGTCGTTGTTTTTTATATGCTTCGTCACGGAGCCTCATCATGTAACGAACATTTGAGGTCAGCCATGGCAAAGACTGTCTCTTAATTAGTGATCTTTTGATAGGAGCATGCAGATCAAACAATTCTATTATAAATTTATTAAAAAGATCTACCATGTTGTCAACCGAGTCAGAGAAGAGTATAGCATTCCAATTCAAGTTCTGAAGATCGTAGTTAAAGTTTTGAATGTCTATATCTTTTAAAGGTCTATAGATGATCCATCTAGGTTTTGGTTTTCTTTTTTTAAATTTAAACTCTGCGTACACCATAGCATGACCCCCCAGTTCTGGTATGTGATCGACAGTTACACAGGAGACATTAAAATCGGAACATATTATGTCAATAACTGTTTCGCTATGGGAAGTAAAATGAGTAGGCTCGGTCACATAGTTTTTTAAATTATAACAGTTCAAAAACTGGTGAAGTTTTTTTGCAGACCCGTCATTATCATTAGACATATCGATATTGAAATCTCCGACTAACACTACATGATCATGTTTTGAGAATGAAGTTACTGATTCAGAGAGTGTGTCAAGGAATAAATCAACATCTAGCCATGGCGGACGATACGCGGTACCAATGGCAATCCGGACGTTGTTCGTTGATAAAGTTAGCCACATTTGTTCGACCATAGTATTGGAGCTAGGGTGTCTTATGGTTCTAACATTAATGTTACGTTTCACGTAGAAACCCACCCCACCTCCCCGGGCACGCACCTCTCGCGGCCGCGGTATGTGACGCAGTTTGTATCCAGGAACGACGGGGGCGCAGCCTTCCTCACCAGGTCTAAGCCAAGTTTCATTAATAGCAACAATGTCCGCATCGTGTCGTTCGGTAGCTACTAGAAATTCCTCGTGGTTAGTGTTGAGCGATCCAGCGTTAAATAACCCTATTTTAAGGTTCTTATTATGTTTAACCATTTATAAGCAGAATAATTATAAGACACGAGGTGATAAAAAGTATGTAAGGATAGAAAATATTTGTATATAATATAATAATATGTATTTTATAAGTTATAAATGATAAACTATAAGAATTTTTAAGCAGAAATGGTACATATAGAATAATAATACATATGTAAATAATTTTATAGATATATAATTTAATTGTATATAATATATTATAATGTATTTTAAAAATTAAAGTCGTTGTACCTGAGAGCAAACGAAATATACTACAGAGTTGTGTTCCACTATGAGAACTTTTGAAAAAGTTATAAACCACGACACACAGATTCATATAAACTCTTATATGTTGTTGAGTTAAATAGAGAAGATTATAAGTAATTATTAATATTAAAATGAACATATACATCAATAAAAATATTTGTTGTTCCCTTTTTACGTATACATGTTTTAAAACTTTAGAAACATAAGGAAAAATAGCATGACAGAAAAATAAATCTGAAACTTTAAAAGTTACAAAATGAAGAACAAGTAATAAAAAATAGAAGCAAAAAGAAAACAATTTATGCGGCATCAAAGACACAATTTTATTTGCTAGGACTACCGGATGCCGACTCACCAAAAACCCGGTCTAAATCGGCTTCAGCTCTTAAAATATATACTGAAGAGGTCGGATCTCGCCTAGCATGCGTTTTGCCATCTTTCGTCCATACATATCTCCAATTTTTTTCTCTTCCACGTTCGCGTGCCATGCCATACATGCTCCGATTAAATTTAGTCAGGCGCTCGTTGACATTGGAATCTATTGTGGTCCCCTAGATAACTTACTCCTCCCCAGTCTCGTTGAAAACACTTTTCATGAGTTTTACAACGAGGCTAGGAGATATGAGCCTGTAGTCTTCTGGTTTTGGATATCCGATCCCTAGGAGACTCATTCGCTTACCAGGCAGTGCATTGCATGTGCACAGAAGGTGCTCCATGCGTTCCGTATGTTCCCCACACAACCTGCACGTGGGTGTCGCGGTTAGACCCAACTTCATGAGCAAGTCGTTGGTTCCAAAGTGCCCAGTAAAGGCCCCAAGCAGGTAGCGGATTCGCCCCCTACTCATATTTCAAATGCATTCCCGGGCTTTGAATGTAGAGCCTAGGAACTTCTTGGACTGTTGCAGACTGGTGTTAGACAGCCAATGTGTTCGTTGCCTGTGATCTGCGAACTCCCTAAATGTAGCTTTTACGAGACACGTCGAAATGCCTACACATGGTTCTGGACCCACAAAATCAAATGGGTAGGCAAATAGAATGTAGGGGGTATCCAGAGGAGAGTATCTAGTGCCTTTAGGTACCTAGATTATTTTAAGTCAACACCAAGGATTGAATTAGATACTCCTAGACTAGAAATAATGATTTAGAGAAATACCTAATATGGGTCTTTAGCCTTTCAGACCTCTCTTGTTCTCTTCTCGTTCGGTCTGCGGGCCGAAACATCTAATCTATGGCTATCAAAAGTGACCTTTTAGGAAAGCACTATTATAAATATGTTAGGTACTTCAGTACTGTAATCTACATTTAATAATATTTATCACAATAAAACCTACACATCACTTTTTTTTAAATCTGTACGCGAAAATTAACACACTCAGAAAGTTAAACTGGATTTTAGAAAATTAAAAACTTGACTGAACACACTCTAGTTTTAGTTGTGAGCCGAGGGTAGCGCTCGTAAAACTCTGTATTTTGCCTCTAAGCCGATTACTGTATGTAATCTGGCTTAGAAGTGACACACGAGTTGTGGCGACGCGTTCAATTAACTTTTACTATGTTTTCTCTCTGCAGATACTGTTTTATGATCATATTTTATTTTGCAGTTTTTCTGAGATATGAATAGAATATATTTACTTGTTAGGTAGTATGGTAGCTAAAACCATCATCTCTTTGACAAAATTACTTAGTTTTTTTTTTAAAACGAGTAGTTTACAATAGTATTATTTTCAAAAGTTTGACAACCGGTTTAAGTATAAATAAAAATCGATCTTATGTACCAACCTCATATTTTTAGTTAGGTTTTATGTAAGTGATGTTTAAACATAAATAAATAACTGCAACAAGGCCATGCTAAGAAGCCATATTTGACAAGAGGGTGTCTCTCCTTGCCGCACTATGTTTGTCTCTTTTTGACACATGGATGTATATGGGCTGTCATATGTGACCTATTAGGAAGGCCCTAGTGTAGAAGGTATTTTAAATCCTAATGCTTTAATTAATGGCAACAAGCTCAACTCACACTAAAACTACATAATAAATACTAACTTGGTGCATTACATACAAATCAAAAGGTAACCCCAAAATAGAACGACAACAATCAATCGAAACGTGCAAAATGCTCAATGGACCGAATTAAAAGGATTATTTTGTGTTATCCTACCTCACAGGTATATCGCTTATTGTATATCGCACAGTATGTGGTTAGGTACAGTGGCTTAGCTTTTTCTAGAAACATTAATATTGTAAAGGTGCGTCTACGTTACGCGAACCGAGCACGAGCCGAGCCGCTCTTCGTAGTGTGGACAAGGTGTGGACGTACAAAGAGCCTACAACACGAACATCAAATAACTGACAATTGGCGGAGCGCAGTCGAGCGCGAGCCGAACGCTCGTTCGAGACTCCTAATGCCCTGTAAAAACAAAACAGAAATACCAAAACCTAATAAACAGAAACGAATCGTTTTGATTACCAATGGTAGTTTTTTTTATCATTTCGTAAGTTAATTTTACCTGTGATAGCTATTTTCATATGGGTGGGTCTGCTATACTTTGAGGTCTTTGCTTCATTATTAGTAAAGATATAGGAGTCTTAATTTTAACCGATAACGGTCCGTAAATTATAGGAATCGGCTATAAGTCCATCTATACGCTACGCGAATTTATGCTCCACGTGTGCTCGGCTCGTGCTAGGTTCGCATAGCAGATGCACCATTAGATTGTTCAAAATTAATCAGTAGCTGAATATTTCAGTGAAAAGACTTGTTCACAACATACCACGTCGCATTTTCATCTCGTTTAATGGGTACGCAATAATCCATAAACCAGATTATTTCATTGAAATACCTACATAGGCCCGCTACTCATTCTTTATTCATTGCTATTAACATGTTCAATTAATGGTACAAGCCTCAACACACTCAGCCCTTGTCAATCTACGTCACATTCATGTATCCTTATATAATTTATATTATATGCTTCTACACTTTTCCAATTCAATAGTGAATCTATTTATAGAAAAGTATTATTTCTCTCCATTCAGTTAAATCATTTCAGGGTGGTTTAACCAGCTTTTTTGGTGACTGTCCTTTTTGTTGAATGTTTTTTTTTATACCACTAAGGTGGCAAACAAGCATACGGCCCGCCTGATGGTAAGCAGTTACCGTAGCCTATGGACCCTTGCAACACCAGGGGTATCACTCGCGCGTTGCCGACCCTGAAGAAATCTCTTCACGCCCTTTTTGAAGAACCCCATGCTGTACTCCATTGGGAAAACCACGGCGGGGAGCTCATTCCACAATCCGAGCGTCCGCGGAAGAAAACTCCTTTTAGCCCGTACAGTTCGAAACAAATCTGGTTTCAATGTGTGAGGATGGACTCCCCGTCGATGGCGAGAGTTGCGATGGTAGAAGGTAGGTTTTTTAGGAAGGTAGACTGTACTTGCATTGTCATCCAATATACTAATTTATACGAAATATCAAGTCGATCCGACCACTGGAAGTAGGTGAAATTCGACTTGCAAGATTTGACCCGAACACACATACATTGCAAGTTAATAAAAAGCTTGTAATAATTGTTATCAAAAAAGAGACATTGCTTTGCAGTAGACATAAACAAAATATCAATGAGTAGGTAAATGAAGGTGAAGTGATTGACCAAGGGCAGCCAGATTTTATTATGAGAATTAGTTTTATTTTCGAAAACCCAAAGACATTTGGGTTTTCGAAAATAAAAAACTAACTAGACATTTGGGTTCTAAAACTAACTTAATTACACACTCGTGGTAAGCGCTCGTGGTGTAGCATGATTAGCCGTTCTTAATCGATCGGCAAAGTTAAGTTACGTCTGTCTTGGTCGGTACCTGGAATGGGTGACCGCCTAGTGGTATTTCAAATCGAGCGTCTCCGTGCTTCGGAAGGCACGTAAAGCCGTTGATCTCGGTTATCACTTAATTGTAATAGTCGTTAAGCTAGTTGGATGCCTCCTAGGCGGCTTGAAAAATTTCAACAGTAGGTTGGCCACTAACCTACCTCCACCGCTCCGCAGTGGGCACGCGTGGTGGAGTATCTGCCCATTCCCTTTCACCCTGATTTGTGAAAGGAGGCCTGTGCTCAGCAGTGAAACTTTATAGGCTGATGATATAAATTACACACTATTAAATAAATAATAAATATCCTGGGACATTCCTCACACACGGTCATCTGATCCCAAACTAAGCAGAGCTTGTACTATGGAAACCAGATAACTGATATAATACATATACATACTTTTTTGTTTGTAAATACATACTTAATATACATAATTACACCCAGACTCAGGACATACAGACATGTTCATGCACACAAATGCATGTCCTGTGTGGGAATCGAACCCACGACCTGCGGCGCGTAAGGTGAACCTTAACCAACTGCGCCAACTGGCCCGTCATATTATTAACTGTCGTTCAAAAGTATCCTTAATAAAAACACTAATTATGGTAATAACATAAAAACAGCCTGGTAAAATAAAAACCAGTAGATATATCAAAATCACGGATACAAACATATGAAAACCCATTCCATTTTGCTCTAAAAACCTTTTAGCTTTTGGTATTAATGGAACCAATTCCGTTCAAAGTCGATAGAATTATAACTTCGATGTAACCAGGAGTAAATCTGAGCGTTTCATATGAAAGGTCTTATTGGCAGGGGACTTATTGA
Source organism: Achlya flavicornis (assembly GCA_947623365.1). Classification (NCBI taxonomy): domain Eukaryota; kingdom Metazoa; phylum Arthropoda; class Insecta; order Lepidoptera; family Drepanidae; genus Achlya; species Achlya flavicornis. Next base: position 3,484,312 of record OX392473.1, on the reverse strand, counting down.
ATAAAGTTGGCAATGAACTAACATATTTCTCCTTTGAGGAGCTTACGCTTGGTTCATTTTCTATTAATTAAATAAGCTCTTTTAGAATGCAAGTACAATTATCTAACTAAGAGTTTTGTAAAACCAATTTGTCCCCTAATTTACTGTGAAAATGTACGTCACATACTCGCAGTAATGCCGGCATTCATGGTATGCTAATGCAATGAATACACCTGCAAAATAATAATCAAGAAAAGGGCTTTATATGAAACTAGCATCTGCTCGCGGCTTCGCTCGCCTACAGGATACCTAACAAATGACATATTTTTGATGATGAAAAGAAAACAAAACAAAACAACTCCATCCCGCTTCGAGGCTGGGATTATAAAAAAGGCTGAGACACGTATAAATTAATTTTCAATCTTCAGCCTAAACACAAAATTTGAAGACCGTAAGTTCGAAACTGACAGACTTTCATACAAACTTTCATCCCTATTTTACCCCCTTAGGGGTGGAATTTCGAAAAACCCTTTCTTAGTGGATACCTACTCTTCACAAAGAATATACCCGCTAAATTTTATGTCTCTAGGACCAGCGTTTTAGGCTGTGCGTTGATATATCAGTCAGTCAGTCAGGACTTTGAATTTGAATAGACAGAAATACAATCTCTGATTTCATAACCAAAGTTATCAAAAAGATCCATAAGTATATAAGGTCCTAATAAATTAGTGAACTTCCTCTTGAGGGATGAATGTATAGGTCATTAGTAATCAAAAAATAATATTAGAAAAATAATCCGAGGGAAAAAAAATAAAAAATCCTATACTGTCTCTATGCAAATCAAAGAAGCCGCGCGAAGGTTTTTTTTTTTTTTTTTTCCTCGGATTGTTTTTGTAATATTATTTTTTGATTACTAATGACCTATACATTCATCCCTCAAGAGGAAGTTCACTAATTTATTAGGACCTTATATAAAACTTCACCCGTCATTAGCATTCTGATTCCATACTGTAAAGCAAACAGTAACTGATTCTTTTTGTTTACCCAAATTCTGACCTCCACAAATATTTCGAGTAACTTTTTTTTCGAAGTGTATTGACGTGGAAATTGGACAAAAGACCTTCGGTTCAATTCAAAGGATAATCAAATAGTTTACGGTTGAAAAACATTTGCGTTGCGTACTTTTTTGGGCACAGGTTTATTTATGTTCACAATAGCTTTCGGCAGGTTTTCTCTTTGACAGATGATTTTGAGGTAAATGAAAAGGAGTAGTGAAGTTCCACGACGCACTAGCTCTTTTATCTGATATCCTTAAGGAACAAACTTTTTAAGTCGACAGTTACCAAATTATGTCTATTGAAGAATGTAAGGTTAAATTCAAAAGTGAGCTATAAACTAACAAACTCATACTTTTTACTGCTCAATTGAAACCTTTTAATCGAACCTTAGTTTTTTTTTTCTTTTTTTTGTATACCACTTAGGTGGCAAACAAGCATACTGCCCGCCTGATGGTAAGCGGTTACCGTAGCCTTTGGACGCTTGCAACACCAGGGGTATCACGCGCGCGTTGCCGACCCTGCAGAAATCTCTTCACACCCCTTTTGAAGAACCCCATGATGTACTCCATTGGGAAAACCACGGCGGGAAGCTCATTCCACAGTCTGATAATTAATAAATAAAAATAAGTTTATAATTTATATTTGATGTTTTATCTTTCTACACACCCCAATCTTAATAAATAGTCAAACAAGAATAAACACGGCTAGTTTTATTAGAATACACATAAATTTTCAGCGAAAAATCATAACTTTATTTTTTTATGGACCAAGATTGTTTGATAATTTAAACCGAACTTACAAACCAATATCATTCAATATTAGTCAGTATAGTTCAATTTAGTTCATTTGTTTTAGTAATACGAGGTAAACGGTAGATTCATGCGTCCATTTGCTAAATTACAAGGCTTCACTAGACTGTTTGTGCATGTGTCTTTGATAGTATCAAGGATTAGTACCTACGTATACCTACTATACGGTTGATACGTACTAATGCATTGCTTGGTGCGTCTATGCTACGTGAAACGAGCACAAGCCGACCAGCTTTTCGTTCGGCTCGCGATTTCAAGTGTGGAAGTACACACGACTACTATCCTTTACAATGCGAGATCAGCTTACTACTGGAAATGTATTGCTTGATGTGTACTGTGTTGCCGATGTGATGTGTGCTGAGTTTTTTGGTTCACATCACGCTCATTTTGTAGACTCATTGTACACACGGCAACAGATCAAGCTATACATTACTAGTATAAGCTGACCGCCCATTGTACCGAATTCCTACACAATGCGAGATCAGCTTATACTGGAAATGTATAGCTTGATCTGTAGCCGTGTGTACAATGAGTAACGAAGACTCGTTCACTCGTTCGTTTTGTAGACACAAAATGAGCGTGATGTGAACCAAAAAACTGTCAATTGGCGGAGCACAGACGAGTGCGAGCCGAACGCTCATTCGAGACTCGTGATTCCGTTTACGCTACGCGAATTCGTGCTCCACGTTTGCTCGGCTCGTGCTCGGATCGCGTAGCCTAGACGCACCTTTAGGTATATTAATGTATCGGGCCTATTCGAGCACAGATTATTATCAAGTTCTGTGCGCCAATAGGCAACTAATGCATTCAATAATTAAGTAATGGATTTAAGTAAGCTAATTGGATATTTTTTTGAAACTTACAGTAGATAATTATCTTCCTCATAACCTGGTCACAATATTTGCTTGGTACTGTGCTAGATTGGTCCCGGTTATCTCTTCGTTAAGCTAGTTGGAGGCCTTCTAGGCGTCTTGAAAACTCCAACAGTAGGTTGACCACTAGCCTACCTCCACCGATCCGTAGTGGGCACGCGTGGTGGAGTATCTGCCCATTCCCTTTCACCCTGATTTGTGAAAGGAGGCCTGTGCTCAGCAATGGGACGTTATATGCTGATGATGATGATGACTGTGCCAGATTTATCTAACCTTGTAATGTTCGTTGTAGAATTCTAAAAAGGGGCCTTTGCTAATTAAAAGTGATGTAAGTAAAATGATCAACTATAACATCTAAAATAAGATACATCATTACTTAGAAATTATGATTATAACGTAGAAACTGTAATTAGAAAATAAATCAACGATATAATGTGGCTAACTGCAATATTTGGAAAAATAAAATGGGATTACTATTTTGCCTCCTTATATTATCATCATTATTACTGCAGTTCCCACCATCTGACCATGCAGGTAAAAAATAATTTTATCTGACAAACAACATAATTCAGAATTATTACATAACAATTCAGCCAATCCAAACGGGATAACTATGCATGGAACAATACCTGATACATGCATGGGACCAACTAGCGGTAACTACAAATTGTTCAGGCCAGTATTACCATCTTTATTAGTCGGGAGTCGGCGTAATTTGTCCGGGAGCTGGCTCTCATATTTCCCGCTCGGCTTTATTTAGGCAAGCGTCATTAGCATAATGCTGCATTACCATTCCCGCATTCACGTAGTACCGCTGTCCCGTTCCATGGACAATATTTTTGAGCATACTCTCGGCTTTATGTTGTAATATTTAAATACATAAATTACCTTGTACTGTGTCGTCGAGGTTTTTTTAACTATTTCTTTTTACTCCATCTCCATTTGTCTAGCTAAAACAAACACCAGTCAATGTTCAGCTATAATACCTACTCTGCGGCTTATTTATGTGTATCAGTTATTAATTATATGTGTTGCTCTTTGTATTCCAAGGCCAGGACCCAAACATATCATTTTCAAGATTTAAGTACGTTGAAGCGAAATTAAAATCATTGGATTCCAACCTATGAAAAATGGTTGTTGGTTTTCATTACTCATAATAATTACGGATGGCATTCCCTATAGGTGTTAATATGGCATTAACGTTTTTATGCGGATTAATTTACCTTGGGGCGACTGTTTGTAAAATAAATAATCTTCAATCTAAATAATGGACCAGATTCAGCATTTTTGTGTATAAAATGGAAGATGAACATTAATTCGGTGAAACGTCTTATTTTAAGTAAATTTTCATGAAAACATGATATTATACCTATTTCAGACTTTTTTACGTTCGGTTATTATTTTCCGAAACTAGTTTGTGATATAAAACTGTCATAATTATATGTAATAAAATATAATCATCCCCTGGTGGCAGATTACCTACGAATCCTACGATTCTGTCTGCATTGCCTCGCAGGATTGCGAGACTTATTCATTGGGCTAAGTAGTCGCCAGCTTGGGGTCTCGCATGGCGTCCACCAACCGCTTAGAGATTTCTTTAAACATGTGGTGGGCTTGCTGACCCCTGGGTCCTAGGGTCTCATCACCAATATTAATTTCTTACTTGTAGGTTCTGTTGCAAACACCTACTTCTGTATTACGAAAAAAACTGTGTATTAGTGTTATTTGATAGTGTTCCGGGCGATGATGAGATCAATATTACTTTATTTCCATTAACATACTTTGCTTATCTGTAAGTATTAATACATTTTATTAGTATAATTATAATGCTGTGTTAATTTGCATTTGAGTGCAACTGACAGATAACAAAACGCCATGATGAAACATGCATTAAACAAGACTTGGAGGATAAAAGACAAGGAGATCTTTAAAATTACGATAGGTCGATGAGAAAGAGAAGAAAAATAATAAAAGTAAAATTTTATATTTTCAGTATTAATATACTATTCCTCCAAGGACACCTATTTGACTCACCTGTATATTATTATAAGATTTTTATTTACAACAAATATGTACAAAATACAATCTAAATATAGAAAATTTCCTCAAGTCTGCCGCTGCTTCCGATTAACGACAAGCTTCCTAGAAGGCTGGCAGCGTTTCCTCTTTGGATAGCCAAGCTGACGCGTTGGCGGAAAAAGCTCCCCGTCCGCTGGTCTCCGGAGGTCTCGATAAATATTGATGACAAAGTGCGAGCAAAACGGCGAGCTTCGGACCCCCACAGTCCCATGGTCTCGACCGCATATTTAATTTTAATTTATTAATCTGTGCTACAATTAATATATCTACATTTTCTATTACCGCTCAGTGTAACCCAACCTTTCATACTGTAATCTCAGATACATCAAAAGAAATATAGGTTCGAATGTGAAAAACCAATAAAAAGGGTAAATAATAATCTGCGCCCAACTTTTGCAATATCGGCTCACATGGGATTAATTCATATCCTGATACCTACCATAAGTTACCAGCTCGGGTGAAAGTTTTATCCGTTCTGACATTAATGGTCTGCCCTGTTCGTGTTTGCCCTGATTTGGTATTAGCCAGGTTTTACGGGTCGCAAAAAATAGCCAAGTTTCGGACAGATTATTGCAACTAGTAAGTTCTTTTATATTTCAGGGAAAAGTTTTAGGTTTATAAGGGAAAACTATAGTAAATATTAATTTAAAAAAAACTTGACTCCTGTATTAAAGTGAAGTAAATGCTTTGAGCAAGCGCTCGTGGTATAGCACGATGAGCCGTTCTTAATCGATCGGAAAGTTAAGCTACCACCGTCGTGGTCGATACCTGGATGGGTGACCGCCTAATGGTATTTCAAATCGAGCGTTTCCGTGCTTTGGAAGGCAGGCACTAGCTTATGTCCACCGATCCGCAGTGGGCACGCGTGGTGGAGTATCTGCCCATTCCCTTTCACCCTGATTTGTGAAAGGAGGCCTGTGCTCAGCAGTGAGACATTATAGGCTGATGATGAAATGCTTTGGTTGGTAATTCCTGAAGAAATTTTAAGTGAATACCTGATAATAAACACTATGCGAATAATAAATTTAGCTTTAAGGGTACATAATACATCGTGCTGTGTAAACTCAAGTCACACGCTCAAAATTAATAGTGTCCTTACATTTGAATACAGTATAGACAAGTATTTAGACGGGCCAGTTGGCGCAGTTGGTTAAGACGTTAAGTCTTAACCTATAGCGCCGCAGGTCGTGGGTTCGATTCCCACACAGGACATAAATTTGTGTGCATGAACATGTCTGTATGTCCTGGGTCTGGGTGTAATTATGTATATTAAGTATGTATTTACAAACAAAAAAGTAGTATATGTATTATATCAGTTATCTGGTTTCCATAGTACAAGCTCTGCTTAGTTTGGGATCAGATGACCGTGTGTGAGGAATGTCCCAGGATATTTATTTATTTATTTCAGAAATAGGACAAAACTCCAAGTTTTGCTACCATATTTTGTAGGAGAGGTAGAGCATAGCGTTATTTCACTCAAAGAGCAGCTCAACTGGGGATTTCGTCGGATACCGAGACGAAGGTCCCGGGTTCGAATCCTACATGAGCTTGAGCTTTCGGTGAAGGAAAATATCATGAGGAAGCTATAGCACGGTGGTAGGGTACTTTGTAGTACCCGTCTGGCTGGCTACCACCCTCAAGTTGAAAATCTGTCACCAAGCATCTATCGGTGTGTTCCGACAGCTGCACTTGCGAGCCAGTTCCTTCTAGGTTTTCTGTGCTTACCACCTTCGACCACATCATCACTTACCATATTGAGATTGTGGTCAAAGACAGGCCTATACACAGTAAAAAAATATGTATGCTTATTTGCTGAATTAGTTATATAAAAAGGAAGTAAAATTTCCAATTGATTGAACATCACATACCTTGGTTAGATTGCGGTCAAAACAGACCTATACCTAGACAAAAAAACATAAATTGTTTGTTGTTGATTTGTTTTTTAAAGTAAATTGTAACTCTAAACTGGGGGCCAAGTCTGCTATTTCAATTGTGTTCCAATGAACTTTCAGTGGTGTCAAAATTGTAACCATTTACAGTTTTGGTACTTTACTTACTAAGAGAAGTGTCATTATGGCACAATTTTGACACCACTTTAAGATCATTGGAACACAATTGAAATAGCAGACTTGGGCCCCTGGTTGAATGAAACACCTAAAACAGTGGTTAGAATTGAACGTCAGCGCAAATTCCCCGAATTTCCGAGTCGAATGAGCACGTCTAACATTTCACAGCTCTATTTAGCCAGCGGGCCTAATTACCATAATGCAACATAGCGACGAGCGCGACGATTTTGATTACATTGCCGCCCGACGCGGTGAATGCTAATATACCGAGCATATAAAATCGTGATGCTATTGCGAAATTTCTTTGCCCTGTTTTTTGTTGTGTGCAAATGAATGAGGCTTTTATTGGAAGGGATTTGATAGGTGCTGATTTTTAGGGTCCGCTTCCAAAAGGTGTAGGTTAGCTTATTACGGAGACTACGCCGTCCGTCCATTACTGCAGTGAATAGCTTTTACTAATGCCTCTATGGTAGAATATAAAAATGAAATTAACTAGCCAACACCCAAGGTAAACAACGAGTTTCCAACATTTTTTTTATGTTCGGGCTCTATATAAAAACTATAAAAAAAAACATTTTAGGAATACCAAACGTTAGTTATAAAGCTTCGCTTCAAAATTACTATGCTGGTATGAATCAAACTCATGTAGTGACTACGGTAAGGGGTTTCCTATAACCCGACTAAAATTGTATAAATAAAAAAAAATACAAAGCCTTGAATGGAACAGGTTCTCAAGTGCAGCTGCAATGCCGAAACACACCGTTATGTAGGTGTGCTTGGCGATAGATTTTCAACTTGGGAGTAGTACACACGGCTACACATCAAGCTATAATTTTCCAGTATAAGCTGATCTCGCATTGTATGGGATTTCCAACCACCCTGCTCCGTTTAGGCCAACTGTCCACATTGGCATCGCAAAGGACTTAAAAAATTCATATCTAGGAAATCAATCATGGAGTGTTTTGGCAAAAATCATACAGCTATAAACGCTATATTACATTTATTTAAGCAGGTGCACTGCACCGATGACAGTGCAAACGAGGCTAATCTCGTTAGCACGTTGTGGACGCGGCGAGTAACTTTCAGAGTTACTATGCCGCGTCCACAATATGTATTTCTTATATTTATAAGCTGTCACTAATTATATTAGTATCAACCTTAGAGCTGGTAATAAAAATGTACAAATAGGTAATTGATTAAAAGGAAAGGCCATGTCTATAAATAAACCTGAGTAATGATAACAATGTTGTCGATTGCAACAATTATACAAGTTTTATAACAAAACAACCCCACATATAATCCAGTATTAATCAAATCAACAATGTATTAAATTATTCCATATCCATTCATTGAGCTACGTATAACTACGTATAGAGAAGACGCCACACATCACAACTATGTTCCGTTCAAGTGAGGCCATCCGGCCACACTTATTGTTGTAGAACATCGAAATAGTATCGATGTTGTAGAACGATGAACGAAACGCGTAAGCGCCGTGAAAATCACGGCAAAAGCGCTAATACGTGAAACTACTGTCTGCTTAGACGACTAATTATTGTTTCAGCCTAGAGAGAATTATAGTTTACTCTAAAAAAAATAGGACATAATCTTTGCTAATGATAGCTTCTCTATACGTAGTAATAATAACTCAATGTATCCATTAAAGTTATAAAAATAAACGTCAATTGACTCATAAAATGCCAGAACACGCCCTAAACGACTTATTCGCAGAATTTGTGAGTCACAAAAATCCCTGGCCGGGTATAGCGTCATGATTGCACCTACGTTTTAATTACAGATGGTAATCTGCTTTTAGCCAAAGCTGACGAACTTTCTGGAGTTTAGGCAAGCCTCAAAGGGACGTGTGTCAAAGCCCTTTTGAAATTTCGTGAAAAGATGACAGTTTTGAGGTTTTCCAAGGAGTTCCCTTTTGACGGCAATTAATATCTATGTGGGATGCGCTTGAAAGAGGTTTTGGAACTTTGGGCTTACTGCTAAATAGTTGGTTTAACTTAATATACAGAGTGTTTTTTTTTCTACCCAGTTAGGGCAAGTTATGAACTTCTTAGAGAAAAACGCTGAAAGGAATGAGCAGAATTTTGAAGAAAATAAAAATGGCATAAAAAAGTGTGTAAATATGTAAATGTTTCAATATTTTTTTCTATATTCTGCTTCTACGTCACAATACGAATAAAATTATGTATGACAATCTAGGTCACAAGTTGCTAGGAGTTATCAAAATTGACCACTAATTGCTTGTCAGAATCTAAGAGCTAATTCTTTATGACTAAACATAGTGAGGGAGGTCCCTGCGAGATCTGCTCCACCTCGTCAAACTTTACGCAGGATAATGGTCAAACAAAATATAAAATAATATTTTGGATAACTTCAAGCAACTTGTGATCAAGATTGTCATCTATAGTTTTGTTCATATTGTAAAGTAGAAGCAGAATAATAAAAAAAAAATGTTATATATTTTATTAAATTATTAATGCCACTTTTATTTTATTCAAAAATTCAGCTCATTCCTCTCAGCGTTTTTCTCTCAGACCTGTAGTTCAGAATTTGCTAATACTAACTAGAATAAAAATACAACTTATAAAGATACTATCTTTAAATTAATTGTCAAGGTTTTGGAAATTGATTTGTGTTAAACTATTGTATGCCCTCATTAAAGATCAATAAATTATGAACAAGAATAAGTTTGCGTAAGTTCCGAAATTCATAATAAGTCTTTCTAAAAATAGTCGGTAACAATTTCTACGTAAGGAACCTATTTTGCTTGTAAAACAGGCATATCGTGTTAGTTAGTATTAGTTCAAAATTGTTTGTTTTTGCTTTGATACAGTACCTACGTACAAACTGAGGCTAACGAACCGTATTGGGGGACAAAAACACAATACTGTTTGTCAAAACTGTATGATATATCGGTTAGTGCAACGACCACAGATTCAGGTTGACTCAAGCGTTGCATACGGTTCCACAAAATTTATAACACAATTTTACGGTGTACGATTTTATTTAAAGTCGGGTAAAATATGGTTCGGCTGGAAATACATCTACTTGTTTCTTCTTGATTCTTTGAACTCTTAAAGGGCTTTGATTTTATAATCATCATTTTAAATAGTAATGTACCTACTAACTGACTTAAAAAAATGGTTTAATCTTATAAAGGTGACATAATGAACAAAATATTCTTAATAAATATTGTATGTACATGCAGTGTATTGACTTCATTAAATAGGCTTACTCCTAAAATCCCCCCTGAGAGAATCGCCCTGAGGGGGGTAAACTGAACCCTTAAAATGATCCAGAAATCCCCCTTTTCATTTCGACTTATTCCACTTTTCCCCCATATTAATTTTAATTTATTTCAAGTAATACGGAAGTAAAAAGGGCTATAATAAAATTTGCGTAATACGATTACGACCCCAAAAATGCGAGCCTCTCAGCAGACACTTTTAAAAATCAATCAATCATCCTTAATTCGTCTACTTGTTAACATCCCAATTGACAGGACCTTTTTAAGGCAACAACCCTAATTTCGGGGGGCCGTGTCCAGGGATTCACCGCCATTTTAAGATTTACGAGCACCGGCTGGCACGGCATCCATTTTGTTAAAACCTACTCACGTGCAACATGCAAAAGCACTCGACCTGAAAACTCCTGAAATGTGCTGAAACTACTCAAGCCGCGACATCCGAAATGCGCGCCGCTTGGGGCCTTTGTAATTAAATAATTTTCATTATTTTCACAACACCATTACCAACGAAAGTAATTATGAGTGGCATAGAGTTTTGAGTGCGAAATGAAAATTTATGAAATATCGGATAATCCTCCGTTGTAGGTTTAATTACGCTGATTTATTTTAAATAAAATGCGACCCGTTGTTTTTGGGCTCCAGTTTTTGTTTCGCATGAAAAGTTTATTAGATGGTTACTTAAAACATTGACTTGTATTTATGTTATGCATTTAAATGATTATTTAACACGAGTTCCTTTGCAGTTAGTGCAAAACAATGTTAGTCAGTACGTAACTGTACGTTGTACTTCAAAGGAATTGATGCCTTTTCTTGCCTTAAGATGACACCGTGGAAATAAATCGTTCCTTGAAAGGCGTGGCCTAGCCGGCCGCGCGGGGGGCACCGCCCCTAGAGAACTATCAAAGTTTTAAAAAATCCCGCCACCACTAGATACGTTCGGCCGGACTCGGGCGACGCCGGCAGAAACACGAAAGCCGAACCGCCATCGTTTAAATTACAGAGTATATTTTATAGGAGAGCAGTAAAAGTTTATTTTTTTATTACACTTGTTATAAACGATTTTTAACCAAAAGCTATAGTAATTACTCATATTTGTACGTAAATACGAGTTTATACTGTGTAAGTATATATCAGTATATATAAGGAAGCGCTCGTGGTGTAGCATGATTAGCCGTTCTTAATCGATCGGCAAAGTTAAGCTACGTCTGTCGTGGTCGGTACCTGGATGGGTGACCGTCTAGTGGTATTTCATATCGAGCGTTTCCGTGCTTCGGAAGGCACGTAAAGCCGTTGGTCTCGGTTATCACTTAATTGTGATAGTCGTTAAGCTAGTTGGATGCCTACTAGGCGGCTTGAAAAATTCCAACAGTAGGTTGACCACTAGCCTACCTCCACCAATCCGCAGTGGGCACGCGTGGTGGAGTATCTGCCCATTCCCTTTCACTCTCATTTGTGAAAGGAGGCCTGTGCTCAGCAGTGGGACATTATAGGCTGATCATGATGATGATGATGAAGTATATATGCTGCGGGTAATGAAAAGGGTATACGGGGTGGATACGACAATACGAAATTAAATGAAACCACGTAAAGTACTCCTGTATACGGTCAACTTTTACTACGGTACCAAATATGAAATCGCAAAAAAAAATGCGATGCTTTTGGTGGTACATTATCTGCGACATCATAGGCTGGCTGCGGTGCGGGCGATACCAAGGATGCCAAAAATTATTCTATGGGTTCTACCATGATCTTTTCACTACGGATTATTTTTGTGGAGATTGTTCCCTGTGAATCATAAATATTTTATTTTATTTATAGCATCTACAAAATTGAGGAATGTTAATAGGTATGCAAAAGCGCTTAAAAATTTGTATCAGTAGAGCAATTACGTATACAAATACATTAGCTTTTGTTTCGTTCAAAAAAACCAAGTAGTTATGATTTTACAGACATTTAAAATTCCCCTAAATATCGAGGCCCGCTAACGGTCACGTGACCGCGAGGTGACGTCATGTTCCAACGCTCCGTTCACTCATATTAGCCGCTAGCGGTGGTACGTAGGTATCTTGCGTTATTAGTGGAAAGTATTTTGGATTTGAAAAAGGGCAACTGTAAAATCTACATAAAATAAATGGACTTTTGGTTGAAATGAAATGAAATTGTTTACTTCGCCAGAAAATGTCGTACAATTTAGGTGGAATCTTAAAATAAGGTCTACACATTTCGCTACAGAATAGCATGTAAAACTATTTTAAATTGAATCTAATAATCAATGTAATATAATAAAACAACATAATTAAATAAGATGTCCAAATCACATACATATATTTTAAAAGTTTTATTATTTATCGACGAATAGTTATTCCGTTGCCGCCGAAAAGCAAGAAGATAGAACTTACTCCTGTCTGCCTACGGAAGTAGGTACTTATTTACCTTTTAAGTTTCATGTTATAGACAATAAATTAATTATGTTTGTCTATACCTATTTATACTCTTCTTAGTAAATTTAACTAAATAAATTGATATATTGCAAATGTAGCGAGTTGAATAGATGTACTTAACCTTTTCTATGTCTTATCTTTTTTTATACGACTAAGTCGGTAAACAAGCATACGTACGGCCCACCTGACGGTAAGCGGTTACCGTAGCCAAATGGATAGTTGCAACACATGTAGCATTGCTCATGCGTTACCGACCTTTCCCCCCTCCCCAATGAGCTTTGGCTACCTTACTCACGCGCAGGAACACAATCTACTTTATTTATCCAAATAAATAAAATTGAATATGTAATATCAAAATATCAATTTATAAGCGGGTGAAACACTAGTTTGTTCCGGCTGATTTCCAAAACGGCTGGACCGATATAGACGAGACATTCACTGGTAGATAGCGGATGTTATAAGGAATAACTTAAGATTCTTTTACTTCAGATAATTTATAAGGGGTTTCGCGCAAAATAATTAAAACGCTACATGCGGGTGAAACCGCGGCTGCGCTGGGGTATCAAATAACTGCACACTACAAAAGTGGTTAGGTACATAGTAGATAGACTGTCAGTATTCTTACGTCAAAACTATCTTCACAGCAATAAACTTTGCTTTCGTCTCTAAATAGATCAGATAACCCCTTCACAGTTTTTACCCATTTCTCTCACATTTGGACATTCATTGGAACGATTATAAAATCAACTTTTCCGGTGGACTGGTGGTTGTATTATTACATTTTGGCACAACACATGATTTTCTAGTATTTATATTGGAAACTAGCTTTAGCCCGCGACTTCGTCCGCGTAGATTATTTCTTTTTTCTAGATATGAATCATTGTAACAATATAGAGCTTTGTTCATGGCTATATCCCGCCACTACGTGTGATATTTGACAAAAGTTCAGGAAGATTGAGAGCTTACATGCGAGCATGCCACATAAAACTGAAACAGTCCTGCCGCAAATAAACTCTAGGAAATTTCGGAGTTCTTCCCTGTGATTTATTAATAGCCATCGCGAAGAAAACCTCGATAAGGAACTGTAATCTTTTAAATTCAAACGGAAGGTGCTTTGGGATCAATTGTGTACGCGGCACGAGACTGTTTCTCCTCTGGCGGAACCAGTTAATATTTTGGCCTCAATAACATTGCGGCGGAGAACTGTTGCTTGTAGTCAAGTTCTTCAGCACAATTTTGGAGGCCGTATATGTCTAATCAATATGACAGGAGCAGGTACATGCATGAAACGGATTACCCGGCGGATTAAGAGAGTTAAAAAAATGAATAGGATAATTAACCGACTCATCCATATCGATCATGGTGGCAACATTTCATTGATCGCAACGGGTTGGTCATTTTTGGGAGTAGTAGTAGTATACATTTCATCTATACCTAACTTGGTATGTGTACCATCTATTTGTGGAAAGTGTATGTTCCCGATTTGAAGAAGAAGATCTGAAAATCTACCGGCAGAAATATGCATACATACACTGTCCGATTAGCTGAAGAAGAAATATGTTTTTTTGGGAGGTGTCGAGATCGGGATTATTTATCTAAAATTACGCCATGAGACCTATCCACAAATTCCTCAACCATTTCATGAAAGCTGAGGTATTTGCTCATGGCACACGGACAGACAGACGAATACACCTATATCCACAAGTTCCTCAATAATTTCCAGACAGCTGAGATGTTTCTGTCTGTCTGTCAGTCTGAGGAGAGAATTTGCCTCCTTATGTGTGTACCGCTTGTACAACGGACAGTTCTCTGAAGATTTGTTTGACTTGATGCCCACGGGCTACCTTCTACCATCGCAACTCTCGCCATCGACGGGGAGTCCATACTCATATATTGGAACCGAAATGGTTTCTACTGTGCGGTTTCAAAGGAGTTTTCTAGCGCGTAAACTCAGGCTGTGGAATGAGCATGTAAATGGCATGGCGCCAGGGTGTGAAGATATTTCTGTATGGTCGGCAACGCACGAGTGATACATACGGTGACCGCTTACCATCAGGCCGGTCGTATGCTTGTTTGACACCTTAGTATTAAATTTAAATAATAATAATAATTTAAAAATTACCCGTAGAAGACAGACAGACAGACGGATCGACACGGGCGGAGATCTATCCGAAAGTTCCTCAACCAGACAGCTGAGAATTTTTCTCGTGGCAGACAGACAGATAGATGGGCGGCAGTAGGCTTCTTAATAAAATGATACACGTGTACATTATTTTACTTGAATACAAAATTATGTGAATGAACAGCTTAAATACAAAATTTCATCCCCCTTTAAAAACGAAAAGTTGCGTTAGTTTCCAACCATAAGCCGAGATTATAGTGATTTTTACTCCGAAAATAAAGAACTTCAAATACAAAATTTAATCCCCCTGTTCACTCATTAATGCATCAAATTCCAACAACACCGATATTCTTTGCGTTAGTTTCCAAATTTTAATTATATTCCAAGCTTATATAATAAATTTAGTATACTTCCATACACAACTTCATCCCTTTTTTACCCCTTTATCTTTATCGAATACGCTGAAGCACATATAAATTAATTTTCAATCATCAGCCTAAACACAAAATTTGAAGGTCCTAACTTCCAAACTGATGGACTTTCATACAAACTCGCATCCCCTATTTTACCCCCATAGTGGTGTAATATTGAAAAATCCTTCCTAAGTGGATACCTACACTGTATAATTATAAATTTAGTGATGTTTACTATGGAAATGAAAGATTTTCGTATACAACTTAATCCCCCTTTTTCCTCTTCGGGGGTGGAATTATCACAAACGCTGTGACAACTTTACTTTAATTTTCAATCGTCAGCCTAAACACAAAATTTGAAGATCCTAACTTCAAAACTGACGGACTTGCATACAAAATTTCAAGTCATATTTTACCCCCTTAGGGGTGGAATTTCCAAAAATCCTTCTTTACTGGATACCTACACTGTATAATAATAAATTTAGTGAAGTTTATCGTGAAATTGAAGGCCTTGTTTACCCAACTTCATTCCCCTTTTTTCCCTTTCGGGGGTGGAATTATCATAAATTCTGAGATAACTTTACATTAATTTTCAATCGTCAGCCTAAATACAAAATTTGAAGATCCTAACTTCAAAACTGACGGACTTGCGTACAAACTTTCATCCCTTATTTTACCTCCTTAAGGGTGGAAGTTCCAAAAAAAACCTTCCTTAGTGGATGCCTACACCGTATAATAATAGATTTAGTGAAGTTTACTTTCAAATTGAAGGACTTGCATACACAACTTCATCCCCCTTTTCCTCCCTTCGGTGGTGGAATTATCACAATAGCTGAGATAACTATACATTGATTTTCAATCGTCAGCCTAAATACAAAATTTGAAGATCCTAACTTCAAAACTGACGGACTTGCATACAAACTTTCATCCCTTATTTTACCCCCTTAGGGGTGGAATTTCCAAAAATCCTTCCTTAGTGGATGCCTACACCGTATAATAATACATTTAGTGAAGATTACTTTCAAATTGAAGGACTTGCATTAACAACTCCATCCCCCTTTTCCTCCCTTCGGTGGTGGAATTATCACAAACGCTGAGATAACTATACATAAATTTTCAATCGTAAGCCTAAACACAAAATTTGAACATCCTAACTTCAAAACTGACGGACTTGCATACAAACTTTCATCCCCTATTTTACCCCCTTAGGGGTAGAATTTCCGAAAATCCTTCCTTAGTGGATGCCTACACTGTATAAGGTATCTTTGTGCAAAATTTCAAATCTCTAGGTCCAGCGATTTGGGCTATGCGTTGATATATCAACAATCAGTTTATCATTTTATATATTAAGATTTAATTAAAAGAAACAAATAACCCGACTGCGTAAAACAAAAATTAACTGAAAAGAGAAAAACAAGCGCACACAGTCGGGTTATTTGTTTCTTATAATTAAATTTCCAATATAAATACTAGAAAATCATGTGTTCTGTGTTTTGTTTCTTTTAATAATTTAATTTATTTCAGACTTTTTAGTTTTATACAGAATGAGTTGTAAGTATTAGCTGTATTAGTAAGTAAATGAGCGGTACGGTAAAGTAACGCTAACAACCATCGCAACTCTGTGAGTTACGTACGGTAACCGCTCATGGTACCAATACCTACTGTCCTTGCATTAAACATGTTTTTTTGTAATTTACGTCAAAATGGTAGCACAAAAGTATTACAATGTATACATATATGGAATAGGCTGTTCACAAGCTTTCATTTGATACCCATATTGTTATAATAACGAAATATTTGTTTTGAATATCCCCCCTCTTTTTTTATCCGTAGACGCCATATAAAAATAATATACCCTATGACACTCCTACAGTCAAGACGAATCTAACGGCACCTAATATGCTTAAATCCATCAACCCATTTAGGCTGCAGAGCGTGCCAAAGAAATAGACATACATACATACACTCGAAAAACATAACCCTCCTTTCGGGTCAGTCGGGTAAAAACCAAAAAAGTCATAATCATCTAGGGAAACGTACGGAAGAGCGCGACCCCGTCAGGGTATTTGTTCTGTGAGCGCGATTGACTGAGCGAGCGTTGGAACATGACGTCACACGCATCGAGTACGGGCCGGTGGAATCCAGCGTCGCGCGCTCATTTTAAAATTCCATATCTCGGAAACTAATTGACGTATCGAAATAATTCTTTCACACGTATTTTTTATTTTCTATAGAAAATACGGAGACCTAAAAATCTAAATAAGTGAACTTTCTTCATTATTAGGCATAAAAAGAGATAGTTGTCCTAAGTACACCATAAGAAATAATTATAATAATCAAATCATGTTATAGGTATTTGGTAATAAAATGTAATATAAAGTAATAGAATAAGAATCCGTAAATATAATAACAAATTAGTTGTTATCATAGCTTTTATGGTATGTAACTCGCACTCGGACGGATAGCAGTTTGTGTGACGATGGCGGGCGGGAGCGAGATATCTATGTGTGTGTGTTGAGTACAATGCCCTTGGATGTAGCCCGTCTAATTCAAGTTGGTTGGTACGAGGAATGCAGACCATACAATATCAGCAGTAAACTTTACTTAGAAGGGTTATAAGTTCGTTTTAAATCTATCGATAAACTGATAATGATGTAACTGTCATAAATAATTGCTAAAATGCTGCTTCCAATGCTGATTTTCCTGGTCTTTATTATATTACCCATGTCGTGAAATTATAATTAAATCAACTTTAACACTAAAAAAATACTATAAAATTAATAAAAACAAAACTACACAACTAACTTTATATTTACAAGCACTATTGAACTAGATTATCACACTAAACTTAAATTAATACGATATTACAAACTATAATACTATCTTTAAAGACAATAAAGAATATGCTACGAAAATATTTTATGTTTAAAACTACGAGAGCCGGTCGCGACAACTAGCATAGGTCCGTCGTCGACAAAGGCTACGGCCGAATAATCCTAGCGATGCAAGAGTAGTAATAAATACGTTCACCGTAATTTCGTATGTGCCAAAAAGAGATGACTATAGTGCTCTCAGGTACTCGCCCAGGCAAGCGGCAGCTTTTAATAAACGACGTAAGTACCAAACCAAATATAAATTGTTTATAAAATAACCATGCAATGTATAGAAAATCTGTTCTTCACATCATAAGAAGAATGAATTACCAATTTTTTGCATTAAATTTCACTGTAAAATTCGCCTGCTTGACGGAGTTACAGTAAAAAAGATTTTTATTTAGAGGCTACTTTGGAATTAAACTTTATCGAGAAAATTTCTATCAAACGTGTTTTCCTTCATTGGCAAACCCAATTAAGATCTCAAAAATCATATAATAAAAACTCAGAACCCCAACCCTTGTATTAATTAAGATACAGGGACACAAAGATATCATTTTTTTCCAATATAGCACCTTAAACCTTCGTAATCAATAGAAATATTGTTGCTAGAATTATTGTGGCATAAATAAGAGCTGGTTTGAAAAATAAATTAATATCGCGGAAGTTGAGAGCGGGCGTAGGATTTCACTTTGCCTCTACAAAATAATTATATTCTGTCTCCGGCCAAGCAAATAATTAATAGCGTGAATAAATCTTAAAACTTTTGTCGAGTTTGGTTACTTACCGTATTTATAATAATAATACCTACTTGAAGGAATTTTTATATCGCCCGGTGAATTTTTTTTCAAGGCCACTAAGGATTTACGGGTTTGTTAATGGCGAGAATGTTAGCAAATTAATTAAAGGCTTTATTTTAAGCTTACTAATGCTTGTATATAATTAAATTAATACAGAGAAAACGTGGTGAATTATCATGCATATTTTTATGTTTAAATAAAAGATGTATTTATATAGTGATAACCTATATAACGGGCCCGTTGGCGCAGTTGGTTAAGACGTGAAGTCTTAACCTATAGCGCCACAGGTCGTGGGTTCGATTCCCACACAGGACATGCATTTGTGTGCATGAACATGTCTGTATGTCCTGAGTCTGGGTGTAATTATGTATATTAAGTATGTATTTACAAACAAAAAGTAGTATATGTATTATATCAGTTATCTGGTTTCCATAGTACAAGCTCTGCTTTGTTGGTCATAGATGACCGTGTGTGAGGAATGTCCCAGGATATTTATTTATTATTTTATATTAACTGACCCCATCTGAGATAGATTTAATGATCTTTTGTTTAAAGATATCCTTGGAGCAGTTGAATGGATCGATATCAGCGAAAAGTTTGTTGTAATCACTATCAATAACAATCTGCCGCTAACACACACACACAACATACACCACACTACACATGCACCACACTACACATACACACACAACCCTGACACATGCAAGAACGTAGAAACCTTAATTTTTACTATATTTCGTTTTATTATTATTGTTTCATATTGTTAGTATTATCTTTGTATTTTATAATCTTACAGCTTTTTATATAAATAATTTTATTTGTTTGAACAAAATATTTTTTGTTTCTCGAACTTGTAACCTTTACTTTGATTGTTATCTGTAGAAATCTGTAATTGGCTTTATTTTCCATCAATAATTGTATACTTACCATTAAATTTTGTATCGCTGTTGATTTCTCAAATAAATAAATATTATATAATCAACAGGTCTTGTACCTTATACTACGAACCTTTTCTAACAACAATTCACCCAGGATAGATTAGCGGACTTCACATGCCTGTTAATTAGATTTCATGATCACTAATACCTAAGTTTTTGTGTAAATCAAATACACTTCAAAATGGAAGGATTGGTGAAAAACAAAAGCTATGTTTCCACGTTACCCACTGTGAGGCGAAACTTTAAGTTGGGATCAAGTGGCAAAGTCTTTCTCTGAGGTGCTTAACTCGGTACCTCGACAGAATCCGTAATGTGATCGTGACGAAACTTAGATATTCCTAATATTATGCAGACAAAAATACCGTTTTAGTTGGCAAACATTACCCCACTTAACTCAAAAAACGCTATTTAACAATAAAACGCTATTTAACCAGTCGCGTCAATATCGTCACATTGATGCTGATTCTGTTGTTTACAACTAAACTAATTTTAGTTTCACTATAGACGTACCCCTTACTCATATAGCGCTATTTAACTAACATACTGATTAAGGTCACGTAAATAATGTCACATTATTTGACAATGACAATAGAGTGACGTTATTTACGTGACCCTTTAAAATAGTATATTAGTTATATAGCGCTTTATGAGTAAGGGGGTAAGTTGCTAACAAAGAACATTACAAAAGGATGCAAGAAATTTAGTCCTGTCAAATTAGTCCAATGCTTGTTTTCAATATAAATTTAGTCGCCATCTATCGCGGTTACGTCTAAATACCCGCAAATGACGGCAAAGACTAATTTGATAGCTTGAAATATGTTTTATCTTTTTTCAATAATGTTCGTAAGATGATGTGACTATAATTAGTGTAGTGCGATTTACAACAGAATCAGCACCATGGTTTAGGACCACCATAAGGACATTATTAACGTGACCATTTAATCAGTTTAGTTAAGGCCGTATATTATTAGACACTCAGCTGTCTTTAAAATTGATTACAATGGATAAAAGAGCTCAAATTTCTAAAAAGGTAGAGATATAAAATACACCCGGACACATAAATACCTCTAGACGCGATAAAAATTGTTACCATTAATTAAAATAAAGATTTAGAAAAATAGTGTTAATAATTAAATTTTACATATAAATTAGTAGAGCATACCAACCCAGCGCACGACTAGTAGACCGCACTCGTAACATGGTTTCAAACGCCATATATAAGGCATATTAATGAATGAATAATATTTACAGTTTTTAAATTATTTAAATGTTTTTTTTTAATTATTAGTATTCTTTTGGTAGATTAAGTGGGCTGCTTTTGTAAGACGACTTAAATGTGACGGTGTATAAGTTTATCGTTGAAAGTGCAATCACACAAAACTTATAAGGAACCGGACCCACCTTCTAACGTCGCTTTATCACTTATTACCATGGTAACAGCAGAACAAAGAATTTAAAACGTCCAGAAGGATAGTCGCCTCTATGGGAACATGAAATAAACAAGCCAGAATTGACAGTATTTGACAGCCGTGCGCAGTACGAACTGAGAGCGATTTGCTCAGGGAGCCCCTCAAGCGGAGTGAAATTAAATGTCATGCTTTATAGTAAGGCGGATTATCCATCTGGGTAGAGGCACGATGCCCTATGAAAATCTTTGCAGCAGAATAAATAAAATAAAATTCTACCGGTTTTTTTTATTTTCTCTTCAAAATCTTGCAATCTTCATTAAGCTTGAAAAATACGTATAGCAACGACAACTTTGAGTACATAATTAAGTAAAAACGAGGTAATTACCACTTTATTAATAATGTTATTAGAGCGCTGGCTATACCCCTATAAACCCGTAGAACCCGTATTATATATAGTCATATATATTAAGGATTGTTGTTTGGGTTCATTCTTAATTCAATTTAATTTATCGGCAAATATTTTATGAATACAAAGAACAGAGATGGATTAATAGAGTCCAAAAATACCTTATTTAATTACTTCGGTGAGGAATGTCCCAGGATATTTATTTATAAGCCGGCGAAATGTAATCGAAAATCCTTTCTGATGCCAATGTACATATACTAGGATGGCATTCCATTTGAATTTGTAATAGAATTTATTATGAGGTTATTATAGTAGCGGTATTTGGGCATATTATATGAGCAACAAAATGGAGTAAATGTTAGCGAGTATAATTTTATCGGAACTAACTTTTTACTGTTTTTGTTTAAACTTTTTTTATGTAGTCGCTTTCCGCGTCTGTCTACAGAACATATTTAAAAAATCAAAGTGTTTCGTAAACCCAAACTGACTAAACTTTACGAGATAATTATATCAAAATGATGAAAAATATTTAGGTACAAACACGTCCGCGTATATCCTATGGATAACCCACAGTAACCATTTTTATGCGATTGAGTTTTTTTTTTTTTTTTTATACCACTGAGGTGGCAAACAAGCTTACGGCCCGCCTGATGGTAAGCAGTTACCGTAGCCTATTGACGCTTGCAACACCCCCCAAGCAAGAACCCCATGCAAGTTTTGTTTGTGGGTTCGAAAAAATTCGAACTTTCGAAGTTGTTTTGACCCATATAATATGAATCCTTATCTAATTAAATAAGTTAGTCACGACGGACATTTAATTTAGATAAAGTTTCCTCTTTACAGAAAATCATTATCATTTATATTTTACAAGATATCACAGATTTAAAATTAAGAAGAAATTGTATTCCCGATACCGTGAGCGGGCAGGCCGAGATGGGCGCGGGCGCGCAAATTGTTCGACACCACATTATGATATTGCACCCGTGCGAGCCCGGGGCGGGTCGGTAGTACATACAATTATAATTATTAGTACTATGGTTGTATATTACACCACATAGTAAATATATTCAAAAATATGGTTCATATTAAATTAAAATCAAAAAGTACAACATACATAAAAATTTCAGTAGGTATACTACAAATAATAAGCAGTTAATTCGATATTAACTCTCACAAAGTTCTCACAATTGTTACCTTAGCAATTCGCCAATAAATTACAAATACCTATAGAAAGTCTAATATTCGTTTCAGGTAATGTAGGGAGGATTACAATGTCAATAATCACAAAAAAATCTAATATCGGAGGGAAGAAAATCCTATTTACTCGTCAAGATTTATCATAGAGACAGGTATTTATAAAATGAACGAAAAAATTCTTATTGACATACACATAATATTCTGATGATTGAATGTAAGTATGAAACCCCGATACATTGATTATTCATTAGGTATAAGGAAATGCTGCAGTCGATATTTAATAATATGTAAAGTACATTTATCAACTATCTATAACTCTCTTACATTGTTCAAAGCATACTGTCAAACCTTCTACACGAGTGGCCTGTGGACCAACTATACGCAGAAGGCAATCAGTGCCCTGATAGTTCCATACAATAATGGCTTCAGAGTCCTGTTGGGACTGCCAAGATTTTGTAGTGCCTCAACTATGTTCGCTCAGGCTAGAACCGACGACTTTTACGCGATCATTCGTAAAAACAGCGCTTCCATACTCTCAAGAATACGGTCTAGTCCTGGCACACTTCAGGGCACTGGTGTCCTGAAGACTTTATCGAGCAAATTTGATACGCCTTTACGCGTTTTATAAAACATGCCATAGATATTATGATAGTGTGATCAAACTGGAAATATGTAAACAATTTTTATTATAATCTTTTATTAATTTGTCATTTTATTTTATTTTTTAATAACATAGCTTTTAAAAAAAATGAATTACTAAAAAGTGGGCCTCGTTGTCACAATAAAGAATATTATTATTATATAGGGCATGAACAAAAAACATATAGTTTATTTTATGTATACTTCTAATGTAGGTCCTATACCGGTGGATACAGCAATGCGACAATAAATAAAATCACGTAAAGAATTCAATAAATGTACACAATACGAACAACTTTTGCTATCGGACCCCACCATCGAAATCGCAAAAAAAAACAGCTGTTTCATACATTTTAGCCGAGGAGAACTTTTGTATTGCTTTTTTGCGATTTTGAAATTATAATTCGAAATGATAAGCTGTACAGTACAACAATTTGGATCCATATTTAGAAAACAAACCGCTAGAAAAGGTCAAGGGTGATTCGGATCACGCCATCGACTCTCATTGGTCATTAATAATTTGCGTTCGATAATGCAAATTGTGTCGAGTAGCAGCAATGGTTGTAGATCTGCAATTTGTATTTTTATGAAAGTTAAAGTTCTGCATAACCAGTATTATTTGTCCCACTCCAGTTTATTTCATAAAGTTTATCTTGATTGTCTTACAGTTACTATCATCCTTTTGCACAGGGACAATAAACAGAGTGATCGGCCACAGAGGGTGCAACCTCAAAGTTCCAACTTTCGCGGTTTTCCCACGAGCCTACGCCTGAGCCTAGTTGTGGGACGTGTGGGGTTGCTTTTAATTAAATTATTTACTATTTTGATGATGGGAGCAATTTTATACACCAACTAGCTGACCGGCTTGACTTCGTTCGCGTGGTGTCTACCCTTATCACTTAGGGGTATGAAAAATAGATAGTAGCCGATTCTCAGACCTACTGGATATGCATATCAAATTTGGTAAAAATCAGTAAAGCCGTTTCGGAGGAGTAAGGTAACTAACATTGTGACACGAGAAGAATTTTATATATAAGATATTAACTCTGAAACTATTATACTTATATAACACTGTTGAATGATGCAATCTCAATAGTCTATCTTTCTATTGGCTTGTCGAAGTCATAAATACGATCTCACTAAAAACTAAAATTTGGCACTTCCCTACCTATAACTATATCACTTTTCATACATTAGTATGGAACGTAACCGAGCTGTTAGCCCAGATATTCTAGCGCAGAAGCCGATTCAAGCATTCGAACGAAAACTGTCGGAAATCTTGAAAGCTTCCGATTGCTATACGAAGCCAAAGAACGCCTCCAATCTGAGTGAGTGCTTGAGCGAACTTACATATTTCCTCGCAATGACTAGCTTTTTCTAACGTACTCCTGGAAAGTTTGAATTCAGAATTTCTTCTTTGTCTATGTCAATTTAGTTCAAATTCTCTTATGGTTTTAATAATATTGTGGTTAGATTGGCACTGACTTTTGAGCGCCTCATTATAGTATACTATAGCTCAGAGTATATAAATACTACGTACAAGTACTAGTCACTACCCGAGCCTATACTGTCACTCGTGTTGGGAAGCATCTAATAATTATATTAAAGTATAAGCAGATATAAGAAGGAATATTTTAAAAAGTATTTAGTAACTTTTTGTTTTTGAATATTACTCAAGAATATTTTTATACTAATAATATTCTGAAGCGTATAAAGTCGCAAGTAGGAGTAGAAGAAGATTAAAAAATCGTACGTATCTGGATAAAGATCTCATGGGTTTTTATCGTGGTTAAATTTGATTAAATTAAAAGTTAAAATACGTACCTTATATCTGGACTGTGATTGAAGAACCTGATAATTATACAAATTAATTCCCGTGGCGGGACTTCGCGACATCAAAATCGCGACCTAAAATAATTGAAATGGAAAAAGTCAGCAATCATTCAAACTTCAATCAAAAGTAAATATGTCGCATCACCGATGAAAGGTCTATTTTATTATTCACTTAAAAACTTTTAACGAGAAAAGTTAAGGTTTAAGCTTCAAGATTTTTTTGTTCGTATTAAAATCTTTAATGTTTGGACATTTTTGGGAAATTTTAAGTTAATAAAATACTGACGATACGAAACGATATGACTTGATACGAATATTGTTTAGGTTTTGAACTCTTATGGTGCGTCCATGCTTGGCGATCCGAGTACGAGCCGAGCCACGAACGAGCACACTGCGAGCACGATTCGCGTAGCGTGGACGGGTTTGCGAGCCTCGAACGAGCATTCTTAGCGTGCTCGACTACTCTCCGCCCGATTGTCAGTTTTTTCACGACCACAGGGATTCGCATCGCGCTCATTGTATGTATGTCCACGCTTGAAATCGCGAGCAACGAACGAATCCTGTTCGTTCGAGGCTCGGCTCGTGCTCGCTTCGCGTAGCATGGACGCACCATTACATTTATTCCATCACTCTACTCTTATATTTACCTAATATCAATTAATTTTGAAGTATTATTCCTCACTTTTATTTTAGTTTAGTAGTTCATGTTATTATGCAGTTTGTATGCCAAGTTATTGATACTCCGCACGTGAGTCAAGCGTGCAGTTAGCATAAACGTGCAAACGATTGAAATAAAAATGCAAAATGGCTGTTTACGAACTACCACTGGAACCGGATATTGCAACGACATGGTGAATATTGAAAAAGTTTCAATCCACAGATTTTCACACAGTTACGGTACCACCTGCCCTGGGGAATTGTTAGGCTTATTGGTAGAAAGAAAAATAAATACCTAGCTGTATATCACAGGATTAGGCTTTATAAAATTAGCAATACCAATTACCGACACAAATTTGATTTATTTTATGATAAACAAATGCTTTGCTTTTATTACTAACGCTTCTCAGTAGTAATAACATTAAATAACGAAACTTTTGCCATCATAAATCAGCTTTATTTAAATATTTTTCAATATGAAAGTACGAGTTCGGAACAAAAATCTTTGCCCCGGTCATTTTCATCTAAATATATGAAAATTCCTTTTAGTTGGTCCAATAACACATTAACAATAAACACAATCCGCCATTGATTTGCTAAGCCTTCCTTTGGTATCATCTTTCAATACATTAATATAAAATAAGACTGCTTAGCTTATAACGTCACAGTTAAGCCGAGCTTTCGATTCCCTCCATTCCGGCGACATTGGGACGAACAAATCCCTCTTTTCTTAATCTCTTTTAAGGCCGAGCTGTGAAAAATACAAATTTTTACCATAACTAATCGTATATTTTGATACTCTCAGAGCACTGATTGCTTGCTGTGGGCTTAGTGCACGGGTTAAGCGTCATAAAGGCTTAGTAATATGCTTTGTCTCACTTACCTATGCATAATGGTGTTGAAATGCTTACGTTACAGACAAACGAAACGATTTTTTAAATGTATACAGGGTTGTTGGTAAAGCTTCAACATCTTTCCAGGACTGTATTATTTACATATGGGCGATGTCTGCCCCACGCGTCATACTTGTGAACAGGTGCTTTTGGGGGCTGGTCTGCTTAAGTTTGCCATTTATTTACTTATTAAATATAGATTCAGTCTACTTTGTAGTTTTGCCGCCGCGCCGGGCACGCAATTGTTGTCAGTGCGATTAGAATGTAAATCTAAGCTTGTTTTGAAAAGAGTAATTGCTGAGATTATCTCTCTTCTCAGCAAATGCAACCTTCCGAACCGGTATTAGAGTACCTATTAGAGTCAAACTTTTCATAAGTGCCTGCGAAGGTCTATTTGAATAAATGATTTTGAATTTTTTTTGAACATCATGAATAAAAACTTTTGTTCTATGACTTTTTACAAATCATAATACATTTACAAAAACAAACTTTCAAGACTTCGTTGTTCTATCTCTATCTAATACATTTTTATTCTGTATTTTTTGTACCTACGAGTCCCGTGTACTGTCTCTCAGTCATTTGCTACGCGTAGAGTTCGTAACATTTAGAGCGTTACATTTAAATATATTTATTTTTGTATGAAAGTCTGATGAATTATTAAAAGTCATAGAAAAAAGTTATCATTACCTATGTTCTCATAACTGCTCTTGAGCACTGGTTTCTGGACTTTGTGCTTACCAATTACATCACTAACAAAACTGAGATTGTGATTAGAGATACAAATCGTAGCCATAACTCTTCCTGACCTTGTCACAGTAGAGCAACTCTACCACAATTCTAAGCAAACATTTCAGTGTGCAAACACAGCGTTAAACCAATTTAAAAACTTCAGCGAGACTGAACGCCGAAAAAGGTGGAATGAAAATTTACACAGGATTCAAAGTTTCCCAAATTTAGTTTTAAGTTTATGAATAATGAATACCTATTCGCATGAATTTACATTCTATTGTATGGTTGTGAAACTATACTTGTCAACCAGCCAGCCAGTTGGATTCCTCCTATCGCGCCGCTGGTCGTGGGTTCGATTCCCACACAGGACATGCATTTGTGTGCATGAACATGTCTGTATGTCCCGAGTCTGGGTGTAATGATGTATATTTAGTATGTATTTACAAAAAAAAAGTAGTATATGTATTATATCAGTTGTCTGGTTTCCATAGTACAAGCTCTGCTTAGTTTGGGATCAGATGACCGTGTGTGAGGAATGTCCCAGGATATTTATTTACTTATTTATAACTTAAAAACTATACGGGGTGGATACGACAATACGACAACGTAAAGTACTCATGTATTCAACTTTTACTATGGGACCAATTTCGAAATCGCATTTTTTTTTACAGCTTTTGCCGAGGACTATGTACCTTTTGTATGAAAAGCAGTATTTTTTTTTTTGCGATTCTTTGCGATTTTTGGCGACTCGCACTTGGCCGTTTTTTTTAATTTATTGCTTGAATTTGAGGGATTTTGGTTTTTTGCAGTTTTGTCTAGAAATTTTACACATGAAAGAGTTTTGCGTTCTGGGGGTGGCGTATTGTTCCATAATGTGGTTCTATACTCAAGTAACGAACCCATTTCCATAAATACAGGTTTGAAAACTTGTATCTATGTCAAAACTTATTTTTTATACAACTTGAAACTCAAATCCAAACAACAGAAATCGACAAACATGCCCCAAATACCACACGAACCAGGCCTAAAACGTATTTTATTATGTGCATACTGTCGTAAAAATGTAAACGATGACAACTCCAACAAAGGGGAAAAAATGCTCACACCCCGCATGGTAGAACCAAAACGTTATGATTAATTCAAGCCACGGTAATACGTTTTATTTTATCATGGCGTTGACTAAGCTCAAGCTATGAGGTATGTGACGAAATGGTAACTCACTCGATAGAAGCAAATACATTTCACGTGTATTTCCCATGCTAGCTGATAAATGTCGGTGAGCTATGAAAATATTTGAGACGTGGACAATCACGCAAAGGGATAGGGAAAGACTGGAAGCATTTGAAATGTGGTGTTGGAGGAGAATGGAGAGGATTATCCGAATGGTGACGAATGAGGAAGTATTGAGTCGAGTAAAAGAGAAAAGGAACATTATGGAGACGATAGAGAATAGGAGGGGAAATATTTTTGGCCACCTTATACGACACGACGAATTTATCAAAAACATAATAGAAGGAAGATAGAGGGAAAGCGAGGAAGAGGAAGACGAAGAATAAGTTACACAGATCAAATGAAGGCAAAAATAGGCGTCGTGTCGTATAAGGAGGTGCAGAATGTGGCTAATGATACAGCAGGCTGGAAGAAGCTACACCGACAAGAGCACAGCTAGAAGATGAAGATATTTGTGTTTGGATAATGGGCTGCAAGCAGTGTATGGCGTATGATACTTTCATATTCATGTTGGTTTTTCAGTTTTTTTTTTGATTAAATTTTCGATGAGTCTGCTATATTTGTTAGAAATACCTCTACATGCCGTTATTTCCCAAACCACGATCTAAAACCTCCGAATATTGCCAATTAAGGCAATATTAAGGAGAGAGAAAGTTGTCGGCAACTTAGCACTCATTCTGCTTATAACATTACTTACTAAGTGTTATGTAACGAAGTTTACGAAAACTAATCAGGTCCATCAAATAAGAAATATAACAGTTTCGTTATTAAATTATCAAAAGGAAAAGTAAATAGTATTGGCGTGGATGGCAAAATAATCTACCTGGGTTCGCACCCAGTACAAAAATTTGTGTGCATTAACATGTCTGCTTGTCTTGTCTTGATTCTAGGTGGAATTTTTCTGTATTAATAATGTGAATTAAACCACGGCGGGGAGCTCATTCCTCAGGCCGAGCGTTCGCGGAAGAAAATTCCTTTTAGCCCGCACAGTTCGAAACAATTCTCGTTTCAATGTGTGTGGATGGATTCCCCGTCGATGGCGAGAGTTGCGATGGTGGAAGGTAGCCGTGGGCATCAAGTCAAAGAATTCCTTAGAACACTCTCCACTACAAGCGGAGGGAAACACACATAAGGAGGTAAAGTCTCTCCTCAGAATGAGGGGCTCTAAACCGCTTGTGAGCTTGGGATCATCAACAATTCTGATAGCACGTTGCTGAACCAAGTCTAAAGGCCCAAGCTGGTCCCAGGTGCTCCCGCCCATAGATGATAGCAGTACTCCATATGAGGCCGGACCTGCGACTTATAAAGTTGCAGCCTTTCCCCGGATGTGAAGTACTGGCTCGCTCGCTCTGCTTGATTTGAGATCAGAAAGCCATACCTGAAAAATGTCCCGGGATATTACAAACAACATAAAATCAAGCACAGTTTTCCAACAAAGCGTTCCACGTATCAGCTGATGTAAAGATGCTTCGTCTAATTTACATGAAGTAAGTATGAACTAAAATACAAAGCCAAGCCGAATCCGAAATTCACAAAGAGAATAAAAACATATGAGCAAAGAGTATTTACAAAGTCACTTTCAAATATCGTTGAATATGATCATCGCAAAAATCTCTTTAAAAGCATTTTTAGCTTTGATAACTGCTGTTAGCTGCCTTTTACCCTTTGTATCAGATTAAAAATACTTGAGTACTGAATTTTTTAGGTAGTAAAATGTATACGTTAATGAGCAAAATGATACGTTTTATCTTATTTATGAAATTGTACTCAGAATAAAATAGTGTTAATTTTTAATTTATCATACATCGCAGTATAATATAAGTCGACCAACACAATCCCGTAGAACATATTGTGTGAGATTTACTTTGAGTATGCACTATGCATTCAGTTACTCGAACATTGAGAGTCAAACAGCAAGAGGGTCTAGCAATTCTATTGGCTAACGATGATTGAACTATCGTGTTTCGTTTTTCGGAGTTTTGATATATCGCGTCGCGGTCGCGTTACCCTTTATAATTTCCTATAGCATAGGTATATTTTTTATAAATTAGATTCTTACGTACTTGTAAAGTGTGTTATTTTCTGGTATGATAAATCCATGAACATTTGTATTCAGCCATATTAATAAATTAAATTTTTTTTTTGGAGATTGGAAAATAAATAGGGTAAAAACGGGAATTCCGTGAACCCTAAAAAGAAGAATTACATTTTTCTAAAAACCTTGCCTTTTTGGATGCCTCTGCTTCTGCTGCTATCCTAGGAACCTGTGCGCTAAACTTCATGATTCTAGCTCTTGCGGTTGAAGCTGTGCGTAAATATGTATAGATATAAAATATCATTTTATCAACATATCAATGAGAACCTATCCTACCTATCCTGGAGGTTATTATGAACACTAACGTGATAGATTGGATATAAAACTTCAATACAAATAATAAGTTATTCTCCTAACATCAATAAAGTTTCTAGTCACAAGAAGCTTCATATATTTTTTCCCTTATACAATATACACGCTGCTGAATTGAAGATTAATAGCTCGTATATCGTTCAATCAAGAGTTAATACCTATGTATTGACAGACATTTTATATAGAACTTTGGATCAGAGTAAGACTACGTAAGGCTCTTCGTGATAAATGGTGGAAATCATAACCAGTATATAATAAGGTTATTATCGAATGAAAATGTAAGGATTTTTTTATATAGTCATATTTGACTAAAACACAATAGGTAAGATTCGTAATAAAATCAATTAAAAAAGGAATAAATCAAAACTTTTTTAATAAGCGTCTTGCACTCCTAATGCAACCACACCACAGCCACAGTTTTACCATAAGAGATGGTAATATTCTGCCACAGCATCGCGTCGCGACAAAATCTGGTCAAGTTGTGGTTACGTGTAAATAGTTAAGCTGCGGCTTTTTGCGGATGCGTTGTGGTAGCTACAAAATCTTATAATGTGTGTACCGCTTGTTCACGGAGTCGCTGGTGGTCGCGGTGAGGTCGGTATCATACACACGGTCGATAGTGACGGCAAAATGTAGTCCGTGTGAATTCAATTATTAATTTTCGTACAAATTAGCGCCCGCCCACGTGGTGTGGTTGTGATGTGGTTTTGGTACGTGTGAATAGAGCCTAAGTGTTAATAACGCAAAAAGTACACGTGAACTTTGCGACAAAAGTTTCAACATGCTAAAAAACGTCGTTCGATAATTCAACTTATACCAAAGCATGAAGTAAATCTGATAACATTATGTAGATGCGAACTTATAAAGGAACCATATACGCTCATAAAGGACTGACACGCAGAATCATCATATAAACGCCCGTAGAATTACATTAAATTACTTGGCACTTGTTGATTCGTGCGTTATTCATAAGGCTAACGTATAAGTAGGAGAGTGTAACGAGGGTTGAAGACAGACGTGTGACGTGACCACAGGGGCAATAACATGCCCAACTTAACTTGAGATGGGACTTTTAATATAGGACTGTAGTGTCAACACCCTCTTTCTAATACACTTGCAATTTGACAGGACACTTTCTTGTGATGATCTTAAACGGGATGAGGATTTTGCTGAAAGGGATTATTGCTAGATTTTTATTGACATGTAGCTGACAGCACAATTTGAGCAGGCTTTCAGGGTTTGACATTTATTCGTTAACGTTTACTTTGACGTTATTAGAAAATGTACTGATGATGTGAATTGCGACTTAGGTTTTTGCTGATATTTGGTACAATGCAATATTTCATGTAGTGGCTGTATGTTAAAGGAATTAATAAAATAAATAAGATGATCAATTGTTTTGTAAAACAAGTTGAGATACATTTTAGGTGCAGCGCAGACGACAGACTTTTTGTGCAAAGGAGTCTGCGGTACACATAAAGTCTATGTGAAAACAAAGGGTTGTGCGCCGGACTTTTTGCGCGTCGTGTGCTTTACTGCTTAGAATTGTAGCTTCTATTTTCACAGACTTAAAAATTCGGCGCGGTGCGGTGCGGTGCGGTGTAGTCTGTCGTCTGTGCTGCTAACTCTACATTGTATTATTATGTAGTTTAAACAGTGCGGCACTTTCACGGAATAGTTCAGTATTTTCTTAGGCATAGTTTATTGAAAGTTCCTTTATAATCAAACTAGCTGTCTCGCGAGGTTTCACCCGCATTCCCGTGATAAAAAGTAGCCTATAATACTCGGGCATAATGTAGCTTTCTATTAGTGAAAGAATTTTTCGAATCGGAATAGTAAACCAGTGATAGCCCGTTTAAAAAAAACATACAAAAAAACTCTTCCGCTTTATTATATTAGTATAGATATAAATAGTCATTTCCAGGTGTCAGAAACGCATTCTCTCGGTATCCCGAGCAATTTTGGCCCACGTTCTTATTAGGAAAAAAAGTATTCTGTAATTTTCCAGCCCATAAACAATCTTTATACAAAAATCACATGGAACTTTTTCTCCGCCGCTGCGTCAATGAAAGATAGTTCCGCATTCATAAAATGTTTTTTAAAATGTTTTGAAGCGAGATTCAGTAACTTTTTATGCAGTTACTGTGATATGATTTTATTTGTAACAACGTCAATATGAATTTACTTTCTATTGTTGCATTAGAAACTTAAGATTAACCAAACGTAAAATTAAAAATTCCCTCTTTATTTTCACAACTTCCAGTTATCGTTAACTCATTGCAAAATCAATTAATGCTGAAAATGAAATTCTACAGGTGATTTTCTTTAAAGTGAGTAGGTGCGGACCACGTATCTTTTAGTAGGAACCTACATAGTTAATTTATTATTATTATAAAAAAAAAAAAAAATCTAGTCGTTAAATAAATAAAGCATTGTAGTAATTAACGCTTTTATGTGAGTTCTACTCAAGCGTATGTTACCGATTTTTCTACAGGCAAAACACCTGAAAATTTATCGACGCCATCTACTATTATTTATTTGATTACCTACCTCCTTTAACTTTAAGGGATTCTCAATTTGATAAAATATAAGATTCTAGGACCAAACGAGTTTCGGTGATCATTTCTCATGTAAATTTTTTTGCACTTGTCATTGTATAAACTTTCCTATTTTAAAGGATTTCAACCGTGAAACTCAATTTATAAAAATATAGCACCGCATGTCATACCAGACCAAAGAGATTTCTCGCGACAAGGTTTTCGAGCAGGAATAACTGTTTTGTAAATAAACAAGCTGGTTTACATAAGTTTCTACTTGGCTACCATTAGTCGAGTCACGTACGTCACACACAAACTTCTCTCATTGCAATAAAATGTTCATTTTGTTCTGTTCCTCACTTGTGGTAAATGTCGTTTGTATATTTTTGGGATGAACGTATTATGTCCATAGCTTTATCTAATATACGTCAGTGTGAGTAGCCAGTGGTCGATAAATATGTGAATGATATCTTTGTACCCTTCTTAATCATGCAGCAGCAGGCGACGTGTCGCCGCGACACTACTGGTTTCTATGTATTACTATGAAATACCTTTCGTAGCTAGCGACACGTCGCCTCCATAGTAATATATAGGAACGAAAAAGAAAGAAGTAGTGTCGCGGCGACACGTCCCTGATGCTGCTGAAAGCGATCGGGTGCGAACCGGTACCTTTGTGGCGCACAAGGTAATGTGAGATTTGGCATAGTTAATTTTATATGGAAGATTGCATAAATCAATTTTTGAATGATGTTCTAATATGGCCCACTTCCCTCCAATATGGCGAGGAGGGCGATGGCTGCCACAAGCGTCATACTCTTGTGAACTCTTGGTGCGGCTTCTGGGGGCTAGTCTGCATAAGTTTGCTAGTTACTTAATATCGATTCAGTCTACTCTGTATTTTTACCGTGGGGCACGCCTTTGTTATCAGTGCGTTTAGAATGTAAATATTATGTAATGAATCGACGCACCATTATGGTGCGTCCATGCTACGCGAATCTAGCACGAGCCGAGCCACAAACGAACCTAGAACGAGCCTACAACGAGCATGATGCGAATCCCTATGTTCGTCCACGCTATGCGAATCGTGCTCGCAGTGTGCTAGTTCGTGACTCGGCTCGTGCTCGGTTCTCCAAGCATGGACGCACCATAAGCTTGTTTTGAAAAGAGTAATTGCTAAGTTTATTGCCGGCTCTTCTCAGCAAATGCAACTTTCCGAACCGGTTTTAGAGTCAGACTTCTCATAATTACCTGTGAGGTCTTATTGAATAATTGATTTGGAATTTTGACTTTCGACCGCTTTCATGACCACTATTTATACATATTGGAACAATAGTAATTAATAAAACCATGAGATTTGACACGATTTGTAGAGTTGTTGTTGTAACTTGTTGAAACTCGGTACGTGTAATAACTGGACTGAATTCGTACGCCACCATTTTTTTTTTTCCGAAAAAGTGATGAAAGTTGATTTTAATCTGCACCTTGAGAAGCCACCTACAGTGACATTCCGCTTGACAGCAACTAGAGTAATGCGATTATGTTGTCTTGGATATTACTTGTCAAAGGTTTACCCGGCCTTTGTTTCGTTGCCACGATTTCAGGCAGGGCCATAAAATAAGATTTTTAAAGGTATAATATAAAGCAAAACGATACATCGAAAGCTAATATTTAAATATAAAACAACATGTTAAGAATACCGTATACTATTATTATGTAACTAGCTGCCTCGCGCGGTTTCACCCGCGTTCCCGTGATAAAAAGTAGTATAATGTAGCTTCCTATTAGTGAAAGAATTTTTAGAATCCGACTAAGACTGGTAGATCCAGAGATCAGCCCGTTTAAACAAACAAACAAAAAAACTCTACCGCTTTATTATATTAGTACATAAACAAAAAATATATTTTGAAAAACCTTTGAGATTTTTGTAAAATACATTAATTACATACGTGTGATATTTTAATAGTTTTTTTATTTTTAAACAGTAAAAAATACTCAAGAAAATTTGAAACTCGTTCAGTGGCCATACTATCTTTCTTATGATCCCACGCTGTATTTCTTGCGATTTCAGCTAAAATATGAACGCTGCCTCAACGGGTGTGCTCTTAGAATTTGTTCAGGTTATATAAGCTTAACATTGTTTATGGGTTTATAAGTTAAAATGTTAGGAGCTTCATCACCGGAACATTGTTGTTATGTCTCTACTTAGTTGTAATGAAAGAGACGGTTAAAGTATTATTTGTAAAACAATTTTATTGTATTTTTGTGTTTTTTTTACATACATCTCAGGAATTATATAGGTAATGATACCTACAATACGTCCATTGTAAGTTTCATTTTAATTATTTATACTTAGCTACTAGATATGGTAAAGAACCTCATTCTGAAGTTCCACCACACTGTATTCGTTTAACAACCAATACAATGCACACGTTATTTGTAAACTCAGGGGTATCGTCTACAAATAATAATTGCAAGCGTTTGAAAAATAAAACTCCATTTTTATTAAGTTAAGGTGCTTGCATATCCGATGCTGACCAACCTAAAATATATTTTTTTTTGACAAAAACTGTCTTTGAACTGAATATGAAAATAAACATACATTATCGAAAAATATAACAAATATGTACAAAATTCAATCTATATATAGAAAATTACCTCAAGCCTGCCGCTGCTTCCGATTAACGGCTAGGTTCCCGGAAGGCTGGCAGCATTTCCTCTTTTGGATTGCCAAGCTGTCGCGTTGGCGGAAAAAGCTTTGTTCTGGAGCTTTAATCTCAGTGCTTTTGGACTATGTCGTTGTCGTATGTCGTTTTGTCCAGCGTATAGGTATGTCATTTTGCCCAAATGTACACAACAAACATTAAAAATCATATTTAATTAAATCGATTGAAAATTGTATTAATACTAACTCAAATCGCAAGTTTATATCATAAGTCTCCAATTTTAGGCGCTGGGTTTCTCGCAGGATTGTAAAAATGGCCGCCGCCGCCGTCACATGTTGTTATGTTCTTGACCTCGCTATAGCCCGCCAAATTCGAAATAAACCCGCTATGTCGTTTTGTCCGTATATGCCATTTTGTCCTTATTTCCCCTACATGTTAAGAAAAAATTGCTTAACGACTATCTCAATAATATTAGTGATAACCGGGACCCACTGCTTTACGTGCCTTCGGAAGGACATATTTTTCAAAGTTCTGTTGAATGAATGCAGGTGTTCAAAGCTGACATCAGATTTAAGGTCATTACTTACTATAATAGCACCGCTCCACACTGCAACGGCCCGGCCGTCATTATAAAATGTACTGTAACACACATGATTTAGGGCTCACTTGGATGGCAAGTCATTTGCTGTATCGGAGCGGTGCTGTTATATTGAAGGATGATATTGAGAGTTGAGATATCAACACAACTCACAACGCTTTTTTTGCTAATCCTAAGCATAGCCCTTATATAGGATGTTGAATGACTTAAAATATTCATAAACTGTTAAATAATTAATATTTTGAAATATTTGAGGTCACGGTGTAGCACCAATGTAACGGAACCTTAACAAACCCGATCGTTTGATGTTTACATTTAATTAACAAGCAGTCACCATAAAAAAGGAACAGATTTATTTTTGTGCAGTTGGTGGAAAATTGAATCCTTTTTGGTCATTGGTCATCTTGTTACTAGCGTGTATATTTACATAGATAAATTAGTTTGTATCGCAAATATTGTTGGATATTGAGACGATGAATAAATTTTCTAGGAATAATATTTTACCAGTTTTATAAAATACTAGCTGTCCCCTGCGGTTTCACCCACGTTCCCGGGATAGAAAGCCTATGTTCTTCTCCACCCCATAGGCTATCTGCATGCCAAATTTCATGACGATCCGTTGAGTAGTTGAGGCGTGAAAGCGTAACAAACAAACTCACTGTAGTTGAGGCGTGAAAGCGTAACAAACAAACTCACTGTAGTTGAGGCGTGAAAGCGTAACAAACAAACTCACTGTAGTTGAGGCGTGAAGGCGTAACAAACTCACTTTCGCATTTATAATATTAAGTTAGGATTAGGATAGTAAATAGTAGAATGAAAATCCTTGTCCATTAAATTTTAATATTTTAAATGAAAAGTCTGTCATTCTGTCTATTACCTTTTCACACCTATGCTGCTGAGCCGATCGCGCTGAAATTTTGCACAGATAACATAGTATTTTGAGACAGGACAGGGACAGAGGACACAAATCAGGAAATCTTAGGAACGATAAAGCCTACAAACTTGAAATTTTGTAAGGTGTTTTTAGGGTTTAAGCACTCTACATGAAATTCTACTTGAGTGGATGAAAGGGGAAACATTTTTTGTATTAAACTTTTTGTGGAAAGGTTAAGTTAAAGTTATTCCAATTAATACGTACCTACATATTGTATAAAGTAGATTATTAAATTAGGTACCCTCAGATGGATAACCTACACGCTTGTCAGGTTTCTGACATTAAATAGAGATCAAGACAATTACTTACAAACATGGTAATTACTAATTTACTAAGTCAAACGAAAGCAGCTTAGTGAATACATACAAAAATGTTTCACACGTAACATAAACTTCAGTATATTCAACAATACATTTACCAGACCAAAACACCATCGCGGTAGCATAATGTGAAAAGTTCCCCCATAGAACTGACGTCGCGGTAAGGGAAGCCATAGGTTATAAACCTGAACTTTATTAATTTCATGTTTAACAACTATGCGTTGTCTGGAATGAATCAAATTGTTTCTATGAGTAATTCGATTATTGTTTTTGTGTTACTATTATTTTTGCTGTTTTGATAATTAACAAATAAAATAGTTTACCTTGGCTGAATTATGTAGGTAAAATCTAGCTAATATAATAAGGTGAACAGATTTTTTGTTTGATTGTTTAAAACCGCTAATCTCTGGAACTACCAGTCAGAATATATATGGTAGCAAACGATAATGTAGCTTCTTCTTTTCTGTCGGTTCGCTCTTGGCAGAGCGGTCGTGGTCACGTTGAGGCGTCCACATCGGTGATAGAGGCAGACTCGGCTCTCCACACGATCTCTCTCCGTTGGCAGACTGTCTGGTGGAGTCAAATACGCGGTTTCCTACTGCAGACACAGATTAAAGCTGCAGATTTAACTTGGTAAGACCAGCGCATAGGTGACCTAACGCGCGATCTGTAGCTACCTACTCACCAATAGGAAGCTATTATTATCCGCGAGTGTTATGAAACGTTTAATAGTAAACTTTACAGTAAACCTTTCATGCCCTATCTTGCTTGCTGCACTTGCATGTACCGATATTTATTTATTTATAATATTCAGATCTCATGAACATTTGAAATCTTTCTTTTTGTAGCATTTTTATGATAATGGTTGGACATGTGGAGATAAGCTTCCACTTTGGTTAATTGATAATAACAAAAATGCATTCTTAAAAATAATTAGTATTATAAATCAATGCCTGGATAATTTGATTTGTTAGGGACTGCGCTGTCCGAGCTAAGAACTAGAATCACTTTCATAAAATCAACTCAATGAAAATATATTTGAGGCTTTTTTACAACACATTTTATTTCCTCTCACATTTTTCTATTTCCTATAATATTTACTAACAAGAAAACAAAGGCTATGCCATGGTATTAAATTTTTAATAAAACAGTACTCTGAACGCTCGAGAAAGCTCCCTGGGAGACCATGAAACGTTATAAGTTGAAAGCATCCCAGTGTTTTAGTGGACTTCTTATAGTGAACCGGGTAAGTTACGATTATGTCGCTATAATACGTGTACCTACGAAAAATGAAACATAAAGTTCATTGCACTTTCACAGAAAGTCTTCTGCTTGCTGTAATTCTTTTATCTTCTAATTGATGTAAGACGAAAGTTTTACATCTCGAAATATACCATCAGATCAAAAAAGTAACATCCGCGCCTGGACCCATGCTCCACCTGCAAATGTAGGTAAGCTTTGTTGCGATGGCATATTTTTTTAAACGGTTCAGTTAAAAATTTACAATAGAGATGATTCCTTGGTAAAAAAAAGTATTATTAATGCGTCAGTTTAACATTATCAAAAAATATTGAACACGTATTTTTTGATTTACAAAATCATTAAAAAACTGATATAAAGCGAGTCAAAGTTCGGGAGTGAGTAAAAAGTATCTCTATACACTCTAATGGTGCGTCCATGCTACGCGAATCGAGCACGAGCCCAGCCACGAACGAGCTTACAACGAGCCTACAACGAGCACGATGCGAATCCCTTTGTACGTGAAAAAACTGACAATCGCGCTCGTTCAAGGCTCGCGAGCCCGTCCACGCTACGCGAATCATGCTCGCAGTGTGTTCGTTCGAGGCTCGGCTCGTGCTCGGTTCGCCAAGCATGGACTCACCATAACATAACATCATGCTGAACTTCAACAAACCACACCTTCTTATTTGTTTGTTTGATTGACAAAAGAAAAAACACGTGTCTAATATTTTTTGATAATGTAAAAGACCGTCTAAACAGATTCTTTTTACTCAGGCAAACAAGCATACGGCAGCATATGGTAAGCAGTTACCGTAGCCTATGGACGCTTGCAACACCAGGGGTATCACTCGCGCGTTGCCGACCCTGAAGAAATCTCGTCACACCCTTTTTGAAGAACCCCATGCTGTACTCCATTGGGAAAACCACGGCGGGGAGCTCATTCCACAGTCCGAGCGTCCGCGGAAGAAAACTCTTTTTAGCCCTGAAAAGAAAAAGTTAAAATACAGCCACAATAGCTTTTCTTATTTAGTTACTTATCGATGGTGAGATCATGATAAATTGTCACCCTTATTATTTCTTTTCAAGAAAGATTAAAAATTTCTAAATAAATTCTTATTCAAATGCATGTAAATAATATGGGATTGGTCAGTCTTACTTTAAAAGGTAATATAGTAATAACGCAAATATGTTATTTGAGTAAGCCACTTCACTCTGTTTATGTTTGTCGTAAAGTTAAACACATCGCAGTCATACATCAGTCGCTTAGACGTTAAGTTAAAATGTTTCGACGATGAAAGTATAGTTTATTATGCAGTAAATAAAAAGGATTACATTTCAAGATATTCGCTGGTTTACAGCTTGTAGTTTTAAACTTATTTTCTGTTTTATTTTTCAAACACACAAACGCAGTTTTAGCCGCGTTAAAGGTATAAAAAGTAACTTATGTCCTTGTACAGAGTTGTACATACTATAGGCTATTCTGCTTGCCAAAATGTTACGCAATCGGTTCATTACGATTGTTTAAAATTATACTAAAATGTTTTCATTGATAAAATATTGAAAACCTCTAGCATGAAGTCGATGAGAGGACTCATATACCTATTATTATGAACATAAAATGAGTTTTATAATAATAAATAAAATATATTTTTTTAAAGTAAATATACAGCAAAATTATGCTTAACCGTTTTTCTCGCGAGGGACGCACGTCCTATTATATCTTGTTGTATTTTTAACTAACTTTTTAATGAGGTAAATTAAATCACTAAATCATCAGTAAATAATATTTTGTTTTTATTTATACAAAACTAATTTGATTCCAATTTAAGTGGAGCTAACTTATAAACTACTTTTGTTATATCAAGATAAACCGGTTTATGCTACCCATAACTTATGGCATAGCAGAATATTTAACACATTTACACAAAGCAATACAGAAAAGAAATAAAGAAAATACATTTATTAATCACAATCTATCGATACTAATATAAATAAGCTATGCAAGTGGCATAAAAGCAAACAATGCAGAATGTGGCACTCAAGATAACCTATCAAGTGGATGTCAATTTCAGCGAAAATAAACATTTGGGCTGATTTTGTTTGCAACGAAGAAACTTACAACCAATTTAAATTTATATAAACTCCAATA
The DNA here is from genome assembly GCA_947623365.1 of Achlya flavicornis. Classification (NCBI taxonomy): domain Eukaryota; kingdom Metazoa; phylum Arthropoda; class Insecta; order Lepidoptera; family Drepanidae; genus Achlya; species Achlya flavicornis. The sequence continues at coordinate 3,442,757 of OX392473.1, read as the reverse complement.
TCCTTCGGAATCGCATGCAAGTAAAACGTGACTTCGAAGTAAAGCTTGACCGAGATTTTGGCACTGTTAAGTAAATATAAAGGCTGGAATGGTAATTTAGCTCCATCTTTATATAAAGTTGAAAGAGAAAAAAGAAAAAGAAGGCGAAAGGAAATATACATTTTGTTACATTATCAGTTTCCCCAATATAGATTATTTTGGATAAAAAAAAAACCTTTTATATTACCTTACATATTGGAGAAGGATATGGAAAACCCGGCTCTCTTTCTTTATTATGAGAAAATTTCCCGATACCGCTTTTTGGCATCATAATGCACATATTAAAAATAGCTACATTGGGTATTGTAGTAGGTATGTATAGTTATCTATTTACAAACTAATATGAAACCAACCAAAACACTAAACTAAACAATACACTTAATACGTATACGAAAAGCTCTTAACCGTCGTCTAGAACCTTTCCTCTCAACGTCACGAACGTGGCCCAACCCTTGTTTATCACTATTATCCGCGACATTACTCGCAATGTAGCGTTACTCGCTAACTCGCGTAAAAACGAACGAGGTGATATTTCTCGCCCCTCGACGTTGTGTCTTAGTCTTTATTTTAGGGTTGTCATTTTTTTTGTTGATTTTTCATCCTATTTTTTGTTTCATTAAAGAGTTTATGAAAATAATCACGCAATATAAAAAAATGCACTTGAATTAAGTCTTCAGACCAAAGACAGAGATAGAAATTCAGTAGCAGCATATTCAAAGCATTAAAGAGAAGAAAATGCGAAATAATTTATATTTTAAAGTCATGTCAACTGAATATCAACTACGCTTCTAAAGTCTCATTATCATACAATTATTTTCAAGACTTGGCTTGTGTTTTAATCCTAAAAGTTAGACTCAATCATGCCGTTACGTTTGATTAGATTTGAATAAAATAAAATAAATTTTTGTTTGTTATAATCAGGAGAAGGTAAGAACCTTCTCCTGATTATAACAAACAAAATATGAAAGAAAAAATTAAGAAAGTTGCGAGGGTATGGTAGTTTAAGGTAGCGTAGGGGTAGTAGTAGGGTATGGTAGGTTAGGGTATAGGTTAGTAGTAGGACACCACGCGAACGAAGTCGTGCCGGGCAGCTAGTACCAAATAATAAAGTCGCAATACCTGCGGTTCTATTAGTATTCAGTGGGAACGAAAATAAAAATAAAAGGATAAAAGTTAAAATTATGTTTCTCTTATAATATTGAAGAATAAGTAAGCCAAATAATAAGATTGGTTTTTCTTTTAGTCAAGAGTTATATAAATCAAGTAAAATTGTCAAGCCAGTTAGGAATGATTTCATGAGATTATTACGATAAATAGCCATAATATTGACATGAGAAAGTGTATGAAACTATACATAAGAAGAATAAGAGGATGAAGTCTAAACAGCACTTGGGCCGTATCATAGAGGGTGAATTTTAATAGAGCAATTTTGCCTGTCACAGTTCATACTCTAGCAACTCGAGTATGAACCGTGATACAGTAGAACCAACGCTGCCTTGACATGAACTGCGTGTTCATAGTTTGAACGACTAAACACATGAATTCCAATTTCGATACTTGACGATACCTTTATCGAGAACAAATGACAAGGAACTCTTATCGTATTTTTTCTGGGGCCCAATTCTGCTATTTAAATTGTGTTCCAATGAACTTTCAGTGGTGTCAAAATTGTGACATTTTAGAGTTTTGGTAGTCTAGTTACTAACAGAATAGTGTCATTATGGCACAATTTTGACACCACTGAAAGATCATTGGAACACAATTGAAATAGCAGACTTGGGCCCCTGATAGTAGGTAAATCATAAGTGTGCGATATCTCTATGAATGCATCTATTTTGTATGCTGTCACTCTATTAATATTCTATATCTATGGGCCGTACGCACAATTTTACAATAGCAATCATCTCACGCGTCGTTACGTTTAACGCAACAAAGAAAATGTCACCTAAGGTAAATAGAAGTTCTTATAAACTCTTTGGGCTTGTATTTAACTTGATCTGTTCTGAGGAGGAAATGTTTGAAAATATACGTTGAAAGGAAGCGACAATTGGAAGAAATTGCGCAAAAGTTGTTGGGTGCGAATAAAGGACTAGAATTGATAATATCTACGTTGAATTGGTAGTCGGGGTTCACAATAGAGTTCGGTTTTAATGAATAATGACAGTATACATTGTGAATTTTGTTTAATTCATTTAAAATAACAACATACGTTTGTAGTAAGATAAATATTTTTTTAAAATAGATTTCTCTTAGGTACATAGAAAGAAAAGAATGAAAGAAAGAAAAGACATTTATTCTTAAGTAACACAACACAATTACATACACATAGAAAGAAAGACAAAAAAAACAGATATTTATAATATAAATAATTGTGTTGTGTGACATCAGAAATGGAAAGTGACTCAGTTATAAACTGTAAGCCCAGTACAGGTACCGGGCTACAGCATTGATTTTCAGTCGCTGCCAATTAAAATAAAATAGAAACTAAACAAAATACATGTCTTCATGAATTATTTTATTTTATATTAAGGCTAGATTGTAGTATGAATAGGGAACACTAAAGAAGGTGTAACTTAGGATAAATAAAAAAAAAAAAATATTTCAAAATATTCCAAATTGAAAATAATGTTGTAAATGCATGCCCATATTACATTAATTACTTACTTTAATTACCTAATTTATTGATCTCAGTTTGTTTTTTCTCTTTTTTTGTTGTTTTTCTCAATAAGTTCTTCATCTTTAAAATTATTAATACTTTTTTGTAATCTGTGGATAGCGTAGTTGGGTTGACTTTGACAATATAGTTATTACTGTGTACCCTGTATAACCAATTATTGTCATTCTGTTTGTTATCTTGAATAAAATAAAATAAAATATCTTATTTATAAATATTTTTCATTGTGATATTAGATGTAAACACCTGACCCGTCTTAAATTATAATTAAATATAAAACAACAAAATTATTCAACCCCTCCTGTCAGTTTAGCAATTCTTATAAGCACTAAAACGAGAAGTATACACAAACCACTCAACCCAACATCGAAAGAACATCCAATAAATACTGAAGAAAATTCCAATACAAAACTGAACTCGCTGTAAAGGGGGAAACATTCGCAAAATCCGACGGCTTCCGACCACCTAACTATGTAAAGAACACGACACACGCTGTAATCTATCATTTTTATGAGCTACCCATATAAAATGTAAGCCTGCAAGCCGAGTGTATGTAACAGCCTATATAAAACCATTCTAGCGAGAAATTCACTAAAGTTTACGTCGTCATATCCACTATATTTGTTAATAAGTCTACGCAATGGAAATATTATGCGTATGCGAGACCATCTGTCTGTATATATGGTTGAATATTGTTTTAACGATGCACCTGTGTTATATTGTCATATACGCAATGGTGGGCGCGTCCACAATTGTCCTGACACTGTTGTAAAGCCTGCACAAGCGTTGGCTGTAGTCAAGCTCTAGTATCCAATAAATAATAATGACACGATAAAAAAGAGTTAGGGACTTGAGGCTCATCGTCTCCCGGCTATACGCTTCGTCTTACCTGCGAGTATGTCTGCTACCATTCTGCGCAGGTAGCATGCAGGCCCGGAAGCGTGGCTTGTGCAAATGTGCAATCGTTGACTTGTTCAAGATTGGACTGAGCAGTTTAGATTGTCAGAAAACAACAATTTTAATATATTTTTTAAGTGAGCCAGTAAACAGCCAGAAGCTTCATGATAACTTATTAAGTTTAATACTGTTTCCCCTTTACATCTTCATCATACACGTAGGTAATATTTTTTTATCATATCCCCCTCAATTTATTTTTATAGCTTAGTTACTCAATGTACTGCGTGAAGAAAATTGGAGATACAAAATTTCCCCTGTTCACATCGACCAATTTTGGTGCAACATTATTGTAGTCTATGTAGAAGATAAATGAGATGTAGCCATAGAGTAAGGATAATAATAGAGTTAGCAACATTACCTTGTGCGAAGCGTGAGCACTTTGCTTATATGCAGATGCATTCATATAATTATATCGTACACTAGTTAATTCACTGTCAGAAAAAACAGGATTTGAGTTCCTTGTTCTCAGTAAAAGTATCGATAAAAAAAGAGAAATTGTCATTCATTTTAGGTATATAGTTCAAACTATGAATGAGTAGTTCGTTTCAAGGCAGCGTTGCAAATACTCACGCACGGCACTTACTAGTCTAATAGTCGCTCTATTAAATTTCTAACTCTATGGTTTTTCGTTAAATGAAATTACGCTGATAGATCAATGTTGACCAAGAATTTATAGTTGTTTTTATTTCAGTTTTTATTCATCTAAATTCTAAAATTATTAAATATTTTGATTATGAATCAATGGGATTGCAAAAAAAAATACAAAGCGGAAATTTTGTGCTATTCTATTGGCTGATAAAAAATATCGTATTATCGTGTATAACTTTTCAGATTAGATCCTCTGGCTCGATAATGGTAGGGAAAGTACATGGGCCATGACACATGTTTTAGATCATATCCTGCGCATAAAATAGAATGACGTCATTTCCAAAAAGGGTGCTTTTTAAAAGCTTTCAACATCCTTCAAAAAAAAACTTGGAATTGGAAGCCGTTTTTAAAGATCACCAGTTAAATAGCTTAAAATAATATTCGTGCAAAATTCTACCGTTTAAATTATAATTAAACATCCAAATTCGCAATATCTCCCTAACTTTGCCAAACAAAATGTAAAGTAAGCATAACGGGACTTAAATTTTGTCAAACTGCCAAATATAATGCCGGTAACTTGTAAACAAAAGATAACACAGACGCAGCTGATAATATGTTGAATATACAATACAATTCATATAGTAAAATTTGGCCCTCATTTAAAATAAAAAAATAATAATATTAACATACACTTAAAAGTCTAGACTTAAAATGCTATTTGATTAAAATTATTAAAATCAAGCCGATTACAATTAAATGCTTATTAAAATTTAAAAAAGTACCTACTTATGACTCTTTCTTTTATACCTCCATAGTTCTTGAGTTTTCTGACAAAAACAATTTGTATTAAAATATGTACAACCCCAAAAAAATCGTCAAGCAAGTATGGGTATAATATAAAAGGTAAATAAGCCTCAAATGCTCTTGATGATGTGAAGGTTAGAAATAATTATTATGTGCTGTTGATGATTCAGCAGTTTTTTGAGCCTTGACCACCGGTACCTATGACCCTGGGGCTCTACCACGTAACTTTTGTGGTAATCGTAACGAAAACCATTAATTATTTCAGCCAATGACGCGCACGCGGTATGACGCGACGAAGACCATTCTTGTGCCCTGATTGGATGAATTCATTAATGGTGTTCGTTACATATACCACCAAAGTTACGCGATAGAGCCCTTTCCGATGCCAGTGGGGATCTGTTTTTATACTTTTAAATAGGTATATGTATTGTTTCTTTTTTATATATCTATATTTAAAAATGAAGAAAAAATAGTCGAAAGATGAATAAAAGGAATAATAATATTTAACTAAACATCTGTTTAAGCACTTCCGATATAGGTATAAGATATTCGTATACCTATTACCTCAAAGTATATAAATACGACGTACACTATTACCTTACTCTTGGATATTTCAGTCTACACGTATCAGAAGGCGCTCTGGTACTTCGATTTCATATAAAATAACGAACAGCTCGTGAAATCATGAAAATATCAATAAATTAGTGCTAAGATAAATATAGATATTTTAATATCGATAATAATGTAGTAGAACCTACGAATTGACTTAAATAATTCATGCTCATAATATCAAGACTGCAAACATGTGTCTGTTTGTTATATGCTGTTGTTATATGTAACTGATTTTCACAAAATCAATGGATTGGCAAATTGAAATGCTGAGACAAAGATAAAAATAAACATAGACAAAGGATTTATTTTTATCACTCGATGGCGAATGGAATCGCAATGCATAAAAATAGGTACCTCTTATAGAAGTAGCAGTAGCATAGTAGATTCGTGGTTCAATAAATTTAATGCATTATCCTTTGATTTTTTTCTCATCAAGCGTGCAGATTCATCGCCTAGAAGTCAGTGGTGATCAGATCAAACCTCAGTGGGTTTAAATAATGACTAAAATCAATATCGATAGAAAAATCGATAATACCAAACATCACTACGAAATGAAAGCTCCAAAGTACAGTTAAGTGGCACCATCGCAATGCAAGACACGCCAGCCGTACAACGCATTGCACTCCTGCTACATTCTCATAAAGCAATTTTACTTGAGAGCGATGTACTGGCATGAATATGCGACGGCAGGCGTGCCTTTTTATTTTCTTTATTGAATTTTCAGGTAATTGCTCCTTTAATGCCTGTAAAATAATTAGTCGTACTGTACTTTTTGAATCCATTACAGTGCCTGCTTTGCTTTGCACACTCTAAGTTGTACTTAGGTTGAAAAGTCTACTACTACGTATACTCTGAGCTACTACTTATTGATATAAATTAATAAATTCTTCATTTTTTTTTGTTTTTTCTTGCTTTATATTATCAATATCAAATACAAAAGTCGCTGAACACAGATTGTTTTATATTTGACACGGCCGATTCTCTGTTTGCCATAAATTGCTAAACATCACTAGCGACAAAAATATGTTATCAATCTGTAAGTGTTGATCTCATATAATTATGAATTAATATATGGCCTTATATAACTATGATGGTTTCTATTGAATTTACCCAAGATATTTTTAATTCTGCCTTAAGGCTATTTGTTTATGTTCGTTACAATTATTAAAATTTACAACATATTTTTACTTCTACCTTCAAATATTTGGTTTTATAGTTACTTTGTCGATCCAGTTCAATACATCGTTATCTTTGTCTCCGAATACACACGTTATTATAATTAATCTTTTATTTATATTATTGTCATAGTTCAAGTGCCAAAAAGCCCAGATCTCAACCCAATTGAGAATTTGTGGGGTCTCATGGTGCAAGCATGGGATCCTGAAACTTCTCGAACAAAAGAGAATATAAAAAATCATATGTTCGATATCTGGCAGGATTTTAGGGGGAAAAATACATGCTCACAATATGGTGAGCTTGATGCGTGAACGACTCCAAGCAGTAATCGACGCAAATGGAGGGCACACTCGATTTAAATTTATTAATTATAATAAATATATGTTATTAGTTTGATTATTATTTAATTTTCTTTTATAGGAATTGTAATTATGATTATTTTATTTTGAAATGTTTATATTTTAATTTTTATTTTGGTTATTATTTTATGTTTCTTTTTTTAATTAAATTAAATTATAAAGAAAGTTTTAATTATTTTTTACTTTTTTATTTGAAAGTAGCTTACAATTAAATTTTGATATTATATTTATTAAACCTATATGCTTTTTTTATTATAATTCCAATTTTAATTAATTAAATTAATATTTTTTTTTTGCATTTAGTTATTTATATTTAGAGTTCAAATTTTGATATTTTTCTGCCATATATTATTTTAAAAAAGACAGATTGTATTATATGTATAAAAGTATTGCTATAAAAATTAATTCGTTATGTTATTTATAAACATGTTATAAAATAAAAATAAAAAAAGATATTTTTTTTTTTTTAATATTCAGTCAAGTCTGGTTACCATTACTAACGGTCTTTAGAATTCACCAACTGAACTCATCTACCTATAATACAGTTTATATATATATATTAATTTTGTTTCAGTAATTTACAGCATAATAATGTTCAGAGATTTATAGCAAATTAGTGTTCAGCGACTTATTGTATATAAGTGTTAAGCGACTTATTTCAAATTGGTGTTCAACGACTTATGGCGAAATGATGTTCAACAACTTTTGAAATATTGGTGTTCAGCCTATTTTGTAACTTTGAAATGACAAGCTTGTTTTATCCTCTACTGAGGTTAGTGATTTATGACAGTTTTAGTGCTCAGTTGTTTTGTCGTTTTGAATCTGTTCATGGACTTTCGTTGCTGACTGTACTACAAATTGGTACTTTATCTTTAAATATTATTTTTGTACTTGTAGTAAGAGCTCGAATATTGGGATGATTTCTATGGTTAGGTTAGAGAATTCGATTTTCATTTACTTTTTCGTACTTGCTATAATGAAAATTAAGAGAAACTTATCCTAACCTTAAATGCGAAAGTGAGTTTGTTTGTTTATTACGCCATCACGCCTCAACTACTGAACGGATCATCATGATCCGATCATATAGGAAACTTTTTGTTCCGGGGACGCGGGTGAAACTGCGGGGGACAGCTAGTTAGGTAATAAACCACACACGTATTTTTTCCCCTAATATTTTAAATGCCAAAGATCTAAAACGAATACTAATGAACCCTCTACTAAATTTTAAAAACTTATTTCTTCTGATCGACAGTTTTAATTTGTGGAATATTTCCATGAAAATTTGATCTGTTATAATCGTTGGCAGAGAAAATGAGTTCCTTCAGATATTCTGTGAAACTTCGCCAAGTTTTCTCTCTTTATAAAATGGTGGTCGGAAAGCTGTCCACATTTTCGTCTGAATCGGTTCAACCTCTTTTGTTTTTAGTCAGTATCTTTTCGCGTTGAGAAAAATATCACTTTTATTTGTTTTAACCGTTGCTTACTTTTGTTTTTTTTTTGTATATTTTACTCATCTTTTAATTAGTTCTTTTTCAGGGTTCCGTACCCAAAGGGTAAAACGGGACCCTATTACTAAGACTCCGCTGTCCGTCCGTCTATCTGTCACACACTAAAATGACACTCGATCGACGACTCTATTACTTTTTAACCGACTTCAAAAAAAGGAGGAGGTTCTCAATTCGGCTGTTTTTTTTTTTTTTTTTTTTTTTATGTTTGTTACCTCTTAACTCCGTCATTTATTAACCGATTTGGAAAATTCTTTTTTTGACTGGAAGGGTACACTTCCCGTTTGGTCCCATTGTCATCAGATCAGGATTTGATTACTTCTTAGTGTACTTTGAAGTCGGTTTAAGTTTTTTGTAAAACAGTCCAATTATTTAAAAGGAAAGAACATTATTGACAATGTTTACTTAATTTTGAAAGCGAAACTCGATTCTTATCTTATTAATGATTATTGAACATATACTAAAATTATACAAAGCTATATTCCTCCATTTACCAAAAACGTTAAATGCCAAACAGACAAAGTTTATTTCAATGCAGATCGTTATACATGCTTATTCAGGCTGCGTGGATAGCTCGACGGGATACGCAAACATAATAAAGGTACCCAGGTGTATGTTTATTGCAGAGTTGTGAGCCCGCGTGGTACGAGCCCTAAAGAGCAAGGAAATTTACGTTTTGCATCATATTTACATGTTCGTAGACGTTTCATTCGAGATTTTTTTGCTTAAATATTTTATGGATAAAAAAGCGATGTTTACAACCTGTTTGTTCTGTGATGATAAAATCATTGAATATTTCACGAAACACAATTTAATTGATGTCGCGACGACACCGTTGAAGTTTTGTTACGTGAATCGGGCCCCAGTACGGTCACCTTTTTGAGGTAGTCAGTCCATCGGGCTGGGGGGTGCCCTATGTCTTTAATCTGTGCCACAGATTAGACTGGCCCTACACTATGCTTGCTAAGATGCGGTCTCCACTCACACTCGTCTTGCTCCGTTCGTTCTTCAATAGACTGCCTTCACGCCGTTCGTAGATATAACTAATATAAAAAAACTAACTGTTAATATAATTAGGTATATTTGCGAAGTTAAGCTTTCACAGAAATTTATTTAGAGGTGTAAACTCGCAGATATGAATACTGAAATGCTCATATCAATCAAATTATATGGTATTTATTGCCATAGTAAAACAGTTAAATTTTAATGATGTTATTTGTTGATTTTGATACTGGAAATGCTATTTCATTTTAATTCAATTTGCTGTTACATGGCTGCTAACGTAATTGTTATTTGAAAATTAATTTAATATGGTTTCATAATTACTAGCCACTAGTGTAGAAAATTTGGTACTCCTACCTAAAAAAATATCTAGTATAAAAATGCTCGGTCTAAAAATAAACGCTCTACATTTGTCAAAATGATCCTGAGATCTGCAGTTTAGTAGGTAATGTATGCATTGTATTCTCTTGGAGTTTTGCTATTTAAAGATTTACCCCCTTACTCATAAAAGGTTATTTAACTAATATACTGTTTAAATAAAGTCACTCTATTGTCATTGTCAAATAATGTGACTTTATTTACGTGACCATTTAAACAGTATATTAGTTAAATAGCGCTTTATGAGTAAGGGGGATGTGCTACATAAGTCAGATTTTTAAATACTTATTACAAAATAATACATTTACCAAAAACAAACTTTCAAGATTTCGTTGTTCTATCTAACACATTTCAATTCTGTATTTAGTCTACGCCTCCCATGCACTGTCACACAGTCATTTGTTATTCGTAGAATTCGTAACAATCAGAGCCTTGAATTTAAATATTTTTATTTTAGTCTGATGAAATAAAATCTGATTAATTATTCAAAGTCATAGAACAAAAGTTGCAGTTTATGATGTTAGTAATTTAGCCCTGCGAGGTTGTTAGTATTGTTCCAATAACCCTGTACATTTCAAGAGGTAGAGCAAAGCGTTTATTCGCTCAAAGAGCAGTTCGACTGGGGAATTAACTCCACTTTACAGAATACCACAGCCAAATAACTTTATGTTGTGTTCCTGCGCGAGAGTATGGTCGCCAGAGCTCATTAGGGAGGAGGGAAGGATCGGTAACTCGTGAGTGATGCCTCTTACTATCAGGCGGGTCACTAGTTAACTTGGTAACCAACTTCGTAGTATAAAAAAAAATAAAGTATAATTATAGCAGAATACAAACCCCAAATAACCTTAAAATAGCCGTATACTCGGACTAAAACAGACAATAATACGTCCCCGAAGCCAGTACTCACGGTTCGTTAGAAACGTCGAACGTGACATCAAATGTCCAGTCGACTGACGTCATCCAAGTGGCTTTGAACAAAGTATTATGGTTCGCAGGGAATTCGAGCACCTCCATTTCTAGCTTAGAAAATAAAGAAAACTAGAATTCCTACGTGGTAAGCTATACGGTTCATTGTATGTGTCTTGATGCATTTCTATTTACGTTTTTGTATGAAGTATGTGGACAAATCGATATAAGAGTTTCTGAAAGGTTTCTTCGTTTGGTTCAGTGATTCTGAGATTTTCATTTCAATCATCGTTAACTTCGGACTCGTGTTTATTATAAAGCCTGTGATAATACTGTGTTGTTTGTAATATTACCTAATAGTACCGAAAACGATGAAGAAATGTCTCAAAGATGTGAGAAATTAAACCTAGCAACGTACACGTTGATTGATGTATTAGAAGAGAATTAAATGATATAAGCCATGGATGTGAAGCAACAATTCCTACGTGAGCTATAGCACACCATACATTATATTAATTGTAGGGATGTATTTTGTTTCTAATAGTTGCAAACAAACTCACATGGAAGTTTGTTGTTGTGCAAGCAAAATATCTAAGCTTATAGACCGGGAGATACTGGCAAAATTTCCTGGTCGTTTGTACCAGTATGGCGACCCTTCAGGGGTCTAATTACGTAATGAAGTAAAGGAAAATGATGTTCATAGCGCAGGAACCGGCGGCCCAATCCGAAATTTGTGCCAGGTCATTAAAACATAAAATACAAATATGAATATTTTACATCCTTAATGCAGGAAATTTGACCTATCGGAACAATTTCCAAACTAATCCGCATTAGATACATTTCCACGGGAATATTCAGCAATTAAAACTTGTATCGAACACACGATGAGCAAAAACTATAGCAATATACATTGACGGGGGAGATAAATAGGGGTTGTTTTAATTACTTTCTAGCGAGAATTTTAGGCGTATAGCACACGATACACTCCTATGTCTTTTAACATAGCACTGTACAATTTAAATATTAATTTAAAATTGTATTATTATTATTTTATTACTGTAAAATACAATAGACTATAACGTATTTTATTTATATAATATTTTTTTCGGAAAACATTACTTTATATATTTTTCTGCGTTTTTGTAAGCCATTTCTTTGGTAGGAGAATAAGATTAGGGATCACGCATGGTTTCCCAGAAGATGTAACATTTTTATTCATTTTCATTTTAACATTGCAATGTTAAAAATGTTGTAAAAAATCAAACACACATCGCATAATGGAAACTGTCCCCACCATGCAGTCTTCAGAATAAATAGTAGCAGTGGAGTACAGTCCCTGGCAGATTTTACTCGATTTTTTATGTCAACAGGCTGAAAATCAGGTAGAAGATGGCCAAACACTAGTGGGTGCAATAAACCATAACCATCGTGCAATAAAATATATATCTACCCAATTTTCTTATACATTAATTTCCTTTGTTACATTTTATTATACACCTTCAATTTTCCTTCTGAATACAATGTGAGTTCCAAGACAATGTTTCTTGGACTAACGATAGTTTCTTTATTTCATAGTTAGTCGACCTTACAAGTAGTAAGTCAGTTGTGCATGTAATTACATTGTATTAATGTTGGTACATGATAAAACGTATGAGTTATACGTATACGTTTGTATGTTGGTAGCATGTGTATGTTTTTCAAGTAAACTGTGTGTAAGATTCCAACTGCTACTTTTGTTGCACTGTAAATTAATTCAATTAGACGGGCAAGTTGGCGTTAATGGTTAAGATTCCACCTATCACGCCGCAGGCCGTGGGTTCCATTATACCATTTGTTTCGTGACCAACTTTAATACCTACTTGTATTTCTATTTGCAATAAATAATTTAGTACGTATGGCTTTTTAAATTAAAAAAACGGAATAATTTTGTATCTTCTTTTATTTTAAATTAATCCTCAAACAGATGGGATACTCAAAGCTAGAATATGCAAATAAAAGACAGACACAAAAAGCAAACATCTTTTGGTTATAGTACGCTAATCTAGCCAAAGCAAACAGATATGTCTTATACTAATAAAAGAATCCGTAGCTGAGTCGAGACCTCTGCGAATTGTGAATAATTCTATGCCAAGTTGAAACGTTGTAGTTCCCTAGAGACGTGAGACTTCCAACAGTAACAAACCGCCATTAGTGATTTGCCTTTTTATTTTTCTCGTGTAGATTTTATGCTTAGGTATTATTATGACTTAATAAATATAAATATCCTGGGACATTCCTCACACACGGTCATCTGATCTCAAACTAAACTGTACTATGGAAACCAGATAACTGATATAATACATAATACAGTACAAGGCACGAATGGTGAGCACAGAATAGATAGGCAGTAGTGGGGGCAAGTTCGCGCATTTCATTTTTGGCCAGTAGCCAAATGACACGCGAGAATCCAATAGATGACGAGGATCGACTGACGAACCAATCGTGTGGCATCTCGGCGCTCCCCCCTTCTTCATTCCGCCAAACAGACCGAAAAATTAACTACTGCGCTGCTGGCAATCTGTGCTCACGACTCGTGCCCCTTACTATACTACTTTTTGTTTGAAAGTAATACCTAATATTATACATAATTACAGACACATGACATACAGACATGTTCATGCACACAAATGCATGTCCTGTGTGGGAATCGAACCCACGCCCTGCGGTGCGATAAGTGGATTCTTAATATAACATGTAATGTAAGTAATGCCTGTTAATATTAACATGTAGTTTTACTGGTTTATCTAAATCTGCATCATCTCCTTCCATTGTTTTTATTGTATTCAGATTTGAAGCTTTTAATTTAATGTTAATATTAGTTTTAAACATTGATCATCGATCATAACCAGCTAATGCCGAGACGAAGTTCCCGGGTTAGAATCCTAAAAAGAGCTTGAACTTTTGGTGAAGGAAAACATCGTGAAGAAACCATAGAAAGGTGACAGGGTACTTTGTAGTACCCACCTGCCGGCGCTATCCTCAAGGTAAGAATCTGTCGCCAAGCACCGATCGGTGCTGCCAAGGACCGATCGGTGATTTTCTGACAGCTACACTTAAGAGCAGTCCTTCTAAGTTTAATGTGGAAGAATAAAAAAAAAATAAGCTAGATTACAATACAGCAAGTAACTTTTACTCGTTACTTATTTTTTTTTGATACCAAGTCAATTCAGGGAAGGCTGGTGGTGCGAGAGCGGTTGAGTGGACTGTATTTTTGCGGGTGCCCAAAGTGTAAGGCAGGGCTGGCTGGCTCTTCCTATGTGAACCGGAACAAATACCTAACTTATTCCTCAAATGCAGTAAGGAGAAAAGATAGGAGAGAGCGGGAAAGGACTTACCCCAAGCAAAGCGGCACACAGGCCGCAATCGGGTGCGGTGATTGTCGAAGCGTTGGCGGTGGCGTACGGTGGGCTAGGGCTCCGACCGTTACGCGGTGTGTACGAACACAAACAAGGTCGATGACGCGGCGGCGGTGAGCTCGGGGCTCCAAACACTCCAAAGTGACGTGGTGCGGTCGGGTGAGGCAGCGCGGGTGCCTACGATCCCGATGACGAATTGCGAGCGACTGCTCTAAGCAATCTCCAATGATGAACTGGTGGTGGCAGATGGGCACACCGTTGGCGTGGGATAGTGTCTAACACATTTTATAACACAAACAACACAAAGGGCACCGAAACAAATGTTCTGTTTTTCGGCCAGCGCTTGGGGTAATAAACCAATAAAAAGAGCAAGGAAAACAAAGGTAATAGGTAACGGGAATTCTAGAAAGCGGACATGTGGCGGGACTCTAGGAAGCGGAACAAAGGAATTACTGCATCGAGGCTAACTAAACTTATAACTAAATATGCACCAAACCATCTCCCCCGCCTGAAAGGGGATGAAACATCCACTTTCACAATCAAAAGAAAATATGAATGGACAATATATGCGAAGCGAATCAAATCAAAACAAATTATAAGGCGAATCTTAATGGCGAGACATTTAGAAAGAGGTAATCAAAAACAAACTAATTTAATCTACAAATAACTTAAGACTAGATGCAATACAAAAAATACTACTGCGAAGGTAAAGGGCACAATTTTGCAACTGCCCTGCGGTAAATGCCGGTTTTAGTCTTGACATCTACGACGCGAGTCACTCCGTCAGCACCCGGATAGGTTTTAACAATAACACCCAAAGGCCAATGTAAGGGTGGAGCGTTGTCAGATTTAATAAGCACAATAATTCCTACAGCGATGGAGGCGGAGCGAACGTGCCACTTTTGACGCGATTGAAGGGTGTTTAAATATTCTATTCTCCATCGATCCCAAAATGATTGCACTAAACGATCTACAAATTGCTTACGTTGCAAAAGATTAACATTTTCCGAAAGCAAATCTGCAACTGGCAATGCGTTTAACGGAGCGAGTGTCAAAAAATGCGCGGGCGTCAAAGGCAATGGATCAGCCGGGTCTGAACTAAGTATGGAAAGTGGCCGCGAATTAAGAAGTGCTTCGATTTGCGACAGCACGGTAAGCATTTCCTCGAAGGTGAGTAATTGGTTACCAATCAATTTATTTAAGTGTGTTTTGACACATTTAATGTTGCTTTCCCAGATCCCTCCTTGATGGGGAGCAAAGGGGGGATTGAATTTCCATTGAATCCGATTTTCCAACAGACTAGCGGCAAATTCCTTATTGTAAGCGGGTGAACTAACCAATTCGTAAAGCGATTTAAGATGTGTCTTAGCACCAACGAAGTTTGTACCACAGTCAGAATATACGACACTGACTGGGCCGCGGCGTGAAAGAAAACGTTTAAAGGCGTTCAGAAAAACTTCTGTTGAAAGGTCAGAGGCGAGTTCAACGTGAACAGCACGTGTGACAAGGCAAACAAAAGGACATATATAAGCCTTCTGGCTGCGCACACCTCTACGTCTATGAGGTATGATCGAAAGCGGGCCTGCGTAGTCAACACCAGTGTGAAGAAACGGCTTAGCTTCACGAACTCGGCAAGCGGGTAAGTCACCCATGAAAGGGAACTGCGGACGCGGGTTATTCCGAAAGCACACGTTACATTCCTGAACGCGTTTTCTGACAATATTGCGAGCGGATATGATCCAATATTTTTGTCGAATGAGAGACATCAACAAGTTTGGACCTGTATGCAGATTACGTGTATGATAGTGATCAATTAGTAAAGAAACTACATGTGCACGGGCGGGTAGCAAAATGGGAAATTTACTGTCGTAGTCAAGATCTGAATTGACAAGTCTTCCACCTACACGTAGAATACCATTATGCAAAAAAGTATTCAAATTTGCGAACGGGCGAGGTAGAGGGGTGTTATCCCGAGCGGCTTTCAATTCAGCTGGAAAATGTACTTGTTGTACAGCGCGAATTAATGCGTTTTCTGCGATATCTAAATGATCAATTTCAAATTTATGCGGAATTTTCTTTGCAAATCTAAGAACGTATAAAACAATTCGAATTAGCTTAGGCCAATTAGAAACGCGGCTAGCTAATTGGTAAAGTACAGAATGATCGGGTACAGATACATCCTTTGTCAATAACGTGTTTGACTTTATTTCTGGCGGGTTTGAAACTGAACTAGGGTCAGAATCTTGAATAGGCGACTTTGCGAAAGCGGGACCATTACTAAAAGGTAGCGAGATTTGATAAAGTTCAGTGTCATCGCGGGTTTGTTTATAAATAGTTTCACACTGTTGTTCCTCCGGTGTCAAAAGGTCGACATTCGAAGAAACATCTTCCAATTCAAAAAACTTCGATGTCGTTGTACATGGTTCAAAGGTACAAAAAACGCGGGAAATACTATTTGAACCAACAAGGGGAGCGGTCCCTACAATAAGGTAGCCAAATAAAGTTTCAATGGCGATCGGTTCGTTAGGCGAACGCGATTTTTTATTTGACAACAAAATGCGTGCGAAAATATCACTACCTAAAATCATATCGATATTACCGGGTGACGCGTAGGTATCGTCAGCGAGCGGTAAGTCTTTTAAATAGGAAGCAAGCGATTTTGTATCAACTTGCGAGGAAGGCAGCTCACTGGTTATGTGTTCAACCACATAGGGTTGAATATCGAAGGAGATATTTTTATCAAAGCGGGAATAGATAGTTAATTTACTTATACCTAATGTTTTATTTTCTTTGTCACCGATTCCGGTGACACAAGCATTTTTCGCGGGAATAAGCGGCAAATTTAAGCGCGTGCAATACTCACGCGTTAAAATATCACGCATCGAACCACTATCTATAAGAACGCGTACTGTTTCGTAGCGTTGCGAGTTCGCACAGCGAACTAGACACAGTGCCGTTCCGAGAAGCACTGTGGACGAAATAGGTTGCGGTTTCAATGTACCACAAGCGGGAGCGTTTTCGTGGTTCAATAGCGGATTAGTGGCACAAAGCGATAGATGAGTTTTATTGTTACCACTCGATTCACAATTCTTACAATTACTATTAGATTGTAATGCGGGTTTCATAGCAGAAACGGGAGCGGGAGCGGGTGCATATGACATTCTGTCCATACGCGGAGCGGGCGAGTGCGAGTAATACGAGACATTTTGATTCTCGGACGAAGGTAGCGATGCGGGGTTCAACGATTCAAAATTATTAGTAGAGCGGCGATAATTATTTGTATTATCTACTATGGCGAGATTAGAGACTTGTGGGACGGGCGTTCGCCACGATTGCGGTGGGACGGCGGCTGACTTCGCGGCGTACGTCGGTGTACTAAAGTGCAACAGCGAGTGATGGTTGCGAGAACAGAATCTACAAGTACTAGTAGATTTACAAATATTAGTGAAATGCTTATCACTTAGACAGTTAAAACATAACCTTTTAGATTTTGCGAAATTATACCTATCTTGCGGCAACATTACTGTAAACTTAGGGCAACGATACACATTATGGGAATTTGTTCGACAACATACACAACTATTATTATTATTATTACTTTGAGCGAAAAAAGACTTATCATAGGTATTCTTTTGCGTTTTGTAATTCGACTTCTCCATCTTAATAGTACGTTGGGAAGAGTGCGCGGAGCGGGGCGGATTATCATTTACAATGTTGGCGCGACTTAAAATATGTAAAAGGTTATATATGCAAGTTAAACTACTGGCAACCGAGTGGTACTTTATTCAAAATGTAAAAAGTAAAAATGTCTGTCTTATTTTCTACCGCATGACATGTGTATCAAATTATTTTATATTATATCGTATAATACCTGATTTAACTGCGTTTACTTTGTATTGGGGATAAATCCCCTCCAGAGGTTATGGGCAACATAAAAATAGAATTGCTGAATGGGCAAAACTATGAAACTTGGAAAATTCAAGTACAAGCTTTACTTGTCAAAAATCAGGTATGGAAATACGTAAACGGTACCATTAAAAGGCCAACATCTAATGAGGCAGCGGAGACCTGGTCAGATAAGGACGAAATGGCAAAGGCTGACCTTATCATGGCGATGAATCCAGGTGAGTTGAAACATACTCGTGGGTGCGTGACGTCGCACGAAATTTGGATGAAGTTAGAAAGCGTATATGCTTCTAAAGGTCCCGTGAGGAAGGCAAATTTACTTAAAAAATTGATATTGAGCCGTATGAAAGAGACTGATGATGTGAAAAGACATCTTGGAGATTTCTTTGAAGCCGCAAATATCCTAAGCGATATGGGTGTTACGATACACGAGGACATGCTGTCAATTTTGCTACTATATAGCCTTCCGGAAAACTATGAGAATTTTAGATGCGCAATGGAAAGCAGAGATGAGTTACCGAATATAGAAATACTCAAGATTAAAATATTAGAAAAAGGTAATATTTTGAAATCAGATGAAACTAAGAAGGTAGAAGGAGCAATGTATGCGAAACATCAAGGACCAAAAAGGAACCAACCGACTCAGGTTCAAAAGGCACGACCGAGCAAAATTTACAAATGCTTCAAATGTCATAAACTAGGACATAAAGCTTCAGAATGCAGAACGAAGCGTGACAATCCTGAATCCAGATGTGCAACAGAAATAAAGAACGAGGAGGACAGTAATTTTGATATTCTTTTTAATTGTAATTCTAATTTTACAAATATTTGTGAATCTATGAAAAATAACTGGATCCTCGATAGTGGCTCTACATCACATTTATGTAATGATAGAGATAAATTTACTAATAATTTCTGTGCTTTTCAGGATAAGTTGAATCTAGCGTCAAATCTGTCGACTGATGTGAAGGGCAAGGGTGATGTAAGGTTGTCAGCATCAGGCAAAAGGCGAATAACTTTTGGAAATACTTTGTATGTACCAGATCTTCGTAGTAATTTGTTATCTGTGGCCAAAATTACTAATAATGGGTATGAAGTAACTTTTACTAAAGATAAAGCCTATATAAATGATGAGGTAGGTAAAACCGTGATGACAGCTGAACGTATTGGGAATCTTTATCATGTTAGGGACTTGAATGAACAGGTTAATATAGCTTACAATTCAGTTGATATCCGTACGTGGCATGAACGTATGGGACATTTAAATGGTAGAGATCTCTCAAAATTACTAAACCATTGTGGTCATAACATAAAAGAGATAGATTTACGTGTTTTAGATAATTGCGATATATGTTCTAAGGGCAAAATGAGTTCATTACCATTTTCAAGGTCGAACGGTCCGTGTAATGAAATATTAAGAATTGTACATTCAGATGTGGTAGGTCCGATGAAAACAGCATCAATGGGTGGTGCGAAATATTTTGTTACTTTCATTGACGACAGTTCTCGATGGTGTGAAGTTTATTTATTAGGGAAGAAAAGTGCAGTGTTCAGTGCATTTAAGGCGTATAAAAATTTCGCAGAAAAGTTTACTGGGAAGAAAATTAAATTTCTTCAGAGTGACAACGGTGGCGAATATTGTAACTATGAATTCGATGAATTCCTACAGAGTGAAGGTATTCAAAGAAGACTGACTATCCCTCATACACCTCAAATGAATGGCGTTAGTGAACGTATGAACAGAACTTTGCAGGAAATGGCAAGATGCATGTTATTATCCTCTGGTCTGTCTTTAGGCTTTTGGGCGGACGCTGTTGTGACCGCATGCTATGTGCGCAACCGATGTCCAACTAGCAGCTTAAAAGGTGATATTCCGTTCGAGAAATGGACTAGAAATATTGTAGACCTTAATAATATGGTTAGCTTTGGAACTAAGTCATATGTATTAGATAAGACACCAGGAAAGGGTAAGTTTGATGCACGTGCCAAAGAAGGAATATTCGTAGGATACCCTAGATCAACCAAAGGATATCGTATATGGATACCTAATGAACATAGAGTAATAGAAGCACGAGATGTTAAATTCAAAAAAGAAGAAAATGTATCAAGGGATCAGAAGAACATTCGAATAGAGCCAGAAAATATTTTTCAACCAAGAGTCGAGAATACACAATCAAAGGAAGGACCAAATGTTCAAGAAGTCGAGTTTGAGATGGATAATGAAATTATTCTGCGACAACCTACAGACGATGTCGACCATACTGATGAAGGCGAACACTCGGGAGGAGGAGAGCATTCGGGTACTGGCGAGCGTTCTAGTAGAGGGGAAGGTTTAGGTTTTAATATAAACCCAAATGATGTCGAGCAAACTCAAGAACGAGAAGATCAACAAGTGATGTTGAAACGAGCTCCTGGAAGACCCAAGCTTGTCAAAGGGAATCGTGGGCGTCCTAGAAAGGTGTATAATATGGTTGAAGAAGGAAACCATTCTAAAGAAAATGAAGAATATTTTTCTGCAATTGCTGAAATATCCCTCGAAGAAGCGCTATCAAGCGATGAACACAAGGAATGGCGAGAGGCAATATTTTCTGAAGTAAGAAGTTTAGTTAAGAATGATACTTGGGATATTGTGAAAAGACCTAAAAATAGAGACATTGTAGGCTGTCGATATGTACTAACGACCAAGTTTAATGTTGATAAAACATTCAAGAAAAAGGCTCGTTTAGTTGCAAAAGGTTTTAGTCAACGGTATGGGATTGATTATCACCGAACGTATGCCCCAGTAGCAAGATTAGAAACAGTTAGATTGTTAATGGCACTTGCTGTAGAGCTGAATCTACAAATTCATCAGCTGGATATCAATACAGCATACTTAAATGGCCGACTTGATGAAGAAGTTTATATGCAGGTACCAAAGGTACTGAAAGATAGTCTTAATATGCTTATTCAAAGAGAAGATAAACAATCAATAGTTGCGAAGCGTGCTAGGCAAATGATATTAGATATCAATGCTGGAGGAGATGCTTGTCTTTTGAAGCGATCTCTTTATGGTTTAAAACAGGCAGGGCGGCAGTGGTATTTGAGATTGGATGAGAAATTACGAAGTATGAATTTATTGCCTACTATAAACGAACCATGTTTATATTTTCAGCGAAGGGGAGATGGAACTATTCTGATTGTTATTATATATGTTGATGATATATTAGTGGCGTCCCAGAATATCAAGTGGATAGAGATATTTAAGAAGGATTTAGCTGAAGAATTTGAGCTTAAAGATTTTGGTCCGGCTAAATACTGTTTAGGTATCGAAATTGAGAAAAAGGACGGAGTTATAAGTCTATCACAGCAGAAGTATATTAAAGATGCAATAAAGAAGTATGGTATGGAAGAGTGCAAGACTGTATCCACTCCATTCGAAGTTGGGTTGAAGTTTGCAAAACCAAAGGAAGAAAGCCTAGATGATATAAATCAAGAACGATGGCCATATCGTGAATTGATAGGTACGTTAATGTATTTGAGCGTAGGTACGAGACCTGACATAAGCAAACAATTTCAAAATTGGCTCAATTTGTGACTTGTCCTACTCACATTCATTGGATATCGGCAAAAAGGGTTCTTCGATATTTAAAGAAAACAATTGACTATCGTTTGACTTTTAAAAAGGGTGGTCATTCGTTGATAGGCTATTCAGATGCGGATTGGGGGAATTGTCTATTAGATAGACGATCGTATTCTGGTTATGTTTTTATTTTAGGAGGAGCAGCTATTACATGGAGATCTCAGAAGCAGCGAACAGTAGCTACGTCTTCTACTGAAGCTGAATATATTAGTACTAGTGAGGCAATGAAAGAAGCTCTCTACCTAAGTAGTTTGTTAAAGGAGATAGGTTGTTTACAGTTATCTAAAACAACTGTCTATGCTGACAATCAGGGGGCGATCTATCTTGCTAAAGATCCCGTTTATCATGCTCGTAGTAAACATATAGACATAAAGTTTCATTTTATCAGGGACGTACTCAGGGATAATGTCATAGAGTTAAAGCATGTGCCGACAGATTTGATGCTGGCTGACGTTTTAACGAAAGCATTACCTGTGGGTAAACATAATAAGTTTATTAATGGTTTGGGGCTTCAGTAGTTAATTGAGGGGGCGTGTAAAAGGTTATATATGCAAGTTAAACTACTGGCAACCGAGTGGTACTTTATTCAAAATGTAAAAAGTAAAAATGTCTGTCTTATTTTCTACCGCATGACATGTGTATCAAATTATTTTATATTATATCGTATAATACCTGATTTAACTGCGTTTACTTTGTATTGGGGATAAATCCCCTCCAGAAAATACGATACTGATCACGAATAAAATCTATTAAATCCGAACTAGTGGGCAAGTTTTTATTTTCCCTTATAAACATTTCAAAAGAGCGTACAGTTTCTATATCTAAGCGTCTCAAACCTATGTGCGCGAACATAAATTCCGCTAGGTTATCGATGTCAACATTTTTTAAAGCGGATATTACTGTAGCGTAGCTATCGACGAAGCTTTCCAGTGATGAGGGAGTGGCTGACGTCACAGGCGTTAATTTCAGGAGTTGATCCAAATATGTTACGGCAAGGGCGCGTTTATCATTATATTTGTTGCAGAGCGCGGACCACAACGACTGATAGTTGTCTCCGGTAGGTATTAAACCTTTACAAATATTTAAGGCTCTACCGGTCAATTTACCTACTAAGTATTGCATCTTTTCTGTGTCATTAAGCGTGTGATTTTCATGGATCACAGATTTAAAGTTTTCATAAAAGAGTGGCCATTTCTGTATGTCACCATCAAAACTGCACAATTCTAAGCGAGGTAACTTAAAGTGTCTCGTGTCCGAATGCACGGGCGGATTTTCAAATGCGGGTTTTAAATGATGATTTTGCGTGGACGTTTGTTCGGATAAAGTCGATTGTCTATATTTGACACGAGAAAATAATTCGTCAAAGGATATAATTTGCGAGAAATTCGGAACATAATTAGGGGTTAATTTTGACTGAATTACGTTTTTATCGTTAATTGCAGTCATGAACTCTGAGCGAATGGTATCCATGGTTGAACAACTCATTAAGAATAATTCGATATTCTCCGAAGAAGAAAGATTATTTGATATATCGTAACTATGCTGAATTTGTTGAAAATATACTTCGGCTTTACTTTCAACTAGCGATAATTGCCTTTCCAACTCTATTTGGGCTTCTTTCGCGCGGGCGGCAGAAGCAGCGGCGGTCTCAGGAGGAGCCATTTCTATAGCGAAAACAAATTTACGAAAAGAGAGGATAAAGATATCCGAATGACCAAAACTTTATGGTGATCCGGCTCGAAGGACCAAACTTTATGGTGATGCGAGAGCGGTTGAGTGGACTGTATTTTTGCGGGTGCCCAAAGTGTAAGGCAGGGCTGGCTGGCTCTTCCTATGTGAACCGGAACAAATACCTAACTTATTCCTCAAATGCAGTAAGGAGAAAAGATAGGAGAGAGCGGGAAAGGACTTACCCCAAGCAAAGCGGCACACAGGCCGCAATCGGGTGCGGTGATTGTCGAAGCGTTGGCGGTGGCGTACGGTGGGCTAGGGCTCCGACCGTTACGCGGTGTGTACGAACACAAACAAGGTCGATGACGCGGCGGCGGTGAGCTCGGGGCTCCAAACACTCCAAAGTGACGTGGTGCGGTCGGGTGAGGCAGCGCGGGTGCCTACGATCCCGATGACGAATTGCGAGCGACTGCTCTAAGCAATCTCCAATGATGAACTGGTGGTGGCAGATGGGCACACCGTTGGCGTGGGATAGTGTCTAACACATTTTATAACACAAACAACACAAAGGGCACCGAAACAAATGTTCTGTTTTTCGGCCAGCGCTTGGGGTAATAAACCAATAAAAAGAGCAAGGAAAACAAAGGTAATAGGTAACGGGAATTCTAGAAAGCGGACATGTGGCGGGACTCTAGGAAGCGGAACAAAGGAATTACTGCATCGAGGCTAACTAAACTTATAACTAAATATGCGCCAAACCAAAGGCAGATTCCCAATAATTATCAACCTTTAGACATTAGCAAATAAACCCCGCATTTATGATGCAAAGTAGCGTAGCAAAACATAGGACATGAAAGATTTAAATCTGTCTACAGCATCCAGCTCAAAGCGGGAGTTACGTAATTAACTCTACCGTTCGTGGCGGATGCCAACAGGTCTACTTGCAAAAGTTTAAAATTCAATCAATTTTGCGCTCGGCAGGCTCTATTCACAGCTCGGATGTTTTGCTCGTGTAATTTCTCCCTGTTCGGTGTTTTGTTTTTAGCCGCGGTGTGCACCCGTGTATTCAGCGGATTAATTAGGGAATCCACGGCCCGGAATAGTTAAAGTTAATTGTGAAATTCTGTTCGTAGTGAATACGATTGTTGATTAATACAACTATGGACGGGCCAGTTGGCGCAGTTGGTTAAGAGTCTGGTAAAGGTTCCACCTATTGCGCCGCAGGTCGTGGGTCCGATTCCCGCACAGGACATGCATTTGTGTGCATGAACATGTCTATATGTCCTGAGTCTGAGTGTAAAAATGTATATTAAGTATGTATTTACAAACAAAAAGTAGTATATGTATTATATCAGTTATCTGGTTTCCATAGTACAAGCTCTGCTTAGTTTGGGATCAGATGACCGTTTACGTGACCGTGACGTTTTATGAGTAAGGGGGAATATGTTTAATGGTTGTATGTCGGTTATACGTATAGGTAGGTATACCTTTCCACTAGTTTCACCCCTACCTACTACTAATTCCTAAATACCTTTTCTACCCTTGAAAATATTGTAAATATTATGTATTATAGATACGTAACGATTATTAAAAGCATGCAGAGAAATATAAAGAAGCAATGAGATAGAGCAAATTGAAGTTTTGTATAAACTTAGCAGAGGTAAGATAGAAAATCAAGAAATAATAAATGTTCTGCTTGCTTCCATTTGCAGCTATCTTAATTATAAATATTAGTAAATTTCACAACTATCTGAATATGCTATTCTTGTTAGACCCAAAACTTTCGCTACAAACTTATGTATAGCTTCTGTCTTTATTATTCAATGTTCCGTAGTGCTGTCATAGTTTTGAGATATTTCAATAGAAACTTGTGATTTTGTAGCTCTAAATATCTGCTAGTTTCAGGAAATGTTGGTCAAGACATGATTTTGAACGACGTTAGTTTGTTTACGATTATCATTTTAGCTAATTGTCGTATGATATTGAATTGTTGCAATCCAGAAAAACCTTCAGTTTACTTGGCATCCTACATGAGGCTTTCAGCTTCCGATTGATAATGTATTTTCGTAATGTTAGTCATCCGGAACCTATGGAAACCTTATTGCTATAAGAGTTTTAGTGAAGAAATAACATTTCTTGTTTTAAATGTTTCTAACGCCTGAAAAGAGGAGTTACGAGATACAAGCCTTTTGATTGCGTACATCATGAATTAAAAACGTAAGTAGTTTCTTGAATTCATACTTGAGTGATTGAATTCAGATGGCTGAGGTAAAGTTTTCTCTAGATCTTCAGTAACGATACGTCTCTCACAAGACTAGACTTGTATAAGTTGTTGTTGTTGAATAAGATGTTCCAAGAGAAGATTCTTGGAACATCTTTTGACTTATCGGAGCCTGAGAGTTTGAAAAACCGAAATAGTTCGATAATTTAACACAGGGTGAAATTTGTACATTTGGATATAGGACGAATTACCGGTTCTGAATTCTGTCACAAATATTAAGCTATATTATCCTCGAGTGTTAAAGACTACTTTTTATTCAGAGTACGTGGGTGAACCCGCGGGGGACAGCTAGTTTTAATAAAAATATTTACATTGAGCGAGGTTGTTAAAAACAATTCGGACAATACATATTCTCTCTAACATAAAACTGTGTCTAATAGCACCTTATTACAAAACATGGTTTAAAGGAAAACCAGGTTTTAAAATAGCCTCGTCCCTTTTTATTATATGACGTTAGAAAGTGACCAAATGACAGTAAAACCTGGCTTTACTTTAAACCATGTTTTGTAATAAGGGGGTTTGAGTCTGCCACCTCGCTGTACGTACAAGCCGGCACGCACACATTCACACATTAGTCGGCCATTACACGGGTAAACTTCAAACGAAAAATATTAAATACTAAATAAATATTAGTGACCGGAGAAAAAAAAACAGGAATCACGTTTCATATGTAAATTAATAATTCAATCACTTATTAGTTCACACACACACATAAATAGCAGCCGCCATTACGTTGCCCTAAAGTCTTAGCGAAAGTACTGTCCGACCTAGTCTGTGATATTGAGCTATTCTTGTAATTAAAGTTTGAGAAACGATAGTTGTACCGTAACAATTCAGCAGTTTCTTCAATCAAATCCACGCGTAGGCGACTGCGGGCAGAAGCTAGTAAAAACACAGAGCTTATTTTACACGAGCAATTTTCCGCGCGCCGTGATTCTGGACGTGTTCACTAACGAACCAAGAATTTGCGGGACCGAGGTTATTTGCACAACATTGTCTGCGGCTAAAATCTAAGGAGGATTTTCCACTATTTGTGGAAGGATATAATAGAAATATGATTCTTGCTCATTTAATAATTGTATATATTTAATTCTGTCAATAATATTAATAATTTTAAATAATAATGTATTGGTAATTCCGTCACATCGAGGAACAATCCCTTAGAGTAGTAATACCGAGCAATCCGATTCCGAAACTATTCAGTGATTTGTCACTGATTTTGAACAGACCAATTACTGCATCGTGTGTTCTTGATTTAGCCAATCAGAGCGTATTGTCGATGGTGGAAAACTGGCGGAATAGATTGCAAGCAAAATCGACGACATTACGCTTCTATGGGTTAATTGTTCGATGTACCGTCACGACTGTACAGTGCTACTTAGTTTTCTTATTATTATTGTAGTAAGAAATGATTATAACTAAAGTTAACGTCTTTTAATAAAATCAGATGTAGTTGAGGTAATCAATGACTCATATTATATTTATTCAAACAATACATGCAACATCCACGCATAAGTAAGTTGACTGTTTGCTTTGGAAAGGCACAAACGCTTCCTTTCCAATTTAAAAGCAAGGATACACAGTCTGCTTTGAGCAGATACCGTTAAAAGCGGCAACAAACCATTTCAAAGTTCGTCGGTCGGTGGATAGTCTCCCTGTATAGGAAACTCTTTGTACTAAACCGGCGAACGTTGCCAAAAAAAAAATATGACTTGCTCCGGATAAATTTGATTGCGGTCCGAGATTCTTTTTTCGTAGTGCATTTTCATCATAACTCCATAAAGCGTGAATGTACTGATACTATTTCACTGCAGGTCGTGGGTTCGATTCCCGCACAGGACATGCATTTATTTGTCTGCATGAACATGTCTGCATGTCCTGAGTCTGGGTGTAATTATGTATATTAAGTATGTATTTACAAACAAAAAGTAGTATATGTATTATATCAGTTATCTGGTTTCCATAGTACAAGCTCTGCTTAGTTTGGGATCAGATGACCGTGTGTGAGGAATGTCCCAGAATATTTATTTATTTATTTCTTTTGTCAAAAATGTGTTTCATGTATAATATAATTGGACTGTTTTACAAAAAACTTAAACCGACTGCAAAGTACCTACACTAAGAAGTAATCAAATCCTGATCCGATGACAATGGGACCAAACGGGAAGTGTACCCTTCCAGACTAAAGAAGAATTTTCCAAATCGCTTAATAAATGACGTGTGAGGTAACAAACATAAAAAAATGCAATCGAATTCAGAACCTCCTTTTTTTGAAGTCGGTTAAAAACAATGATATAATAAGATAATTTTGATAAACAAGTTCAATTTTACTCTTTACTGAACTCGATGAAATTCAATACCATTAGGTATATTTAACGTTATTTGTTCTCCAATAGCGCATGTGACAATCGAAGCCCGTCACAAAAGCCAATTAAAAACTTGCTTCACTGAGCTGCGAAACCAACACAAAGTTTGTAAAGTTTGGTATCTTGTCCCGACATATTTGTTGCGCGTTGTCAACTTAGCCGCTGTGTAAAGGTTGTCGCTCACATATTATATCGGCACTACTTGTAACACAAGTAAGTTAATATCATCATCATCATCATCATCAGCCTATAATGTCCCACTGCTGAGCACAGGCCTCCTTTCACAAATGAGGGTGAAAGGGAATGGGCAGATACTCCTCCACGCGTGCCCACTGCGGATTGGTGGAGGTAGGCTAGTGGTCAACCTACTGTTGGAATTTTTCAAGCCGCCTAGAAGGCATCCAACTAGCTTAACGACTATCACAATTAAGTGATAACCGGGACCAACGGCTTTACGTGCCTTCCGAAGCACGGAAAACGCTCGATATGAAATACCACTAGACGGTCACCCATCCAGGTACCAACCACGACAGACGTAGCTTAACTTTGCCGATCGATTAAGAACGGCTAATCATGCTACACCACGAGCGCTTCAGTTAATATATAGATGGCTATCCAAAGAGGAAACGCTGCTAGCCTTCTGGGAACCTTGCCGTTAATCGGAAGCAGCGGCAGGCTTGAGGAAACTTATATAATACAGATTGTATTTTGTAAATATTTGTTAAAAATGATATATACAAAAAAGTTTTAAGAGATGGCAGTTGGCCCCCAGGTCATCCATCAGTCCGCGTCAACACAATGCACACACATCACCAGAGCATCTCAGCACCGCCGAGTCAAGACTGTGCAATTGCTGGGTGACAACTCGTTTTCACCTGGAGGACGCTTGGGGTCAACGTTCACCAAGAACACTTCCAATAAATGCCATTGCAATGTTGATTAGAATGCGCTTTACGGTGTAGTTTCTCAGAGAAAAAATCCGAACGCCTCGAGCTGTGTCGATGCCGATTTGTGGTCGGTGTTAAACGCATGTGTGCGATGACCTTTAAACGATACTTTGGAAAATTTTATTTGGTGCACGTCGTGGGCGAAAATCAGTAGTGAGATAGTTTCACTAAAAAGTATCATTTTACATTCAGTTTTATTATTTACCCGTACAATTTATTTTGAGATAATAAAACTAAATAAATAAATTCTTGAAGCACTCGTAGTGTAGCATGATAAGCCGTTCTTAATCGATCGGAAAGATAAGCTACCACCGTAGTGTCGGTACCTGGATGGGTGACCGCCAAATGGTATTTCAAATCGAGCGTTTCCGTGCTTCGGAAGGCACGTAAACCCGTTGGTTCCGGTTATCACTTAATTGTGATAGTCGTTAAGCTAGTTCTCATATTCTAACCCCGTTATTAATAAATAAGGTGTAGGTCAAGTATAGTAATACCTAGGTTTTAAATATATCCGGCACTTTCTAATATCCTATACACCGTATTTATTAATACGGTGTAGTCTTATTAATACGTTTGGTACGGGTGTAAATTGGAGAATGCAGGTAACATTTAAAGTTTCACTTTATAATACGCGAGATTACTTTTACATGTTTTTTTTTTTTTATTTTTTTTTTTTTATTTATTATCAAACAAAAAAATTACAATAGGGATTAGTATGAAGACATTCTCAATAAAATCACAAAGGTTTATAATAAATGGAATGACTTCTCGATCGACAATTCGTCACATTATCATGCAGTAGGTAGGAATATAAATACTATGTACAACGCAGCAAATAAATTAAATTAATTAAATTAAATTAATTACTGTGTATGTATTTTAAAAACAATAAAATTACAACTAATAACTAGGACCTACGTACTCACAAAAAATATATCATACCAACCAACGCTCGTGGCTTACACCGAAAGCTGTAAAGTTCCCTCGGCTAGTGCCAGAACCAATCAAAGGCGTTTCTTGTACAGTTGTTCTTTACTTATTGTTTGCGAGAATTTGCTCTGCACTCCGTTCTTTCTAAACTAATGGAATGATTGGCTTATGTTCAAAACTTCAGTTAAATAAAACCATCGCTTTGAGAAAACACAGCGTTTGTTTTTGTCGTGGGATCAGTTAGACACTTGAATACTATAAGAGTAGAAGACGAATTATAATTAAGACTGACTTGGCATTTATTAGAATTAACAGCAAAAAACATTCGACAGATTGTAGCTAACTTAGCATAAGTGCTTACACACAACACGTGCTGTCATCTGTGGGCGGGGGCACCTGGATACCAGCTGGGCCTTTAGACTCACTAGAATTGTCGACGATCCTGAGCTCACAAGCGGTTTAGAGCCTCTCAGTCTGAGGAGAGTCTTTGCCTCCTTATGTGTGTTCTACCGCTTGTACAACGAACAGTGTTCGGAAGAGATGCCCACGGCTACTTTCTACCATCGCATCTCTCGCCATCGACGGGGAGTCCATCCTTACATATTGAAACCTGAATTGTTTTGAACTGTGCGGTCTCAAAGGAGCTTCCTTCCGCGGACGCTCAGATTGTGGAATGAGCTCCCGGCCGTGGTTTGCTACCTAAGTACTTAGTATAAAAAAACACAAGCGCTGATTTTCAGTTTGCTCCATCTCCAAATTCAATCTCAAAATCAAGGCAATATTAATTTCGGGCGTATTAGACTTCGTAGACAAATCTTTACATGATCAATTGGTCTCGGACAAAACAATACTCATAATACATATTTCGAGTGTCAAGTAGCATAGCATTCCCATTTTGATTTTGCGAAATCTTTTTTATTACTACATATTTTTATACTTCATATTTTTACGTAAATTTAATTTGAAACATTATATCCATTTGGTGCAAGATACAAAATAAAACTTTTGTAGCAAAGTGAATACAGCTGAATTATAAAGGACTGAGAGTGGCGCATTGTAGTAATTTATATTTTTAATTTTGGCAAACCTTCCAACTCTTATTCATGATTTTTTAGGCTTTCTCAGAATTGTATTCCCAAGCATTTAGCTTGTAGTCGTGTGTAGAAGTGTGTCGTAATGCTTGAAATTTATTATTACAATTAATTAGGCTACATGAATTCAGATTATCGTTAGTATATCGTCGTTATTATTTCTGTGTACTGCTGAACTAATTCTCTGCGGATCTCCACAAAAAAGTACATCAAAATTCCCAAAAAAACTGTAAATAAGGTAAAAACAAACCATCGAAATATAACTATCATAGGTACATATACTGAATGTTGCCTGTCTTGTGTATTTTACCAATAGATCTTTAAATGGTCCAGCGCTAACCTAATTTCTAAATTCAATATGCAGCAGGGATATGATCTACATGATGGGTTTGGACGGTTTCCAGGAGAATGTTGCAATATCCGAACATTATGTTCTAAGCCCAATTGTAGACTTTCGTGGAAATATTTCCTTATTGTATGTATGTACCTTATAAACTGTGAATATGAGAGAATTAAGACCCTTTCAGTTTGTATTCTCGTTTGCAAAATCTTGACAGATGACATGGACAGAAAATGCTTTCTAATAGGGTTGCTGATGCTCTGATAATTTTCTAATGACTTCGTCTAATAGAGGATTTAAATTATTATTTTTTAATATTATTGAAGTTATTGTCAAAAATTAAACTTAATAATCCACAAAATTGCTTAATTTAAGAATTACTTCTAATTTATTTTTGCCCGTAATTCTTATAGTGTTAATAAAAACATACATTTGAAAACTTGCTGTGGCGTTCATGTAACCCTTAACAACTTAAAACTGCGATTAAGATTTAGTTCCTATACGTTACTGGTATTTTATTTTAAAATCCTCACCTCCATTTTTCCAAAACCATTCTTTATCAGATTGTAACGTATGTGTTCAAAATGGTGAAATAGACCTGAGGATTCACTTGACATGTGGTCGACAAAATCAAAAAATCGGCGCATGCTCTATGTTTTACTGTGCAAAGTTAAAAGGAATGGGCAGATACACCACCACGCGTGCCCACTGCGGTTTGGCGGAGGCAGACTATTGATCAACCTACTGTTGGAGTTTTCAAGCCGCCTAGTAGGCCTCCAACTATCTTAACGACTATAACAATTAAATAAAAACCGGGACCAAAAAATTTACGTGCCTTTTTACGAAGCACGGAAACGCTCGAATAGAAATACCACTAGGCGGTCACCCTAGCGGTCTGCTTAACTTTGCCGTTCGATTAAGAACGGCTTATCTTGCTAGACCACGAGCGCTTCTACTACAAGTGAATGCTTAGATCTTTTATCATCTCAACAGGAACGTTTGGTTCGCTGGATGGTGTAATGATAGCTATGCCACGCCACATCATGAGTAGGTATGTCTTGCTTGAAAGGCATACGATTACAAAGTTTAAAAATTTTACCGCCAAAGTAGGTATCTGGTTCAGGCAAATACAGAACCGTGATCTGGGTATCAAATACTCTCTAAGACATACATGAATCGAGTTCGCAGACTGGTAAGATAAAATATTCTATGAATAATTCACACGTCATACATCGACAGAGCTGAATAAGATCTTTCTATTCGTCTCGTTGTCATCCTGTGTGAAAAAAGTCTGGATGAATACATCGAGGGATGCTCGAGTGCGTTTAGATGATGTAGCCTCCCTCTGTGATGGGGCTTGGATATGTTAATTAAGTTACTCATTTGTAATATTACTAGTTTGGACGCGCGGTTTCACTTGCTTTCTCTATGTGATGTTAATATGAAACTCACTTATATATTGATTACTTATTTTTGCAGTATTGACATGGGTTGTTTTGTGTTATTATATCCTAACAAATAACTTCTTAAATGCATACTAAATAAACATCCTGGGAAATTCCTCACACACGGTCATCTGATCCCATACTAAGCAGAGCTTGTACTATGGAAACCAGATGACTGATATAATACATATACTCCTTTTTGTTTGTAAATACATACTGAATATACATAATTACACCCAGACTCAGGACATACAGACATGTTCATACACAAATGCATGTCCTATGTGGGAATCGAACCCACGACTTGCGGCGCGTAAAGGGAATCTTAACCAACTGCAACAACTGGCCCATCAACTTTGATTCAATTTTTTTATTTTTTCAGAGTCAAAGTTATGGTGAAAAGCATTTAAGATCTAGAAAGCATAGAATACGTATTATATAGCTTATTTTAAACTAATTAATTACAACGATTTAATAAGACAATTATTATAATGAACCAGTAGCACCCCAACCTCACTGAGCAAGGAAGGTTTTGATAAAATTCGGTATTCACCAGGCAGAGCACGATTCTGTAAAATTTTCCTAAAGATAATAAACATTTCCGGGCCAAATTAAACAGTTATTTCGTAGGTTGGTTGTATTTTTTCTGCGGTTTAAACAAGTCAGCTAATTCACGTATTGTTTCAGTACTCTTCTCTGAATATCTTAGTAGGATTATGAGGATAATTTATGGAATCTTCATTATAAAATTCTAACAATGACTGACAGACAGACTACCCAAGCTAATATACCTTAGATGCTCCAGAATCTCAGATCGGGTCAAAGCCAATCTGGTATTATCTGACCTATCATAAATTAATGTTCATGGTTATAAGAACTAAAGGAGCTTCCTTCCGCGGACGCTCAAACTGTGGAATGAGCTCCCCGCCTTGGTTTTCCCAATGGATTACAGCATGGGGTTCTTCAAAAAGGGTGTGAAGAGATTTCAGGGTCGGTAACGCG
Organism: Achlya flavicornis; assembly: GCA_947623365.1. NCBI lineage: Eukaryota > Metazoa > Arthropoda > Insecta > Lepidoptera > Drepanidae > Achlya > Achlya flavicornis. Next base: position 3,408,764 of record OX392473.1, on the reverse strand, counting down.
CGCGTGATACCCCTGGCTGCTGTTGCAGGCGTCCATAGGCTACGGTAACCGCTTACCACCAGGCGGGCCGTATGCTTGTTTGTCACCTAAGTGGTATTAAAAAAACTAACTTAATACTCTAATTAGGTATCTATTAGCAAATAAATTTTACTGGACTCTTTGTTTTATGGAACTAAGATACTGTACCCAGTATGTGATGTGATGGTTCCGACGGAAGATCAGCGTTGTGGTAGCTATTCATAGTTATTACAACATATGCTGAGTCGGACCCCATTTTGTAGCATATATGATATCATTGTAACTTTGACACACACCTAAGCAAATTTTTGCTTTTTAAATTGTAACTTTTATTTTATGCTAGTATTATTGTTTGTTTTAAAATTGGTATCATTTGTTGTTATTATAACTGAAAACGATTAACGTTTGCTAAACTTAGTATTAATATTATTTTTGATGTGTATCTACATAAGTGTTTTTCAAATTATGCTACAAATACACAATTATTCTATTCTTATTCTATTCTAATTATTTAATTGGGCACCGGTTAAAAAATAACAATTGATTTCTATTGTCATCCTGGCCCGCACGGATATATCTACAGCTAAGGGATTGTATCATAATCAAAACACCTACAATTTATATCGTTTAACTAATTGTAGTATACTTATAACAATTAAAATTCAAATACCGCTGACCGATGTTTGATGCTTCACTGCAAATGGAACTGTGCCAACAACCCGCATACCCAAGTCTGATAATGTGCTGTTAAGTTGTATATTTAGTGCAACAATTTCATTAATTTCTACTTTATCATCATCATCTGCCTCTTATATCCGCCATATCAGCATTCACTCGTGTCTTACGGTATCTACTTTATAAACTGCACTAATTGAGACATATACCTAAGTACGAGAGTTATTTCATATTAATGATTTTATCTTTTACCTGCCTATTATTCTATTTATTGACCTCTACCATCATATGAACCGATCGGGTTTAGAAAACAATTAAAAACAATTGTAATTTTTTTATCGCTAGGCAAATCACTGATTTATGGTATATACTGGAATCTCTATCAAATTACCAAAGGCCCCGTCTCCCGTCTTTTACATTGACAATAATAATAAGCGAAAAACATGGTGAATATCTGTAAAATGTCGTACAAAACGAATGGCAATTTATCATAGCAAACTGCTCACCTACTATAATTATATTCCGAATTGTTCTACGTCGTTTCCAATAGAAAAAAAAACACAAAAATTTAAGACCCCTAAATTCCCTCCCCACAACTGGATTACAAACTTAGCCTTCAGCCCTAAACAACTTTTGAACATTATTTATTGTTGCTGAACGGACAAAATATGCCTCCTCTACAAGTCTGTTGTCAGTAGAGTTAAAGTTACAGGCTGTGTCATATAGCGTATATACACAACTTATTTTATATAATAAATAAAAAGTATGAACACTATTTATTTAGTCCAAAGTATTATCTATTTTCCTTTTAAACCCAATCAGATATCAGTAACATATAGGACTGAATGATTTTCAATCCTATGTCATTATATGCTCTTCGCGCGTTATATATCAAATTCTATAATAATAAATAAATCGATCCAGCATCTTTACAACCATGTTGCATTGCATTTTGTATAGTAGCCACGTAGATGCACTAGGGCAAATAAATTTCACGATTTGTGGTTGGAAGCCTTCCAGAGAGTTGTTGTGGCTTGACTTTAGGATGTTACCGACCCTAGTAATGTTGCTGAGCGTTTGTGAGATAGCCTCACGATATATCGTTTCTAATTTACGTAAGTACATGTAATTCGTGAACGCCAATTAGCATGCTTAATTTGTTAACAGAAATACTATCTATCTTATAATTTTATAGCTCAGTACTAAAACTCTTTGAAAGATAAAACGTGAATAGAAAATTAATTGTTTTAACAACATTCATGATACTTGCCTCGTGTTATATTATGTTCATGTTTACTCTTAACCTAATATTATTAAATTATGAAACGCTAATTATCTTTCGTCGGAGAACATAATTATATTCGTTACCTTATAAACATTCCTTATTAATAGGTTTACCTGTACAAAAGTCATCAACCTGTGTATGAGAAATGTCAACATCGATACATATAAAAATACCACTCAACACCGCCTATTTTTTATGAAGCATGTTAGCTATAATAATAAGTCTGCCATGCGGTATCATCTGAAATTTGGATTGTGTAGTTACTAAGCATAAGCTCACCCAGTATTTGCCCGAGTGATATATGTAGAGATTGGTATTTCTGCCAACTACAAAAAACATCTTTACACTTAATAAATAGAAGTAAGAAAAAAAATTTTTACCAGTAAACTAGGAGCCATTTGAATAGGTAAGTATTACTAGCATAAGATTCATCCCTCGTTGGTCATAAACGGACGCGACGACGGTGCTCAGTATGAAATATGTCGTCGAGTCAAACGGTGCGTGGCAGTTCAACATCTGTATGGGAAGTCATATTTTTCCACTCGTAGTGGTCACGACGAATAAATAACATAAATGGGTGCAATTTTTTGGCCACGACGTGTTTAGAAGCTGAAAAGATGAGAGTGAAGTATTTTTGTATTGTATATACAGATTTTAACATGTTTTTTTTGACATATTTCATGATCATCATCATCATATCAGCCCATGGATATTCACTGCTGAACATAGGCCTCCCCCATTGATTTCCACTTCAAACGGTTCTGGGCCGCTTGCATCCAGCGGCGCCCAGCGACTCTGACCAGGTCGTCGGTCCACCTGGTGGGAGGTCGTCCCGGTCATATTACGTATGTAAAAACATGCCAAAATTAAAAAATATGACGCCTAAAAGAAGTTATAAACATTCCTGTTAATAAAACATAAAAATATTGAATTACATTAACATGTAAAATTCCCTTAGCTAAGTTCACCTCTTAATATATAATCTGGTAGAATAATCCTTTGTATAAGAACAACGTAGGCGTGTGTTAAACGTAAATATAAAGTACCTTTTATGAAGCAAGTGTCAAGTTGTGACCCGGCCACTTAGCGTGATACCTGCTGGGTGTCGGACTGTAAACTGGTCGTGGGAATTCCTGAAAACCTTTTCTAACCTTCGCGTGAAATAAATTTTTGAGAGATGATTAGTTTTTATTTACGGTTGAAAATAATTAATATAAAATCCTTTGTAGCACTGTATTAAATTATAGGAAATATCCCAAAGTCATTTGGAAGAATTTATGGTATACCATGAAGCGCTCGTGGTGTAGCATGATAAGCCGTTCTTAATCGATCGGCAAGTTAAGCTACCACCGTCGTGGTCGGTACCGTTTAGCGTTTCTGTGCTTCGAAAGGCACGTAAAGCCGGTGGTCCCTGTTATCACTTAATTGTGATAGTCGTTAAGCTAGTTGGAGGCCTTCTAGGCGGCTTGAAAACTCCAACAGTACGTTGACCACCTGCCTACCTCCACCGATCCGCAGTGGGCACGCGTGGTACCTAGAGTATCTGCCCATTCCCTTTCACCCTGATTTGTGAAAGGAGGCCGGTGCTCAGGAGTGGGACATTATAGGCTGATGATGATGATGATATACCATATTTATACATACATTTTATGACGTGTTTCAGTCATTGCTCATTATCAGTCATCGGTACGACTCATGTCACACCTTTCAAATATGAAATTATTTAATGAGTTAACGAGTACTTTTAAATCAAACATACCCATAATGAAAAATACTATAAGCTTCATTCAAAGCTTTTATTTCACAAAATCACAAGACATTTTCATAAGCCATTGTATTATCGTTTCAATGGACGTCAAAATTGGAGTTTGACAATGGCTATCGTTTATCGATAAACGATTGAATCGCAGCACTTTGAAGTTAAATTCAGTTTATTCAAGTAAATACTCTGTAGTATAAACTGAATGGTAGTACCGTCGATGGCAAACAGTAGATAAGTGACTAATAACATTTGATTGTAATAACGATTGGTATATTGGATTGGGACTATGGTATCTATATAATATTTTGATATTGGATAGTTTCATTAAATCCTTGTTAACCGACTTCAATAAAAGGAGGAGGTTCTCAATTCGGTTGCATTTTTTTTATGTTTGTTACCTCATAACTCCGACATTTATTAACCGATTTGGAAACATCTTTTTTTGTCTGGAAGGGTACACTTCCCGTTTGCTCCCATTGTCATCAGATCAGAATTTGATTACTTCTTAGTGTACTTTGAAGTCGGTTTAAGTTTTTTTGTAAAACAGTCCAATTATTTTTCACATAGGTATAGGTCATAATGTAAAAATCAAATCGATTGGAAAATTTTCTCAAGCCTGCCACTTCTGTATACTGTACATAATTTTAAAACTAATATTTTAATTTTATTTTTTTATATCTACATTAACACACGATAAAATAAAGATATCATGAGAATCAATTTGATGGTGCTAGCAAGCACTCAGTTTCTGGGTAATGGCATACATTGAACATGTTTATGGCTTCCAAACATCACACTATCAATTCATGTCACCAAAAGAGCTAAAGCTACACTCTGAATTTCATAAGAACGGTAAAAGCTTCTACGAACTACTTGATGTGAGGTTGTTTAGAGTAGAAAGTAGTGTTTCTTCTCTGAGATTTGGAACTAAATGTTGGGATAAACTAAGAGCCAGTAAGCAAGAGTTGATACTCTGAATAACGCTACTGTTCAATTTATATCAGGGTCAAAAACAATGGGTTTAATTTTCTTTTGAGTATAAACATAAATATTATATATTTTAAATTAGTTTGATATCGGCGTCATAATAAACACTGATACCATAGGGTTCTCTTTCATACTTCTTAAGGTTCCGTACCACAAAAGTAAAATAACGGAACCTTTATAGGATCACTTTGTTTTTTTGTGTTGTCAGTCTATCCGTCTGTCAAGACCCTTTTTCTAAGGAAATCGTGGAGGTATCAAGCTGAAATTAATATCAAATAATACGCGATCCCTTGTAGCATATTTTGACGCTCGCAAGAGAATCAAAACCTATACGTCACGTCGTACGGGTACGTCTCGTTGACCTAGAATCATGAAATTGGCCAAGGAGCAATATCATGTCTCACAGACAAGTAAAGGAATAAATCTGAAAGCGGTAAATTTGTTGCAAACAAATATTATTTTGCGATTATATTAAAAAATAATCGTAAAAAAGGGGAACAATCTCCGAGACGTAATGAACGAACTATTTACATACCTACAAGTTTATACGGATTCCTCCGTGCGCGAGTCCGACTCGCACTTGGCCGTTTTTTTTTTTAAGAATCGTGTACCTACTAAACTTTTAAATTATATCAGTTAAATGGTTCTTATAGGTGGCGTAATACGTGTTTGTGAAGAAATACCCAAAAAATATTTAGTTATACCACTTTTATTATGAGCTTACAAAAACATTAGGTTTCTCAAAAAATAATACCATTGAATTATTTTACGTGCTAAGACCTAAAAAGCGTAGCCCATTATTTCACAATGTATTTTATGAGGTTTATGTATTATTTTAGGGTTGTATTTTGCAAAGGTATGATTGAAACTAGGCAAGCCTTTCAGAGGATTAAATAAAATAGATTGTTAGTAGTAAATTATTACAAACTATACTTTATTTTATCTTTAGTCTAAAGTTTTAACATATAATAATAATTTAGATTTTTGTAGTAAGTCACAATAATCGTTAAAATTAGCTTTTAATTAAATAGAGAATATATTAAAACGTTATTTGTAAGGAAATAATGAAATTAAATAATGTATTCATTCAAATAGGCCGTCGCGATGGAAACCATTCGAACTTAAGTTATTCGCAATGGTTATACTTTCGAAAAAACGTACTTCGCGATGAAAAAAATTTGGAACTAGAGTTTTTCTCAATAGTATACTTTCGGACTAACGTATTTCTAACTTATGAACATTCGAGCTAGAATTTTTCGCGATACATTCGAAACAACGTTTTTCGGACTCACGAACATTCGCGGTACAGTCGATCGATGTTTCAAATTTCGAAGTTCTGAAATACAGTCGGAAACAAGGCTATCATCGAATAAAAAAAACAATAGAACCTCGATCAAAAAAAGGTGAAAACGGCTGGTTGTATCCCTCGTTCACCAAAAGAAAGCATAATAATAATCTGGACAGTTATTCCAACCCAAAATGCTATCATAATATTTTACTGAAAAAAATCCAGCTGAAAAAGGTAATTTAGACAGTTACCCGTTTTCCCGTTTCTCGGGTTTTGTAATCACATTACCATTTTATCCTTGAAACAAAACAAATGTTCGGCTACACAATTCAACTGCATTTTTTGTCTACAATGTTACGAACATTGTTAGATGACTTTTAGACGACATTCGTTTTGTGTAGCGTTTTTTATCGTATGAAACCAAGGTTGATACTTTGATTTCTATTGTTATGCTTGCCCGCACGGATAGATCCACCGTCAAGGGATTCAATCTGTACTCTCACGGGTAAAACAGTCTTGCAACGTCTAACATGAGTATCTGCGGCTCTGGTTACCTGACATCTGTAAAAAACTTACATGAAAATCCAAAATAGCATGCATTTTTCATATATATGTCCTATTCCTTAGCTAATCATTTCTTAGCTCATACGTCCTTAGCGTGTAGCAATTTGATATTCCAACTCTTAAGAAAGCAAGAGAGAATGCTAAAAATATGACCATAAACATACAAATATCTTGACAATTATGGGGCGTTGTAACTAGAAAATTTGCTATTAAAGTCAAAGTCTACGTCAACGTCAAAGTCAAAGTCTTAGAAGGGCACTTATGAAGGTCACATTTACTGAAGTTACCACCGGTTCGGAACTTAGCCTTCAACTGAGAAGAATCAGCCAAGAAACTGATGAGTTTCTTGGCGGGTAACATTTTTGAAATATTTTTTGGACAATCTATGTTTGGCTTTTTTTCCAAATAATTAACAATAAAAAAGAAAACATACCTAAATACTTGAATGCCATTTAACGCTTGTTCATGCATGATTTAGGCTGCCATCAAGAAAATTAACTTTGTATTCACGACAATGGTGAGGCCCACTAAATTAATTTCAGTAAGTAAAGTTAGTTTCGGAGAAATTCTGTCTAAAGGGCCAATTTGGCTGGAGGCCGAGCCTTGAGAGTCGGAACGACTTGACAATATTGTCTGAAGATGTTTAGGGCTTAATTTAAAGGCAGCACTTAATACTTTACTTATCTTGATTGTTTTAGAATCGTTAATTACTTATTGTAATAGAGTTGGTGGGTAAGGTAAATTCTAAATCAAGTTAGTCTTATGATATTATTTAGAGTAGGTTTTATAAAGGTACGTAGTTTTAAATACTTATCAGCTGTCGACTTGGCTGGCATGATACAGGAGGCATCAGTCACGAGCTTCCGACCCTTCCCTCGTCCCCAATGAGCTCTGGCGACCTTACTCACGTGCAGGAACACAAGTCAACATTATGCTATTTGGCTGCGTTATTCTATAAGGTGGAGCCCCAGTTGAGCTCTTTGAACGAATAAACGCTATGCACTACCATATTTGTGGCATCTTAAAATCCTTTTTTTTTTCATACATTATCTCCCTAAAGTCAAAGTCAAAGCCATTTATTCAATTTAGGCCCCAGAAGGGCACTTATGAAGGTCACATTGAATGAAGTTACCACTGGTTCGGAACTCCACCTTCAACTGAGAAGAATCCGGCAAGAAACTCAGCACAGTTTCATTTTTTAAATATTTTTTGGACAATCTGGAGGCTTACTCCCGAAACTGATTCGAATTTGATTTTGTTTTTGATTCTGATTTGAACTTGATCCAAAATCGAACTCCCGAGCAAATTCGAATTGTAAACAGAGATCGACTTACGTTCGAGTGTTATCAGCGTCGTTAACTGTATCCGGCACATTACGTCATCATCAAGTGCTATTTGTCTTTGGTTAAATTCTTTTATGCGGTTGAACATTTTTGCTATTCTGCCATTTTCTTACATGATATACTAATATGCTATTGGTTTTAATACACATGCCAGGTTAAAAATTAAAACATCATCATATTTCAATAATATTTTTGGTATACAGAGTGACCATATCCTACAATACGAACAACGTGCGAATGGCGCGGTCGGTGTCAAATTTCAAAATGTTGATAGCTAACTTCAACTTATAACAATAGGTGCGCTGGCTTCTACAAGTACAAAGTTTTTGTTAGTTTTAATATTTTGATAAACGTGTGTTAATAGGTACAAATTTTAAATGAAGTGATTAATGAAATTGATGATTTTAGTGTGAGTTTGTGATAATATTGGTAATATTTCAGAGTACATCTAAATAATTATTATAAAATACGCCAAATCATGTGCCAAGGTAAGAGCACCACAGAGAACACTAGTGATAACGTAAACACTTATGCAAACCGAATACAGATGTAGTGCATTGCCTTGTTTGGTTAAATAAAAATATCACTCCATTATTTGGTCATTTCCTAACTTATTCCTCGTCGTACTTATGACTATTCGGTTCGCTTGTTCAAGAACATTGAAAAACATCGCAATGCGAGCCATAATAGCGACGAATTTAAAGTAATATAACAATAAATCAAACTAAACAATCTCACTCGAACCAAACAAAGTAACTATTTTGCTATCGTGTAATTTGACGTTTAGTTTCGATCCTACGACTCGATACATATCGAGAGTGGAGAGTAAGGATTATTCGATCCCAATTCGATCCTAACGAATATTACGATCGAAGTTAGTTCCAATTAGAGCCACCGCACGATCGTGCGCTCGTGTTGAATTCAAGAGTACGGATAGGCATTAGATTCGAATGAAACTCGATTGATTCAGTACTCGAAGCTGTCGGGAGTAAGCCCCCTGACTATGTTTGGCTTTTTTACAGATAATTAACAATAAAAAAGAAAAGGTAAAATTATGAATAAATCTTACAATACTAATTAATGAATGAATGAAATATTCTTTATTGTATACACTAACATAGATCACATGATAATAATAACACAAATTAAAGGAAGTTATTATAAAATATAGGCCGCCTAATCGCTTAAGCGATCTCTTCCAGGCAACCTTTACTAATCACATTACCCGATAAATAAACTAGAACTGCCTACTACCACAGAATATCTACTATGTACAATTCTAGGCATAAGATCGTAACTATTAACTGAAACTTAACACGTATCGGAACGTAATCCCATGGAATCTACCCGAGTTGTTAATCACTGAATCGTACCTTCGAGACTTCAATTTTACTATAACGATATGAGCTGGGTATAATCGCTATTGAACTTAAGGGCCCGTGTAATAAATTACCAACCATAGTAAATTGAACTTCCATTATGACAGTACGAAGAACGTAATGTTAGGTAAAATTTGTGGTAGTCAAGTTCATGCTTGAATGGATGGTCGGTTGAGCAAACTTAATAATTCAATTTGAATTAATGATAGCTCTGTTATTGCTAGAACTATCGTTGTGACCTGTGTAATAGTATCATAAATAACATTTGCAATAAACGTGTATCATTAAGTGAAACTACCTTTGCATATTAGGTTGCTACATTAGTATCGCTCGAGATCTGTTCCTACCATTCTATGTTGAGTGTACTTACACTTACTACTTTCGGTACGGTAACTTCGACATTACTCGAAAGCTACTCGACAAAGTATGTAATGTTTTTTGTTCTCAATAACACTTATTTTTTGTAATGGAATATACAAACGTAATTTTCATCGACTTCAAAACGTCAGATTAAACAGAACCTTTGCACACTTAACAATGACCGATGAGAATACAATAATTTGGTACCATCGTTAATACTTTAAGTACAGAGCATATTAAAGCGTGTTTTTTTCTAAAATTTTAGATTACTTCTATCGTCACATTAATTTAACCAAAAAACAACTTTTTTATGATATGATTGGCAAGTGTTATTCGTTTATTAGGAAAAGTTTTGATTGATGATTATACAATATTCAAAGGCAAACAAGTTGAACATGAAAAACATAGTTTGCGTTACTTAGTAGCAAGTAACTTTACATATTGAATATTTTAGCAATAAATAATATAAATGAAGACAATATCTTTTTACACAACTCGATAAGAGCTTCTAATGGAATAAATATAAGCTGAGACGTATAAATATACGCATCGATTGTTTATTATGGTTTCATTTTCAACACACTTGCTTGTAAAGTGACATTTAACTTAATGCAGCTTATTACGCACTTGTGCTTTTTACTTTACATTACCGCACAGATTTATGACAGGTACAATCCCGATTATGTTAAGTGTGTACCTCACTGAAAGTGATATGTAATTTAAATGGGTAAAACAGTTTGACAGACAATTAACTGTTGTTCAATCAATTGTTAATGTTCTCATTGTCTGGTTGATTATTATTATCAAAAAATCTTCTTCAAAATATACAAGTCTGTATTTTCCTCACAAGTGTATTGAAAGTTGAAATACGTCGTATGACACGCGTGTGCATTGGTCATTACACTCTCGCCTCTCTTAACGCGTTCGTCTACGGCTCACGCGCTTAATATCGCCTCGTCTGTAATTACCAACTATGCACACATGTATCATAATGTATACTATTAATTAAACTTTATAAAACTGACTATTATATTCATAATGAAATTATCTGCATGAGATCTGGAGCCCAAGTCTGCTATTACAATTGTGTTCCAATGAACAATTAGTGAGTGGTGCCAAAATTGACTCATTTTAAAGTTTTCATAGTCTACTAACACAATAGCGTCATAATAGCTTTCCGATGATTTGAAACTGAATAACAATTGTGCCACAATGGTCTTTTAGTTGTCAGTTTTGACAGTTTTTATATTCAAATTCTTTACTTTTTTTTGGTTCGCAAACTATTCGTTACAGCAGTTACATATACAATTAAATACTACAAAGACATGGTTGACTGAACGGCCTTCTAGGAGCGAACACAACATGCACACTAATATTTCACACTTTACATCGAGATATAATACATTTTTTTCATTCATTATGAGACCATTATGAAATAGTAGACTGCGCACATCGGCTCAAAGATAGTGGAACTGCAATAGTATCGTGTCAGTATGACATTTTAGCAGACAAGTCTACTGAGCGTGCTGCATGTAGTAACAGTTTAATTTTGTGACAAAATATTTGCACGATAGACTTGTTTCTTTGTTTTTCCATTACGCCGGTTAACATGACAAATTATATCACAATGGTAATAAGTTTTATGCTGTCAATTATGTAATAAATTATCAGCTTTTGTAAATTGCTTTTCGGCAAAATAGCATTTTCAATTTGCAATGTTGCTCTTATTATTGCGATACTATTTGATGACCAATTTGGGATTTGGTTTGTGTAAATTGATTATTTTTCATATAAATTGATTGGAGCCATATATTTTAGTTATATAAGCCGTAATGATAGCCTTTTTAACTACTCATCCTTCCGACATGTTTGAATAGTAATAATAAGCTTTATTTGTTAACTCCACAAATACAAAAAAGGTGATAAAAATGTGTCATAAAACATTGTAAATGCTTACATATGTATTGTGGAGACAGGAGCCTGTACTAAGGTTTGTCAACCTGTTTTACAGGTCTCCAGGTCCCCACATAGTATATTACGATACGTGTGACTTAAGTAGTCTTTATTTTGGGGCCGCAGTTATTTATGCACAGCAGTGCTATTCTATAACGGTCATTTGAAATATCACTTCTGAATCCGCGATGAGATTAAAGTTTCATATTCTTGAAATGAGTGAGTTCGACACTAGCGCCACTGAGCGATGACGGAAGTGAGATGAACTACGACAGGTGAGTATTTTGACGTTACGAATACACTTTTGAGTTCTCGAAACTCACTTCACTTCAGTTGGCCTTGATTTTATCTTGAGAATACCAATACGCGCGAGATGAACATCGAAGTGAGTGTGAGTTGCGAGATGACTTTCGAGATGATTTACCAGACAGAATAGCATAGCTGCACGGCGAAGTTTGCCAGTTAGCGAGTAATTAACGCCATCCAATAATGTACATAAGTCATGAGTATCGTAGCTATTGTATACTATTTTATAATGTTATAGCACTGTGCTGTGACCTAAACCCACACTTACGCCTCTCTATGTAATAATGGACCACTTAGGTCATGTAATCATATGTATGTCCCAGGATATTTATTTATATTTATTAATTTTATTAGATTTAAAGTTCATAATATTTTTATTGTGTTTTAATATTTCATTGGATCGAATACTGAAATTATGTAGATTAAATTGATGTCAGATATTGGAAAAGTTGAAATTGAAATAGTGTGTGTCTTATATTTGATGGAGGTATGTAAACAAACAAGTTTGGAATACAGTTCCTACCCATAAATTTGAATATACTGTTTATCTGTAGTTCCAGAATAGCAAAAACCATTTCTAGTATTAACATAGTAGTTATTAGTTTAGTACAAACTTAATCCGAAGTAGTAGAAGTTATCACTGTATCTTTGTTGTTTGTTCACTACAAGATTATTCCGTGTACCTAGTGCTTAAGATTTCGGCAGGATCTCGTTCTTTATGATAATTAAACATCTACACTGTTATTTACGTAATACTGTATGAAAATAATTGGACTGTTTTACAAAAAACTTAAATCGACTTCAAAGTACACTAAGAAGTAATCAAATCCTGATCTGACAATGGGACCAAACGGGAAGTGTACCCTTCCAGACAAAAAAAGAATTTTCCAAATCGGTTAATAAATGACGGAGTTATGAGGTAACAAACATAAAAAAAACACAACCGAATTGAGAACCTCCTCCTTTTTTTGAAGTCGGTTAAAAAGAAATCGATGTTTCTTATGCATAGTATGTAATAATGGTATGAAATATACCTAAAATATGGGATTTTCACGACTTGTGCTGTATTTTTAACCGACTTCAAAAAAAGGAGGAGGTTCTCAATTCGGTTGTATTTTTTTTTTTTATGTTTGTTACCTCATATCTCCGTCATTTATTAACCGATTTGGAAAATTATTTTTTTGTCTAGAAGGGTACACTTCCCGTTTGGTCCCATTGTCGTCAGATCAGGATTTGATCACTTCTTAGTGTACTTTGAAGTCGGTTTAAGTTTTTTGTAAAACAGTCCAATTATGTACAGCATTTTTCTAGATAATAATTATGTTTCATGGAAACTGGTGGTATTTTTTTAGTTTTTGTATAATTTTAAATATTTGCTCCATCACCTTCACTATAAAAATAAAATCTCTTAGAAACACAAATTTTTCCTATAAAAGTTAGGCCACCTTGCAGGATGCCCTTATTTTTTTTGTGTCATGAACGAATTTTTTAAAAGGGCATTTTTTGTATTGTTTCATAAGTTTTACATAAAATAAAATGCATTTTATGTTAATCGAGTCTTTATTTTGACTTTTAGATGCAATAATCGGAAAAATGATGAAAATCGTAAACAAGTGTTTGTTTTTTTTGTTAACTTTTGGACAAATTTCACTGCACTAGTAGGAGGTATTGCCTCCTCTGGCTTTGATAGCACACACCAATCTATTGCTCATTGACTGTATCAGCTTTCTTATTGTTGTCTGTGGAATATTGTCCCACTCCTCGACAAGAGCGGTTTTCAGCTGCGCCATATTTACCGGTGCTGGTTCCCGTCGTCTTACCCGCCGCTTCAGCTCATCCCATAGATGTTCTATTGGGTTAAGGTCCGGACAACGTGATGGCCAGTCCAGAACCTGTTATCCAACCTCATTTAAGTACTCTCTGACGCACAACGCAGTATGGGGGCGAGAATTATCGTGCATTAAAGTGAAACCATCGACAATAAATCCTGCATATGGCATTACATGTTAATCGAGAATGTCCAAGATATACGACGAAGCAGTGACAGAACCTTGCAGAATCACCAGCTCGGTACGGGCTTCCAAACTTATTCCTCCCAAAACAAAACTGACCCACCTCCAAAGCTTACCCTTTCAGATATGGCACATTGTGCATACCGCTCCCCTGGGCGGCGGTATACTCTTTTACGACCATCAGCTCTATAAACGCACATTCGTGACTCATCAGAAAAGAGTACCTGACTCCATTGCTCCAATGTCCAGTCTCGGTGCTCACGGGCAAATTGTAACCTTGCTATTCTGTGAGCTGGGGTAAGTTTAGGGCCGGTTGCAGGTCTGTAGGGTTTCAAATCACGTTCTTTAAGCCTTCTTCTTGCTTTCCATTCACTAACATTAACATTTCGAACATTTCTCAGCATTTGCTGAACTTCAACAGCAGAACGGTGACAACTTCTTAAGCTCGCTGACAAAATAAATCGATCATCTCTCTCTGTTGTCTTTCTTCTACGGCCAGGTCCCGATCGTCTGATGTAGCCGCCTGTCTCTAGGTATATTTTATACACATACTGGACTGTGGAACGACTAACTTCACATGTGCGAGCCACATTTCGCTGGCTCATTCCGGTTTCCAGTAGCGTGATGATTCGAACAACTTCTGCTTCTCGAAGATCCATTTTGATTAGCTAAAATTTTAACGTAGACACTACACCACTAACACCAGTCAAAAAACAATGGATGTTTTTGTTTTCCACTACGTTACGTTACTTTGAAGATAATGGGCTAATAATGAGAAAACAAAAAATATCGTAAAGAACGCTTTTCAAATTTAATCTAAGTTTTTTTTTACCCTTTGCCATAGGCGAACACGGCAAACTTGTTTTTTTTTAACTTGTCATTAGTACAAACCAAAAAAAAAAAAAAACAGTCCTTACGATCAAATTTTAAGGGTGGCCTAACTTTTATGCACGGCAGTGTATATTATTTCGTTTTATCAAGTTTTACAACATAAGTTTATCGAGAATAACCATTAATCTATAGGATGAAATCGAAAATATTTGCCAAATTTTAAGGGAGGGTTCTATTACCGATACATAATAAAGTTTTAGAGGTTTTAAAAAATGACGGAAAAGTTTAAAATGTGATCCCGCACCGCGCACCGGCAAAAGGGGCTTTTTATACATTATGACCATTAGACTAACTTTTTACTAATCTATACTAAGAGTGTAACGTCCTATTAAATGTTTTCAAATGATTTTCAATTCACCCTGTAGATAAATTAATCTGTATTGTAACGAATACACTTATTATGTCTGGTTAGTAAAGTATAAGTTAATAAAATCCAATATACTTAGTTAAAATTTCAGATATAGTATTTTTATTAAAAAATACTGTTATATTTCATATGACTGAGACATAGGCACATATACATAAAGGATTTGATTAAGGATACATCCAGATTGAGCGTTGAAGCTGTGCACGCGTCGTAAAAAATAGCCCCTAACTGTTAGGGGCTAAATCAAATAAAAATGTAAAATAATGTTTAATATTAAAATTTCTCCCGATTTTAATTGGAATATTTCAACAACTGCTATCATTATGAAGGTCACTATGACAAGCAGAATGACGCAGAGGGAGCGTAAAACGTAGCTGTTACGCGCAGCAGTCTATAAAAGTTGGCCTGTTTTATATATTCGTGTAGTATGGCGACGTTCTTTATAGGTATATTTATTTCTATGCATATAGGTATATAAAATTATGAAAATGAGAAAAGTGATTTAAAAAGCAATATCAAATTCCATGAAAATTGTGACAATGAAAACGATAAAGCTACCGAATGAACGGATAACTTCTCCGTGGATTTTTAATATCTACCTCCAATCTCGAAGGCGATTACCCACCAATAGAATTATTCTTTCGTCGGCAAAATAAAAGAGACTCCCTTCATTTCCATGGAAAGCGATCCGAGGGTGACTCGATCCCGTTTATTGAATTCAAATCACATTGGCTGAGGTCAAAAAACAACCGAAGAAATTGTTCATTTCATAAATGTTTTGCTACAGTATTGATTAAGATTTCACTATGTAACTTTTGATAGAATTGGAAATTGTTTTTAGAAATAAATAAAGTTGTTGATTTTCAAATACAAATTCAAAAGCGAATACCAGCTATGTGTTTTTTAATTTGTATTTGCTTTTTTGGCCTCACTCCCGTGTTCCGCACGCTCCATTTGCCTCGTTATGTAATCTGAGCTTCTACCTATATGTTCTTCAATCTCGTTTTATTCTAAGCAAGCAAAATGACTTTACTAAGCTGCTCATGTACTATATCAGTGTTTAAACGGGAAGCAACAATAACTTTACTACTGACATAATTTTCAGAAATCCTGCACTAAGTTCTGGTGATATTACTACATGTGAGAAACATATATTTGCATATAACAACAAACAAAGCTATCCGAATGTAATTAAACGTCAAACTGCGAAGGGAGAAACTAAAACAATTACAGAGCATGCTGGTACAAGTCATGGTCTAATCCAGTATCGGTAAAAGTCAAATAAAACATTTTTTTTATTTATTTAGGTTAACAAACAGTATCACAATGGATAATTAGTGAAATAAAATACGATTATAATTAATTGTGACACCAACAATTAATTATTACAAACTATAAAAAACTTAAAAATCGTAACAAAAACTAAGTAGGTACGCACGGTTACAGATCAAGCCATACATTCCCAATCCCAATACAAGCCGTCCCCTCATTAAGGCCTTACTGTACCTCAAAAGTGCTCCACCTCTCACTTTTGATCCTGCATATCAATAAAAGTAACCAATCAATAATGTTGAAAAAAATATATAGTACAGTTGAGGATATATACTGACTCCTGTATGATGTGAAAACACGATTCCTAAACATTTTCTCGATAGAAAAAAATCTCAAACTTCCCTCTGAATTTTACAAATAAACCTCAGTAGTCAATTAATACTTTACCTATACTAATGAAACTTTTTATATAAACTGTAGTTAGTATAATACGTGTACTATATGATTTGAATTTAAAATAATGTTTTTTTTTAATTTGTTAGAAATTAAATCTCAAATATTTCGAGTGGTACGATGCGCTGCCGCACAGATTCAGTCGCGCTCCGGCGTTCGAACGGGGAACCCGTGTCTCTTGCTCTCACTACCCACGTAGATACGTACCTAATAAATTATAAGTGAAGTGTATTTTGTTTTAAATGGGAAATGATTGGGACAAGAAAAGAAAAGATGGAATTGGAGAAAAGAAAATGCTACACATATTATGAATAAAATATTGAAGTAAGTACCTACCTAAAATGAATCATAATATGTGTTTTACCTACGAAGGCATTTTGGTTTGTATCTACCAATAAATTCTGAGTCTGATTATTGTAATGGGTAAGAAAAGTAGGTAATTTCCAGTATAAGCTCCTCTGATCTGACCTTCCATTGTACGGAAATCCTATACAATGCGAGATCAGCTTATACTGGAAATTTATATCTTGATGTGTAGCCGAAATAAAGAAAATATAAATACCGGACGTGGACCCGTGCCCGTAAGTATCAACCACCTAGCTAATTAGGTTAGATACTAAAATGTTTTCACAACAGCGTAAGTAAAGCATGTACATTTAGGTTCCTACCTACTAGGTAGGTATATATTATGCAGTAAATTGAATTTCTACAATAAACATTTTATTGGTAAATATTAGGGTAGTCGTCCAAGTAAATGGCCACGGTCACATATTATTTTATTAGTATGAGATAAAGAGAAGTAAAGCCTATTTTGTTACAGAATGCAAATACCAACGTACATACCTAATCATAATTGTACCTTCTGTTCTGTGGTACCTACCCACCTACATACATTTTTTATTTTCAGAAATAAACATATACCCGATTCTGACTGCAATACAGAAAATGTACCGCACGTGGACCCGTGGCCGTGAGTATCAACCGCCTAGCTTATTAGGTTAGATACTAAATGTTTTCACAACAGAGTAAATAAAGTTTGTACAGGTTATTAGGTAGGTACCCACCTACTAGGTAGGTATATGTTACGTAGTGAATTGAATTACTTCAATAAATATCTTATTGGTTATCCTTACTACTATTATAAATTCGAAAGTGAGTTTGTTTGTTACGCCTTCACGCCTCAAATACTCAACGGATCATCATGAAATTCGGCCTGTAGATAGCCTATGGTATGGAGAAGGACATTGGCTACTTTTTATCCCGGGAACGCGGGTGAAAAGGCGGGGGACAGCTAGTTCTAAATATAAGCGTTAAATATTAGGGTAATCGTCCAAGTAATTGGCCACGGTCATATTATTATATCATTTTAGTACTATGAAACGTATAGCCTATTTTGTTACAGATTGCAAATACCAACGGAACACATGGATGCCAGTAGTTCCAAACATGCAAACGAACCTGATTTGATGGCTTTACAAACTGTAGAATTGTGAGTTTATCTAACTATCGTTACCTATTAGTGTGTACTTTAGTGTAAGTAACTCTTTCTGTCTATTATCATTTTACATCTTAACTTCAATACATATAATTCTTAGTTTACATACATATAATGTATTTACATTTTGTTCTCATATATAAGTTTGAATGTAATTGGGTACTTTATTTCTGCGATTCTTAACTTATTATTACTCACTAAGAACGAAGTGTAAGTTACATAAATTACATAATTATTTTATTATTGAAACTGGTTATTTCAGGTACGTAATAAACTATTGTGGAAGCGAAGCAGAGCATATTATTCCCGTGGATGGACGAAGAATCATCGATTTGGATCATTTTTTAAATCACTTCAAACAATATGTAATCACAACAAAGCGTTTGGATGTACATTGAGTAATGTCCACATTATTGGAGAAAAGAAAAGGACTACTTTCCAAATACACGTTGAAATGCAACATGTGCAATTTAAAATTTAGTCTCGACTCGGAACCCAAACCAGGATACCAAATCAAACCAGGATTTAAATAAAGCTGCAACATCTGGCATTATATCTACTGGAATTGGCTTTTCCCAATTTAACGAATTATTTTCATCAATGGATTGCCCGTCTTTTACTTACTTATTTATTTTCCCGTAAGAATCTTCTCAATAGAAAGATGAAGTCTGTAAAGTCGTTCTCAAGTTATTGCATAACCAAGGGAAATAGGGATTAATTTTTATATATACATAGAGATCTCTAATAGGCATGTTTAGTTTTTCTTACATGCACTAGAATTTGACTTGAATTTGATGTTTTCCCTTTGAGACCGCACCCGTAGCTGGTATCAATATGCCAGGCCGACACACTTATTAATCCATATTTTGAAAACTACTGAACCGATTCTGAAGAAACTTGCACTGTTCCCTAAGTTGAAGTAAATGTAAATTAAGCCTACAATTTGTACAATTGCAATTATTTAAATACATTTAAAAAGATAGTCAAACATAAGTTATGCAAGAAAGGGTACTATAAAGTTTCAGAGTTTGTAGATGACAAGAATGCATTTGAATGAATTGTTCGCTTCGCAGGCTATTGTTATATAATAATATATCGTTTAGAAATTATAATACTTCTAAGTACAAATAAAAAGCTTGCTGAGTTTTTTGCCGGAGTCTTCTCAGTTCAAGTTGTATTTGGAACCGGAGTAAGTTTACGTTCATAAGTGCCTCATTAGGGCCTATATTGAATAAATAATTTTTGACCATATTCCTAACACCATGTGATCAAAATGAAATAAATTGTTTAATTAAATCGCTAAATAATACATCTGCAGAAGGATATGACGAAATCGCTACAAAAGTAATTAAATACTGTAAACAAGAGCTTAGCCCGATTTTAGCTTATTTAATAAATCTATCCTTTGAAAATGGTGAATTTCCAGACTTATTGAAGGTCTCTGTGGTCAAACCACTACAAAAAAAAGGCGATAAATCGAATATAAATAATTATAGACCAATAACGTTAGTACCGATTCTGTCAAAGTTATTCGAAAAAGCTATGCATAAAAGGATTATGTCGTTTGTAAATAAGCTGAATATTATTAAAGAGGAGCAATTTGGATTTCAGAGTAAAAAATCCACTACATTAGCTGCATTTAAACTGGTACGTGAAATAACAGATTCTCTCAACTCAAGACTGGCAACGTCTGTTATATTCTTTGTCTATGTCGCGAGCTTTCGATTTCGTATCACATGAGCTTCTAGTCACTAAATTAAATAATATTGGCCTAGGAGGTACAGCGCTTAAGTGGTTGCAGACTTATTTACAAAATCGGGAACAATATGTCGAGATAAATAGTTTAAATAAAGAACTGGCACTAGTTTCTCATAAATCGATAAATAGAGTTAATGGCTGTGGTGTGCCTCAAGGAAGCGTCCTGGGGCCGTTGCTTTTCTTGATCTATTTAAACGACCTTCCGGATGTGACTACAAATAAATGTACCCTTTTTGCTGATGACATATCAATAATTATAAGTTGTAATAAAAATTTAATTAATAATTATGAGAATGATATAAATAGTAATATCAAATTAATTTCGAATTGGCTTATTAATAATAATTTAAATTTAACAAAAACACATTTTATACAATTCAGTAATTATGGATCTAAGAACGCTAAACTAAACATTAATTATAAAGGACAGGATATAATGGAAACGGACCAAACAAAGTTTTAGGGTCTATTTATTGATAGGCACCTAAATTGGAAGTCGCATATAGATTATGTTTGTAAAAATATTAATAAATTCATATACGTATTGAACAGATTGAGACAAACATCCGCGCGTTCTACTATATTAGCAGCGTTCCATGGTCACATAGCACCTACATTAAAATATGGGTTACTTATTTGGGGAAATTCTCCAGAAGCATTCATTGCACAAAAGAAATACGTTCGAGCAATATGTGGTGTACCACCACATGCCTCATGCAGGCTCCTGTTCGATAGTCTGGGTATATTATCTCTTCCTTGTATGTACATACTCGAAGTTGCATTATTTGTAAAATCTCATCATAGTTATTTTAAAACAGGGCAGGACATTTATCCAAGAAACACAAGGCATCCAGATCGATTGGTCTTTGACAATCCGCCTCGAATGGCTCTTTATGAAAAGCAATGTTTTGCAATGTGCATAAAGGTATATAATGCGATACCAAATAACATTAAAACACTTCCACTGATACGTTTTAAATGTAAATTGATACAGTGGCTAAAATCCCAAAATTTCTATAATATTAATGAATTATATAGGTAAAATTGTTTGACATAGGTTTTTCGTTTTATTATTATTTTTTTCGTTATTCTTAGGCTAAATTGTATTTGACATGTGAGTAAAATAGACAAAAAGTTAACATAGTCAATTATATTAATATAATACCTTGTTCCTATATGTCTGTGTATAATACTTAATTTTAGTAAATTAATATTTAAATTGATAACGTGTTTTTGATTTAATAGTTATTTGTATTTTATTTAATAATTATACCTAGTGTACCTATTTGCATGCTTATTATGAAAGCTGAATGTGCTGAATACTATAACAATGAACTGTATACATTTTAAGACCTTGTAAAACCACATTTAAAGCAAATAAATGATATTCTATTCTATTCTTTGATTTTATTTCCATACCTAGTTACTAGATGTCAAATACTGGTGTATTTACCCTATCGTGCGGCGCTTTACTACTTTTCTACAATCGTTTTATTTTATTTCCATACTTAGGTCAAATAACTGTGTATTTACCCTATCGTACGGTCGACTCGTGAGACGTGCGTGACTCCTGCCGGGCTGCCGTGTCATGAACTCGTGCGAGTGAGATAGTTGCGACTGCGCGATGCGGGGGCTGCACGGCCGAGCCATGAAGCGGGGGCAAAATGTGGATTTGAGCTGGGGTAGTATAAGCTCTTAAACAGAAATCTTATACGATGCAAGATCAGTCCAAACCGGAAATGCATAGCCCGATGTGCAGCCGTGCCCACCTAACTGATTAGGCTTATATTCTCCTATCGGGTATCTACAGTATGAAAACTTTATTTAAAAAAAAAGTATTTTCAGATATGGAATTTTTTCATTTTTTTTTTTCAGAATTCTGCTTCTACGTCACAATATTTATAAAATTATGGATGACAATCTTGCTCACTAGTGGCTAGAAGTTATCCAAAATATTATTTTATATTTTCCTTGACCATGGTTTTATCCTGCGTAAAGTTTGTTGAAAGTTTGGAGCAGATCTCGCAGGGACCTCACTATGCTTAGCCATAAAGAATTAGCTCTTATACAAAAAATTGAAGGAAAATTTTGATAACTTCTAGCAACGTGCGACGCAAGATATGCAAAACGCTAGCAAGATTTTCATACATATTTTTTTTCGTATTGTGACGTAGAAGCAGTAAAAGAAAAATGAAAAAAAATGTTTTGTTTTTTTTTTAATGGAATTTATATTTTCTTCAAAATTCTGACCGTTTTTCATTGTTTTTCTCTATGACCTGTAGTACAGAAGTTGCCCTCACTGGCTGGAAAAAAAAATCACCTGTATATTATTGTACTCTTGGTATCATAAGACGGATGAGTATTACCTCACCTCTAGGTGGACCGTATGTCCAACGTCAACCTTTTGACAAAAAATACCTAGTAAAATAATAATAATGTATCGTTAATTTATGATCCAGATACACCATTTATCTGAGAAGGTACAAATAATGTGTAAGCGAATTATACTAAATTAAACTAAAAGAGTTTTTCTTCTATCAATAAATAAGTAAAACATTCATAAATAATCTAATAAATAAAATCATTATTTGCTTGTACCATGGCCGCGACGGGCATTTGATTAACTTTGGCAGTTGGCAAGTTGTTTGTTCCCGTACTTCTGGTTTTTCACACTCATGTTGTGATTCGACACGATATATGAAATTATTTTGCTTTCTTCAAAAAGTTCTGACTTTCTCTAGCTTCGATTATTTAATATTTATACATTCAAAATAAGGCGGTTACTGACAAAATATACGGGGTGGAGATTGCGATATGGCATATTTTCCAACACAGAATTCTTCTTTCTTCATAACTTTTGTGGGTACATTAAATCGTTCATTTAGAAAATTTGGAAGTTTTATAGTTATTAAAAATTTTAAAAACTTCAGACATTTATAAAATTACGAATTGAAAACAGAGAAAATCATTAAAGAAACTAGAACTTCCAAGTAACAGAAAACATGTATCGTAATTAAAAGTATATATTTCGGTAAAGAACAATTAAACGCAAGCATAGAAAGTCAAATCCCTTCAGTGAAACAAATCCCCAAAGCTAATTCTCAAGTGAGTGTTAAAGCTAGTTTCAGTGCAACAATGAAGTCGATTACCGGGGGACATCGTCAGAACAAGTTAACGGTCTGATTAAACTAAGACCGCAACTTACATGGTACATAGTCAGTTTGTAATTGACAACTAGAAACACTATTTCTAGAGCTGATTTTTCTTAAAAATGTTTTGTGAACTTTTGTACAATTTTTATTATCATTCACATTTTACATGCAAAATAGCTTTTGCTGCTATATTTTAGCTCTTTTGTCGGGTCGCTCAATTCCCTCCAATATGGCGAGGAGGGCGATGGCAGCCACATGCGTCATACTTGTGAACAGGTGCTGCTTGTGGGGGCTGGTCTGCTTAAGTTTGCCATTTATTTATTTACTTATTAAAATTATAGATTCAGTCTACTTTGTAGTGTTGCCGCCGCGCCGGAGCACGCAATTGTTTTCAGTGCGATTAGAATGTAAATATTATGTAATGAATCTAAGCTTGTTTTGAAGAGAGTAATTGCTGAGTTTATTGCCGGCTCTTCTCAGCAAATGCAACCTTCCGAAACGATATTAGAGTATTAGAGTCTGACTTTTCATAAGTGCCTGTGAAGGTCTATTTGAATAATGATTTTGAATTTTGAATTGTTTGGAATTCTCTGAATAATAACTTGTTTTCACATTAAATTTTTGGAACAACTCATATAATCAGTAAGGTCTATAAAAGTATGCTACAGCGAAATTTCATATAACCAAAATCTTACTAAGAATCGAAAGCTGGCAAAATTCCAAAATACACCTGACTATTTATGAAGCAATCCACTTCCGAAAACCCTTGGCCAATTCGTTTGTACACTTTGGGCATAGTTATAAATTGTCGAATTTACCTCTCACTCAAAATTTACCAGTAAATTCTGACAGCCTACGATAAACCTCACCTAGGGTTCCAAGTCTTATGATTCAAGGTCTCTTAATTAGCGCTTTGACATAGTGGACCTAAAAGTTGTTATCTCTTGGTAGTAGTGTTAATAAACTCGCTTATGTAGTTTATAGGGTATATGTATACGGGAGTTTTAGTTATATAACTATAGTCTTCTAAGGTGTGACTGAGATTTAGGTGTTTATAACATCTGTAACCCTGTTTTATACGAATTTTGTTGTAATGGATGTATGTTTTATCACTGAATACATGAAGACGTTATTTAGTTCATTGTTGGTGCATTGGTGCTGATTCTGGTGTTAACAACTTAACTAATTTGGTCTCACTTTATCTCTTTCTAAAAATGAGCATTAGAAAAAGGATGTAAGTTTAGTCTTTCCACATTAGTCAAATTTTGTCGCCATCTAAATTGGTTACGACTATTTACCCACAAATAATAACGGCAAAGACTATGTTCTATCTTTTTTCAATAAAGAATGAGATACGATGTGATTAAAATTGTTTTAGTGCGATTTACAACAGAATCGGCAGCACATATATATTTTTGTTATTTTATATTGTAATGCCTCATCTTGCTCGAGCTTTGATCTTATTATGTGAGATGGTTTAAGGCAAGTCCAGTAAAAACCAGGTGTTAAGGTAGTGCCTGCTCTTTTTGTTATATGACATTAGAAAGTGACGGACGAAGGTCCCGGATTGATGAATGGACTTGAGCTTTCAGTCAAGGAAAACATCGTGAGGAAACCATAGCACGGTGGTGGTAGGGGACTTTGTAGTAACCATCTGGCTGGCTACCACCCTCAAGTTGAAAATCTGTCGCCAAGCACAGTTCCTTCTAGGATTTGTGTACTTACCACCTTTGGCCACATCATCTCTTACCATGGTGAGATTGTGGTAAATCAAGGGCACAGTAATAATCAAAAAGGTACTTGTTTGTTATTTTTATTGTTAAATTTGAGATCATCTCATCTCATCTCACTAATATTATAAATGTGAAAGTTTGGATGTTTGTGAGTTTGTGTGTTTGTCAGTTTGGATGTTTGTACCTCAATCACGCTTCAATAACTCAACGGATTTGCATGAAATTTGGCACACATTTTAGAATATGTTCTGAATTAACACATAGGATAATTTTTATCCCTTGAAATCAGTATATCCCTCGCGAACGCGGGTGAAACCGTGAGGCGCAACTAATTTTTTTATATAATACTTCTACTTTTTGCTACAATAGTCAACCTTGACTCTTGATCTCCCAAAGTTGTAGGCGGAACATCTTTAAGTTTCGTATGCAAGCGTACTTTCATACTTCGCACTATTTAACTTTTGTTCGTGTGTTCGAAAATCTAAGTTCACGTCCATAGAAACTTCACCATTATCAAAGATTGCGCTTCATATTCACTTCGCTGTTTAGTTTCCCAGCACTCGGTTCTCTTAGCAAACTTGTTCCAACAGTTTTCCTTGAATCCCACTGTTGGCAATTTTACACATTTCACAGAGGCTCAATACGGTCCAATAAAGACGAAAAAGAGCGCAGTGGATGGTAAAGGCGCGGTTTATGTCACTGGCGTCAAATACACTAGTTTTATATTGTAATTTTTTATTTTCAAACATTCGTTTTTTTATTTTTATTTTTTTTGTACAACTTAGTCGGTAAACAAGCATACTACCCACCTGATGGTAAGCGGTTACCGTAGCCATATGGACGCTTGCAACACAAGAAGCATCGCTCACGCGTTACCGACCTTTCCCCCCTCCCCTATGAGTTCTGGCGACCTTACTCACGCGCAGGAACACAACTTTACACAACATAAAGTTATTTGGCTGCAGTGTTCTGTAAGGTGGAGGTACTTCCCCAGTCGAGCTGCTCTTTGAGCGAATAAACGCTATACCTCTCTCAAATATATTTTGAAACGATCATGATAAAAATATTCATTGGATATTCATGGGCGAATCTTGAGAAGATTCGCCTTTGAAATGATTGATTTGAATTGAAGTGACTTATCAAGAAGTATCGCCAACTTGAAAGTCGAAACACCATAGAAATAGTAGACACAGTTTGTAAATATCGAGGATAAAGAGAGCATACCTTATAAATGCTATATAACTGCACTTGCATAATCGCTGCTCTCATGAACACAATCGTTACCTTAGTTATGTGGGGAGAGGGTGGCTACTGTTGGAACGCCGGTGCAACTTTGTAGTAAAGGTGACATATGCACCTTAATAGCACTGAAAAGTTTATTGTGGTTTCCATTTCCAGATTGCCACCATTATTGTGTTACGTTTTGTTGGTATAGCAAATTTATTTTTTAATCCATTTATGTTTGAAACCAGGGAAAGGTTTGAGTTTTAATTTTATACGAAATCAGTAAACAAGCAAATAGCCCGTCTGATGGTAAGCGGTTACAGTAGCCATATGGATGCTTGCAACACTCGAGTCATCACTCACGCGTTACCGACCCATCCCACTCCTCGATGAGCTCTATTATTTATCAAGTAACAGTTAAGTTAATAAGGAAAGCTTTAACGATTTTCCTTCGACTCTTAAAGTATCGCTACACTAGTAAATCTTGTTTTCTTTTCTTTCCTGGCCACAAGTTAGAGTACAGTGAGAATTCCCTATAATGTTCCAGGCTATTTCTATGCGGTTAAAACTGCAGCTACTGTGAACAATGTTTATTTAAAAAGCCTTTTGTTTACCTTAGTACCGTTTAGTATTTTGCCTTTAAAACTACAGAAATCTTATAATGGGTATTGGGTTCGAACATTTATTCTTGCATAATTTTTTGAAACAATATTGAAAACAAACGATTAGTTGTATTTGTACGTAGTATTTATCTACTCTGAGGTTGTTTGCATGACAATAGTAGTTCAGTTATTTATTTATGTGTTATTTGAAATTAGATTGGC
This sequence comes from Achlya flavicornis, assembly GCA_947623365.1. Taxonomy (NCBI): domain Eukaryota; kingdom Metazoa; phylum Arthropoda; class Insecta; order Lepidoptera; family Drepanidae; genus Achlya; species Achlya flavicornis. Next base: position 3,381,663 of record OX392473.1, on the reverse strand, counting down.
AATGACAAGATGGATAGTGGTATATACATATTTTTATAGAAAAATACAAGAAACAGCGCTAACAGAATAATTAAGTACTGAAATAAGTAAACAAACATCTCATTGTTGCAACAAGTAAAACATATTTTTCTGCACCGTCCATTATTTACATTAAAACTTACAAAGAATCTGTTTTAACGAATAATAAGAGATAAAGTATCATCCCCGGTTTTATTTTAGCACTTTTAAAACATATTAAGTAAAATATAAACAGACAGAAGCGTGTAATTTATTACGGAGCATTAATTTCTTCGTAGTGCAGACAGAATGTAATTATTTTGTTTGAACATTTTCGAGGGAGCGCTATAACGAAAGGATATCACTGTTTCTTTTAGTGAGATACAGCGAAATTATATTGTTGCGTCAGGGATTAAAATAGTGACTTTTGAATTTGTGGTAAAGTGTTGAATGGACAAAATATTCCATTTCATAAATGATTAAATATTCATTCGTTAGTTTGGATAAATAAAAGTAGGTATCTTTAATTATATCTTAATAATAGTTGTGTTCAGATCTAGAAGCTGGGTTTTCAGATTTTGTTATTTGTCATCTTTTCTTTCAAAAGTGCAATACAAAGAGATCCAAGTGTTTGTGTCGATTGGAATAGGAATTGGATGGAAATAGGTCAGCCAATTTAGTAGTTACCTAATGGTGCGTCCATGCTACGCGAATCGAGCACGAGCCGAGCCACGAACGAGCCTACAACGAGCACGATGCGAATCCCTTTGTTCGTGAAAAAACTGATAATCGCGCTCGTTCGAGGCTCGCAAGCCCGTCCACGCTACGCGAATCGTGCTCGCAGTGAGCTCGTTCGAGGCTCGGCTCGTGCTCCTTTCGCCAAGCATGGACGCACCATAAGAAACTTTGTGATAACCGGTGGTTAATAACCGTGCATGCTTTATATAGCTTAGAATCTGTGTGTTTTAAATTGAAGTTTTGATAACAAGTATTCAGTACAAACACAGTAGGTACATTAGTAAAAAGAGGCAAATTTTAAATGATGTAATTTCATATCTCGCATAATTTTATTGAAAGCAATAGAAAATTATAAAAATATTCAACTGTTATTCATAATCCTTTATTACCTAGTATATTTAAAGTATCAAATCTTATCTTTAATCAAACAGCTAATAAAGAATTGGTTCAGGGCAAGCTCGTCTGTTTCTAGAAGTCCAATGACCCTGAAGTAATCAATCTAAGTGATAAGTGGATGGTCCAAACGATCTCATGTCAGGACAGGCTTTCAAAGGTTGATCACTAGTGACTGTCAACTTGGTATCTTTTAGCGTTTCGAAGAATATCGGGTACTACTTCAATATAATTAACTTAGCTTACTGGCCAACTGACTTTTTTATCATTCGCTACATATAACTCGCTCTATCAACTTACTATAATTCAAAACAATTAGGTAGGTATTAAAACAAAATCAGATGGATTATACAAAATAAACTGCAAACAAAATAAAATCGAAAATCAGAGAACTCAGGTGAATTTCACACAGACATCTTTTTTTATACCAACCGTTCATAAAAGTGACAGAATCAAAATCAGGTTTAATTAATTTCCTATTTAAATCGGGTCTAATACAAATCGGTTTTCTGATAACATTTTTTTTATGCTACTATGGTTGCAAACAAGCATACGGCTCGCCTGGTGGTAAGCGGTTACCGTAACCTATGGACGCTAGCAACACCAGGGGTACACTCGCGCGTTGCCGACCCTTTTAGCCCGCACAGTTCGAAATAATTCTGGTTTCAATGTGTGAGGATGGACTCCCCGTCAACGGCGAGAGCTACGATGGCAGAAGGTAGCCGTGGGCATCATCTTAAACAATTCTTCAGAACACTGTCTGTTTTACAAGCGGTAGAACACACATAAGGAGGCAATGTCTCTCCTCAGACTAAGGGGCTCTAAACCGCTTGTAAGCTCGGGATCGTCGATAATTCTGATGGCACGTCGTTGAACCGAGTCTAGAGGATCAAGCTGGTATCCAGGTGCCCCCGCCGTTGCAGTTGTTTGCCATAAAGTTACGTAGTCCTTGTACAGGTCCTTCGATGAATCGATAGAAAATAAATCACGCAGTTTCTGTCATACAAATGAGAGTGAGACCGAATGGCAATCAGTGCGACACATTCGGGGAAAAGGAATGAATGAACGAACAAATCACAACCCGCTTTCGGTACCCTTTGAAATATTGATGACGGATCTACCCAAGGGAACGATTATTCGAGTCGGATCGTGTATCGATGTATCGAGAATATTTGCTTCGCTCGGATATCTGCACTGACAAATTTTATAAGTTTTTATTGCTGTTTCCCATGGTGACGAGGCGGTTCAAATTCTGCGGATTCTATGAGATTACGTTATGTCGACTATGTAAGGTACAATTTCGATTGGGTTGCGCAATCAAAAATGCGGGATTTGTATGCGTATGGAAAGTACGAGTCAACTGTGTAGACGAAAAATTATTCCCTTTTTTATAAGTTGTGATAAATTAAAATAAATGTAGACATCGATTCTTGTTTTTTAGAGTTACGTACCTCAAAAGGAAAAAAACCGGCCAAGTGCGAGTCAAACTCGCGCACCGAGGGTTCCGTACAAACCTGTAGGTATATAAGTAAATGGAACAATGCCGAGGGGGCCTAATTTTATAAATTTATTTTAAACTTTTTTGTAATCTCAACTTATAAAATTAATTGATGATTTCTAAATAAACTGTTCCTTATTGAATGGTAGTATAGACCTGAGTATTTGATATGAATTTCAATTTATGACGTATTAAAAAGAACTACTTACTAGATCTCGTTCAAACCAATTTTCGGTGGAAGTTTGCATCGTAATATACATCATATATTTTTTATAGATTTATCATTCTCTTATTTTAGAAGTTACAGGGGGGGGACACACACATTTTACCACTTTGGAAGTGTCTCTCGCGCAAACTATTCAGTTTAGAAACCTCAATATCATTTTTGGAGACCTATCCATAGACAATTACGGGTTTCATTTTAAAAAAAAAAGAGTTTCTGTTCTAAGTATGTGGAACCCCAAAATTTATTGTTTTTTTTCTGTTTTTGTGTGGAAATCTTAATGCGGTTCACAGAATACATCTACTTACCAAGTTTCAACTTTATAGTTCTTATAGTTTCGGAAATAAGTGACTGTGACATACGGACGGACAGACAGACAGACATGACGAATCTATAAGGGTTCCGTTTTTTGCCATTTGGCTACGGAACCCTAAAAAGGAACCCTTATAGGATCACTCGTATGTCTGTATGTGCGTCCGTCTGTCACAGCTCTTTTCAAGATCTTGAAACATTCATATTCAATACACAAATAGTATAATAATTAATTACAGGATCCATAGATACCTTATGGTAAAACCCAACAGTATAACGTTATCGTGACCTCTAGCCGACTTGAGTTCACTTTTACTATAATTACTCTTCATTATCCCCAATGGCTGGTGAATTCGTGAAGGTGCGAGATATTTTTCCTGTTAGCTCATGATAAATATACGTGTAAGTCTGAGAAATGAATGAACCCTGGAAAATGATGTTCGTACATGACTGTGTGACTTTATATCCCGCTGGGATGAAATGAAAATGATAGGATTCTCGGTTTGGATTAAGCGGGGTATTACGGTATTACCTCGTATTACTAAGGTTATTATTGCAAAAAAAGATCTTTTTCTCAGGAGATTATAATTATTAAGCTCTGTACGGACTATGTAATGAAATAAAATTATATAAAAGTAACATTTGTTTTTTGTAATCAAAGGCAATTTGCCTTTGATCCAGATAAAGATTAATAATAACTCTAGATTTTGTCAATACCATTTTCGGTTTCCTTTCGGTTCTTACAATATAATATATAAGTTTTTTTTTACAAATATAAGTTATACGTCGCATAAAATTTACTCATCTAATATATTTTCCGATATATTTGTGTTTTTTTTTAAGATACAGCGATTCTAATCGTGTGACGTCAATGTCCATGTTCAAACGGTCAAATTCACGTCATACAAATTACTATGGCAGCATGGATCTTGACGTCACGAGTTGATCGCTCCATACTAATTAAAAACACTTATATATCCTCCATTATTTTTATCTGATTTAATTAATTCTTCCAAAGTCATGTTTTTTTTACCATTTTCTGAAATTAAGATATCAAGAAATTATGCATATTGCATTGCATTGCTTTGCGCCTGAAAATGGCTGTATTAAATTGAATGCTCCAACATTTAACTTGTCCTGTCTGTACCCTCATCCGAGTGTGAAATTTCTGATATTGGAAAAAGAGGAGTATCTGTATAATAGATGCGCCGTGGGGCTTCCACAATAAATTGCGTCCGAGCTGGTCGGGGTAATTGGCAGGTGACTGGTGCGATTATTCAATCCCAGCATTGATGAATTTAATGGCGATTGCGTACGTTTACGCTATATCTCCCTTTTGTGGTGACTATAAAAATACCAAAACTATGTCCAAAAATAGGAGCCAATCTAACTATGTCATAGCGTAAAATATTATTGTTTCTGATCAGAACTAAATCTAAATCTGAACAGTTCTTATCAATATGAACATATTAAAATATGTAGTTAGCAATTCAGGATTATTGAAGGAAAGTTAGTTGTTTAAGCACTAGAATTATTTTGGGCTAAAGCAAAGTGCTTTAGTTTAGTTTATCGTCAATTGTTTTTCGTTAAACGGAACATGCCATCCAAGCAAATTCGAAGTGCTTTCAGAGAATATTTGACTACTCGTCCGGATTATTGTGTTGTATAGAATTGTAGTATTTACATTCCATTAATTTTGGTGCCCAATCCGGTGCTAACAAGCGTAAATAGATTTTGCTTATATTACTTTAGACTTAACTTTGTATTGATAATGAATAATTTATTCGAATACTAATTTCACTTCTGTTTTATTTTATGATTATATTTAAAGAGCTCATTGTTAAAATATGATTAAAAAAATGTCTTTAGTCAACTGATCTAGATATACGACATCTTCGTGTTACACTTGCCTAAAGGAAAACAATAATTGTTTCACATTAAATGAACTGTATTTTGTCTCAATCTCACCGTGATGACATTATAATCAAGCCAATGTATGGTAAGAATACAAAGCCTACATACGAACCGGCTCTCAAGTGCAGCTACCGGAACACACCAGTAGCACAGCCAGTAGATGCTGGCGGTCGAGTAGCTAGTCAGGCAAGTACCACTACCTATCAATAAATGTTACAGTATTTCCGCCCAGCTCAATAAATAGCGTAACAGTCAATATTTTTTCTAATACTTACCCTGGATAAACTTTCATTAAAGTAGGAAAGGAGCGCCTTTTGATTGCAGAGCAAGGAATGAATGAAAGAAAGTTTTCTTGAAGTGAATAATTTCATTCCGAAGTGAGCTCTTTGAAAATTTGATATTGGAAATCTAGATGATGGGATCAGCTTGAGTACTTTACGTTATTCATAAATTGAACTTTAATCTATGATGTTTTTATGATCTTTTGAGTTTTGCATGGAACTGTTGATTATTTGTAACAACTTGAATACTTACACAAAGAATAAAAAAAACATAAACGTTCAACCAGTTTCTTTTTACGGCTTAAATAATTTATTTCAAAAATCACTTAAACGAGATTTCTCATTACTGACAGTATCTGATATAATAAATAATAATAATAAATCATTTATTTCACCAACTTGAAACTTAATCTAAAAATACAATGGCTGGAAATTGTTCCAGCCATTGTATTTTTGACCTGGTACACAGGTATTGACCTGTGGTAGGAGGCCCCGCTCTTCCATGAAGCAGATAAGTACAGATTAAGTGAAAATAAAATAAAGAAATAAAAAGAAAATAAGCAGTTTACATGATATTTGTTCGAGCGCGTCGGCACTACGGCGCGGCGACGGGCTGCGCGGGCGCGCGGGCCGGGGGCCGCTGCCCCAGCCGACCACTTGCCTAGAAGCCAGAGAAGCAACCACACGCGTTTAAATTGTCTCCCTCCATTAAGAGTTCTAGTATCATTATAAAACACCTATTAATTATTACAGTCCACGCTTTTATTTAAGTCCTTAGATAGGACCCTAACAATGGTCCTTCGAGCCGGCATCACACTTCAACGGCATTGCTGAAGCTGCCGTTCGTTCTACTAAACACCATTTAAAAAGGTTACTTCAGTTAGCTCATTTTACCTACGAAGAATTAGCCACCTTTTTGACCCAAATAGAGGCAGTATTGAATTCACGACCTATTACCCCTCTCTCCTCTGATCCTTTAGATTTAACGGCCCTCACTCCTTCTCACTTTTTAATTGGACGACCACTAACATCGGTTCCACATCCACAGGTGACTGATATCAACATCGGACGACTGGAGCGCTTCCAGAGAGTGGAGCAGATAAAGCAACACTTCTGGAATAGATTTAATTTAGAATATGTTTCTCTACTCCAGCAGAAGACTAAGTGGACCGATTCGACTGGGCAGCTGTCCGTGGGTACACTCGTAATACTCAGGGAGAAAGGACAACCGCCAATGCTGTGGCCTTTGGGACGCGTCACATAGGTCTTCCCTGGCAGCGACGGAGCCACGAGGGTGGCCGAACTGAGGACAAAGAAGGGGATAGTTCTGCGGGGCTTCAATAATATCTGCCCACTTCCTTTGAATTAAATTATTCAACCGGGGGAGTATGTTCGAGCGCGTCGGCACTACGGCGCGGCGACGGGCTGCGCGGGCGCGCGGGCCGGGGGCCGCTGCCCCAGCCGACCACTTGCCTTGAAGCCAGAGAAGCAACCACACGCGTTTAAATTGTCTCCCTCCATTAAGAGTTCTAGTATCATTATAATACACCTATTAATTATTACAGTCCACGCTTTTATTTAAGTCCTTAGATAGGACCCTAACATATTATAAATATTTGTATGTCTGTGTGTAAATAAATTGAATGCTGTGTGGGGATAGATGAGTGTGTTTGTATGTGTATATGAATGCTAATGTTAACATGTATTTGTGTATACGAACAGATAAAATCCTTATACTATGGTTCAACGTCGTAGCATAAAATATGATCACACTATGGAGTTCGTTTACTAAATTATTATCAAACATTTAAAGATAATATCAAGTTCATAATAAATGATTTCCAAAAAAACATAAACTTTCATATTATACCGTAGCTAGATTTAGTAACCAAGATAATTACATACATTTAAATATATCCTGCATTATCTGTTGAAAGATAAGAAGACCGCAGTTAGCTACGACTAAGTCACACCGCTTGGTCTGAACCGGCCTTTACGTGTAATCCTAAAAGGGTAATATTTTAACTGAAAATAGCTGTTTCCCGTGGAGTGCACTCAAGCATTTACCACCCCCATTAACCCCGGAATGGTGTAGTGTTTTGACCACAGTACTATTAACTTAATTTGAATACATGAATCCTAACTAAAACATTATATTTAATATAAAACCTTTTTTAATATAAAGTACTAGCTTTTACTCGCGGCTTCGCCCGCGTGGCCTACAGGAAATAAATGACCTATTTTTCTTCAGCAATAAAAGAAAACAAAACAACTTCATCCCGCCTCATAACATAACCATATTTTCTTTAGACATTCTAATACAATTTAATTGACGAGGGTATTTTCTAAAGATATCGTAATCCATTATATACATTAATTATTAACTTTACTTTGTAATGTCTGGTACGCACTCATGTTAATCACCCAAGTTTTCCCCATTAGGTGCTCACGCGCTTCGTTTGTTATGTCTTACGAGTGTATCTACACGTTAATTTGTTAAAAACATCCACCCTTTTACGAAACGAGGCATCCATCCATGTAATGGTTCAAGGTGTGAGTCAGAAGATATCATCGGAGTCTTAAAAACCATTATTGGACTAAATTTTCATAAGATACTACGGAGATCTGTCATTGAATCTTCAATACAAGTTACTAAAAAAAAAAAATATACTCGTCGTGAAATACTGTACCTATACGAACAAATCGAACAATCATACAGTTTTATTTCTCAACTTGACTAAGTATTCAATTCAAGTGCTTTTTTACATTACAGATTTGGTCTCATAGTTTACAATTCCAAACGGGTAATCTCTCAGATCTACAACTCAACAACTCAATTAGCAATAAACTTTAGTAGGTGTATGCTTGTAACTTGGACAAAACTCATAGCCCAAGCTGCAGGAACCAGGCGTGAACGATCGTCACGTCTCAAGCGTTACGTGAGTAGGAAACTAGAACGAACTTATATTAACATCTAAGTGCATGAGATGTATGCATACCCTAGAATTATCCAATCATAGAAACAATAGTAGGTATCACTAATTATTATGTAAAGATAATAGGGGAACAGTCTGTAAAGCTGCAGTAAATAAAAACAAAAATAAAGTATAATATTCAACTCATCGTATTCATATTCCGTTGGAATACTTCCATTCATTTCAACGCCTCTTAAATATGTACGAGGATACGTCAGAACTTTTGTAAGAGAGAGCTGAGCGAACTTTAAAGTATCCCAAGTATCACTCAGTTGTTGGAAATTTAAGTAGCGAGGCACAAGTTTAAGAGCCCACACTATTAAGATTCAGAGACAATGTATAGTCAAATACAATATTCAGGAAAAGCTATTGTAGGGGAAAATGTCGTCATTGTTCGTCGGATCCATTGTTAGTGGCGTTCGGTACTTGCTAATGGAGACTACATTATCTTGAAGCTGCTCTGAGCTAGCTCCGACCTGAGCTGAGCCGATTCTATCCACTACAGGTTCAATTGTATTGCGTTCTGAGACTGAAGAGCGATGCTATCAATAATAATAATGAATGTGTAGACTACATCTCTAATAAAATTTTCTTTTTAAACAGTTTGCTTACAAAGAGTTTAAGTATTTCCGGATATTTTCAGTAACCATACAAAAAAATTTAGAAATACTTTTGTCCTTCCTCAATAGTTCCGTAAATAAATTCTGTAAGACCTTATACATATATTTTATGGAAATTAACCCCCTTACTCATAAAGCGCTATTTAACTTATATACTGTTTAAATGGTCACGTAAATAATGTCACATTATTTAACAATGACAATAGAGTGACGTTATTTACGTAACCCTTTAAACAGTATATTAGTTAAATAACGTTTTATGAGTATGGGGGTAAGTGATGAGTATTTATTTAATTAAACCACTTTCCTAACTTAAAAAAAAACAAACAGAAAAACCATTTTTGTTATTTTAAAAATACCGCGGTAAATTTTGTCTGAACCTACATATCAGAAAATTCCACCAAGCACGAGCAATAAACTCCCTCTCTACAATAAAACGTACGGTGTAGTGCGTAAATCTTTTCACTATGGGTCTTAATCTTATTTAGTGAGGTCACATAACCTGTTCATACAACAAAGGTGTATACTTATTATTTATTATTTATTATACTCTAAGGCACGAATTCTCAGCCGAGGGTTGGCATCTAAACTGCTTAATCAAATTGGTGGAGCTATTTTGGCATCGCTCGTTATATACTATATTACTATAGAAGTAGGCAGATATCTCAGTACTGAGAAATATATCGTTCAATCGATCTTCTATATCGAAGATATTTTAAGTCGCGAATGGCATGTGACGAGAATAAGGAAACATAAATCAGAACACAGGACTTCCGTTATATAGCAGAGTTTTAAATCCCACGCTTAAAAATTGTTGTTGTTTGTTCGATGTTTAATATCAAAGTTTTTTAATAATATCGTACTAAAATGGATTCAGGCTCCAAAGCTTAAAAGTTCGTATTTATTTAGGATCATATTGATAGTCCCAAGTAAATAGTAATAAATAAAACTGCCTAAGAAGGCACTGTCTATATTCCGGGTAATGCTCTGAATATCTATTCTATTGGAATCTTTTACTGCCTTCTATTTCTTAAAAAAAAAGTTACATTCATCATATATTACATTTTTCATATTTTTACCCGACTGACCCGGAAGGTGGATTATGTTTTTCGAGTGTATGTATGTATGTATGTATAAAAATTTCGTTATTATTACAATACGGGTATCAAATGAAAGCTTATAAACAGCCTTTTCCATATATCATATATGTATATATTATAATACTTTTATGCTACCATTTTGACGTAAACTGCAAAAAAAAACACGTTTAATGCAAGGACAGTAGACTGAGCGTTTACCGTACGTAACTCACTGATTTGCGATGGTTGTAAGTGTTACTTTACCTTACTCCTTATTTATTTACTAATACTTAACTGAACAACTTATTCTATAATGAAACCAAAAAGTCTGAAATAAATTAAATTATTAAAAGAAAAAAAAAAACCGACTGCGTAAAACAAAAAATAACTGAAAAGAGAAGAACAAGCTCTTAAATCTATAGAATTTTGAACATAACTTGAATTTTTAGGGTTCCGTAGCCAAATGGCAAAAAACGGAACCCTTATAGATTCGTCATGTCTGTCTGTCTGTCTGTCTGTCTGTCTGTCTGTCTGTCCGTGTATGTCACAGCCATTTATTTCCGAAACTATAAGAACTATAATGTTGAAACTTGGTAAGTAGATGTATTCTGTGAACCGCATTAAGATTTTTACACAAAAATAGAAAAAAAACAATAAATTTTGGGGGTTCCCCATACTTAGAACTGAAACTCAAATTTTTTTTTTTCATCAAACCCATAAGTGTGGGGTGTCTATGGATAGGTCTTCAAAAATGATATTGAGGTTTCTAATATCATTTTTTTCTAAACTGAATAGTTTGCGCGAGAGACACTTCCAAAGTGGTAAAATGTGTGTCCGCCCCCCTGTAACTTCTAAAATAAGAGAATGATAAATCTATAAAAAATATATGATGTACATTACGGTGCAAACTTCCACTGAAAATTGGTTTGAACGAGATCTAGTAAGTAGTTTTTTTTTAATAGGTCATAAATTGAAATTAATATCAAAAACTCAGGTCTATACTACCATTTACTTATATACCTACAGGTTTGTACGGAACCCTCGGTGCGCGAGTCTGACTCGCACTTGGCCGGTTTTTTAAGGTATTGCAGTCGAATCTACTCGAGAGTAAATTCGTGATACAGCCAAAACGCATGAAGATTTACATGCTATCCGAGAGTATTTTAATGGCGGCTGCAACAAAGCAGGCTGAAAGTGTTGAAAATGAAAATTGACTATCATAATCTAGCTAAATAAGTTGACATAAGATTTCACTTAGTACTTGAGAACTGGAGAAAGTGTTTTGAGTTTAGCTGGTTTTCATATTCATTCGTTTACCATTCACAGTTTAGTCTAATTAACGGAAAAACGCCGAAAAAGTTATAAACGAGGAATAAGTTAAAAGAGTAAAATATTCTAGGGATACTCTGATGTTACGACATTTGGTTGGCTCCATATCATATCATATTTATAATTTGTTCAATATTATAATAATAATAAAAGTTCCATTATAATTTGACCAGCTCCAACAAAAAGTCGAACATTCGTACAAATTTCTAAACCCAACTTGTAGAATAGGTCCCGTATATTGGAATCACGCGCCACTTAAGCGATCCACGTCTGAAATTAAAGAGCCAAAGGAGCAACGATGTGGCTTTCTATTTTGTTACAGTATCTACTGAAAAAAACTCTTCAACGTCACTGACATTGAATGTTGACCCACAAAATCATCCATAAGGGACTTGATTTGAACGTGACCAGAAACATACATGTGGAGATGTTTTGGGTCGCTTGACAGCTGAATCTCCTGAAGGGATGGGGTAGAATTATAATGTAAATTTTTCGTATGCTTCTTGAGACTATTTTTTGTAATAATTGTCTTTGATGTTAAGATTTAAACTAAGTTTAAATGGGTTGGTTTGGTCAAAGAAAATAATATTTTAAATTCAAAAGTGGGGTAGAATTATAATGTAGTACTGAATGTAGTATTTTCTTTTAGACTTAGACTTTTTTTGTAATAGTCGTGTTCGTTTTTAGGGTTCCGTAGCCAAATGGCAAAAAACGGAACCCTTATAGATTCGTCATGTCTGTCTGTCTGTCTGTCCGTCCGTATGTCACAGCCATTTATTTCCGAAACTATAAGAACTATAATGTTGAAACTTGGTAAGTAGATGTATTCTGTGAACCGCATTAAGATTTTCACACAAAAATAGAAAAAAAACAATAAATTTTGGGGGTTCCCCATACTTAGAACTGAAACTCAAAATTTTTTTTTCCATCAAACCCTTAAGTGTGGGGGTGTCTATGGATAGGTCTTCAAAAATGATATTGAGGTTTCTAATATAATTTTTTTCTAAACTGAATAGTTTGCGCGAGAGACACTTCCAAAGTGGTAAAATGTGTGTCCCCCCCTGTAACTTCTAAAATAAGAGAATGATAAATCTATAAAAAATATATGATGTACATTACGGTGCAAACTTCCACCGAAAATTGGTTTGAACGAGATCTAGTAAGTAGTTTTTTTTTAATACGTCATAAATTGAAATTTATATCAAATACTAAGGTCTATACTACCATTTACTTATATACCTACAGGTTTGTACGGAACCCTCGGTGCGCGAGTCTGACTCGCACTTGGCCGGTTTTTAATGTTAAGAGCAACTGCCCCCCCAGCTGCCCTACCTACTGTTGTCGATAAAACGGTAATTTTTGCTCTAACTGGTGACAGTGGGACAGACAGGCTGAATACGGGATAGTCCAGCCTTAAGCGCGATGTATGGTGTGTGTCCGCGTGTCGTGTGTAAGGCAAAACAAGCGCGGGGATACTGGCTTCAGAAAAATCTGATTTGCCCCCCCCCTGGGTCAGAAGCTGGGTACGCCCATGGGTATTATAAGAAAAATCCTCATTGAAAACAAAGTTTTGCTAGTGTATCGGTCACCTGTAAACTCAACCTGTTTAAACGAGATAATAATTACATCGCAAACATTACCATTGATCCTATTGTTTCCAGTCTATCAGATCAGACAAGCTCCATAATATTCGAACGATAAATGACCCACCTAATTTGTAACACAATACTAAAACTGAGGCAAACATGAATAACATGATCGGACAAATTCGCTTGTGGGCTGTGGCCAGAGCGCAGGCCGGATTAAGCCGATCAAAACCGCTCGAACCGATTACAATCGGGCAATTGTAACAAATTTAATTCGGATCCCACAATCGGTGCATAATTGAAATGACAGTATTATTGTGGAATTAATTTGTTTGTTAACTGCTGGTTTAATGATCCTACTTGCACTGATATTTATGAATTGCCAAGATATGATCGACCTATGTACCTAGATTTATCTAAATCGGATTAGCCATCGTAGCGTGAGCGGGAGAAAAAGTAGGTATTAGTTCACCTACGACAGTCATGATACCACCAAGGGAAATTAAATAATTAAGAAACAAAAAAAAAACGGTTTTCCCTCAGCGCTACGATATGGGGTTCTTCAAAAGGGGCGTAAAAAGAGCTCTTCAAGGTCGGCAACACATCGGCAGTCCCCCTGATATTGCAAATGTCCATAGGTGGCGGTGACCACTTACCATGAGGTGGACCGCCTGCCTGTTTGTCAACCTATTGACATAAAAAAGTGAGTTGTTACTTTAGCTATATTATACGTATTGACGTATCAAAGATCACGTTTCATATTAAAACAAATGGTACTTCACCTCGTCACTTCAATAGTATGGAATCTTCCTTCTGAATGCAACATTATGGTCCTTTCAACGGCTCACCAACCTTAATTTTCGAGTATACTATATAGGCTATGCAACGAATAATTACAATTATCTAGTAACAATAAAATAGACATAGCATCTATTGTACTCACGCCTATAAAGCTAGTCCATATCCCCGTTATCTGAAAGGCAGTGACAGTGTATACATCGCCTAACTGCACCCGCCCCATTCGTGTTGCAAGAGTAGTTTACCGGATAATATCTATAGAGGTAAGTATGAAAATGTGTCGTCTAAGGTTAATAGCTTACTTATATCTACTGTGCTTGTATGGTGATAAAGGACTTCACACGCTATAGTATCAATGAATCAAATTGTTGTATGTCTTCTTTTGTTTGCAATACCAGGGGGATTGCCGATGTGTTGCCGACCTTGAAGAGCTCTTTTTACGCCCCTTTTGAAGAACCCCTATGAATCCATATGGACGCTTGCAATACAAGGGACATTACATGTGTTACCGACCCTTCCCCCTCCCCAATGAGCACTGGTGTCTTGCAGGAACATGACATTAAGATATTTAGATGCGGTTTTATGTAAGGTGGTGGTACTCCCACAGTCCAGCTGTTTCCTCTCATAAACTTACTAGTAAAAATATTATTTAAATACACTGGTAAATTCACTACATAAATAAATATTAAACAGGAACATAACATTAATAAAACTCCTATCACATACACAAAAATAGGATAAACTCTTCAAACAAATATAAAAGAGCAATTTCCATGGCACACAGCAAAAAGCAATTTCCAAGTATGAAATAGCTCCGTCACATTATCAAGCATGTTTTATTAACAGACGCCAACGTCACCGGACTTAGCTCAGACTCCATTTGTGGGTTTAAACCCACGACGTGACACACAAGCTCACAAGCTATTTTGTCAGCGGGCAACGTGCTTCTGACAAGCTAAGCTATGTCGGTGTTGGTGTTAGTTCGGCTATGTTTAACAACGTCGCCATGGATTTGGGAAGTTTTCTTAGCAAGTATAAATAGTTTTACCATTATGAATAGTGGATTATTCTTTTGAAACGTAATGTCCATCAATCCTAACTATCCTAATCCTAACTTATAAGATAAATGCGAAAAAGAGTTTGTTTGTTTGTTTGTTACGCCTTCACGCCTCAACTACTCAAGGGATCATCATGGTATGGAGAAGAACATAGGCTACTTTTTATCCCGGGAACGCAGGTGAAATCGCGGGGGACAGCTAGGTATTATATGCGAAAGTGATTTTGTTTGTTTGTTACGCCTTCACGTCTCAACTACTCAACAGATCATCATGAATCTTGGCATGCAGATATGTCAGCCTATGAGCTAGTTGATAATATTTATTGTATTTCAATGAAAAAAGTATGGAAATATGTCCTACATTTTATTAAATTGTAATTTTAAAACTTAAATGTTTTCTTTTAATATAAAAATATCATGAGAGTGAGTGAAAATAAGAGCAGTGTAGGTAACAAAAAATCTCTAGAAACATAATACCAAACCGTTTTCAGTTGTTATTCTAAAATGAAATACACTTTTAAAAATATAAAGAGCAAAATCGGTCTACAATCTACAGGTTTATCATCTATACTTCTGATAGTTATGATTGAACTAATACTGTTTTTTATCCTTTCTTCGGGAAGAAAGGGAAATATCTAGTCGTTCCTTTGTACAAATAAACATAGTTATAGTTATGTTAATCCAAGAAATATACGTCCAAGGAAGATCGGAACCCTCGATGAGCGAGTCAGACTCAGACTCGCCATTGTCCGGATTTATTTGAATGATGGCTTAATTTATTTACGACAAGCTGCTATAAAAACAATTCTGTTATTCACAGATAATGGTGTTAAATACTTGTAACACACTGTACTTACCTCTTTGATATCCCCTCTTATAGGAACAAGAGACTTTTCTCATCGCTATCTAAAAGTATTTTTCCATTTACAAAGTTTTACTGTACAACAGAACACTGAAGGCTTAATGAGATTAAAAAATAGTGCCGTACTGAGGCTCACAGTTCACATTTTTGTATAAAAGTTTGAAAGGAACTCTTTGCATTAAAAAACGACTTTACATTTTAAGTGAGGATGCGATTTTAATTCTTTGCAAAATAGATACATATTTTAAGTGTTTCATTCTTGTGTCAATGAGTATTAATATAAAGTTTAAAATAGATCTGAGCAGAAAAATACTAATGTCCATAGAAGCTTTGCCACCCTCTTTCTCCCATTAGGGGTTGTAGGTAAATATGACCAGATAAAAATTCTATACAAACTTTGCTGTTTCTCCATTGAATACAATTTTGAAAAATGAGTTTTTATTATTATAAAGTGCATTAGTAGAAAAATATTGTTTCACAAACTTTGCCATCTATTTTTTCTTCCAATAACTCTGAAACACGTAACTTTTAACAATCAACCAAATTACTAAAACCCAATTTCCTCTATTCGTTAATTATAGCATCTTGGTTTTTTCCGAAGTATAATAAATTTTATTTTTGTACTGAGCCCTTTATAATCGAAACTAGCAATCTCGCGCGGTTTCACCCGCGTTCCCGGGATAAACTGTAGCTTAAAATATTTGGGATAATATAGCTTCCTATTAGTGAAAGGATTTTTCGAATCCGACTGTTAGTCTCAGAGATTAGCCCGTTTAAACAAACAAAAAAACTCTTTCGGTTTATTATATTTTATAATAATTATAATTTTAATTGATATTAAATGCATTTTATCGTCATTATTTATACCATAGATAGAGAACATAGAGCATTTGATCTAACAAAATAAAGAATTCTCAACCATTGGCTATGTTCCAAAAATTGGTTCATGCATTGGCCTGTAAACCACGATTTATGTCCATTCATGTGTAAAGATACTCTTTAAGCTTCATCACAGCTGATGTATCTAGGTAACAAAGCTTTTCACATGCAAAATAGGAAAGGTTGTATACCGGGTGTTGTTCTGCATTTGTGCCATATTTAAGGAGGTTGATATTTACCTTGTATAGAACACTAATCAATTATAAAATCATGCTCGTAAAATTAAATATTATATTTAAAGTTTTGTAAAAATAAAAATCCCCCCGTGTTTGACGATGTTTTATAAAGATTTATAAGATATAGGTTGGTGACCGCTGCGCAGCGGCCCGGTTTCTCCCCTCGCCCCGGATCCCAGACCTATTCTGTGCAGTTATGAAGTCTTATTATGATTTGACGTTAATCACAAATCATCAATAATTGTTTACTTATCAAGCCCAGAATTAATTAACTATTTTATAATAACTAAATAAATAATTTACCATTGGTTCTGTAAATATGGCACGAATGCAAAACAACACCCTGTATAGATTCACATTAGTATGAAATTCATAGGATGGCATTGGATTCATAGATTGGCATGGCTAGTAACAAACCCTACCTCTCACATATCACAGGTCATGTATTCGATTCTCATCCAGAAGAAGTTTGTCTGTTTCTCGTTAGTCTGGGTGTAATTATTTTTACGTATCAGTATTTATTTATTTAAGGTTTGCTAGCAACAATACATTAACAAAAAAAATACAAACTTATGCTGAACTAAAACTAAATGTACTGTTATTTTAAAGCAAACACAGCATGCTTAAAATTATGAATCATAATAACTATTTGATATTTATTTCCTAAATGATTATAATAGATGTGTATAATAAAAATAACATTGATAAATATTACAAAATTTTGATGATAGTTTTTCTAAAATTATGAATAGACATGTTAAATATATCTATAGACCCACTGCACTATGTACATATTTAAAAAAGTTGAATATGTATGATATCAGTCAGCTATCAGAAACTGATACAATTGAGTATTTATACATTTATGTATTTAGGTATACATAATCATGTATATTTTTAATAATTTTATTAACAACAAATATGTACAAAATACAATCTATATTTACAAAATACAATCTATATATAAAAAAATTCCTCAAGCCTGCCGCTGCTTCCGATTAACGGCAAGGTTCCCAGAAGGCTGGCAGCGTTTCCTCTTTCTCTCCATTATGTATATTTATATTATTTTACTGTGTGACAGCCACTCACTAGGTGTTGTTGGTGTCAACTTGTATTTCGAGCTATCTACCTATATAAAGGTTGTCTGGAGATCTCTTCTTAGCAATAACCCATTGTTCTCGTTCTTTTTGTGATCTACTTTTTTGGGGTACAATAAAGAATTATGTACGTAGGTATCTATAATAATCTCGTGTTGTTTAGTTGTATTATAAAGCACTGTTCAGCATTGAATTAAACGACATCGTGCCAGCTGTACCTATTCAAAAAAGCGTCATCACAGCCTCCCAAAAATGAAACTCTATCAACTCGAATCTGGGTTACGATCATAACCATTGAAACTTCGAAAACAATTTTATCTCAATATGCCGTCAAACGCTTGAATGACTTCGGGTCCCAGAGGCTGTTACCAAAATAACTACGTGTGTTCTTTCATCAAAATTCCTACCAACGGGTTGGATCTTCAAAGGACCAAGTGGAATGACAGGCTAGAGTGTTAATAGCTGATGCATATCTACGTTTTGGTGAGGCAGCCATCGGTGTGAGCCTTTTGTTACGTGCCTTTAGACAGTATGGAGTCTTACAGGTGATTAAACGAAGTTCAATGTACGGAAGTAAGGTAACATAATCAAAATAGATTTATTTATAGCAATTTTTTTCTGTTTTGCCAATAAAAAAAAAATACTTAGACATGAGGTAAATCAATTGCTACAATCTTTGATAAATTATGCTTGGCGTGATATAATTTCTGATCACAATCTTAATTTTCTGATTGGTGATGTAACTTGAGAGAGGTAGAGCATAGCGTTTATTCGCGCAAAGAGTAGCTCGACTGGGGAAGTACCTCCACCTTACAGAATACCGCAGCCAAATAACTTTATGTTGTGTAATGTTGTGTTCCTACGCGTGAGTAAGGTCGCCAGAGCTCATAGGGGAGGGGGGAAAGGTCGGTAACGCGTGAGCGATGCTTCGTGTGTTGTAAGCGTCCATATGGCTATGGTAACCGCTTACCACCAGGCGGGCCGTATGCTTGTTTACCGAATTAGTCGTATAAAAAAAAAACTTTAATATTTGGTTTTTTAATTATAAAATTTACAAGAATATAAATTTGATCATGCATGCTGTTTTTTAAAAAGTAATATCAACATTATATTTCACTTAAAATTGAAAACGCTTTCCTAGGAAACTACAACTGCGCAATTTCTCTTGAAAAATAGTGCAATACAATAATTCTAGCACAATCCTTCATTGCACTTGCAGTTCTTTTTAATAAAACTGAAATGGACGTGATTTATACGTATTTTGTCTGGTTGAACAAGATGGCACCAGTAATATCTGCATGGAGCCAGCTAGATTCAGTTTCCGACCGCAATTTCTTGCTTTTTCTCACTATCTCTCACAGTATAATAAAGATTTTATTAAACATAAATATTATCACATAGATAGATAGATTTTTTTAAACTACCCACTTCCTTTAAAAGAGTTAATAAAAAACCGGTCAAGTGCGAGTCGGACTCGCACACGGAGGGTTTCGTACAATATTAAGTAACTCAACACTGAATGAAAAAAAACCGTCAAAGATCTTCTTTCTTCTTCTATTCTTTCTATTCTATGACCGATTTGAATGATTTTTTTCTGTCAGAATGCAGCTGCAGTCAGAATCTAGGTTATATTATCGACTTCCGCGCCATCTGCCGGGCTGATTTGTGAATTTAAACCATCCAGAGCACCACCCAAACGCATAAAAAAATCATTCAAATCGGTCCAGCCTTTTAGGAGGAATTGAGTGACATACACACGTACAGTAGAATTTTATATATAAAGATAAAAACTATTGGGAACAACAATATTTTATCATAATTTCATATATTCCTTAAACTCAATTATCCGACTTTCATTTTTAAATGGAAACTAATAAATTAAGAAAATATGTATATCTCTCTCTACCTATATTAATTCCGCTATCATTCTAATATTAAAATGAAGTATGAGTATAACTAAAACTTTTCTTCAAAATTTAAACTATTAGCTATTATAATTCACTTCAATTAATGAATAAGAAAATGTTTGAACGTCTAATGAACAAAAGATGGTCGTAACTCTAGACTAGATAAAGTCGGAGGTCTCTTCCAACAAAGCAGAACTTTTCAATACCGTGTCGCTACATATTTTAGTGGAAGACGGTAACTTGTCGAACTTATCTTGGAGTGGGCAGAATGTTGGGCAAGTATCGATGAAAGGTATCGATAAATTAAATACTTTCAGTTTAAAAGATTATCTATTACAGCTGTCCCGCGCGGTTTCACCCGCATTCCCGAGGGATCGTATGATTTCCCGAGATAAAAAGTATCCTATGTGTTATCCAGAACATATTCTGTGTGCCAAATTTTATCCAAATCCGTTCAGTAGTTTTTGTGTGAAAGAGTAACAAACATACATCCTTACATCCATACTCACAAACTTTCGCATTTACATAATTAGTAGGATCATTTTTTGTATGGACATGATTACATGTTACTTGTATTTCATATTAAATTATTTTGATTTCTATTATTATATTTAGACAACCTTAAATAGAAACAGAAATAGAAAAACAAAAATAATTTGTTACAAGAAAAGAAGTTGCAAATAAATCAATCGGAAAAATATAACCATTGTCAATCAGTTCATAACACATTGTAATTCCAGAAGGTAAAGCAATCTGAACTAAGTTGAAGCTCTACTTATCTTTTAGGGTATAAATAAACTGATCAAGACTTGGTTGTTGGTTGCTTATACAACAATAGGTTGGTATTGATAATTTTTTACCGCAATGCAATTGGTATAATAGTATAAGTTGTTTAAAAAAAAAAATGTTTAAAAAGCAGTAAAGTAATGTCGCATCACTAATCCTCGTTCGATACATATAGAAGTTGGAGCGAACTTCACCAAAATCTTCAGAAATAAACTCCACTTATCCAACGTGTACTTGCGAACAAAATTTATGGGACAATCTTCGGACCTTTTTCAATCTTTGCAACCGGCCTTTTATATTGGGGGTCATTTATTCATATTGACCTTTCCGCTGACCTTCTCGATAAGGAGCTAGATACTGAAATCAGCTTTGCTTATGAACCTTATGATATACATTATATGAAAAAGACTTCATTATTTCCAAAATTGCGAAAAAACAAACGATCTGGAGACCTTATACATATGTAGCATGTAACAACGTAAATGCCTTGATAATAGTTGAAATTTCTTGTTAATATTTATCAATCCTTTTGCTAAAACGTAGTGTTTGATCAAACATTTTAATACTATTATTATCGACGAAATAATTGCCCACGAAACCAAAAAAGGCAATGAATACAATTGTTATCATTGAGCGGTCTTGCTGAAAGTAAAAACAGACCGACGACATCGCGACAGTTGAATTTCAAAGCGGGAAACAATTTGCAATCAGACTTGGCTTTAGTGAATAAATTAAAAGTTGACTGTGTAGGCACTAACTTAGAGGTGTTCGAATAATTAAAATTGTTACCGACTTGGCGTGGTTGTAAATCGTGCTCAGAACCTCAATGGATTTGTTGCATTGTTTTCTTTTTTCTTTTGACTATAATTTCACCGAGAGGTAAGTTATGATGTGACCTAAAGTGTTAAACACACATATAGAAGAAAAGGGTCTCTGTCTCTCGGTCTACAGATTGGTATGATAAAGTGGTGCCGATTGATGGATGTGGAGGATCCAGGAGCATTTTTTTATAAAACCTCATTTTCAGAAGAAAACTATAAAAAGGCTGTTCGCAAACGCCGAACCAAAGACGATCAGATAGTTTTTACGGGCTACAAGCTTACTCTCAAAAAATACCTCTCTCTGAAGCAAAAGTAAAAGATATTAAGGAACTTATAACCAAAACGCTATCCCACAACAGTATGTAGATTCTTATTTTAAAAATGTTATTGATATTAACTGATTAATTTTGAAAATATTCTGCTCTTTAAAATAATTCTGACGTGCCTTTTATGTAAGTTCCTATAGCCTAAGATTTACTATTCTTTGAGAATTTATTTTGGTTGGTATAAATTATTATAGTTAATGTTATGTATTAATAATGTTAACTATTTGTATTATTTGTTAATTCTATTATTTGCATTTGTAAGATGTGTAATTTTTTAATATTACGAGGCTTACATTAGATTTTAGCCTGATTTGTTTTTAGACTGATTTTTGTGATTTATAATAAGTTTTATTACATTGGAAGATTTATAATTAATTTTAGGATTAGATGTTTTTAATTATGTGAAGCTAATATCTCAATTCTTGTTAACTTTTTATTTTGGATGTTTCTTTATTAATTAGTGGTAACTCCTAATTAATTTATAAGTGGAGTTTATTAATAGTTTGCATGTTTGAGAAATACGTCCACTCTTTTAGAACTCTTTCTTTTGAATAATTGTTTTTATTTTTCCTGTAGTAAATAAGTGTAAACGCCTCACCTCAAGAGCAATCAATGGATCAATCCTCAATATTGCTATGATATTATTGTAGGCGTTTAACGAGTGGTCTATGAACCATTGAACATTTAATTAAATCGTCATCAGCTGTCGTACCAAACAGTTTGTTTTTGCTACATTTTTATCAATACAGTTTATATACAGTTAATTTGAGTTTTATTGAAGCTCCATTATGTCCACTTGAGACATAAATTGGCGACCGTCCCAGGACTGTACTCCAAAATAGAAACAGTACAGCAGCAGAATCCAGAAGATTTGGAGGAAAAGCCAAGGATATCTAGCTCGAACACCGCCGGGCAGTGACGCATAAAAAGCATCACCTGGCAGCATAGTTCATCAGATAAGTGCCCTGTTTATCTATCCTTACTTCCTAAATAATCCATCCCGTGCTTAATCCTTAATTTTGTTCAAAATCCTCTTGTGCAAATGATGTGTAATTTGGTTACCAACCTACCTTCGAAAAATTATTAATTCTAAATTTTGTACATTTTCGCATTTTCTAAGAAGATAATTAACTAAATCATAATAATAAACTAAAAAACATAAAAACATTTCAATTTCCATTGTCTCGCACCAGTTTTTTGCGCGATATTGAGAAGATTTGCCTACTAATTCCAGGTTCGCAAGTCGGCCGGTTGCATACCTAACCTACCGCTCGCTCGGCGCTCGGCTAACGGTACATCAGCTGACTTCGCTGATAACAAAGCCCCAGGTATCGCCGTGTGAGGAACGTGAGACAAAATCATTTTATTATTTAACTAATCTTTCCTTCCGTACGTGTATCATTGCTTTGTGTTGTTTATTAGTATCTACGTTACATATAATTTTATTACTTTCATAATCTCAGTAACTAGCAAGTTATTTTTAGTTCAAAATGTCTGAAAAAGAAAATAAGTCTTCAGTGCCTCCAGTGAAAAGTACCGGGAGTAATTCTGCATTGAGAGATTTACAAACAAAACGCAGTTCGATTAAAGGTCAAATCACTAAGTTTAAGAATTATCTAGATAAAGTCACAAAGCAATCTACACTGACAAGCGTCGAGTTTGCCGAGTTATCTTTAAAACTAAGCAGATTCGAAGGCTTGGCTGCTAAATTTGACGATTTGCAAACCCAGATTGAGCTATTAAATTCCGAAAATTTAGATTCCGAAATCGATGAGCGAGAAAGCGTTGAGCAAGAAATGATTTTATGTACCGCCATAGCTAAAAGTTTATTTGATACACAAAATGAATTAAAGTCAATAGAACAAGAAAAGAAAAGACGTGAATCAATATTTCAGGAAGCTCAATGCACTCTCGACCATACTAATATTGGTGTTAAATTACCCAAAATTGAGATTGCTAAGTTTGACGGATCATTCTTTCGCTGGCTCGAGTTCCACGATACCTTCACGAATTTAATTCATAGTGACCAGCGTATTTCCATGATTCAAAAGTTTCATTACTTATTGTCTTACCTTGAGGGCGAGGCAAAGCGCATAGTTGCTAATATTGAAGTGTCATCCGCTAATTATATTATTGCATGGCAATTACTCTGCGACCGCTATAATAACAAAAGGTTATTAATAAATTATCATTTAAAATCTCTTTTTAACATGCAACAAATAACTCGTGAATCCGAAAGTTCATTACGGTTTTTTGTGGATCATGTGACAAAAAATTTACGCGCCCTTTCCAACCTTGGTCAACCAACTGCCCAATGGGACACATTGATTATATACATGCTAACATCTAAATTAGATAACAACACATTGATGAAGTGGGAGGAGCAGCGTAATAGTATTGGTGAGGATTATCCTTCACTAGAACAATTTAAAACTTTTTTAATTGATCGAGCGCACGTCCTTGAGTCTATGCATCGTAATAAAGAAAATTATTCTAGGTTTCCACAGCAATCAATTGGTGTCGCTGGTAGTAGCAGACAAAATACAACCACAAAATCATTTGCCTCATTAAGTCAAGATAATGGTTCCGTTTTTCTCTGCGTTATTTGTAATCAAAATCATAAAATATACGATTGTTCAACTTTTATTGCCAAAAATATAAAAGAAAAATTTGCAGACATAAATAAATACAAACTATGTTCAAATTGTTTACGACAAGGGCACCCTGTCAGCGATTGTCGCATGGGCCCTTGTAGGCACTGCAAAGAACGCCACAATACGTTGTTGCATAACAATAACACTGACTCTGAAGCCAATTCCATCGAAATCCAAACCCCTGGGTCTATCGTTAACTTTTCTAAAGAAGTTACTAGCCAGGTGTTGTTGTCGTCTGCCCTAATTGAAGTCATGAATCCGGTGACTAAAGAGGTGGTCCTAGCACGCGCCTTACTAGATTCAGGCAGTCAGTCAACATTCATTACAAAATCTTTACAAAATAAATTATCACTAAATGTAACTCCTATTTCATTAAATATATCAGGTATTGGTAATTGTCTCGCTAACACAGTCAATGAAAGATGTGTCGTGCAGTTACAATCCCGCGATTCATTTAATGATTTCAAAATAACATTCTCTTGTTTGGTTCTAGAAAATCTTACTGGGAATCTACCAACTTTTCCAATAGATCCGTCTACCCTAAATATACCCAAAAATACATACTTAGCTGACCCTCACTTTGGCGAGCCAGCTCCTGTTGATGTGTTGATAGGAGCCGATATCTTTTGGGATATTCTAGGCCGAGAACAAAAATCACTAGGTAAGGGTAACCCTAGATTACTTAGTTCCCAATTCGGCTGGTTATTAGGGGGTCAAATAAATATACAAAGTTCATTCAATATAATAAATAATTCATACACACAAAACTCATTTAATACATTCAATAAAAATAATCAAAACTCATTAAATATTTATTCTAATCATGTAAAATTGTCTGAGCAGGATTTGTCTAAAGAGTCCCAAGTTGACTACATGCTATCAAAATTTTGGGAGCTAGAAGAGCTACCTCAAGTCAAACTTTTAAGCGAAACCGAAAAGTCTTGCGAAAACCACTTCCTAATTAACACTACTAGACTAAATACAGGTAGATTCTGTGTGAAACTACCCCTTCGCGACTCACCTGATTGTTTGGGTGACTCCTACACACTTGCTAAGAAACGCTTTCTCAGCTTAGAGAAACGATTTCGTAAAAATCAAAATTTAAAAATACAATACGTTCAATTTATGAACGAATATGAAGCGTTAGGTCATCTTTCTAAGTCTAAAGTTTACTTACCAAATCAATCGTATTTTCTGTGTCATCATGCGGTTTTTAAGGAATCCAGTGAGTCTACCAAAATCCGTGTCGTGTTTGACGGCTCCGCACCCTCCACTTCCGGCTATTCTGTCAATGACTTGCAAATGGTAGGTCCAAATGTACAGGACTCTCTTTTTTCTATTTTGTTAAGAGCTCGACAGTACAGGTTTCTACTCACTGGAGACATCGAGAAGATGTACCGTCAAATTGATGTCCACACCAGTGATAGAAATTTACAGCTCGTTCTGTGGAGAGAAAATGAGTCCTTACCTATCCAAACAATGCAGCTAAATACCGTCACTTACGGGACCGCAAGTGCCAGCTATTTAAGCACGCGATGTCTGTGGCAGATTGGAGAGGAGTGTGACGACAATCTTATTAAAACTATAATACAAAAGGATTATTATGTGGATGATCTTATTACCGGGTCTAATGACGTCAATGAATTACTTCACATAAAGAATTCAATAAGTGAAGAGTTAAAGAAAGGCTGTTTTAATCTACGAAAATTCAAATCAAATTTACAATCAATTTTAAAAGATCCCTCTAATATACAAGAACACTTAACTATTAGCGAGTCGTCAAGCACTCTCGGACTTGGCTGGAACCCGAATGATGACACGCTTCATTTCCCTATAAATGAACCCTCACAAAATAAAATTATAACTAAACGATTTATAATGTCTAATTCTTTTAAAATCTTTGACCCCTTAGGTCTCCTCAGCCCCTGTATTATGCAAGCAAAATTAATGCTGCAAAGCCTGTGGCATCGAAAAATTGAATGGGATGAACCAGTCCCAAATGATACTAAAGATCTATGGATTAATTTATCTCAAAACTTACCTGTTCTCTCCACACTCCAAATTCCTAGGTATGTACACTGTGACTCACCTACAGAGGTCGAAATTCACTCTTTCAGTGACGCATCACAGGTTGGCTACGGCGCATGTGTTTACATGCGGACGGTTAACGTCAATGGTGACGTCACAGTGAGGCTTTTGTGCTCCAAGTCCAAGGTAGCTCCGTTGAAGCCGACTTCCATCCCTCGCCTAGAGCTCTGCGCCTCGCTCCTTGCAGCTCGGTTGTGTAAAACAGTCACAGATTCTATTCGCTATACTCCTGATCGTATATTCCACTGGTGTGACTCCAGTGTAGTCCTGGGGTGGTTGTCAGGTAATCCTACTAAATTAAAAACTTTCGTGGCAAATAGAATTGGTGAAATCCAAGAATTAACCAATTTTCCGTCATGGAGATACGTGCCCACAGCCGAGAACCCAGCTGACCTGATTTCTAGGGGTGTCAACCCTAGTCAACTGCCAAATTTATCATTGTGGTGGCGCGGTCCTAATTTTTTACTAAATGATCACACAAGATGGCCTACTTTAAAACCACAAAAACTAAATAATTTACCTGAAACTAAATCTATAATTACAACACTAACTGGAACCACATTTAGGCCTGTAGTTAAATTTGAACGATTTTCTAAATTGAATCGATTAAAAAGAGCATTTTGCTATGCTATACGTTTTATTAAATACGTCAAAACTAAAAAAATAACTACAGGGGATTTAACTCTTGACGAATTAAATGATTCCTTTAATAATCTTTGTTTTATATCTCAACAAGAAACTTTTTCTAATGAATACAAAATTTTATCTAAAAAACAAACTTTAAACTCAAAATGTAAAATTTTATCCTTATCACCCTTTGTTGATGACAATAATTTAATTAGAGTAGGTGGTAGGATAAACAATTCAGACTGTCCAGATGAAAAAAAACATCCCATACTCCTACAATCATCTCATTATTTTACAAAATTATTTTTTGAATACGAGCATCTTCGTAATTTGCATGCCGGCCCTCAGCTACTGTTGGCAACAGTAAGAGAAACTGTGTGGCCACTTTACGGTAGACGTCTCGCCCGAAATGTCGTAAACAATTGTGTGATTTGTCGCCGCGCTCAAGGTAAGACTTTATGCCCTAAAATGGGAGATCTTCCAGCTCAACGTGTTACCACAGACTTTCCCTTTAACTGTGTAGGTATGGATTACGCTGGGCCGTTCTTTGTTTTGAGTCGGAAAGGTCGTGGCGCTAAAGTGAGTAAATGCTACTTATGCATTTTTGTGTGTTTGCGTTACAAATGCGTACATTTGGAGGTCGTGAGTGACCTTTCTAAAGATGCGTTTGTAATGACATTACGTAGATTTGTGTCTCGCCGCGGTAGGCCGGCCGAATTATTTTCCGACAACGGACGCAATTTTGTAGCCGCTGCTAAAGAACTCAACTCATTCCTAAAAAAGCACACTGAGTATCTCTCTGAGTTTGCAACTCAGGAAGGCTTTAAATTTAATTTCACTCCGTCTTACGCTCCTCACTTCGGCGGTATTTGGGAGGCCGGCGTAAAATCGGCAAAATATCATGTAAAGCGCGTAATCGGTCATTCTCATCTAACGTTCGAAGAACTAACGACATTATTTGTACAAGTGGAGGCTATCCTAAACAGTCGTCCCTTATGCCCCCTCTCCTCATCACCAGACGATTTCCTGTACTTATCTCCAGGGCACTTTTTGATAGGACGACCGCTGAACGCGCTGCCTGCGCCTGCTCTAGACACCAAAAGTGAAAGCAGCCTGAGCAGATATTCCCGCTTAGAAAAAATTCGCCAACATTTTTGGCATACTTGGCAAAAGGTGTATCTCGGAGAACTACAACAACGGACAAAATGGAAGCAGAACACAGCCAGCCTGAAGGTCGGCGATCTAGTCCTCCTGAGTGAAGACTCGCTTCCACCAATGTGTTGGCGTGTTGGACGAGTAACCAAATTATTTCCCGGAGCAGATAACATTTCCCGCGTCGCTGATGTGACCACCACTAAAGGAACGTACCGACGTCCGCTGGTCAAAATCTGCCCACTACTTCCTGATGAAGATCAAAGAAGTTGAAGAACTTAAGTTTTCAACGGGGGGAGTTTATGTAAACGCCTCACCTCAAGAGCAATCAATGGATCAATCCTCAATATTGCTATGATATTATTGTAGGCGTTTAACGAGTGGTCTATGAACCATTGAACATTTAATTAAATCGTCATCAGCTGTCGTACCAAACAGTTTGTTTTTGCTACATTTTTATCAATACAGTTTATATACAGTTAATTTGAGTTTTATTGAAGCTCCATTATGTCCACGTGAGACAATAAGTATAACTCAAAATGATTCAATAAAACTGATTCAAGTCAAAAAGTTTCTTTTTTTTACATAGTCATCACCCTAAAGTGTAACAATTCAAAAACAGCGATTTTTGATAAAAATCATTGTACTAATAGCCCCTACTCTTCGAAAGTACGATTTCACAAGCTAATTAATATATAGAATTCAATTAAATTGTATTACTTTTCGAACCAAAAACGCAGTTATACGTTTTTTTCGTTTCCTGAATAATGACCCTCTTTGAGTTGTTACAGTTTTGATCTAGGAGTGCGATATTACCTATCTTTAATCTTCTTAATTCAAAGACATGTTGGCATAGCAAAGATTAAATTGAATAGAATAGCTTTGAAAATGATTATCGTAGTATTTTCAAAGAAATTATAAATAAATAAATATCCTGGGACATTCCTCACACACGGTCATCTGATCCCAAACTAAGCAGAGCTTGTACTATGGAAACCAGATAACTGATATAATACATATACTACTTTTTGTTTGTAAATACATACTTAATATACATAATTACACCCAGACTCAGGACATACAGACATGTTCATGCACACAAATGCATGTCGTGTGTGGGAATCGAACCCACGACCTGCGGCGTGATAGGTGAAATCTTAACCAGGAGTCTTAACCAACCACGCCAGCTGGCCCAATTAAATTGTATTTTTTCTTGGTAAACCAGAAATATTATGACATCTACCGCAGGGTGGTCAAACTATAAAATTGGGGGTTATTCTATAGAAACCTAGAACGCTGCCATCTGTTGGAATATTTTCACACTACTTTAAAAAGTAATCTAGGGTTGATGGTTCCCGGTAAGAAATATTTTCCTTCCCCTGGGTAGAACCCACTAGCTTTTTATGACGTTCGATAGATGTCTCTGTAATATTAAAATTATTTGAGGGTTGAAAAATTGAACCCGGAATAAAAATATTTATTGTAGGTAGGTATGATATTGTATGTTATTTTTATTAGTTTTTATACATTGTCTTATCTTACTCTTCTACTTCTATTGTTAATAGTATTCGATGCTCGAAATATTCTCTATTTAATAATAATCTATTTTTACCGTAGATTAATATTTAAATTATGATGAAGCTATAAAATATTTTATATAGGTACCTACCTAATTTACATTTTCCTAGTAATTGAATTTTCAACATTGGAAGATTACCTCTTCCACCCTCGAAGAAACCCTCATTTACTTTTATTACAAATCAATGTATAACACCTAAAATACATCCTTACGAATATGGTATACCTAGGTACTTTATTTACTTGTGTAAACATAGGGTAGGTATAAGCAAGGTATGACCGGGGCGTTACAGGTCACTGGCTTTCTGTGCTGCATACGAAATGTCATCACATTTCGTTGCGCGCCGTCAAAGCTGTGGTGCGTCCATGCTACGCGAAGCGAGCACGAGCCGAGCCTCGAACGAACAGGATTCGTTCGTTGCTCGCGATTATAAGCGTCTCTTAACTTAACGAGCCTTCAACGAGTCTACATCGAGCGCGATGCGAATCCCTGTGTTCGTGAAAAATCTGACAATCGGGCGGAGCGCAGTCGAGCAAGCTACGAATGCTCGTTTGAGGCTCGCAAGCCCGTCCACGCAACGCGAATCGTGCTCGTTCGTGGCTCGGCTCGTGCTTGGTTCGCCAAGTATGGACGCACCATAAATGCTAACCCTAAGATGCAGCGCAGACGACGGACTATTTGTGCGAAGGAGTCTGCGGCACACAAAAAGTCTGTGTGAAAACAAAGGGTTGTGCGCCGGACTTTTTGCGCGTCGTGTGCTTTACTGCTTGGAATTGTATAGCTTCTATTTACACAGACTAAAAAGTTCGGCGCGGTGCGGCCTGTCGTCTGCGCTGCACCGTATGTTGCGCCTTAGGCACACACTTTCATAATGAACTCATAATTGAATTTTCAACACACTTGCTCGTAAAGTGACTCTTATTGCACCGCTTTTAGTTTCATAATGCAGCTTATTACGCACTATTGCATTTTACGTGCGTTCCATTTACCATAAATTTTCCGCTGTGTGATTGATTTATTATCAAAAATTCAACTATACAACAATTGTTTTGTTTGACCAACTTTGCACTCTAGTATCATAATGTACCTGGTCTACTATTACGATAACAAATCAAAATTAGTATAACTAAAATCAATGTCAATTCATTTATAATCCGTGGCAGCCATGAATGACAATAATTATGGTATGAGTTCTCATGATTCCCTTTAAGATAGAGCCGTTGTACTGGTAAAGAAAACCCTCAGAAGAATAACTGTTAGTTTTTGTTTTCAGAGAAAACCTGACTGTAAATAATATAATCTGTGAAGTGCATCCTTATATTCTAGAGGCACCTCGCTCAACGGTACCTAGTCCACGCAATGAGTCATTCGCGTTCCTATTGTGGATTGAACTTCCCAATAAGTTTTCAAGATCAGAAAAACACGTTGACAAACCCCTGGTTTGCTTGACCCTAAAATTGTAAAAATCAAAGAAAACAAAAACTATGGTGGATCCACTACAGTACACTGTCCCCACAGTAACAGTTTTAAGGCCCCAAAAGCCAAATTTTCGAATTACAGACAACTTCGCCCTGACCCATTTTCATTGTTCAAGGGTTACTATGCGAAGCTATTTTGTTTGCAAATAGTACTTCCTTAACTTTATGCTTACTTTAAATACTCGACAGTGTTCAATTATTAAAGTTGTTATTTTATCACTCCATATGGGTTCTTACTAGCGATGCGACTAGCGATTCTTACTATCATGAACATGTAATTATGTCAGTTAGTTTTTATCTATTAATTAGTTTAGTTTTAGTTGTTATTTATTATCATAAGTGTTTAATATATAATTAAATTAAAAAAACTAAACATTAGAATCATCATCTTCGTCATCCCATATGTCCCACTGCTGAGCACAGACCTCCTTTCACAATTACCACGTATGCCCACTACGGATTGGTACATCTTCAAATCACATGAGATGTGTTCGATAGTAGTGAATACTATATTATTATGAGTTACCCGTAGTTGCATCTCACAAAAATGGACGGCATTATTCAACGTTTTTGCGTAGTCTGCGAACGCCAACAAAAATTTAAATCGAGTTTAATTTCTGCCATTCTAAAGTGTCTGTTTGTTGTAGAACGGACACTTTAGAGGCAAATACGAGACACACTATGGTATTATGCATATTATGAAACACTTGTAAACTACTGTTACAAACGCTAACAATAAAATTTATTTATTCGAACTACCTACATACTTTTTTTTGTTTATAATTTTAGGAAACTTGCACCAGCAATGAGTTCCTTCTAAATTTATATAGCTGCCATAAACCCCCCAGGAATGCTGGAAAACCTCCACCTTACAGAATATCGCAGCCAAATAACTTTATGTCTGCGCGTGTGTATGGTCGCCAGAGCTTATTGGAGAGTGGGAAAGCTCGGTAACACATGAGCGATGCTTCGTGTATTGCCAGCGTCCGCGGTTATGGTAACCGCTTACCATCAGACGAGTATGCTTGTTTACCGACTTAGTTATATAAATAAATCGTTAGCTCTTTATAACATTATTTACAAGCAAGAAAGCTGAGTAGATGTGATTGATACTTAAGGATAAATAATATTAGAAGCAAAATTATCAGCGCTTAAATCCAGAAAGATTCATATTATTCATAGCCGAAGCTATTCTTTTGGCTTCTATTTCGTAAAGATGACTAATTTCTCTATCATAATTCACCCTAACAAGTAAATGACCCCAGTTTTGGCGCTAAAATACTTCTGGAGCATGGTATAGGGAAGAACAGTAGTCAAGTTTCACATTTATGAAACATCTCCATAAATGTTTCTTTTAATTTTATATACTGCTTATTTAATAATGATTAATACTATGGGTCGATGGTATAAAGTGGACAAAGGTTTAGTATATAAAAGTATACTAAAATTCTTCTTTATTTTCGACCGTTTGTACTCGTATTGTCAATTAACGCGGAAATGTACTATACCATAAGCGATATAAACTAGACGAAATCTATGCAAGCCTATATAATGTAAAAAAAAAAAAAACATACAACCGAATTGAGAACCTCCTTCTTTTTTTGAAGTCTGTTTAAAAACAGCCAAGTGCGAATCGGACTTGGCTGTTTTTACATTCTATAGTGATATAGTTTATTTATGGGGCCCTTTATATATTTTTTTTCATTTTTATTATTTGTTGTTATAGCGGCAACTGTCTACCTATGACGGTTCATGAAATTAAAGCCCACTGACAGACAGACGGACGGACGGACGGACAGCGGAGGCTTAGTAATTGGTACCCTTTGGGTACGGAACCCTAAAAAGGAAACTATACTGCAATAAGATTATTATTTATTATTATTTATTTTATTTATAGACGAGCAGCTTGTAAGCTGATGTGTCTATTTCACACAGTGTTGAAAGTCACTCCGCACTTATACATAGTTCACTTTTCAAGTTTTTTGACCTTTGTCCAGATATCTAATTTGTTTTTAAAACTGTTTATTGAGGTAGCAGATACAACATCCTCAGGTAATCGGTTCCAGTTCCAGACCACTCTATTACTGAGAAAGTGGTGTGCGGTGTTAGATTTAGATAGTGCACGATTGATTTTGTAGTGATGCCCACGGGAGGATTTAGCACACACATTCATTACAAATATATCTTGTAAGTGAGGAAGGTTATAGTTTCCCGTGAGGATTTTGAAGGTTTCAATGAGGATTTTGAAGGTTTCTTGAAGATAATTAAAATTGTTTTTTCTGAAACAAAACAAAATATATTTTTATTTAAATAACAGTATTATTTCTTTCGTTTATATATTGTACACTTTTAAACGATACGTTTACACAGCACTAGCTAGAAGCTACTTTAATAAATCATCTATTCTATCAGTGCCTTTTTCAAATATAATTTACTATACCTACTGCATAATTTTGTACTATACCCAGGGATGCGTCCACTCGCTTCTAGACGCCGGAAACTGCGCTATAATTTATCGTCCTATCACACAAGTCCACCCTTGCCGATGATCCCGGTAACGTATCGGTTGCTATTCGTCCAGACGAGGTCATTTACAAAAGGGTTGTCTGTGTGATATGGAGTCTGAAATAACTTATTTGATTTGTATATCTTTTATCTGTATTTGTTGCTATCTGGCAATCTCTATCATTTGGCGTAGAAATAATTATTGCCATACAAGCATTATCATTAAATACGTCCCCACTTCCCCATTGCATGGGCGTGGCCGGAGTCTGAGGAAATATAAAATTTGCAATACTATAAAACTTAAATATGCTAATGGCCTATTCCTATAATTTACGTACCGTTATTAGTTAAAATTAAAACCCTTGTGTCTTAATCAATAATGAAGCAAAGACCTTATAGCTTTGCATAGTAGACCCTCCCATATGGAAGTAGCAATCACGGGTAAAATTAGCTTATGAATCTATTTATATGAGTAGTTTGGCAATAAAAAATGCTACGATTGCATTGGTAAGCAAAACGATTCATTTTTGTTTATAGGAACCGAGCATAAGTCAATATGTTCGCTTTCGTAGACAATGAACTTATAAGGAATAAATGAAAAACGAGATATTTATATGACTAGCTGTTCCCCGCGGTTTCACTCGCGTTCCCAGGATATTAAGTAGCCTATAATACTCGGGGATAATGTAGCTTCCTATTAGTGAAATATTTTTTCGAATCCGACTGTTAGTTCCAGGGATTAGCCCGTTTAAACAAACAAACAAAACAACTCTTCCGCTTTATTATATTATAGTATAGATTATATAGATATTCAAAAACTCTGTTTTTAATCTACTCTCCAGCTCCAAGTAATTAGAAATTACGATATTCGCGCAAATTCGAAGCTTGCCGATAAAGGGTGTCAATATCCAATTAATCATTTCCTTTTTCCATTCTAGTTGGATGCCAGTTACATTGAGGTCACCAGAAAATAAAGCCGCACATTTGGGTGCCAAACCTGGGTATGTGTTTGGATACGATTCAAGTGTCGATATATAAAATGGGCACCCGATGGTCGAATAAACTGTGTGAAACTATCAATTTGTCACCCAGTTAGAAAATAAATAATGCAATGCGTGCTTTTGGCTATGAAATAACACCCATGACGAAGTGGTTTTTTGCAAGTCCTCTTATGATGTATGGCAAAGCCATCATAATCCATACCATCAACACGGTTATAAAGACGTGGGTAGATAGTTTTATTAGTTCCCACGAAAGAACCAAAGATCCAAACCTAAATATTATATCTACTTACCGGTACAATAAAAAAAACATATAAATATTTATTGATTCTGACGGGCCAGTTCGCGCAGTTGGTTAAGACTCCACCTATCGCGCCGTAGGTCGTGGGTTCGATTCCCGCACAGGACATGCATTGGTGTGCATGAACATGTCTGTATGTTCTGAGTCTGGGTGTAATTATATATACTAAGCATGTATTTGCAAACAAAAAGTAGTATATGTATTATATCAGTTATCTGGTTTCCATAGTACAAGCTCTGCTTAGTTTGGGATCAGATGAACGTGTGTGAGGAATGCCCCAGGATATTTAAAAATAGTGATATATTGTACTGTTATGGTCATAACAATGACTTTTAAACGGTCGTAAAATTGATTTAAAATACACTACAACAGTAAAAGCTCAAAGTAATGCACATAATGGCTGTATTTGAATTTCAAAATGCACTTAATTGTATGTTTGTTAATGGTGTAGGTTCCGCGAATGTCATTAAAATTCATACTGTTTTGGTTATAAAATCTATATTTTCTTTTTAAACTAAATAACTCGATTTTATTCGTTTAGCTAGGTCTAACATTAAAATTGCAGAACATATTTTCCTCTTATTACAAAAGAAGGTTTAAAGCAAGTTTGGTAAAAGCAGTCACTCTGTCCCTTTCTAACGGCATTTAACAAAAAGAGACGCTATTTTAAAACCTGGGTTTGCTCAAACCATGTTTCGTAATAAAGGGTTTTATATTTAGCGCTAAGCTAAATCCTATTCTTCTGAATTATTTTATCGGAGACGTTCTAAAAAGAAAAAAAAATAACCCCCCTTTTATAACATATATTTTGTCAGGAAAAAACAAAAGCGAGATTTTGAGCAGAATAACTAATACAAATAGGATATATAGTAATCCAATAGAAATACATAAAAAATATTCTACGATAAAACTAATTTTGATCTCGTTTTTCAACTTCCCTATAATCACTTAAATCTAAAGTGATTATCCTCAGATTTATGAGAATAAGTGTTTGGTTATTCACCTCAGCTGCAGTTTATTATACTAAATAATTTTAAGGGTGAATAATACAGGATTGTTAAACATTCGTTTTTGGGCATCTTATTATACAAACTACGTACTCATAGAGTGTTAGCAATTATGTTCGAAAAATACTACAGTATAATAGCGAAAGAACATCTAATATTCCAACATTTAGATATAGGCTAGTATAGAATCCACATTGCTGCGGGGAGTGGCGCTGTTTGCTGAAGTACAGGTTTTTACCAAGTTCGGCAACGGATGCTGTTCATATATTTTCTGTCATGTACTCTAGCCGGTATTTTTGTAAACACATTATTGTAAATTATAATTAAATTATTTATATGATAAGAGCTTTCACTCCGGGGTTTCACCTGCATTCTTTGGTTAAAAACAAATGTAATTTTCAAAAAGCTAGAGTCGATGTTCCCTTACGTATGACTTCAAGGAAGGTAAAAATATGACTTTCGTTATTAAAGCATTAGTGAAAATAAAAATTATCGCTAAAGCCTATTTGAAACTAATTAATATGAATAAATAGTGTAAAATACTTATTTAATTTAGAATTAGATACAAAGTTACCATTTAACATAGACTATCGAGTAATTAATGTTGCAATGGCCTTGTATAGGGCTCATGTTGTGGACTAGAAGCAATAAATTGAATAAGAGTAATGTACGCCATACTATCCGCATTGAAAAATTACGCAGTAATCTCATCCGTCCCAGTGGAATAACAACATCTTCACGACTCTTGCAAATTGAAACGGAAGGTTATAAATTTCACATCTACCCTCGCAGGAATTTGGTCATTCAAGGTTCCCACTTTGTGTGAATACTTTACAGGGCTTGTTTTTATTAGATTTCCTGATCGATCGCGCCTTTATTGCCATTTCCTGAAAGATTTTAATATAGATTAGTTCAATAACAATAGCGGATAGTATACACGATTTTATTAGCTTTTAAAAAGCTTTTGTAAGAAAATGGATAAATTTTAATTTTAAGAAAAAATATTTAGATTACTTGTAATTTAAGAGGTTTTTTAGTAGTATCTACCTACGTACTTGTAAAAGAAAAACACTTTACAATATGCATGTGGACTAGGGCATGTAATATCGGAATGTTTTTCAATTCCGATATTGATTTCCGATATTAATATCGGAATTAGACATTTTTATTAAAAATTGCACATATTCCTTATAAATAGCACATATTCCTTATAAACTTCACATAATTTTCTATCTATACGGATATTATAAAGGGGAAGAGTTTTTTTTGGTTAAACTGGCTAATCTGTGGAACTGCCGGTCAAATTCGTTTTTTTTTCCCACTTTTAGGTAGCTACATTCTCCCCGAGTATTATAGGCTACTTTTAATCCCGGGAACGCGGGTGAAACCTCGGGGACAACTAGTTCGTTATAAAGTTGTATTGAAAACATCTTCTGCTCAGTAGAGCACTCCTGTCAGAGTGGTCGTGATTGCAATAGATAGTGTACATGGTGCCCATGGTGGGTCTTCAATGTTCTCCTTGACTAGCTTTCGTAGCGTTGCGAGTACACTCTCCCACCCTGGACAATAAGACTCTTCATCGAGTGTTCGTTTCTGCAGATGTAACCAAATAACTTCAGAATTCGAAGCTGCATAGTCGATGAAAGACTATCTGTTATTCTAAGCTCCTGCAGGATCGAGTTATTGGTGTGAAAGGCCGTCAACGGAATTTTCAAGAAGCGTCTTCACACCACATCTCCAGTGCGTCAATTTTCCGGCGATCTTGTAGGCTTAAGGACTAAATTTCAGCTCCTTAGAGAAAGATCGGAAAGACCAGGCATCTCATAAGTCGAATCTTTGTTTTCCTGGTTATCCTACTGTCTTTCCAAATCTTCCTACTGCTGATCTTGTCATTGCGCATGGTCTTCTGATCTCATCTTCACAGTCTCCTATGTTGGAAGTGGTAGAGCCGAGTTAGATGTATCTTTTTCGCCGTACGTCCATTCTATTAAGTTAGGTCCGGTCTATTATTAACATTTTCATTTTGTGTGTTGATTGCAAGTCCGAATTGGAGATTAGTGGTTTCATAATGAGCCAAGAGGTCCTCCATGCTGTTATTGGAAAATCTCCTCGTCTATTAGTGGAAAAAATAGAATCTGACTGGTTGTTCCATAGATAAATGCATTAAAACAAACTAACAAAAAATCTTCAGTTTCATTAGCATCGCTGAGACGATTCGTATATCGATATTAGCATAGATGTTAATATATTTAGTATAATTAATATTATATTAGAATAGAAAAAGATAATGGTGCCGATTTTGCTCGTTTTTCTTGCTAATATTTTTCTAAAAACAAAGCGTCAAGCATTATTATGGATAATGAACATCGTATTTTGTTAAAAAAATACGCTCACTTGCAACACTGGTAGGCAAAATTGATGTACGATACGTTAATTTTATAGCTCTGGTTGACCATACCTTGTGGCGCGCTTAAAAGCTTTATTTAAAAACTCAAATAGAAAAAATATCCGATTCCGATATTACGATATTGGATCACTCAATTCCGATATTGTAATATCGGAAAAAACGGTCCGAGATTCCGATATTACGAGATTCCGAGATTCATGCCCTAATGTGGACATATACAGTATGCAGTTCAAAATTAAGTTTGTCCGTCGAAACTAGATGTTGGGTAAACAAGTGTAGGACAAATTGAACTGGTATTGGATCAGGTTGAAGTGGTTTCATTGGATTTTGTGATTGATGTCTTTCATGTCAGATGTATATGCATCACTGTAAACAAATTTCAAAATTGTTTTGCATAATTTTGTACGCCAACAATAATAAATTCATCGATTGATGTAAGTAAACTGAATTATTACGATAGCTAAATGAGAAAGGTCTTTACTGAAACATACTGCTAAGACAATGATTACGTAACTGCAGATGTGACACACTATATGCATGAGTTTCTACTAATAATGACTTCAATAAATTTAACAAAGCGTCGGGGCGAAAAATCCAAACAACAATAAATCTAAACTTTTTTTATACCATAAAGTCGGTAAACAATCATATGGCCCGCCTGATGGTAAGCGGTTACCGTAGCCATATGCACGCTTGCTACACACGAGGCATTACTCACGCGATACCGACCCACAAATACTCCCCCTATGAGATCTGGTAACCTTACTCTCGCTTAGAAACATACTATTAAATGTACCTGTATAGATTTTATAACCATAATCACTTAGTAAATCATTCCTTATTGAAGTCAAACACAAACCAAAATACGTACATACTAAAATATCTTTTACCTATTAGATTTTCCCTATATATCCTTTGATGAACCATTCACAAGCTCTAGAGATTTTTGTAAATAAATATTCTGGGACTTTCTGAGATCCCTTAATGGTAAATTCCGTTATAGAATTACAACTATCAAGCTTTTAGTTCGATCTAAAGTCATTCTGCCTCTAAGAGATTCCTTAATGTTGCCTTTTCAATGGCTTTAAGATATTTATTTAAAGATAAAATACCGCTATTCAACCCCTTTCTTACATTCAACGCTTTCAAAGATTATGCTTGTAACACAAAGTTCCGCGTTGTGTTACAGCGAAACTGCAATTTCCTCTATAATGGTGCGTCCATGCTACGCGAATCGAGCATGAGCCGAGCCACGAACGAACCTACAACGAGCACGATGCGAATCCCTTTGTTCGTGAAAAAAACTGACAATCGTGCTCGTTCGAGGCTCGCAAGCCCGTCCACGCTACGCGAATCGTGCTCGCAGTGTGCTCGTTCGTGGCTCGGCTCGTGCTCGGTTCGCCAAGCATGGACGCACCATTAGGTGGCAAGCAAATATGGGGCCTATCAGATGGTAAGCGGTTACCGTATATTAAATACGCTTGCAACACCAAGCGTTGCTGACCCTACACAATAATCTTCAAGGTCCTCTTGAAATACACTGTGCTGTACTTGAGGAAACCACATTGTACTTTATCTGACGTCGGGCCAGTTGGCGTGATTGGTTAAGATTCCACCTATCACGCAGCAGGTCATGGGTTCGATACCTACCCA
This sequence comes from Achlya flavicornis, assembly GCA_947623365.1. Classification (NCBI taxonomy): domain Eukaryota; kingdom Metazoa; phylum Arthropoda; class Insecta; order Lepidoptera; family Drepanidae; genus Achlya; species Achlya flavicornis. The sequence goes on along the minus strand of OX392473.1, from coordinate 3,341,497 downwards.
GGACATACGTTTGTGTGCCTGAACATGTCTGCATGTCCTGAATCATGGTGTAATTATATATATTTTAAGTATTTATTTACAAACAAAAATTAGTACATGTAGTCAGTTATCATGTCAATACTACAAGCCTGCTTAGTTTGGGATCAGGTAGCCGTGTGTGAAAAAGTTCCCATTTATTTATTATTATTTATTAACTTAATTGATTAGCCGTTCTTAATCGATCGGCAAAGTTAAGCTACGTCTTACGTGGTCGGTACCTGGATGGGTGACCGCCTAGTGGTATTTCAAATCGAGCGTTTCCGTGCTTCGGAAGGCACGTAAAGCCGTTGGTCCCAGTTATCACTTAATTGCGAGTCGTTAAGCTAGTTTGGTGCCTCCTAGGCGGCTTGAAAAATTCCAACAGTAGGTTGGCCACTAGCCTACCTCCACCGATCCGCAGTGGGCACGCGTGGTGGAGTATCTGCCCATTCCCTTTCACCCTGATTTGTGAAAGGAGGCCTGTGCTCAGCAGTGGGACATTATAGGCTGTTGATGATGATGATTAACTTAATTTGTCACCAAGAAAGTGACACCCGCAACAATAAGAAAGTGAAAGTGATACTGAAAGTGCTTATGGATGACTGATGGTTACCACAATGCTTTATGATAAGGAATAATATGTTAAAATCTTCCAAAATGAAAACAAATAGTAATGTCATTAGATTGAATATTTAAGATAACAAAAGTACATAATAAAAGTCGCATTAATACCATAACCGTGTTCCTGCTTCATTTAACGCAGCGTCTGTGTGTATCAAGCATGGTAACTTAGACATTGCCGCATATTATTTCCTTCTACTTTACCTATAGTGGTCATATATTACTCGGAGGACATAAAGGCGGGCTCTCACGACAATATTTCTTGATTATCTGCTCTTGAAACTCAACACTCAGGACTGGCCTGCAATTACTGTTAGTGCTGAGTAGTCTAACCGCTTCTTTATAAACTCTTAGTTAATTTGTGCTGGCAGATAAAGTATCAGAGAGGTTTTAGGGTTAGAAGTAGAAATAAATGTGTACTTTGTTGTTTATTATTTTATTAAGATCAGTTCTTGGTTATGTAACATGTTCTTTATTTCGAAAAAATCTTGTATAATATCTTATATAAAATCTTGTATAATATAATAGTAAGGAATAATTTTGGATATTACTTGTATGTAGTATTTATATACTCTGAGATATTACTTTACAATATAACTATAAAGTTTTTGTTTTTTGTTATGTAAACATTTTGAAGCATTTGTTAAACAATAGAGTCGAGTCTTGAGTAGCGCTAAAATCAAAAATCCAAAGGGAGCATCCAAAGGGATTGCTCCCTTTGGATGTCTACAAACAAATATAATGATCAATTTAAAGTTTAATTTTCTGGTACATTGGCCGTATTGTAATCTTCACAGGCACAGCTTGACACGGTATTTTAAAGGCTATTGTATTCAATAATAATATACTGTAGCTAGTTACATACATAGTTAGTTATATACGGAATTTGTAGTGTAAACAGTTGAATCTCATCTAACTAATATTATAATTGCGAAAGTTTGGATGTATGTTTGTTACTCAATCACGTTTGTTAATCAACAACTGAACGGAAAGCCATATTGCCCTCGGGTACGTGAGTGAAACCGCGGGGCGCAACTAGCATATAATAATACTTTACATAACAATGAATCACTATAGGTGCAATCAAAGCAATATAATACAAGACCGAAACAAATAGCCTCTTTTTTTATTACGAAAACACAGACGTATAATTCAAACAAAACCTATTCAAACAGGTCCCTGGAATCCGCTCTCTGTAATCATGGCCCCGATAAGCTTTGATTGACCTTTATGCAAATTCAGTATTTGCCCAGAGGCAGGTAATTTGTTTAATTGAATAATTATCCTGGTTCCTACTTTATATTTAAATAATCGTGTTTTTGAAATACTGTCAATACGAGTGCTACTCTTCCCGATTTTTGCATACTAAATCTGAAACATAAAACGGCCTCAGGCCAGAGGTTGGTGGGATCGCTATATTTGTATTAATATTATCGTTATGCTTCGGAAGTGCTATCACTGGATATTGTCAATAATAAATTAACCATTACACTGGTTGGTGCTGGGATTTTTTCCGCATTATATGTAGGTATTCCTTTAATTTTATTGTGGCACAGAAATAAAATGATAACTATTTTATTGTACCTACTTATCTTACGGAAATACATGCAACAGATGGGTTTTTAATATTCTAATTTTAAAAAACCCGAGTTATTCCACATACACCATGGATTTACTAATGAGATAAAATCTAGTCTAGATATAATCTAGGTGCGTCCATGCTTCGCGAAGCGGGCAGAACGCGGAACAGAATTCGATAGTTGTTCGCGATGTCAAGTGTGGATGACAACGAGCCTACAACGAGCGCGATGCGAATCTCCGTGTTCTTGAAACGGTTCGCGTAGCATGGACACACCATAAGGTTCTTACCACAGAGAAAAGAAATTCTCTCTTCCGTGGTTCTTACTCTGAACAAAATTTTGTCAATACTTAGTTAGTTACATTTTGACTCTATTTTGTTAATTCAGAAATACCTATCATCTATCATTATCAGAATCTGACTTTTACAATAATAAATAGCCAGAGTGAATAGGTTTCTTCCGCGTTAGAGTGTTCCATCTTAGGCTTCGTCATCGTCCCTTTTGGCGAGACAGTGGCCAAACGCAAGAACATATAATTAAAAAAAAATATTTCAAAGTACGCAAACTGTCTTATTACACCAATTTTATTAAACGACCTTACTCTACCCGTTCATAGGTAACACGAAATTTAATTAATTAATCCCCCGATGCCTAGAATAATAATTGGTGGATTACCATAGCATTTCAAAATAGTTCACGAGTGTGCCAGGGTTGGTAAGGTACTAAATTTACAAGTGTAAGGGAGCAAATTTTTTGTTAGGATTTGACAGTTTACAAGTTTTGAAATAGATATAGTTTCATAGAAATGTTATTTCAGTTATTAGACTACTGATTCGGAGGTTCTTAATTCAATAAGGCCATAAAATGAATCGTCACGATACTTCACCATTTTTTTTTTCAAAATACATTTCATATTCATAACTAAGCTAGTTAAAATATTTTTAAAAAGTTAAACTAGGGATCCTTCCTTACCTACTGTTAAGTTATTTAACACAAAAACTTTCATCGATATAAGCATTATATTTCTCAGTATACCACATTTACAAAACATGATTTATAAAATTTCAATTGAAATGAAATTTTCAATTTCATGCAAAGGAAATAAATTTCATTATTCACAAAATCGTACATGTAATATTTCTGATTTTACATAGACGAAACTAACGGTTCTATTCTATATTAACACCTAATGTTATACGGGGTGGATACGACAATACGACATTAAATGAAACCACGTAAAGTACTCATATATACGATCAACTTTTACTATGGGACCAACTTCGAAATCGTTTTTTTTTTTACTGTTTTTCATACAAAAGGAACGAAGGAAGGAAGGTTTCCTCGGCAAAAATGTATGAAAAGCTGTAAAAAAAAATGCGATTTCCCAAGTTCTTAAGTTGGTCCCATAGTAAAAGTTGATCGTGTACATGAGTACTCTACGTGGTTTCATTTAATGTCGTATTGTCGTATCTACCCCTGAAGCAAATATCCAGTATTGCTTCATGTTTCTACCCCGTATATAGTAGGTATTATCCATGCACATAATCTCGACCAAACTATAATCTCGCGTCATCAGTCCACTCACAGGACTGGAATACATCATGAAATGCCTTTGATGTTTTTGAGTGGCTCTCGGGAAATGCGTCTGGGCGAACGTCAACAGCTCTCCGTCAGACTTCAAACGCTCTAATTCTCTTTTAAATCTTACAGTCCTACAGATCTACGGAATTCAAATGTAGGGACAATGAGTATTATTGTCGCAAAGCTGCTGATAAAAATTTTGGAGTGCGTTTGGATTTGGTTTTTGAAGTATAATGGATTTATTTGGATTCGGGATTGTTTATTTTTTTTTTGGAGTTAGGTGTACTTACTACTTTACATACTTTTATACTGTTTATTTTTGTGCAAAATTACAAAAATAAATAAAACAAGTTATAAAAGGTTTTTACTAGCTGATTTACTTAGATTCCACCTTGAAAATTACTAAATCCTCCATGATTATCTAATTTATCAAAGCTAATTATTTATTTCTGAACTGTTTACCCCGTAGAATGTATTTAGAATTTGTATTTAGAAACGCCCGAGGTGAAGCATGATTAGCCGTTCATAGTCGATCGGCAAAGTTACCATACGTCTGTCGTGGTCGGTACCTGGATGTGTGACCGCCTTGTGGTATTTCAAATCGAGCGTTTCTGTGCTTCAGAAGGCACGTAAAGCCGTTGGTCCCGGTTATTACTAGGCGGCTTGAAAACTCCAACAGTAGGTTGACCACTAGCCTACCCCACCGATCCGCACGCGTGGTAGAGTATCTGCACATTCCCTTTCACCCTGATTTGTGAAAGGAGGCCTGTGCTCAGCAGTGGGACATTATAGGCTGATGATGATGATGATGAACGCTTCTACGCCACAACCAATCGTGATGAAATTAGGCACGCAGATAGCCTACGTGGAGGTATATGGTCTACTTTTAATCCGGGGAAACACTAAAATATCCTACAATAATTTATAATTAAAGACCATGTGGTCTTTAACTCAGAGTTACATCTTTAATAATCTATTTATTTATGTTTGCTCGAACTTAGTCATCACAATTAATCGAAGCCTCTGGAGACCAGCGGGCAGGGAGCATTTTCCGCCAACGCATCAGCTTAGCTGTCCAAAGAGGAAACTCTGCTAGTTTGCTGGGAACCTTGTCGGCGGCAGACTCGAGGAAATTTTCTTTACGTGGTTTTTTTTTTTGTGAATAAATATCAGAAAACCAAATTAATCTTGGCTAGAGCTCACAAAGTTTGCTAAGTGGATTGGCTGAAAAAAAAGTACTGGAAAGAACACGATATATTGACACGAAGTGTAAAGCTAAGCTGTTTTTATTTTATTCTGTTGGCTCATGTTTTAGTTGGCTTGTAGTTTTTGCTTAGCTTATAAAATGAAAATCCACAAAAGTTTATATTTTAGTTCTCTTTACGTAGTTCCATAAATTATTATGCTTCTACTTTTATCGTTTATTTCTTTCTCACCATTTCAGCCTGGCGTTCTTATTGTTCCTGAGAAAATTCACCTGTATATATAGGATGTGAGTGACTTTCATTACTATTTAATAATGACAAATTACAATTACAGATATTATGTACTTATTATTAGATAGTAAGTAATGTGATAATTGAACTAACCACCTAATTACGTTTGGTTTAACTCAATCAATATAATAATGCGGTAATACCTACTGCATCAAGTTACATTTATGATCATTACGCTTTTTTTTTTTTTTTTTTTTCTTTTTTTTTTTTATCTTAAATGGGCTTGCGTTTGACCTTCGACTGACCCCATGAGGAGTTAAGACAAGGCCGAGGATATAGCACGCTTACCCAGAAAAAGCCTATTCACTCTGGCCTTTAATACATCTAGGTTATAGGTGATATTATAATTTACACTCAACGGCATAGAATTTGGGCCAAATTTGCTTTAAAGGAAGACTGGTGCCCCAGCTCTACGTATATCACTAGTAAGGTCTTATAATATTTCCACTTGTCAACAACAAAATTAAAAAGCATATTTTTACTTTGTTGTAAATTACTTTTTTGTACCCAAAACACTAATAAACAACAGTCTCGCGCGAGTAACCACAGCGGACGCGCGTGTCTCACTTCACTCCGCTTGACCCGTTATCGTGTTTTTGTATTTGTTTACGAGTTAAGAAATTACTTACGTGACACTAAATAATACGAAATATCGAAAACAGGGTAACTCCTGGAAACAGGAGACCCTTTATTTTAAGATGTTTTCTACCCCAACGTCCCATAACTCCCCAATGTCTCAACAACCTACTCAATCACAACCGATACCCAATACTTCAAGTTATTCCAATGTGACGTCATCCACATGTTTCCCCAAGAAAGATCAAGCTATTATACTGGACTCAATCGATGGAATAACACTCAGGGAGTACCTTATTGCCTTATCATCTATTATACCAGCGACATCTATTAGATTTATATCTCGCATATCGAATGCACGAATATGTATATATCTAGATTCCAAAAAAACAGCTGACAACCTTATTGAAGAAAAGAAAAAGATTAATATTCGTCAAAATGTTCTTGAAATAAAACCATTAATTACGAGAAACAAAAGAATAGTTTTATCAAACGTTTGCCCCGTCATACCAAATTGCGTCATAGAACAAAAATTCGAGGAATTAAAAATAAAAATAATGTCCCCTATAACATTTATGAAAATAGGTGTGACTGAACCAGGATTTTCGCATGTATTAAGTTTCAGGAGACAGTTATATATTAGCCCAGATGATGACTCAGGCCTCCCAGAATCATTCCAATTAACCTTTGAAGGGACAAATTATTGGATTTATATATCTACTGATGTCCTTAAATGTTTTTCCTGCAACACAATGGGACATTTAGCCAAAAATTGTCCGCAAAACTTATCAAGTCCCCAAACCTCACAAGAAATGGATATCCAAACGGCCGAAGAAATAAATAAAATATTTGATAGAAATGATGACCTTTGTCCAGTCCCAGTACCCACTCCACAGGTGATACAAGAATTTACACAACCACCACAGATTAGTTCTAAAGGAAAAAAACGGATACATTCTCCAACTATCAGCAATGCTTCAAACGTTGATAATATTATAAATCTAAACACAAAAGAAGATGATTCTGATAAAATGGAATTGGAGACTGATGATACTGGTAGCAATGTTTCTCTGGAAGATGTGGAACTCAAAACAAAGACGAAGAAGAAATTAAAGACAATTGACACTAGAACTGAAGAAGATATTTGGAAAGACATTGCAGATAATATGGCAGAGTTAAACAATGATTCAGCGTTCCCTATTAATTTAGATCAATTTATTAGTTTAATAGATAATGCTAAAGGAAAACAAAATATAAAAGATTTAGTATATTCATATACTGATAACGTCAAAGATTTAATTAAAATGTGCAACAAGATTCACTGTAAAATGAATAAGAGTTAAAAAAATAGATGTTCCCGCTTGTCGAGAAAGCTTCATGAAATGTTGAATCCTACCTCATCAGATAAAGACGATTAATTTTTCTACCAATTTTCTATTATATTTAAGTAAGTAGGTAATAAACCATATATACATTTTTGTTTTTCTACTTGTAATTTTTATGGATTTTTTACAATGGAATGTTAACGGTTACTTTAAAAGATTAGAAAATATTAAACTTTTAATCAGTCGGTTAAGTCCATCTTGCATTTGTTTACAGGAAACTAACTTCAGTTCTGACTATTGTGCTTCTATGATAGGGTACGATCGTTTCTATAAAAATCGATCACAAAGCAATAGAGCTAGTGGTGGAGTAGCAATATTTATCAAAACACACACTTTCCCCGAAGAAATACGAATAAACACACCTCTAGAAGCAGTAGCAATAAAAATCAAATTTCCTTTTACTCTTACCATATGCAATGTTTACCTTCCTAATAGTAATCCTCTTAACAAAAATGAGTTAAATTGCCTAATTAGTCAACTTCCAACGCCTTTCATAATTTTAGGTGATTTCAATGGTCATCATTTTTATTGGGGTTCTGAAAAATGTGATACTAGAGGTAGAATGATAGCTGACTGGCTTGATGAACATCATGATATATTATTATTAAACAGTGGCCAACCTACACATTTTGATAGTAACACTGGTTGTACGAGTAATATAGATCTAACTTTGGCTTCACAAAATATAAGATCATATTTTGAATGGAATGCCTTGGATGATTTATATGATAGTGACCATTTCCCAATATCAATTAAATCCCTTATTTCACAAGATATACAAAACAATATTAATTTCCCCAAAAAATGGAAATTCGATAAAGCTAATTGGTTAATGTTTAGTGAAGAGGTTGATCAAAATATTTCCGGTTTGACAGACCTAATTTCTACGTCTGATTATCCTATCAATGATATAGTTGAAAAATTCACGGAAGTCATTCTTGAAGCAGCTAATAAATACATACCGAAGACATCTGGTTTTTTCAGAAAGAACTATTTACCGTGGTGGAATGATGACTGTAAAATCGCAATAAGGGAAACAAAAAAGGCTCTAAAACTATTTAAAAAATATGCCAGAAATGATCCTAATTCAATATATAAAATAGAATATAAGAAAAAGAGAGCATACTATAGAAGACTTCTCAAAGAAAGTAGAAAGAGATATTGGGAAAATTGGGTGTCATCCATCAACAACAAAACCCGTATCGGGGACATGTGGAAAAAGATACAAAAACTTAAACACCGTAACATATTTAGTAGTACTGTACTCGAAAAACCTGATGGTACATTTACATCTGACCCAATTGAAACTTCCAACCTATTAGCTAAAACATTTGCAACCAATTCTAGCTCCAATAATTATGATAATCCCTTTATTCAGTTCAAAAGTAATGAGGAAAATGAGTCTAATTTCGATATTTATGATAATTCTAATCCAATTAATACGGATATAAATATGCATGAATTATTATTAGTGTTGTCTCAGATAGGTAATTCTAGTCCAGGACCAGACGACATATCTAATATTATAATCAAACACTTGCCCATCAATGGACTTGAGTATTTACTTAAAATATACAATCTTATATGGAAAAAACAGGTATTCCCAGATAGCTGGAAAGAAGCCTTAGTGGTTCCAATATTAAAACCAGGAAAAATATCAAGTCTTCAAACTAGTTATAGACCTATATCCTTAACATGTAATCTTTGTAAAATACTTGAAAAGATAATAAGTAAGAGAATAAGATGGTATATAGAAACGAATAAATATATTTCACCATTTCAATATGGATTTCGTCAATTTAGAACAACAATAGACCATTTAATGAACATTGAAAATGAAGTACTTGATAGTTTTGCTAATGATAATTATACAGTAATTGTATCTTTAGATATAGAAAAAGCTTATGAAATGGTTTGGAAACACAGAGTATTAAAGTTATTACAAGACATTAACATCAAGGGAAATGTCCTAGCGTTCGTTAGAAATTTCCTTTCAGGAAGATCAATTAAAGTAAGAATAAATGATACAGTGTCTAATTCTGTACCTACAGAAAATGGTCTCCCTCAAGGCTCTGTGCTCAGTGTAATACTGTTTTTACTAGCTATCAACGATGTTTTTTCTTATATTGGAAAACCAGTAAAAGGATTTTTATTTGCTGATGACCTTACTTTAATTTGTAGCGGTAGAACGTTGAAGCCCATGTTAAAACTAATCCAAAACACGCTTAATAATCTCCAAGAATGGTCCAGAAAATCTGGCTTCAAATTTTCTAAAACTAAAACTGAATTTATGATATTATCTAAAAAGAAAAGTAAAAGTAGAAATGTACAATTAAACTTAAATGACCATGATATTAAAGAGGTAAATAAATTAAACATTTTAGGATTAACATTTGATAAAAAAATGACTTGGATTACTCATATAAATCAACTAAAATCTGAATGCTATAAAAGGTTAAATATAATAAAGGTTTTATCATCAATATTATGGGGATCTGATAGAAAATGTCTGATCAATACATACCGTGCTTTAATTAGACAAAAACTAGATTATGGCTCTGCTATATATGACTCTGCAAAAAGTCGTACCTTAAATTCCTTAGAATGCATCCAAAATACTGCTCTTCGCCTTAGTATCGGTGCATTTAAGACAAGCCCTATCAAAAGCATCTTAGCAGAAGCTGGAGAAATACCATTAGAATTTAGAAGGAAAGAACTTGTAATTGCATACTCTATAAATATTATGTCCCAGCCTGAAAATCCAGCTCATAATTACTACACTAAAGTAACATCTACTGACGCAGAATATGAATTTCAACCTAATTTACCGCAGCCCCTACGAATCAGAACATCCAAATATTTAAACGAAATGAAACTTAAGATTCCACCAATTTTTACAAAGAAATTACTTACCTGTGGTCCATGGGAAAAACTTGAATTTCCAATAAACTTAGAACTTGCCAAAAATTTAAAAGATGATACACCTCAATATATATATAAAAGCTTGTATTATGAAATTAAGAATAGATATACAGATTGTAAGATTTTCTATACGGATGGGTCAGTTATGAATGGAAGATCAGGATGTTCAGTGGTTTCTGGTGATAATAATTGCTATCGATATAGGCTTCGGGAATCGCACTCAATCTTTAGTTGTGAAGCAATAGCTATACTTAAATCTTTAGAATTAATACATAATGATTCTAATTCAGAGAAATATATTATTTATACCGACTCCAAGTCATGTCTGACAGCATTACAAAATCCGGAAAACACAAATTCACTTATAATGGATATTAAACAAAAAATGATAAATCTTCTAAAAGATAATTACAATTTCGAAATTATATGGATTCCAAGCCATCAAGGAATAGTTGGCAACGAAAAAGCTGATAGTGAAGCTAAAAATGCGACGAATGAAAATGATATCTGCAGTACAATAAAATCAACACCAGCTGAAATAAAAAAATACTTCAAAGTTAAAATAAAAATTCTTTGGGATAATTATTGGAAGACGGAAAATACAAGTAAACTATTTGGTATACGAAATTCAATTTTTGATAAATCACCTATTTTATTCAGCTGCAGAAAAGATCAAGTTATAATTACCAGATTACGTATTGGACATACAAACATGACACACATACATTTAATAACTCATACTGATAAAAATAAGTGCAAGTGTGGACTTGAATTGACTGTTTTACATCTTCTTATTGAATGCACGGCATACAATAATGAGAAACTAATGTGTAATTTACCTAAAAGTTTAAAAGATTGTTTAAATGAAGATGGTTGTAACCGAACATTAATGTTTTTGAAAATGATAAATGTTTATAACCTAGTGTAATTTGTAATAAATATAATTGTTTATTGTGGTCGCTAATGACCTTAGATGTTAAAAAGCGACCTAAAATAAATAAATAAAAAAAAAAAAAAAAACTAATAAACAAGTCGCACTTCTCGAAAATATAAATTGTTTTGCGATGCTAAATTCAATTTAGAAGAATCTCTGAAGGAAATTCTTGGGATTCTAATCGATTGGATGTTGAATGATTTGAGGTTTACCGATATTGAAGGAGAAAAGTTGGGATACTCAACCTCTGATTTGAGAAGCGGCAGTATGACTCATGATGACGTTGACGTATCATTCATGACACAAACCATGGAGACAAAGTAATCTTTTTGGAATTTTGACTCCATTTTGTGTGTGACACAATCGTATTTTCAAAATCATTTTGAACACGAATATGATACAAGAAAACATTGATAGATTATGATAATTTATATCGACGATACTAATTCTGGTAGTACGTATCATGTTTTACAACAAATAATAGCAGAAAACAACGCAAGTATACAGGGTGATTGGAAGATGAGTGCAAAGCTGTAAGGCGATGATAGTATAGATCATTTAGACCCTTTTTAGCCATGGTTGTCTAAGACGAAGTGTGAAATTTTTTTTTTACCAATCTTTACTGTAACTAAAAACTGATGACACACATGTTTAGTACATGTTTGTTTGGATTGCTTACAGATTATTTTAAATAAATAATATGAAAAAGAATTCACACATCATCCAAGCTGGCTATAATTATCAATTAATGGATAAGTTTCGGAGTTTTGAGCCAAAACCCAGAAAAGATTGGTAAAAAAAAATTTTCACACTTCGTCTTAGACAACCATGGCTAAAAAGGGTCTAAATGATCTAAACTATCATCGCCTTACACCTTTGCACCCATCTTCCCATCACCCTATATATTAATAAAAGGGATAATAAATAAGTAAGAATAAAGAACTCCTATTATGAAGCAAATTGCATCGACATTTTTTGTATCATGTTACATTGTAGCGGTAAGAACCTGTTTTTTTTTGTTATCCTTGTTTGAGACCACGTCAAAACGTTTGGATTTCTATGGACTCTTTTTTATTTTTCTAGAATACAGCTACATCAATTTCCCATGAAAGAAAACTTTTCTTAGTACCAGTAATCCAATAAGAAAAGGCAAATTATGTCTCATAAAAATATTATATAGCCACTAAACAAAATCGTCAAAACATAATGGCGAAGGTAAAATTCTATTTGCTATATGAAATTTCACTTTTAACCTTGACATGTCGACGAAATGTGTTTCGTAGAATATCTCCTCTCTGCGTCCCTTCGGATATGACCGCGTACGTGACTAATGCTTATGGTGCGTCCATGCTTGGCGAACCGAGCACGAGCCGAGCCACGAACTAGCACACTGCGAGCACGATTCGCGTAGCGTGGACGGGCTTGCGAGCGTCGAACGAGCGCGATAGTCAGTTTTTTCGCATCATGCTCGTTGTAGGTTCGTTCGTGGCTCGGCTCGTGCTCGATTCGCGTAGCATGGACGCACCATAGGTGGGTCTACGCTGCGCAAACTGAGCACGAGCCGAGCACACGCGCAGAGACGGACTTGGGATACAATATAAACTGTGCTTGGGAGCCTGGAACGAGCGTTCGGCTCGCGATCGACTGCGCTCCGCAAATTGCATTGGATAAGTTTTTTGACGAACATAGGGATTCGCATCGCGCTCGTGTTGTAGGCTCGTTGTACGTCCACAACTAACATGCTCTTCACGATGAAATTAATAAACTAGTGGAACAATTTAAACGTCAAGAACCAGATGTAGATGTCATAAATATGTATAGGTACACCTTCCATAAGAATGTGAAAACCGATAATGTGTATGAGTTACCAGCGGAGGCTACAAATATAGCTATAGCATAGATGGCCACGGTTATAGCTATGAATGTATCTTATGGATATGAATCCAATGCTGTAGCAATAGCTAAAGAATTTGTGCATTTGTTACAGTATATTCCGAGTAGTAGCCACAGCCGTAGCCGTAGTCATGTAGCATTTGCTACAGCTTAGCCGTAGCAGTAGCTTTAGCTTAATCATAGCATTGGCTACAGCCGTAGCTTTAATATATATAAATATATAACGAAAAACTCGTAAACTATTTTATTAGTCATATAAAAAATTACTCGTGAATATTTTTTTTTATTATGAAGGTATGATACCTACAACCTTTCAACACCTTTTTGACCTATGTTAAGGATGAGAGATGAATAAAGTCTGCTTACAAAATAATGCATCTCCTAGAAACTTCGACCTATTCGATCGTTAGTATCATACACTATTTATGACTAAGTAAAGTACACTTAAAAATAATTTATGCTAAAATATGATATTTCAATAATCTTGTTTGACATGTAAGTGAGAAAACGCACATTATTACAAATAATTTATCAAAAGCTTCCATAAAATTTTGTTTTCAATATAAACCGAATCCTTTCAGTGACAAATTCAAATGGTACCATTCATAATTATATTATAAAACCTTTTCTACGTATCTATAAATTAGCTTTACACTAAATTTACTATATAGTATTTTTACTTTTAATAAAATGCGATGCGATGTAAAATTTATTTGGTTTATATTAAAATAATTTTCACGTTCTTGCCTCGAAAATTTATGAAGATTCCCGCTGTTTATTTTCTTCGTATACCGCATAAAATTAACTGTAAATATCCAGTAGAGGTTCATGATTTATATGAGGAAGGCTTGAAGATTAGGCTCATAATGTTGGCCATATATTTATCTACCCCCTTGCAAAACCAAAGCTTTTCACGTGGGCCTCTATATCACACTGTACCCCACGCGCACATTATAAAGTAGATTTTTTAGAACAGTTTCCCTTGATAATATGAAGATTCATAATTGGACTGTTAACTTAAACCGACTTCAAAGTACACTAAGAAGTAATAAAATCCTGATCTGATGGGACAATGGGACCAAACGGGAAATGTACCCTTCCTGTCAAAAAAAGAATTTTCCAAATCAGTTAATAAATGACGGAGTACTGAGGTAACAAACCTCCTCCTCTTTTTGAAGTCGGTTAAAAATATTATAAAACTAAGTCCTCCCACCGCATTTGTCTGAATGCGATAAATTCAATAATTACTGAACGTATTTTCATATAGTTTTCACCAATGGACGGAGTGATTCACGAGGAAGGATTAAGTGTATAATTCAATTATGAGATTTATATTGGCTGTGTAATATGACGATGATTGTTGAAGATATCGCAATGATGAAAAAAAACACGCCGCGTTAAAAAAAAATGTAATGTGCTTTGAATCTGTGAAAAATACTTTGTACTTTGACTTTTGAACTACTTTGACATTTTGTGGGCCGCAGATTCCTTCCCACATAAAGTCTCTCGTCTGTGCTGCACCTTAAACAACACGAAGGTGCGTACACAATGATAATTCTGTCTACTTATAGCCAAGCCTAGTACATACTACAAATCATAATTAAAATCTGAATTTGATTAGAATTTTAAAATTAGTGTACAGTACATGCCCGGTTAATGTAGCAGATTACTTTTATATCTCAAAGACGGATAAAAAAATAAACATGTCCATTTTTTGCTGGCAATTTATTGGACACAGTGACCGAGATAGAGAGTAGCAAGAATTTTTTTGCCTCTTTTTCGGTAAAAAATTTAGTAGCGTTATTTGGCGGTAGGTCCCTACGGAAATATTGGTTCTACGTGACAAATGCGATCTGAGGACCCATGAAAATATACTACGCATTTGATGTATTGGGAACCGGGGACTTAAGACGTTGCATTGTTTCGTATTTATGTCAAAGTGAAAAATTGCCGATACAATTTTTCGACAGTACGAAATTTGAATAAGGAAAGCTTAGGTGAGTTAGGTAGGTATTTGTTCATACTCATGGGTCTTTAGTCATTATGTCCCACTCGCGAATGGCCCGCGGGCCATAGCGCCTATTCTATTTTATTTTCAAATTTTGCATTAGTCATTATGGCCCGCTGTCAAAACAAACAAAACACAATCCTATTTTTGGTACAGATGAGTGGAAAAGTGTTATGATAGAAATAATAAATATTATTTCCCATAGAAAATGAATAATAAAAATGTTTTTTTTTTCATACAACTTGGTGGTAAGCGGTTACCTTAGCAAAATGGATACTTGTGATAGCCGGGGCATCATTCGCGCGCATATAAAATATATACTCAAGTTACATTAATCTGGTGGTAAGCGGTTACCTTAGCACTATGGACACTCGGGGTGATACCCGGGCCGGGGCATCATTCGCGCGCATATAAAATATATATATTCAATGTCAACTGCTAAAAAAATCTCCTACTCCCAACTCGTCATCTAACAGCTCATAGCAATCCTCACTAGTCTGCCAGGATATCTTTAGAGGAATTCTGCTGACTCCTGACGAACGAGAACCTTCTTCCGTAAGCTCATCATACTGAATTTGTGGCCTTCTGTAGACAGATTTCCGTTCATGGACATGGAGACTCCTGTGTGATACTCATTGTCTTTGACAATGACTCATTGCATGAACATCCATGAGCTTGGAAGGTTATCTGCACGATGAATTACCAAAATTCAAGGCGATGATAGTTCATTGGTTGGTAGTGACGTCGGATGCCGAGGCGAAGGTCCCAGGTTCGAATCCTATAATGAGCCTGAGCTTTCGGTGAAGGAAAACATCGTGAGGAAACCGCTATGGTATCCTCACGACGGGGGTAGGATACTTTGTAACCAGTAACCAGACTGGCTACCCCCTCAAATTGAAAATCTGTCGCCGAGCACCTATCGGCGTGTTCCGACAGCCGCACTTGAGAGCAAGTTCCATCTAGGCTTTGTGAGCTTACCACCTTCGGCCACATTACCACTTACCATGGTAAGACTGCAGTGAAAAATAGGCACAAAAAAAGACAAGTTCCGACTTATTTTTGCCAGTGTCGAGTTGAATTGCAAATTATTATTCTATCATCGGCGAGTTTAGCACGCTTAATGATTGATTTTCATGGCATCACAAGCATCCATAGAGCTGAGGTAACCGCTTACCACCAGGGGGCTAAGTCTGCTATTATAATTGCATTCCAATGAACTATTAATTTATTTCGATTTTTTATGTAAATGTTTATTTCGATATAATAAAAGAATACTATGATCTACTATGATGCAGCGAGGTTTCATGTTTACTATGTACTATTATACTACATATGTACTATTTCAGAGTAATCACATGTAATTTCGTTAGATATTGGTAAAAAACCTTGAACTGTCACGACTCACCCTATGTGAAATAGACTATAGTACCTACTTACTCTTCTCGCTTCTCTCTCGTCTTTCGTGGATCCACGTTTTTGAGCAAACCTTAAACTGGTTTATGCGAAACACACAAGAATAGTCTTTGTTTACAGTTACACGGCAAAGGATTGGAGTAATTTTGAAAAACACAAGTCGGTGCACGCACGACATCGTCCTCAGCCAATGATCTTCAGTGAGAGACCTCTCGACAGATTCGACACATATCACATAAACGTCTAGAAAAGAGAGGGTAGGAAACTTGCTTCATACAAGTTTACCCTCAATCTTATTTATAAACACGCAACTAATTTATAAAACTATAGTTATCTTTTAAAGGCACGCTGACGGTACGTCTATATAGATTGATACATCAGTGAACATATCATTATATTGACAATATGAGATGCCAATAAGTGACAATATTTTTTTTCATAACGCCATTATTATCAGCCTGTTTTATTTGATATAAATGGTAAACCCTTCTTCAATAGAGTTTTAATGCTGGGACCGCACCGCACCTAGACAAAGTATATTTCACATTAGGATACGTTACGTCCTAGAGTATCCTTATGTCGTATAATATGGACGAATACATTTTATTAATATTGTTTTATGTAATCTATATAATAATAATGTATGACCAAAAAATATGCTTAAGACACGTATAACGGTCAGTTAGTCAATATAGATTATGTTATATGGTGCCGATTCTGTTGTTTACAACTAAACTAATTTAGTCTCACTATATCTATTTCTAACAAAGAACATAAGAAAGGATGTATGTAAGAAACGTCTATTAGCCCGTAAATTCAAACGGAAAAGACTAATTTGACAGCTTTAAATATGTTCTATCCTTTTTCAATAATGTTTGTAAGAAAGAGATGTGATGTGATTATAATTAGTTTAGTGCGATTTACAACAGAATCCGCATCATTGTATCGCTATCTTAAAAATTGCCCGCCGCGTCTCATAGTGTCGCGTGTCGTTGTATCCCGTCTCGGTGTGAACTGACCCTTAAGGCGTAAATCCTCTTTTTTATACTACATAATTTGAAATAAAATACACACACTACTACACATCATATACTACACTTAAAAAAAACTTGTATGTCAATGTCACTGCTTGGATGGGCGTTGCAATTACATATTTACTATTAGAATACAAGTTTATCTAAATTGGTGAGTACCTATTAAACTTTATTCCGATTTCTGTGATATAAATGAATCCTGGTCGTTTTCAAAACGTTAATTGTAATAGGTATACGTTACGGTATTTACATTAAACTGACTCTACTTTCAGGATATATGTATGCTGTTGATTCATGAAAAGATCGAGATGCTCTAGCAGCTTATGCAGAGCAGGAGCATCCAGAACTTACTAGAGGACTGATTATGAGTGTGAATGGGAGCCCGTTTCAATCATATGTGGACATCACGGTCCATCCAAATAGTCTTGGAACCATCAAATAATCGACAAAGCAGTGGTGAAAGGTGGATTCAACATTTAGTGATGAATGGTACTTACAGAATGATTTGGTGTCATAACCAAAAATACTTTACTTAAAACAGATTAAAAATATACATAATCCATTACAAAATGAAGGATGGACAGACAAACAAACACTCTTTTATCATATTAAAATAATGGAAAGTAGAGTTTTTGTAAGTAGCTATATAGTTGTGAATCGTTGTGAAATTGGAATTGATATTTCCAGACCCTGATAAAAGAAAATTACTGCGTATGTCGTCGAGGATGGAGGAGGAAGGAGTACACTGACAACACATACTCCTGCTAATTTAACCTGTTGTGCGGTCTCAATTGAGAAAAGGAAGATTGCAGAGCTGGAGCGTACTTGGCAGGAGCTGCACAACCTCACGGACACGCTTCACGCGGGAGATGCTCGCGAATATTCACCGAATAGACATACTCGGCCTGATTTTTATGTACTATACAATAAAACAGTTTCAAGTTATTATGTATTTTATTTAAAAGCCATAAACAATGAATGCATTCTTATCTCACTTTACGGCTTGTCTGAAGAGCCTGGCTTGCTGAGGACGATTTTCAACACCCTCATCAATAAATTCAATGGGTTCTACATGAGCATATATGGAGGACTGTGCAATAAAATCCATGAATATGATCACTACTTCAAACTTATCCAATCCTGGTACTTTAACTTAATATTTGCCTTGTCTGAATTCATGGTTCTCTCAGCTGCTGAATCCAATGAAATCCGATGAAATACCTACTTCATAAAATATACAATCTACCTAGGTATATAGTAGGTATATATAAAAAACATCCGAGTCTACCGCTGCTATCGATTAGCGGCACAGCACGGTAGGTTGAATCTTAGCCAACCGCGCCAACTGGCCCGTCAAAAACCACCATCACAACTCTCGCTATCGATGGGGAGTCCATCCTCAAACATTGTAACCAAAACGGTTTCGAACCGTGCGGGGTCAAAGGAGCTTCCTTCCGCGGACGCTCAGATTGTGGAATGAGCTCCCCGCCGTGGTTTTCCCAATGGAGAACAGCATGAGGTTCTTCAAAAAAATGGTGTGAAGAGATTTCTGTATGTTCGGCAACGCGCTAGGGATACCCCTC
This sequence comes from Achlya flavicornis, assembly GCA_947623365.1. Lineage (NCBI taxonomy): Eukaryota > Metazoa > Arthropoda > Insecta > Lepidoptera > Drepanidae > Achlya > Achlya flavicornis. Next base: position 3,322,453 of record OX392473.1, on the reverse strand, counting down.
ATGTTGTAAGCGTCCATAGACTACGGTAACCGCTTACCATCAGGCGGGCCGTATGCTTGTTTGCAAACTTAGTGGTATAAAAAAATATAAAATGAATATAGAAATATCTAATATCATTACTCTTTTTACCCTTGTCGCAGTCGGGCTATTACTTTATGTATTTTCTGTTTGAATGTATTTCATAGCATTTGTTTTTTACTAGGGTTTATCTCCTAAATCAAATTTTTAAATATCTAAAATTTGCAATTATTGTGTGAATTACCCTGCGGGACATTGGGAAGTGGGCCATAATGACTAAAGACCCTACTCATGAACAGGCTTTCTTTTTTATTCAAAATTAAATCCTATGTCAATTGCCTAGGTAAAGTATTAGTATCTCTAAAAATCTTAATAATTATCTATGTTGTTGTTGACCTCGTTTATGGACTTAAAAGCCCCAGGTATAAAAAAACAAAACTAAAGACGCAAGTCATAAAATGTACTTCAGATCCTATTTTCAGGTGAAACTAGTGACCTAAATCTACTTGAATCTTCACAAATTAAATCAACGCTGCCGCTTCAGCAAGTCGAGGAGTGTTTGAGTCTAATAGGGAGTTCACTTCATGAAAGTTTAAGAAAATTATACATAGGCATTATATAAATCTAGGCTTATCTAAGATAAAGGTAGTGGTTGGAAAGAGATTATATATTGACCGAAATAATTGGATGGTCATAATATTTTCAAAACTACTAAGTTGTAAACAAGCTTACGGCCCGCCTGATGGTAAGCGGTTACCGTAGCCTATGGACGCTTGCAACACCAGGGGTATCACTCGCGCGTTGCGCGTTGGCTTCACATTATAGGCAGTTAATTCCTCATTTGAGAGCCAGTCCCATATCAAGCTTTATGTCTTACTAACAGTCGGTCATTCCATGTTGAGGTTTTAATCGAACATAAACTTTTTTTTTCTTATTATTTATAAATAAATATACTTAGGTTTTTTACAAAATAAAAAGTCAGGGTGATATTTTAACTTTTTAACCATAGGAACTCATTGAATCTTAAAATATATATCTATAAGGGTCAACTCAAGCTAGAGCAGAGTCGAAACGGATCGAAGCGAAAATCTAAAAATTCACCCCTCGCTACGTCAAGTGTGGACGTACAACGAGCTTACAACGAGCATAGAACGAGCATACAACGAGCACGATGCGAATCCCTGTGTTCGTGAAAAAACTGACAATCGGGCGGAGCGCAGTCGAGCACGCTACGAATGCTCGTTCGAGGCTCGTAAATCCATCCACGCTATACGAACAACGAACGAATCCTGTTCGTTCGAGGCTCGGGCTCGCATCACGAAGCATGGACGCACCATTAGGTTACAGGAACTATTTTTAATGAGAAATTTTATCACTCGTAGACGACATGCAAAGTAAGCTAACAGTTCATTATTTCTCTATGGCACTACGAAAAGGAAGAACCAATTCATGTACAATACCTACTCGTCCAAAAAACAGTTTCAATAGAGGCAAAAGTTTCGTTACTTCTAGTACAGCTTTTTTGTAACATACATAAGTTTATTTTATCGAACACATTTTTTTTATCCTAGTTTTTATTTTAAGAGCCAAACTGAGGAAATATAATTTTCAAGGCAGAGCCCTCAGTTGGCGAGACAGACTCGGCTTCGACCGGTTTTTCGTTTATAAAGATACTAGCTGCCCGGCGCGAATTCGTTCGCGTGGTGCTACCCTACCCTACCCCACCCTACCCTACCCTACCCTACCCTACCCTACCCTACCCTACCCTACCCTACCCTACCCTACCCTACCCTACCCTACTCTCCAATCCAATTGGATCCACTCTTAGAGTCAGCGGATCAGTTCGAAGCCCACATACAGGCATTCGCCGATGACATACTAGTAATAGCGGCCGCCTCTACCACGTCGGAACTAAACCGAATCGCAAACGAAGCTCTTGAACGGATTTCGATTTGGGGACAAAGTAGCAAGATGCGATTTGCAGCGCACAAGACTCAGGCTATTATTGTCACAAGGAAGCTAAAATATGATGAACCAAATATAGTGCTGGGTGGAGTCAACATCGCTATTTCTAATGAACTGAAAGTGCTGGGACTTACCATAGACTCTAAACTTCTGTTTAAATCCCACTTGCAGAATGTCTGTGCTAAGGCTACAAACTTATATAGAGCAGTCTCCTCAGCTACAAGAGCAAACTGGGGACTTAATACGCAAATAACAAGACTGTTATATAGAGCAGTAGTTGAACCTACAGTGCTCTATGCGGCAAGTGTTTGGGCCCCAGTCACAGACAAGAAATACGCGATCACCAGACTTAACCAGCTCTCAAGGAAATTCGGTATAGTCATAAGTAGAGCTCATAGAACAGCCTCTCTCACCTCAGTTCTTTGTCTGGCGGGAATCCTCCCGATAGACCTCCGTATCAAAGAGGCTGCAAAATGGTACGAATTGAGGAGAGGCAAGCCTTGGGATGCTTTGCCGGGGCAGGAACTAGAGGAGATTATCAGTCCCTTCAAACTGCCGCACCCATCGAAGAGAACTCCATTAGCCCACAAACTCTTGCTGACGCAGGAAGAGATCGACCTCATCGATAACGATGGACCTAGGGTTTTCACGGATGGAAGCAAGATAGACGGAAGGGTTGGGGCGGCAGTAACGTGGTGGGAGGAGGGATTGGAAAAAAAGTATTCCAATTTCATCCTCGCGTCTTATTGCTCGGTATACCAAGCGGAACTTGCAGCCATATTGCGCGCCATAGAAATGTTGGCAAAGAGTAAAACTACCCGGATCGTTAACATTATCAGTGACTCTAGGTCTTCTCTAGAAGCAATTGCTGACATGGAAAACACACACCCCATTGTCGTTGAGATCCAGTCTAGCATCCGGGATAGATTAGCAGAAGGGAAAACTATCAACTTGTTCTGGATAAAGGCTCACATTGGTATACCAGGCAACGAGCGAGCTGACGAGTTGGCAAAGAAAGCAGCGCTGACCAAGAAGTCCCGGCCGCTCTACGATAAGATCCCAGCGTCCTACCTGAAGCGCTCTATCCGCCAGTGCTCTATAGCAATCTGGAATACCCGATATACAGAGGCTGACACAGGTAGAGTCACCAAGCTTTTTTTACCCTGCGCCAAAGAAACCTACAAGATTATTGAGAAGACCAAGATGAGCAACATACTGGCTCAACTGCTCACCGGACACGGGGGTTTCAGTGAATATTTGTTTAGATTTAAGCTTAAGATGTCCCCTGTGTGTGTGTGTGATCAACTCTCTCATGAAACTGTAGAGCACGTCATTAGTGTATGCCCACGATTCGGTTCCTGGCGCAATGACATCTCAATTAGACTTAATCGTAACATAGAGCCTGAAAGTTATTCCATTATAATGAGAGACAACGACGATCGTCAGGAATTCATTAAATATGCTGAAAGGGTGGTCCGAGACACTGCTAAATCTAACGGTAGCACTGTTGCTTGACCGTAATCGAATTTGTAAGGAAAAAGGAAAGAAAAAAAAAAAAAAAAAAAAAAAAAAAAGATTATTTTATAATGCATTTAATATATTAGTTATTGTGAATACTCTCCAGTCTTGAATTTAGTTTTGTTTCTAAATATTATGGAATTTATAATTCAGTATTATTAATTTATTTGATTTTATTTTTGTTAGGTAGAGTCTACATTTCTCTACATTTGAGTTTTATTTGAGTTTTATTTGTCGGCAAATTAGTTTAATAATTATTAAATATTTTTAATGCTTTTTAATTACTGTAGCTTGTATAACTGTGTATAGGTACTAACAATTTAAATTAATTACAGTTAATATTTTGTTCTGGAATGTAAACTTATTGTGCTCTACATTGAAATCAATTATTTTCCTGCATTTATAATTATTTATGTGTTATGAAATGATATGAAATGTATAATTATTATGTTTGGTTTTTTGATTGATTTATTTAATTATATTATATTAGCATAGGAATAAATTATAATCTTTCTGCATGTGAAGGAAAAGTAATCATGTGATACTGAAAAAAAAAAAAAAAAACACAATTTTTTATACTAATAATTGTTATGATGATAAATGAATGCCATAATGTTATATACTAATTAAGACTAAATCTATTAAGAATTTATATTATAAATAGATATACTATATACTTATATATATATATATATATATTATTATATTACTCTAAGCTAACACTCGCTTAAATACTGTATTTCTTTAACAACTGGGCGCGAACTACCTAGTTAATAAGAATGTATAATAAAAAAATAAAATAAAAAAGATTAAATTGTCACATTACTATAGTGACAAGAAAGCACAACACCCTGTGATAGCGGGTGCCTTTAAATAAAAAAAAAAAAAAAAAAAATTCCCTACCCTACCCTACCCTACCCTACCCTACCCTACCCTACCCTACCCTACCCTACCCTACCCTACCCTACCCTACCCTACCCTACCCTACCCTACCCTACCCTACCCTACCCTACCCTACCCTACCCTACCCTACCCTACCCTACCCTACCCTACCCTACCCTACCCTACCCTACCCTACCCTACCCTACCCTACCCTACCCTACCCTACCCTACCCTACCCTACCCTACCCTACCCTACCCAGACGAACTGGCGAAAAAGGCTGCACTTTATAAAAAGACTCGTCCCGTATACGATAGGGTCCCGGTATGCTACCTTAAGCTATCCCTTCGGCAGTCCTCTATAGAAACCTGGAACATAAGGTACTCGGAATCGTCTACAGGCAGCGTAACAAAACTATTCTTCCCCGAAGTACGCAACGCTTACAAAATTCTGAAGAAAACAGAAACAACAAACATCATGGCACAGCTTTTCACCGGGCATGGCGGGTTAAAACAGTACCTGCACAGATTCAAATTAGCACCGGACCCAAACTGCATCTGCGACTCGGATATGCCGGAGACAATTACCCATATTCTGGACGAATGCCCTAGATTTGGTTTATGGCGACTAGACACCAACATTAGAACTAAGAAATGTATTAAAGCCCAAAATTACAGTACGTTGGTTGAGGATGATGACGACCGGCGAATATTCTTGGAATATGCTAAAAAAGTGGTCCGTGCTACAGCAAAATCAAATGGCAGTACACAAATAAAGTAAAAAAAAAAAGTTATAATTTTACCTTAAATTATACACTAATAAATCATACAATATTTATTTATAAAACATTTACATTCAATTTACATACTAACTACACCAAATTTACACTAACACATTACATTTATTATTATTTTTTAAACTTTTAATCTTACTAATTCTACTAACGATCAAAGTCTGGTTATATTTAAGTAATGAATTCTAAATAGTATATATATCAAACTGTCTAGTAATTTTGATTTTATCATTAATTAAAATTCATCATATTGTGTTGTATTGAGTTATTTATTATTTTAATGTTCTAATATTAAAGTGTATGAATAAGTAATGAATTTTAATGTTATTATGAATGAAATGAATGTTAATCTATTAAATAACATCTTAGTTTGTAACACACTGTAAACAACACCCTGTGATGGCGGGTGCTTTTTAAAAAAAAAAAAAAAAAAAAACCCTACCCTACCCTACCCTACCCTCGACACTGTGTGTGCAACTTATACTAATAACATAGAGTTAGAATATTATAGAGTGATCGCGAAGTGTGAGCAGTTTCTATATAGATGAATTCACAGTTATATCGTACACTAGTTGATTTAAAGTCAGATGAAATATCGAAATGGATTTCTTGTAATTTGTTCTTAGTAAAAGTATCGATAAAAAACCGGCCAAGTGCGAGTCAGACTCGCGCACCGAGGGTTCCGTACAAACCTGTAGGTATATAAGTAAATGGTAGTATAGACCTGAGTATTTGATATTAATTTCAATTTATGACCTATTAAAAAAAAACTACTTACTAGATCTCGTTCAAACCAATTTTCAGTGGAAGTTTGCACCGTAATGTACATCATATATTTTTTATAGATTTATCATTCTCTTATTTTAGAAGTTACAGGGGGGGGGACACACATTTTACCACTTTGGAAGTGTCTCTCGCGCAAACTATTCAGTTTAGAAAAAAATGATATTAGAAACCTCAATATCATTTTTGAAGACCTATCCATAGACACCCCACACTTATGGGTTTGATGAAAAAAAAAAATTTGAGTTTCAGTTCTAAGTATGGGGAACCCCCAAAATTTATTGTTTTTTTTCTATTTTTGTGTAAAAATCTTAATGCGGTTCACAGAATACATCTACTTACCAAGTTTCAACATTATAGTTCTTATAGTTTCGGAAATAAATGGCTGTGACATACACGGACAGACAGACATGACGAATCTATAAGGGTTCCGTTTTTTGCCATTTGGCTACGGAACCCTAAAAACGAGAAATTGGCATTTATTATACGTATTTTTGTCGTACTAACTATGTTACGCGCACTTTTTTTTTATACCACTGAGGTAGCAAACAAACATACGGCCCGCCTGATGGTAAGCGGTTACCGTAGCATATGGACGCTAACAACACCAGGGGTATCACTCGCGCTTTGCCGACCCTGAAGAATTTGACAACCTCTTCACACCCGTCTTGAAGAACCCCATGCTGTCTCGTACAGTCCCTCTATACTTACTATTCTTACTCTCTGTATAATAACTTGTAGAAAGAAAAAAAAAGAAAACATATTTTTAAACGGTGTGGGATCACGAATCCTTATGTCGTTTACGAGTTTAGTCGTGTCCGATAAAAAATATTCTAGCTTAAGAAATGCTTACTTGCTTCACCGAAAATTTCTTCGTAGGTTTATATTATAAACAGAAATACGAGTACATGTGAAAATCTCAACTCATGCGTACTGCTCGGGATAATCTGGCTTTCGACTTGTTGACTGTCAAAGTTTTTAACTATATTGTTGATGCAAAGCCTTGAATTTGATTTCGGATATATACAACGGGAACTAAGAACATTTTCACTCGTGTACACACGAGTTACACTACTTAAGAGCAAATCCGTTAGCGGCAGTTGCTTCGGAGATATCTATCTCGTTCACAAACTGGGATTACACAAAGATGCTGTCTGTACACTAATATGTAAAAAAACTAGGAATAGTAGGTAGGTAGGTAGGTTAGGTATGTAGGATAGGAATAATTTGACATCAGTTAATAACACATGGTGTTTATAAAAATATGTATTTACCAATAATTTAATGATTTTATAATTCTCGTAGAATTTATGGTTGGACTAATTCATTCCTACGACTTAATTTTTAGGCGTACCCAAAGGGTCTCAATCGGACCCTATTACTTAGCCTCCACTGTCCTTCCAAATATCCGTGTATCCGTTCATCTGTCTATCTGTCTGTCTGTCTGTCTGTCAGTTGGCTGTAACTCATGAACCGCAATACAGTTATAATTTTCACAAAATATGAAAAAAAGGTCAAAACGAGTAGAAAGTTTGATTCGAATAATACAATTGAAGGTTTCTTTTTCAGGTCACAAGCAACAATAGTCACCACATATCAGTGGCGTGCATTCCATATAGGCAAATAAGCAATGCCTACCTCATAAGATTCAATACAATAATATTTTGATTCAATTAAACTACATAATCACTTTAAATAAAAATTCTAACCTAACATTCAATACGAAATTTCAAACTTTGCCGCGCAGGCACACGCGAGTTCGCCTCTCAAATTCACGCACACTAAACCATTTCGGCATATTCATACACACACACACACTTCATTAAGATAATACGACGAAAGCATAAATCACGCTTTTGCTATGCGTAGCATACTGACATTTGACATTCGCGATTTATGGACCAAAAGTAACCTTACATACTCTGTTGTAAGTAAAGTAACCCATGCAAATTAAAAAGACTACAGTTACAACTACTTTACCAACATTAGAGCAACTCAAATATAACTTCGCAATTTATTTGTGTTGGTTTGTTTATGGTTTGGCTGGCATTGTATGCAATGTTGTTGTTATTTACTTATTGTGATTTTGCGAAGTGTATCTGTGTAAAATGAAGAAATTTTGTGGTTAAGATGCAAAATGTGTCGATAAATGATTCCTTTAGTCAGTTTTCGTTTGTTGAAAATAGTAGGTAACTTTCTGTAGGTAGACCAACTCCAAAACATTCATGGATTCAAAACAAAGGTAAAATCTATGACATTATATTATGGTATTATCTTAGGTATCATTTTAACATAGAATATTATGTTTATTAAACACCTGGCTACCTGGGTGCTGTTATTCGAATCTATTATTCTGTTATTATGTATTTTGTTTGCTAATGAATCATACCAAATGTGTGTCGAATGATACGCTGACCTAAACAATTTTACGAATCTGGTCAAAAAACATAATCTATCTAAGAGGCATATTTAGGCGTGTATGGCCATGATTTCTTCTGCCTACCTAGTCCGAAAACCAATGCACGCCACTGCCACATATGAAGTGTTGATATTCGAATATCTTTTAAATGTGTTAAAGTTAAATAATATCCTACCCTTACTTACCTCATTATCATAAATACATTATTTTAGTTAGATAACTTAAGTAATGTGGCGGTACGTCCACGGACTTTACGGAAGAATGTTCATGAACTCAACTAAATTATGTACAACAGTTCTTGCAAGTTGCAAGTAAGTAACTTGAACGGTAATGTTACCCTGGAGTATACTTTGGATTTTTTTATATTTACGTTATTTATATTTAAGTATGTTTATCTTGTATCTTCTTTAAGCTTAAAGGCTTACAAAATAGGAAAATCTAAATATTTTATACATTAAAATTCCTTCCTACGGTTTCACGCTTTTTCCAGACCACCGTGTGTTACTCTCGTGCGCTATTTGAGAGCCTGTTGAAGAAAATCTAAACATCGTGCTGGTGGTTTCCAGGCCACTTTTATCTAAATACCTACCTAAAAAATCACCTAAAACAGCTACAAAAGAAACAGTAATTCATTATACGTTATTCATACAAAGTGGATATTACTATCGAAGCAAATATTTTAATTGGCTCAATTGATTGCAAAACGTACAGTTCTGATTTAAAGCCGGGCTTTTTCAGTTAAATCGCATTTAATGGGCCGACGAAATAAATCAACGATGCTCGAATCAATACGGTGTATTACTAGTAGGTATATTGATAAGTTTGGTTTTTCATTATCGTTTTAAACTTTTCTATGGGCAAAAGAGTTGTGCTTCACTAGACTTAAGAAATTGTTTCTATAATTCTACTTAACTAATGTTAATAAAAATCAACAAATAATATCCCAAGTAATATGATGTAATCTTCATTTTCAATCATCATCATCAGCCTATAATGTCCAACTGCTGAGCACAGGCCTCCTTTCACAATGAGGCTGAAAGGGAATGGGCCGATACTCCACCACGCGTGCCCACTACGGATCGGTGAAGGTAGGCTAGTGGTCAACCTACTGTCGGAGTTTTCAAGCCACCTAGAATTAAGGCCTCCAACCATGAACCAATAACGAATATCTCGTTAAGCTAGTTGGAGGCACATAAGGGTAATTAAGTGATAACCGGGACAAACGGCTTTACGTGCCTTCCGAGGCACGGATAGGCGGTCACCCATCCAAGACCACGACGGTGGTAGCTTAACTTGCCGATCGATTAAGAATGGCTTATCATGCTACACCACTAGCGCTTCATTTTCATGTTCAATACAGGGTAGATATTATACAATATCAATGGAATACCCAAATGCGGATTGTAATATCTGGTCGCAACCCCGCATCGGTATCGGCAGATTGATAGATTTTGAGGTTTACGCAAATCCCGTCCCTTGGAGACAGTAATTTGTCTCCTGCGGCTTCTTTGTTTTGTCCCTTTGTAATATAATGTGAATTGAATGGTATTGGTTGTCATTATTTATACACGTTTGACATAGACATGTACCTACGCTATATACTTATTTGTGATATGTTTATTCGTTACAAACAATTTTGGGAAATATTATTAGTCATTATTTTCGTTTATTTTCGTTTCTTTAAGTTCTTACACGTAGCTAACGTGTAAGAACTTAAAAGGTTAAAACTATACGACAAAATTCCCATTCCCACATTTAAAATTACATCGGTACTTCAGGCCCCCGATTCACGCATTTTCGACATAGTTGTCGAATTAGAGGTTTGGCGAAAAACACGCCCCTGGGCAGAAGGTCTATTACGAAACATCGTTGAGTTTTAGGTGTACCATGTCAATGCATAGGCTTTGCAGATTAGGAAAATAGTGGAAGTCTTCTGTGGTATCATCGGGCCGTTTCCATTCTATCATGTTTAATAAAATAAATCTACAACGAACCACTGTATTCCACCACATGCATCACTTAGCATAACGTGGCCAGGTGTGAGCGAATAACTGAGTCGTCGCAATGCGGTATGAGGGATCTTATATTCATATTATTGTGAAGCCACTGCCCAAAGAAACGGTTAAAATTCAAAAATCAAAAAATATTCACAACATTCGGGCGGTCTTTAGCATATTTTGAGGTTGGATTTTCTTGGGTATGACATTAAAAACATTTACCTAGACTTTAAAGACAACAATTTCCTTTAAGGTCCAAGGTAGTAGCCGACTGCATGCGGCAGCACCTGATGACGCGTCGTCGCGACACTACTCTTTCGCTTCTATTTATTCCCGTCGTATCACTACCAACGGATGGTATTTCATAGTAATAAATAGAAACCAGTAGTGTCGCGATCGCGCACGTCGTCGTCTGCTGCTGACTGCATACAGTCGACTACCAACTGGCACCTTTAATCATAAAGGAATATCTTATACTATTCCAGTTCTCGTACATCAGATATCACTCGTATATTGTCGCATGCCTGCGCATGACAATAATACATTTGGACACAGCAAGCAAACAGTTCTATCGTATGTGTCCTCAACCAGGATAAAATTAATAGACTAAGCTATAAATATAATTGTCTCGGGTGTGGTCATCGTTCCACCTTACCTATTTATTCCAATTTCTGTGATTTCACTCAAGTGGGACTGAAACCAAATGCAAGTTTATTTTATAGATACGCCAAGTTCACTGATCTCAGAAATAATACCATTACACATCGGGGTATGTCAAGTCCAGATCTATATTGCCGATGTTTTTATTATTTTGTGTTCCAAAAAATACTTATTTAAGATGTGTTTTGTAGCAATTGAAAATATGAGTACTACTACTGAAGTCAACTTTCTTTTAAAAATGATATGTCGGTGCGATGTTCGTGGGAAATGAAGGAGCCTTTAAATATAATATATTTTTATATCCAACTAACTGTCCCCCGCGGTTTCACCTGCGTTCCCGGGATAAAAAGTAGCCTATGTCCTTCTCCATACTATCTATTATGGCTATCTGCATGCCTAATTTCATGATGATCCGTTGAGTAGTTGAGGCGTGAAGGCGTAACAAACAAACAAACAAACTCACTTTCGCATTTATAATATTAGTTAGGATAGTACAGTTTGGTAACCAAATGATAAGAGCTAGTCGCATATCGTTAATTTTGAAAAACATTGAAAAAGGGCACTATAGACGTTTGACATCAACATAATAATGCGGGAGTGAGTACACTTAAAATATGAATGTACGATATACGACAGCCCGGCTGACAAGTGCTGGGGGATTGGGAATAAAATATGATACCCTAGCTTGGAATTGGAACCACAGGAAACCGTTACTTCATCTCTCTGTCTATTAGAATATTTATGTTATCTGAAATGTTCTGGTTTTGGTATCGTGACTTATGTGGATGATATATTTTTGGATGTCGATGATGTTACATTTTTTTCAAGTCTTTAGAACTTTGGAGTGTTTTTGTTGGCAAGTAACGCAACATGATTTCTCGCGAGCAACGCGCGTCCCATAATAACAGTTGTTTTCATTGTTATTTTCTTTAACCGCGATTCAAAGAATAGGATCGCAAAGTAATTCAATAACTTTTAAAAGCACGATAATTGAATAAATTCCTACTAAACAGTTCAACCCATAAATATCAAGTTACTGGAATGCTTAGAAAATTGTTTTTAGCTACAATAAGTAACAAAAGTCGTAAATAAGGGTTACGATGTTTCAACCCTTAAAACAATTTTACGTCTTGCCAGAATAGTTTTAATTTTCAGTGAGCGTATCCGAAGAAAATACGGAATTCTCCGGTTTACAATACCGAACGGTAATTTTGCTCGTGCCAAAAAACTTTATGCATTGCTGCGTACATTTTTATTGGCTCGTTAGTGGAATGGAGACCAGCTACTTAAGAAATTTTGACAATTGGCAAATAAAGTTTAAGGTAGTTCTGATTTTGTAGCAGAGATAGCTTTTGTTTTAGAGTCTTCGTAATCAGGCTAATGCTCAACTATGATTTGTTACGGAAGCACTTTGCGCCTATCTCTATACATAAATAAATAAATAAATATCCTGGGACATTCCTCACATACGGTCATCTGATCCCCAAACTAAGCAGAGCTTGTACTATGGAAACCAGATAACTGATATAATACATATACTACTTTTCGTTTGTAAATAAATACTTAAAATACATAATTGCACCCAGACTCAGGACATACAGACATGCTCATGCACAGAAATGCATGTCCTGTGTGGGTATCGAATCCATGACCTGCGGCGCGTAAGGTGAATCTTAACCAACTGCGCTAACTGGCCCGTCAAATACTTAATACATGGATGGCCAAGAAACCCTATCAAACAAAATATTTGTAGTATCGATCTTTGCGATAAACCAGCAAAGCAGCATACATACTAATAATAATAATAACGTCTTAATATTTAACGTTGTCTCGAGTCATTAATTCAGACTATATCAAGGTGTAATGATGTGGAAATAAAATATTATCATTGTTCTTTTTGTTGGTTGACTCGAACAAATCGTTTTTCTGGATTTGTTTTTATGACCTATATTTTATTTAGAAATTATAGAAATGTTTGGAGAAAACCTATGTAGATATCGTCTTTTGACACTCTTCTTTTTATTTGGAATAATAACATTTTCTTCTCATCTTCCATTATCTTACTTATGTCAGTTTTTATAAGTTACTAGCTGCCCGGCAGGACTTCGTTCACGTGGTGTCCTACTAACCCTACCACTACCCCTACCCTACCCTACCCTCGCAAGTTTTGATTATCTTTCGAAATGATTTAAAAATATTGCGATTTTTAACTGAAACCTAATTAATTTCCGATGAGTTAAAAAAGTACAAAGATATTTGTGAAAGAATTTTGAGAAATTCGTTCAGAAGTTTAACAAGGGGAATTCCCTTTAACGCTTTATTAGATTTAGTCTAAGGTACCTATACAACACATAATAAGGGTTTCATCTTCCAATTTTAAAGCTTATCGATTGCTAGAGCAGTCCGGATAAACCAATATTTAATAGTAGTTATTATACGTAATAGTTTTTGCTTAGGTAAACATATTACTCGAAGTTACGTGAAAGCTAACAAGATAATGTTTGAAATTGTACCGCGGGCTTCCGCTGGGTTAATGGCTATCGATTTACCATCATCCGCCCTAAGAGTTAGGGTTGCCACGATGGGAAAATGGCACCAAACTTGCTATTTCAAAAATGACATTCTAACATTACACATTACAAATCCATTGTCACCAATGTGCGTTGTGTACTAAATTAAAAAAGTTTTGGTCGCTTTTGAATTAGTAGTAAAAACTGTCAAATTTTATAAAAATGTATCCTATGATCTGTGTCTATCCCGTTATTGCCTTAGTGTAAGCAATTTTTGTAATTAAGTCTAATAGTTTAATGAAAATGCATGGGGCCAACAATTTATATATTGTGCGATTAGAATGTAAATATTATGTAATTAATCTAAGCTTGTTTTGAAAAGAGTAATTGCTGAGTTTAATGCCGGCTCTTCTCAGCAAATGCAACCTTCCGAACGGGTATTAGAGTATTAGAGTCAGACTTTTCATAAGTGCCTGCGAAGGTCTATTTGAATAAATGATTTTGAATTTATAATTAAATATAGCCAAAGTATATTTTTATCATCAGTGGCATCCCTAAACTCATCACACATGTAGGCATATTTTTACCATCGACTCTAATGTGCTGTTTGCTTTACAAACGTTAAGTTAGTGAAAAAAAGTTCCTAGTTATATACGGCTGTCTCCCCTTTTATCATTATATTTCATTTTGACGGGCCAGTTGGCGCAGTTGGCGAAGATTCCACCTATCTCGCCCAAGGTCGTGGGTTCGATACCCACACAGGACACATTGTGTGCATGAACATGTCTGTATGTCCTGAGTCTGGATGTAATGGAGGATGAATGTAGTATATATATGTAATTTATCAGTTATCTGGTTTCCATAGTACAAGCTCTGCTTAGTTTGGGACCAGATGACAGTGTGTGAGGAATGTCCCAGGGCATTTATTTATATTTTTACCCGACTAACCCGGAAGGAGGGTTATGTTTTTCGAGTGTATGTATGTATGTATTTATGTATGTATGTATGTATGTATGTGTATTTCTTTGGCACGCTCTGCAGCCTAAACGGCTCGATGGATTTAAGCATATGAGGTGTCGTTAGATTCGTCTGAACTGTGGGTGTGTCATAGGGTATATTATTTTTATATGGCGTCTACGGATAAGAAAAGAGGGGGGTATTTAAAACAAAAATTTCGTTATTATAACAATATGGGTATCAAATGAAAGCTTGTGAACAGCCCATTCCATATATGTATATACTGTAATACTTTTATGCTACCATTTTGACGTAAACTGCAAAAAACTATGTTTAAACAAGTGTGACTGCAAGACCTTATAACATTCAAGATATATTCCAAATTCTATAGATTAAAAAGCTTGTTTTTCTCTTTTCAGTTAATTTTTGTTATACGCAGTCGGGTTTTTTGTTTCTATTAATAATTTAATTTATTGTGTTCTCTTATTCTTTCTTTCTTTGTAAATATTTTCATCTAGTTTGTATAAATAAAATTTAATTCTTATGATAAAAAAAACAATATAGAATAATAATATGTATTCGTTATATTAAACTAGTATTTTTTTCTATATTTTGTAAAATAAAACAATATAAACCGAAATTAAGTGCAACTGTAATCAATAACCATGAGTCTGCATTTACAATAATTGTATTACAATTAACTATCAGAGATGTCAAAATTAACAGATTTGACAGTTCTGACTAATTCAGTAAAAGCCATTATGTATGATCCACCCCTTTGATCCACCCTGATATGAAATATTGAATTTAAACCTTAATTCAACATTGTATGAGTAACAATAACAATAGATTCGTCTAAACTGAAATCTTGTTTATGCCAGAAAATGTCCACAGCAGCATTCAAGCTGTCAACTATTCTATTTTATGCTTTAAATAAAGTTTTAAACGCATTTCGCTGTCGTAATTAAAATCTGTTCTTGTCATAATTTGCATTTGTGTTTTATTAATTTAACTGAGATATTTTTGTAGGTTCATTTTGTTAATTATCAATGTTGAAAATCTATAGCTTAAAAATATGTACTTACCTTATTAAAATCAAAATTGTAGCCTTAGAAACCTAGGAGAACAGGGGGAGGGGGAGGGATCAAAATTCTATGCACATCCCACTCGGTTTGTTTAATCAAATTTTTTTTATTTGTATATATACCAATCTGACGCCCCATAATAATGTACAATATTTTTATATACAATTTATTTATAGGCTTTATTAAAATATGCGCGACATAAAGATCTATCATCATGCCAAATTTCAAGTTTCTACGTTGCTTAGTTCTCGAGAAAAATCTCTGTGACAGGCGAACGAACGTACACCAGTGATCTTATAAGGGTTCCTATTATTCCTTTTAAGGTCCGAAACCCTAAAAATTGTGTAAGAGTGACTAAACAACCCAACACACCGATTTAACGTTATTCAACTAAGCTCATCATTATTGAGATCACATTAGTGAGATCGCTACGTCTGCATAGTTTGTAGGTCATAGACATGAAGTATACCGTACCTAGGTACGCTAAATGGATATCGTGTTCAACTGATGTGATTCTCAGCTCAATTGCACTCCATCCAGACGCGCCAGTTGGCGCAGTTGGTTAAGACTCTGGTAAAGATTCCACCTATTGCGCCGCAGGTCATGGGTTCGATTCCCGCACAGGACATGCATTTGTGTGCTTAAACATGTCTGTATGTCCTGAGTCTGGGTGTAATTATGTATGTTAAGTATGTATTTACAAACAAAAAAGTAGTATATGTATTATATCAGTTATCTGGTTTCCATAGTACAAGCTCTTAGTTTGGGATCAGATGACCGTGTGTGAGGAATGTCCCAAGATATTTATTTATTTATTTTTTATCCCGTTTTACAGTGGTGCGTTTTAATGTCTTTACTTCGGCAATTTCACTCTTAATGTATTTTTAATTCTATGTAATTAATGAGATTTACATGACTGTCCTGCTACTATTTACTATAGAAACTAGACAACCATAAAGGTAAGCCAACGGGACTAGATAAAGAATTGAAACAAACTTGAAATTTTTATTTAAAGAACTTATGTTGACAGCTGCTTTACCAGGAATCACACAACGACAGCTTTCGTCGACGAACTGACGTTATTATTGCATGCGAGAGATAATGATCGCTCGCTATCGTAATGTAACTAAGTAGAGGTCGGTTGTTTACATATTTTACCTGCTCTCGTCGGCTCAACTGTAGTGCATGACAAGGTCTAAAAAGTGTGTTATCCACGGATGAAGCTTATGTTCAGCATTCGTAATCAATGAAGACAATCTGTAAAGTTGTACAGAAACATATATCAATATGTGTTTTAACAACTACAAATAGATACGCTTAGATAAGGAGAAAATCAAGGTAAGTATCATAGGTAAGTTCCATTACTTTAACCTGTCATGTCGCGCAAGGTCCGTACGGACCTTGACAGTTCGACCGCAGTTAGCTCGCCCAAGGTCCGTACGGACCTCGCTAATGGCGGCTCGAATTTCACTTAATTGCTTTTTTTTGTAAACATCGTAGCGTTGGGTATTGTACTCAAGTGCTCACGTGTTTGGTATGTGAATAAAGAGGATTAAATTGCGCAACCGTTTGTAGGGCGCATTATGTTACTACCAGTACAAAAAAAATGGAATTTCGTCAATTTTTTGTGGAAAACGGCTGAATGCGTTTTCTCGCTCCGAGGCTAGCCTAAAATTAAAGTGTAAGTGTGATAAACTAACGTATTTCCTATAAAAGTTGAGTGATTTGTATAGAATATTAGCTTATCTAACCGTTTTAGTAATAATTTATATAATTACTGATGTGTGTTATTAGAATTCCTTGAATCTAAACACGCAAGTACTCACGTGTTTATAATCAAGAACATTTTATTTCACACATCAGGATTTATATAAATCATTATTAAAATGGTTAGATAAACTAATAAGCTACACATATCACCCACCTTTTACAGGCAATCCGTTAAATATCACTAATCACACTTCATTTTGTTTTGAGTCGCGGCGCGAGATTCAAATTCACGTAATGCAACGGCTTTTATCAACAAATATTTTTTTGAACCTTATGCCTATAACATTAAGAGATAAAAGTTAGGGACTCATAAAAGGTGTTACAATCAAAAATGGTTTGAAATTCATTTACGAAGTGTGTGTACGATGACCTGAAAATGGAGGTCTATTTTTAGATATCGACACACTAATCTACCTCGTTTTTTATTTTTATCATCGATTATTATTTAAATCTTGTAACATTCGTCGAGTTTGACACATTATCTTACGAACAAAACAGCAACACCGACACTAAAGTCATAAAATAAGAGAACAATAGACGCACACAAAAAAAAATTGGTTTGTTTACGTTATGCTCGCGATTGTTTACATTAGCATCGTATTTGTTACATCTTCTACAACCCCCCGCCATAAACCAAGAAGCGGATTGCAACATCAAACCAATCCGAACTTATATAAGGACGTCACTAAGTACAGCGGACGCTCTTAGCTCGATTACCTACCTATCGGGTCGACTTCGCGCGATTTAAATTAAGTTTATTTATAAGTAATAATTCATTGTGAATTTAATTAAAGTATATTCTTTTATTTTAAATATTGGTTTTTTTTGGGATCCTCCGTTGTGCATCTCGTAATTGGCGCAGTCGGTAGGATCGTCGAGTCAGTGCGTCGAACTATCTTCAGTGAACTTTAAATTCATAGACTCGCCTGTGAAACTGTGATAAACTGTACGTGCTGATCAGTGTTTTAACGCTATTCGACGAATCCTAAAACCGGGAGACCAGCGGACCACACACGCTCATCCAGCCATTGATGACTCAGTGCCGCCGTCGTGGAAAATGTATATGTGAGTTGCACAATATTTCCGATACGATTGGTTGCTACTCCTTTGCGTGTCCCATAAAATCTTACCAACATTTTCCATCCACGGAAAAACCGGGGAACTGATACCCCTAGGACGTCCCTCCGCATCGCGCAGAGAGACGCTAATCGTAATTTAGGGAATTTAGAAATAGTAGATATAGATATGGAAGGTCAAGATGCCATGTTAGACAAAATTTATAAAGCCCTTCGATTTGTACCTGAATTTGATGGCACACCTAGCACACTGACTAGATTTTTAGGACTATGTGATAGATTAACCTGTTGTGATGGTTTAGGCCCGACCGGGCCACGCGTCAAGCTATTCGGCCGTGTCGGTTTAGGCCCGATCGGGCCAGATCAAATTACAAAGCAACTACGGCTCGAATTTCATGGTTATGTTACACATTATCGTAATAAAGTACTCAACATTCGGTATGTGAATAGAGAGCATTAAATTCCACATCCGTTTATAATACGCATTATGTTACTACCAGTAAAAAAAAAATGAAATTTGATCCATTGTTTGTGGTCAATGACCTGAATGAGTTTTCTTTCTCCAAGGCTCTCCGAAAATGAATGTATAATTGTAATTAACTAACGTATTTCCTGTAAAAGGTGAGTGATTTGTATAGAATATTAGTTTATCTAACCGTTTTAGTAATAATATTTATAATTTTTGATGTATGTAATTAGAATTCCTTGAATCTAAACACATACTTGTGACTCAAAGTACTCCCGTGTTTATAATCAAGAAAATCTTATTTCACACATCAGGAATTATATAAATCATTATTAAAACGGTTAGATAAACTAATATTCAATACAAATCGCTTACCTTTTACAGGCAATCCATTAAATATCACTATTCACACTCCATTTTGTTTTAAGTCTCGGCACAAGAGTCAATTTCACGTAATGCAGCGCCTATTATTTACAAATAGTTTTTTCAAACATATGCGTTTAATATTATGAGATAAGAATTAGGGACTCTTATAACCTAATACAATCAATAATGGTTCGAAACTCATTTACGATGTGTGTGTAACATGACGAAAGTGGGAGGTCTATTTCTAGCCATCGCTACACGAATCTACCTATATTTCTTTATTTTACAATAGTGTAGTGCACAAAATTTGTATCATTCGCCGAGTTTAGACGATTATCGATCAAATAGTTGGTAACAGCAACCCTAAATCATAGAATAAGAGCATCTATGGACACACAAAAAAAAAAAGTTTTTTGTTTATTATTGTGTTCTCGATATTTATTATGAGCATCGAATTTCTCTTTTTGCTTACTTGAGACTAGTAAAACAAATGTATTTATTAGATTAAACGTTTATTCGTGTTGATATAAAGGTGTGTAATATGTGGACAGAGTTATTCGTCTTGAAGTGCAAACTCGAAATGTTTATGAAGTGTCGTTTTTGCATAGTTGGCATTTTTTCCAGGTTTCTTATTGGAATCTTGTAATACTTCATTCCAATTCCAATAAGATTCCAATAAGAAAATTTATTCAGGATGACGCTGTAAGTTACTGTTCCTTGATTAATACTGTAAATACCCAATGTTTATGTTTTATTGACCTTGGGTGCCGTCCGCCATTTTGCAAATTTGCAAATTCCGCGAAATCTCGCAGGTCAAGGGCAGCTGTCAAAAAGACAAATTCGCGAGTCTATAGGTTAATACTGACTTATGTAAATCCCGCAGCCGGGAATGAATTAACCAACTTATCCTTATTGAACGGTATCGTCAATAAAATAACTGGTGCCGCAGCCAAAACATTAGCAACGAATGGCATTCCACAAAATTGGAATGACATAAGGAATACACTAGTGAATAGCTTTTCGGACCATAGGGACGAAGCCGCACTCTATACAGACTTGTCTCAGCTGACTCAGGGATCGGAAACTCCTTACCTTTTCTATGAACGTGTTCGCAATTTACTTTGTACCATAATGACTTACATAGAATTACATGAGACTATAGACACGACGACAGAGGCTAAAAGGACTTTGTACAGTAAACTTGCTCTACAGACATACCTAAAAGGACTTGACGAACCCCTTGGTTCACGTATACGGTGCATGAGACCACCAACAATAGAAAAAGCACTTCAATTTGCTCAAGAAGAATTAAATGTAATTTATCTTCAAAGTAAAAACAACACCCAAAGTTTTATAAAGAAACCAAACTCATCTTCCATACCAATTTTAAAACCTTTTAACCAATACCCTTCGCAAATGCCAAAGCAGTATCCTAATTTCCCACGGTTCAATAATGAATTTAACCCACAGTTCAACAGACACACAGTACCAATTTATCCATCCAGAACACACCAGATCTTTAAATCGGTACCTGCCAACATGTCTACTGGCTTTAAAATAACTCCTCGTCAGCCGATGCCTATCCGAGCCCCACAGAATAATTACCCTCAGCCGATGAGTGGTATTAGCCACCCCGTAGCTCGTGTCCTACCTCCAAGTGGGCATGACTGGAGAATCCACGGTAATCCACCTCCTGGAAATTATTTTAAAAATAGACAAATAAATAATAATGAATTACATGACCCTTTGATGAACTATTATAATGAGTATTATACATCTGAAGAATTATATAATCCATATGATAATTATTATCAGATGTATGATGACTACGACAGTAACTTACCTAACTATGACTATACCGAAAATGTAGCTCCTGAAATCTTTGAATTGTCAGCCCCTGACCATAACGTTGACTCTGGAATGACAACGACTACCGAGTCCCAAGAACAAAATTTTTCCAAGGATCGGAAAATCGATACCTTAAGATAGAATTAAATATTCATAGTCAAAGACAATTGCCCTATATACAAATTATAATAAATCCGGAGCTTCCACCTTTAAAGTTTTTAATCGACACAGGAGCTAATCAGTCTTTTATAGGACCGGAAATTACTGAATTGTATTTCCCTAATTTCGCACTCAATTATGATCCATTTATAGTGACGAATGTACACGCAACCACTAAGAATGAATACTCCATAACTATACCTTGTTTCAATGAATTTCAAGATAACGATTTTATTAAATTATACGTATATAAATTCCACGATTACTTTGATGGTCTTATAGGTTGCGATCTTCTGGAGAAATGGTCAGCAAAAATTGACTTAGGATCTAGACAGTTAATCACAAAATCGGCTTGTAATCCCATACATATGTATATGTCTCAGAATGTTAATTTATACGAAAACATTATTCCAGCTAAATCCACAAAGTTAATTCGAGTTCCAACTACTATAACTAAAGGTGATATATGTATCAACGAACAAAATATAGGTGAATGCTATATTAGTGAATGCGTTACCAAGGCAAAAAATAACCGTGCTATTTTAGAAATTACTAATCCTACTAACAGTGACATTATTTTTTATTTATCTGAACCAATTAACGCACATATATTTAACGAACATACTATTCCCGCAGTGTCATATGATACTTACAATAACAATGCTCGTCGGTCTCGCGAAGTCTTATCGCGCTTGCGCATAGATCATTTAAATGCAGAAGAGACAGCCAATATAAAAGCGGTTTGTACGGAATATTCAGATGTATTTTACCTTGAAGATGAGTCGCTAACATTTACTAACCAAATTAAACATAGTATACATACATCCGATGAAATTCCGGTTCACAGTAAAACATATAGGTATCCATACGTCCATAGGGAGGAAGTCCAAACTCAAATCAAGAAAATGTTAGATCAAGGCATAATTAGGCCTTCGACCTCCGCTTGGAGCGCACCGATTTGGGTCGTACCTAAAAAAAGTGACGCTTCTGGCAAAGTAAAGTGGCGCTTAGTCATTGACTTCCGTAAATTAAACGAGAAGACAGTCGATGACAAATATCCGATTCCGAACGTCACTGATATTTTAGATAAATTAGGTAAATGCCAGTACTTCTGTACTTTAGACCTAGCTAGTGGCTTTTACCAGGTGGAAATGGACCCTGGAGATATCCATAAAACAGCATTCAATGTAGAGCATGGTCATTATGAGTTTCTTAGAATGCCCATGGGTCTCAAGAATTCACCGTCAACCTTCCAACGAGTTATGGACAATGTCCTTCGAGGCCTACTGAATAAAATTTGTGTTGTTTATCTAGATGATATTTTAGTATTCGGGACATCCCTACAGGAAGTGATGATTAATCTTAAACAGATATTTCAGCGTTTACGAGATTCAAACTTTAAAATCCAAATGGATAAGTCTGAATTTCTTAAGCGTGAGACTCCTTACTTAGGTCATATTATTACTCCCCAAGGTGTAAAACCAAACCCTGACAAAATTAAAGCCATATCAAAGTACCCCATACCACAAACTACCAAACAAATTAAGGGATTTTTAGGACTCTTAGGTTATTACAGGAAATTAATACCGGATTTTGCACGAATAACAAAACCCCTTACATCTTGTCTTAAGAAAGGAGCTAAGATAAGCCTATCCCCTGAATATGTCAAATGTTTCGAACACTGTAAATTGCTTTTAGTGAACGACCCCATACTTCAATATCCCGACTTCACAAAACAATTCATACTTACTACGGACGCGTCGAATGTTGCATTAGGTGCAATTTTATCTCAAGGTTCTATAGGAACAGACAGGCCAATAGCATATGCATCGAGAACTCTTAACGTTAGTGAACAAAATTATTCAACCATCGAAAAAGAGTTGTTAGCCATTGTGTGGGCTACCAAATATTTTAGGCCTTACCTTTTCGGACGAAAATTTCAAGTAGTCACCGATCATAAACCATTGCAATGGCTTATGAATCTTAATGAGCCTAATTCACGTTTAACAAGATGGAGATTAAAATTATCAGAGTTCGATTTCACAGTAATATATAAAAAAGGTAAATGTAATACAAATGCTGACGCTCTGTCACGTGTTCAAATACATAATGACGAAACCGTTTCATTGATAGTGAATACGTCACAAGCCCCGCGTCATCATAGCACGTCATCAACCATCAGTGCCCCGTCAGAAAGCCCGTTAGATGACCCCTCTGCGGTACAAACGCGTCGTTCGACTTCATCTACGTTGTCAGCATCTGAAACAGAAATGCGTATTAGATCATCTACAGAAACTGCTCATACCAGTGCAGAGAATCCAATTCTTGAGATTCCTATAAGTGAAGATCCGTTGAATAAATACCGTAGACAAATAATACTTAATATAACAAGCAACTTACCTAAATCAAGGCCCACGGTTTCGAGGCCATTCGAAAGTTACTTACGCGTTTCAACTAACGTGTCCATAGATGATCTCGAACAAGGAATTATTAAAGTTATCAAAGAGCACGTTGATCCGAAAATCCGCACAGCAATATTAGTTCAGCCTATTGATAAGATGCTTCACATCATTCCGATTATTCAAAGAACATTTAAAAGTTCTTCGATGAATTTAATACTTGTTAAACGACAAATTGAGAATATTTCCGATTATTTGAAGCAACAGGATATTATACGCTTATATCACGAAGGTAAAACTAACCATCGTGGTATTACTGAAACACATCATTCTTTATCACAACGATACTTCTGGCCGAAAATGAAATCAGATATAACAGGTTATATTAATCAATGTTCTATATGTGGTTGTGCTAAATACGACCGTAATCCCATTCGCCAACAGTTCAAAATTGTTCCTCCACCGTCAAAACCATTTGAAGTTATTCACGCAGATGTCCTAACCATAGAACATGAAAAATATCTCACACTTATAGATACTTTTTCTAAATTTGCTCAAGCCTATCGTATGTCTGATTGTACAGCCCCTAATATTGTAAAATCATTGTTAACTTTTAGTTCACATCACGGATTCCCAATGTCCTTAACTACTGACCAAGGAACTGAATTCACAAATCAAGTAGTAACAGAATTTTTACGTTTACATAAAATACAACATCATCTAATTGCTGCTCATACACCCAATGAAAACGGTGCGATAGAACGTTTCCACAGTACACTTTTAGAACATCTCCGAATTTTAAAATTGAAACATAAGAATGAATCTGCTGATAACTTAGTACCTTACGCCCTTCTGGCATATAACAGTTCCATACATAGTTTGACCAAATGTAGACCCTTTGATTTAATTACTGGTCATTTCGACCCACGTGACCCTACAGACTTAAATTTGACGGAACGATTATTGCAACAATATATGCAAGACCACCGTAGTAGAATGGAAACGGTATACGAACTTATACATGAATCATCACTCTCTGAACGCGAAGCGATAATGACTCAACGCAATACTCATAGGGAACCCGAGATTGAATACACACCTGACCAGGAAATATATGTACGAAACCCAACAGCCGCGAGACAGAAACTTGCCTCACGATTTACGCGTGACAAAGTTATTGCAAACTTACCTATTCATATTTACACCTCTCGAAGACGTGGACCCGTAGCGAAATCTAGACTGAAACGACCTAAGAAACGTAATGACGACACATTGTTACAGGTACCTACTAATGCTGACGGCTCTGGCCCGAGCTCAAGAGATCCGACTTGACAACCTGGACAATGGGCCTGGGATATTACCTTATAAATTGGGAGACACGAAAATGATTTCTCACCATCATATCTTTTTACGTGACATTAACTTGGACAAAATAGAACGACAAGTACTTACCTTACAGTTACAATTGACTGACATTACATCTAGACTGTCTGAATATAATTTACTTTATTTTAAAAGCCAAATTGATTATCTTAACGATAAATTGAGTACAATTATGTTACAGCTTAGAACCCTTGAACCCGATACTCGAGTCAGAAGAGGCCTTTTGAACCCACTGGGTACGTTAATTAAGTCCATTTCCGGTAATCTTGATCATGACGATGCCTTAAGGTTCGAACATGCTTTAAAAATATTGAAATCTAATAATAATAATTTGTCAAAAAAGTTTAATCAACATATCTCCTTGTTTAAAGAGTATACGATTCAGCAGTCTCAAGTACTACGTAATTTAACCGCAAATCAGTTAAAACTTTATAATGCACTCAGTTACGTAATTAATACGACTAATTCGAATACTGAGAGCGCTACGCGATATGCTTATGTTGCGCAACTGTTCGTTATCTTGAGTGATAACGTAGGAGAGTTGTCCAGTGAAGTTATTAGGATAGAAAATATATTAGCTTTTAGTCGCACTATGTCTTTGCACCATTCTATATTATCCACTTATGATATAAACATTATGTTAAGAAAATTGAGAGATTTGTATAGCACAGATCAAGTAATCGATTTAGATATTAGGAACTACTATGATATAATTAGTTTAGGTTCATATTACATTAACAAGAAAATCGTGGTCGTCCTTAACTTCCCAATTACCTTACCATTAACCTTTCAACTTTATAGACTTTGTCCAGTACCTAATAAAAATCTCGAAGTCATAATTCCACCCTATCCTTACGTAGCAACTAATCTTAAGGAATTTGTGTACATAGAGACAGAATGTCCGAAGGTTAGCACGTGGCACATTTGTGAGCAGAAGACACAGCATCAAATGAGATCTGATAAGGATTGCATCTATCAAATTATCTATTCACAGGAGGTAGATGAAACGTGCCAAGTCACGCCTATCTCTCTGTATAAGGAGGCTCTTACAGAGCTTGATAGCCAACACTATATAGTTTCCTTTCCGAAGCCCACCAAAGTTCAGATTTCCTGTGGACATGAAAAATACCAAATTATTCAAGGCAGCTACTTAGCAACAGTACCGAAGTTATGCAAGCTCAAATCGCCAGAATTCACATTAACTAACATTGAAGACAGAGTTAAAGGTACCAGTGTTGAAATTGTTAGCTTCCCACGGATGAATAATATTACTCGGAAGAGCGGACAAAGCTACCAACTTAATTCAATCGATCTTAATAAGTTGCACAACATTCAGAATCAAATTGCAATGGAAACACCTGTCGTCAATTCTTTGGAAGCGGACGATTCATCGGCAATCTACCACACAACGATTCCTTTGTACATCTTTGTAATCGGATTATTGGGTGCAGTTGTACTTTTGTACATTATGTCTCGAAATAGAACGAGAACTTTACGTTTCAAGAAAACCAAGGAGGTTGGAACCAACTCATCTGAAGAGATTCGAGCCGCAACTTTCGCTGTAGATATCAGCAAATAGTTGCTCATCTTGCGAGGGAGGTGTTACATCTTCTACAACCCCCCGCCATAAACCAAGAAGCGGATTGCAACATCAAACCAATCCGAACTTATATAAGGACGTCACTAAGTACAGCGGACGCTCTTAGCTCGATTACCTACCTATCGGGTCGACTTCGCGCGATTTAAATTAAGTTTATTTATAAGTAATAATTCATTGTGAATTTAATTAAAGTATATTCTTTTATTTTAAATATTGGTTTTTTTTGGGATCCTCCGTTGTGCATCTCGTAATTTATTTCTCTTTGATGCTTATTTGAGACAAGTAAAACAAATGTATTAATTAGATAGAACGTGTATTCGTGTTGATATAAAGGTGTGTAATATGTGGACAGAGTTATTCGTCTTGAAGTGCAAACTCGAAATGTTTATGAAGTGCCGTTTTTTTACAGTTGTCATTTTTTCCAGGTTTCTTATTGGAATCTTGTAATACTTCATTCTAATTCCAATAAGATTCCAATAAGAAAATGTATTCAGAATGACGCTATAAGTTACTGTTTCTTGATTAATACTGTAAATACGTAGATATTTATGATTATATGACCGCGGGGGCGGCGCGCCATTTCGCAAATTTGCTAATTTGACGTAATTTCGCGAACCCCGGCGAGCCTAGGGAGTTGTCAACTGATAAATTCGCGAGCTAACAGGTTAAGTAAGTCATGCTCACTTTAAGGCCTTTGCTTGCGGCGGCGTCGTGTGACGGGTCGCTCACTTCCCTCCAATATGGCGAAGAGGGCGATGGCTGCCACACGCGTCATACTTGTGAACAGGTGCTGCTTGTGTTGTAGTTTTGCCGCCGCGCCGGGGCACGCAATTTTGTTGTCAGTGCGATTAGAATGCATATATTATGTAAGTAATCTAAGCTTGTTTTGAAAAGAGTTATTGCTGAGTTTATTGCCGGCTCTTCTCAGCAAATGCAACCTTATGAACCGGTATTAGAGTCAGACTTTTTATAAGTGCCTGCGAAAGTCTATTTGAATAAATGATTTTGTATTTTTGAGCCCGCACAATATCTATATCGGCAGTTATGACATTATCTAAAGGTATATCAATAAAATCCAGATTCATAGTTGGGAACCGATAATGAGAGTCGATGAACCGACTAATTCAATCAGTGGTACCTATATCTATTTACAGATCCAATTTACGTAAGAGACTAGCGTTTGGTTTCTGGAAAGCTAATCAACGAAGAGATTAATATGAGAGAATTAAGATAAATGTTTTGAATGGCAATATTAACTGTGATTTCAGTGCTTAGATGTTCATCAGCGTTAGAGAGGCAAGATAGGCCTGTGTTTGACCACAATCTCACCATGGTAAGTGATGAGGTGGCCGAAGGTGGTAAGCACACAAAGCTAAGAAGGAACTGGCTCGCAAGTGCAGCTGTCGTAACACACCGATAGGTGCTCGGCGACAGATTTTCAACTTGAGGGTGGTAGCCGGTCAAGTGGGTACTGCAAAGTACCCTACCACCGTGCTATGGTTTCCTCCACCGATAGCTCAAGCTCATGGTAGAATTCGAACCCGGGACCTTCGTCTCGGTGTCCGACGTCACTACCACTGAACTATCATCGATACATATCCTAGAAATAATGGCTTTAAAAGAGTAGGTGAAAATACTTTGTTTTAAATATTGAAGTGTCGTGCATTTATAATCGAACTCACAATGAACAGCCATTTCCAAATAATGGAACATTAACATTAACTACAAAACGACCGTTTGTTGCCATTAACATATTCGGAAACCGTTTAAACGACTACAATAGTACACTAATGGAATGCACTTGAATGGAATGGAATGGAATGGTATATTGCCATTTTCTATCGATAAAATAGATTTTGATTTGTAATGATCGAAAATTGGGTGAATATTTGGTGGAGGATCAAAAGTCGGAATTCAGTTAGTTCGTATGAAAAGGTAACACCCTATTATTGCAGCAAATGAGTTTATAGCGCAGTGGTGTGGATTACCATGGCTTATGAACTTGAATACATCATCATCATCAGCCTATAAATATCCCACTGCTGACCACAGGCCTCCTTTCACAAATTAGGGTGAAAGGGAATGGGCAGATACTCTACCACGCGTGCACACTGCGGGTTGGTGGAGGTAGGCTAGTGATGTCAACCTACTATAAATATTATTGGAGCTTTCAAGCCGCTAGTAGGCCTCCAACCAGCGTAACGACTATCACAATTAAGTGTAACCGGGACCAACGGCTTTACGTGCCTTCCGAAACTCGGAAACGCTCGATTTGAAATACCACTAGACGGTCACCCATCCAGGTACCGACCACGACAGACGTAGCTTAACTTTACCGATCGATTAAGAACGGCTAGTCATGCTACACCACGAGCGCTTCATTTTCATTATGTAATACTATGGAACAAAGAATAAAACCATGAACCCGTTAGCGACCAAAAGGGATATCGATAAAAAGAAAAACTTTGATATTTTTGACAGACATTTTAGAACACGTCAGTGTTCGTAAATGATAATAAAGTTTACTTCACAAGAAAAAATACCTAACCATAAAAATATGGTCACCCTATTAATTTTGTGAAACATTGGTGAATTTTCCGGCACGTGAGTCGGAGATTTAATGTAATTTATCTGCACTCATGAAGCACTCATTTGAAACGATTTACGTTCATGTACTCACGCGCTCACAAGAGAGGTGGTTTTGAGAGAGGTAGAGCATAGTGTTTATTCGCTCAAAGAGCAGCTCGACTGGGGAAGTACCTCCACCTTACAGAATACCGCAGCCAAATAACTTTATGTTGTGTAAAGTTGTGTTCCTGCGTGTGAGTAAGGTCGCCAGAGCTCATAGGGGAGGGGGGAAAGGTCGGTAACGCGTGAGCGATGCTTCTTGTGTTGCAAGCGTCCATATAGCTACGGTAACCGCTTACCATCAGGTGGGCCGTATGCTTGTTTACCGACTAAGACAAGTAGTATAAAAACAAACGGTTAACCCTCTAATGCTACTCTTCAGACTGAACATTCAGTGTATGATCGGTCACTGAGACCCGTTATGTAATTTCGAGAGTGATCCTGCAAGTAGATGATAGTGATACGATCAAGTTTACGCGGGTAGAGCTGTTAATATTTTAGTAACAGTAACTTGATAGATGTCTTGTTTCCTTTTACTTATCTAACCTAGTCAAAAATAAAGAATATTGGAAAATTCATTGACTTTTTAGGCGTTGTAATGGAATTGAATTATTATGGCCTTTGTTTACCATCAACAAAATATACCAGTACATACCGGTTTCGCTAACAAATATTTAGCTAACAGCTTACATTTTTACATCCGAATAAATCACTTGTAATGGATGTAAACCATTATGTGTAATAATAAATTTCAGTGGTCATAACGACCGCATCCGAGCAGTCCTCAGTTTACATAATTAGCATTATACTTGTAATATATTTTATGTAAATGGAACCGCATATTTTATATACTAAAATGTCCTGACATATTCAAGAGTGTATTTTCAGTCTCTCGTATAGGTAAGAGATAATAGGTTAATATCATAGAGGAGTCGAGAAATTGCATTCATAGATAAATGACGGCGTATGAAATTAGATTTCTGGATATGATAATATTTATTTGATAGTCTTGCGCCAACCCATTTACCTTTGTATGTTATAGGGGCGGCTGCGATCGGTGTTGAAAACTCTAAATTAATACGCTGATTGGACAAAACTAACTGTTTATGTCTTTTACGATAAAAAAATACTACAAATCAACCTTAAATATACATTGTATTATGTATAATTAAAAAAATTTCTTGCACCACAATTTTCATCGACCTAGATATAAGAAACCTTTACAACATGAGAGACCTTTCTTCTACCCCAGGCGACAACAGCATAGAAACTTATTAACTCGGCACACTTCATTCGTTTCCCCTGACGTACAAATTGTATTCGTAAGCTTAAATTATTGCGTTGCCAGCGTCCCGAATACAAAATTATAATTGTGTATTTACTGTATCTTGCGGCTTATTTGTGTGTCGCGGAAAATTGTCGTGCTTTTGTGAAAATTATGGCTTTTTGCAGCAATTTTTGTAATATTGTATACCTTGGCTCGCTATGACAAAGATTGTTATAATAGGACGCGCGTCCCTCGCGAGTACCAACAACTAAATAAATGTTTATTACAGTCTAGTATAGCGATGGGCGATTGTTACTAAAAACAATCGAATTATTCGATTGTCCAATTTATTCGAATCATTCGAATAACAATGGACTTCTTTCGATTGTTCAATACGCTTCATGCGGCACCGCGCGTGGCCTGTGACGTCACGGTGTGACGTGCGCTCTGGCTGTCCGTCCGCCGAATGAATGAATCTATTCGCCCCGCGCTCACCCGTCGATTGTGCATACTATTGCAGCCTGCGTTGCGTGCGTCAATTTTCATTCGAAAGGTCGATTGTTATTCGATTGTTTATTCGTTAGAACGAATGAATCGACAATCGAATATACAGTTTTACAATTGTCGATTCTTTCGATTACTTTTTTTGGAACAATCGCCCATCGCTAAGTAGTATGATGATTAAATCTATATTCCGGTAAATATTATGTAGTCTAGGTCTAAAATAAGTATCTACATTTAACTACTATATAATAATGTGACGTATCGTTAAACTTTACACAAAGGGGTTCCATGTCACTATTGGTAACCAACTGCGTCACGTCATAAATTTCACAAGGATCCCTAAATTATTAGCTGGGATATTTAGCTGTATTCCAGTTTTGACATTAATCTACCTCCCCAGGGATTATTGTGAAACTTTGAAATGTAATTAGTGATGAACTCGCATTGAAATAACAAATAGTATACTGAAAAGAAATATCTAAATAACTAATGTTTTGGCTAATAGTATAGTCTCGAAATAGTGACTGTCGAACTAAGTGTAACACCTAACCAAACCCAGTTGGGTTACTGCGTTTCTGTTGTGTTAAATAATCTCTTTTTCTAATGATTTATTTCATTAACTTAGTTGAATGTTTTCAAAGCGTTTGCCTGTAGAAGCTACAAACTTTCTTAGGCTAACGATAAGAATAAACATTATCTCTATTTTTTTCCATTTTTCATTACGTTAGGTGGTTGACATAACTAATGGCAACCAGTAACCAGTAACAGTAGGTCCATGCCGATTCAAATAGTTTTGTTCTATAAGACCATTCAAATATCTATGTATATGTATATTTTTTAGTTCTCACCTAGCTGGCTCAAGCTACAAATCCTTCGCCAAGCTACATTTTTTTAAAGTAAGTTAAGTTTAGTTAATTGACTACAGAACCATACGCCTCGCATTCGGACTTGCACTTGTTCCATTTTTAATGTGGGTTCAAGACATAATAAAACGACTGACATTTACAACGATTTTTATTTTATGTTTTAGAAATCTGACAATGACAGTATTGAATGGATTTTATCCATAAACTGCAATACATACAGCAATTGTAGGTATTAATTACAGTAATTTACCTTAAATAAAAAATAGCATATTTATTTCATACAAATATTTACAATGGCCCTTATTCATAAACTTTTTAGGTCAGTTTTGAATTTTATATCCTCTGCTTGTTTGCATTTATTGACTTTTAGTATAATTATAATAAAAATATTTTAAAACAGCAAAGTATTCGAAACAAGTTTATGAAAAAAGGCGAAAATATTATTTGCAATAGGTATTGTCCAAAATTTATTAAGGAAAATTAAAATGAACTAAATTCGATACCCTGTTTAAAAGGGTCATCCCTTTCCGAAATACGTTAAGCGAATATTAATGATACTACTTAATTAATTTGTTTAATATTTCATATAAATTGATTGATGGTGGATGATTGTATATATAAAGTATACCTACAATAATTCTGTTAACGTCTGTATTACATAAATTACACACACCAATAAAAAATATAATTTGTGATTGGATCTAATGGTGCGTCCATGCTACGCGAAGCGAGCACGAGCCGACCCTTGAACGAACAGAATTCGTTCGTTGCTCGCGATTTCAAGCGTGGACGTCTTCAACGAGCCTACACCGAGCGCGATGCGAATCCCATGTTAGTGAAAAAACTGACAATTGGGTGGAGCGCAGTCGAGGACGCTACGAATGCTCGTTCGAGGCTTGCAAGCCCGTCCACGCTACGTGAATGCTCGCAGTGTGGTCGTTCGTGGCTCTGCTCGTGCTCGGTTCGCCAAGCATGGACGCACCATAATAATTTTATATACAGAGGATTTCATAAATTATTATTTTTCACAGCTAAATCTGTAAACATTTCAATTAATTTAGCATCACATAAATTCTCTTAACAAACTTATTCATAACACAAACTTATTCATAATAGCAACATTCAGAATATACACATTACCGCTATATAAATTTAAATATTTGTTCCTGTTAATTAAACAAATATTTATTTTCTTTGCGTAATTTGAAAATTCGATACATATAAAATCAAAAAGCTATACAATATTATGTTTTTAAAATAAAAAACTAAAAATACATATAAAAAATATTTGCCTTACAATTTATTTAAAAAATTAATACAATACAACCAATAATGTTTTGTAAATATAACAACACACAATTTCATGTACCACAAAAGTAACAAAGGGTTACACATTTGTCTGCGTACCTTCTGCCACATATAAATCTGTCTATAAGAAACAAATAATCACAAACGTGGCACATTTTGTAAATTACTCCTTCCTATATATAATTAAGTAACAAAAGTAACCACTGCAAAATAACCAAACATTTTCATTTATTTACAGAAGATTTGAAGTGGAGGAAAATTGCTTTTCATATCACAGCAACTTGGAACAGGAATGTCTGCCGTGATGACGTGTCCGGGCAAAACGGATTTTATATTTTATGAGGCAAGTATTTGAGCTAAAGCCAGAAATAGGACCCTGCTGATTGCTGTGTATAGATTGGTTCCTGTGAAATAAAATTTATATATTTCTTTCTTATTTCAAAATAATGTAACCTTTTTTTAATTCATCTTTAAATTCAAGAAAATTTATATCAAGTTATATGTACTAAACGTAGTTTATAAGAAGTAACGGAAATACCTTCATATTTTTTTTATAGTTTTATAATTTACAAAAACAATCTTTCAATAAGTTATTAGATATAAATATAATAATCGAATAATATTTACCTCTAGATCCT
This sequence comes from Achlya flavicornis, assembly GCA_947623365.1. Lineage (NCBI taxonomy): Eukaryota > Metazoa > Arthropoda > Insecta > Lepidoptera > Drepanidae > Achlya > Achlya flavicornis. Next base: position 3,288,590 of record OX392473.1, on the reverse strand, counting down.
ACTGCAGCAGCAAGTTGCATATCTGCTGCTGTGGGCATCTCAGGAGTTGTGCTTATAGGTCCTGTTAACAAAAATATTAACTTTATTAATATCAGATTGTTCTTCTATATGAAAAAAAAATCTCATTGGGATTCTGTATTCAAGCAACTAATTTCACCATTTTTTTTTGCATATAAACCTCAACAAATAAAACTCCGGAATAGTATTATCATAATTCCTAGTGGTCTGTAGGGTGTCTACTTTTTAGGGTTCTGTACCCGAAGGGTGCCAAACGGGACCCTATTACTAAGACCCCGCTGTCCGTCCGTCCGTCTGTCAGTCAGTGGGATGTACCTATCTCATGAACGGTAATAGGAGCAGCTGGAATTTTCAAAGAATATGTATTTCTATGGCCGCTATAACAACAAATAATAAAAATGAAATGAAATTACAAATTGAAGCGCTTCTTTTTCATAGCAAGGTTGAGTTATTTAATATTGTACGGAACCCTCCGTGTGCGAGTCTGACTCGCACTTGGCCGGTTTTTTTTTCTATACCCTTGAGACTTGTACTTAAGTAAAACCTCGATGTATCATAATAATAATCCATATTTCTTTACGGCGACGGGCCAGTTAGCGCAGTTTGTCAAGACTCTGGTAAAGATTGGAATCTTTACCAGGTGGACCTTTTGACCCGCATGTTCGATTCCCGCACAGGACATGCATTTGTGTGCATGAACATATCTGTATGACACAGGAGAGTCTGGGTGTAATTATGTATTTGCAAACAAAAAGTAGTATATGTATTATATCAGTTATCTGGTTTCCATAGTACAAGCTCTGCTTATTTTGGGATCAGATGACCGTGTGTGAGGAATATCCCAGTATATTTATTTATTACCTCAGACTAACTATTTTACTGATATTCTATTTAACTCACTTTACCCCTAAAATTGAGTTAACGATGCATAAAATTATTCACAGAGACCGCTGCAGGAAATGTTTCATCTCCCTCTTACACTTCAGATAGCTGTGTACACAAACTTTGCGCAGATAAAAAGCTTAAATGGCCCTCTCGCAAATTATTCCGTGAAATTGTTATTTTCATGCCTTCCCGTTAAAAATATTTCATTTCTTATTCTTTCCGCTCCCACTGGCCGACTTTAATGACGTTCGTCGACTTATAAAGCGGTTAAATTCCTTGATCTTACTTGAAGCGATACGATGTTATGAAAGCTGTAGTGGTAGTAAAAAAAATTGGTTATAATAAATAAGGCTTTTATTAAAAAAAATATCTTATGAATTAGATTAATGATTATTATTTTTACTGATGACACATGAATGAAATGAATGAATTATTCTTTATTGTATACATTTACATCGAGCACATGATTACAACAACACAAATTAGAGGAAGTTGTACAATATAGGCGCTTAAGCGATCTCTTCGCAACCTTTATGTCATCTATGACACATCTATGTCATCTAACTTTTTAACTATTTTTTGTCAACGTTTATTTTTTAAGTGTTACATTATAAGCTTGAGCTTTCGTTGAAGGAAAACATGAGAAAAACATACAATGTACACACTTTAAAGCATGATGCTTTACGAAAAAGCGAAATGGATAAAGTACCTGGATAATAGATAGCTTCTTTTCTAACTGCGTACTTCGCTTGTGATATCCTCAATGTGCAGATAAACTCAGCTGGTGACGGAAGGTCGGCATCATTGAGCGTCACTGATGCCACTGCAGAGTACCTGCCGTTGACCAGTTTAAGGTTATGGGCTACACCATCTAGCCGTCTGGAACAATTTTATGTTATTATTTTCTCTTTTAACTTAACAATTATGGAACACCCTGAGGGAATTAAAGGTAAGTGTTACTAATACACATTGAATTGTTTTCAGGCAAATAATTCACGACAAATTCACTAACACGTTAACTTGCTTTTCGTTATTTTTAATGTCCGTTTTCATCGTAAAACTTTTGCTACCTATTGAATTTTTGGCGCTATTGATTTAGTGGACTACCAAAACTGTAATATCTGCTTGTAACTTCTGTACGTGGATTACGTAACTTTATTGCAATGAAATTCTGATTGAAATAACCTCTGAATCGGTAGAAATATTACAAAATCGGAAATGTTTCCATTTCTAATGAACCACTGTTTGTATTTGCAGTTATCAGAACGTAAAAAAGGTATCAGAAAACCGCTATTTTGAATCGATTTCAATTCGAAAATGATTGAAATTTAGTTACGTAATCGCCCCACGGACACCATTGATAGGTCATTGGAACACAATTGTAATAGCGGACTTAGGCTCCCATAGAATATGCTACAAACCAAACTAGTCTATATTACTCAATCCATCAATGTATCTAGATACCATATGCATTATTGGGTGACATTGCTAGGGCAGTGTACTGTTAATGTACTTAATGATTGTTTGAAACAATTGACAATCTAGATTGAATGATGTGAGATAGACGTCCTTGGAGTTCTTTGTAATCAATTATATTTTTCGGCACATCGACTTCTACGGTTTTCAGTTGCTTGATACAGTTTGCTTGTTAGAGTTTAGTTATTATAAATACTTAAGAAATGACGGTTGTTGGCATTGGGGTATTAACTTCATTTTTATTTTGGGAACATTATACCGTTTGAGGCACATGCAAGATACCGAATTCAAAGTGAAAAAAAATAATACTTATTTTATTCTAATTCTGTTTTATCATACTGCTTCTGACTAAATTTAAAAATAGAGCTGAGATTTTCTTTCTTCTTTATACCTATAAGAAAATAAAGAAAATTGGGACCGACTTTATCTCGGTAAATTTTTTCATGAATATTAAACTTTGGAATAAAATAATGAATTCTTTATTTATTGTTCTTTATTTTATTTTAGGAAGGCTCTCTACTGCCTTCCTAAAATGTCAATAGTCATACAAAATAAAGTGAAATATTTTACTGACGATAATTCTACAATTTCTTATAGGGCAAACTTAAATGAGACTGTGGCACTTTGCAATTCAACTTATAACCAAAATCACAAAGTGGAGACCAAAAACATGTAACCGTACTTTAGACTACAAACTACATAATTTTTTATGTTAGTGTATGGTTGTTGGTTTACCTAATGCAACAAATAAAATAAGAACAAGTAAAGTAATAACAAGTTTGGGCAACTGACTTGTTTAACTGTCGGTTTCAAAATAAAGGATAGATCGGAATATAGAAATCGGCAGTTTGAAATCTATATAGAGCTGCAAGGTAGATGACACCTACAATTAAAAGGGAAGATCTTTCGCCAGCAGGGCTATTTTAAAACGCTCGGATTCGATATCGGAAACGGATTCATAAAAATCCGAGGCGAATTTCATCAATTGCAATTTTTTTATTTCCGAAAACATTTCGTTGAATCGAATTGATATTTCCGTTACACATCAAAAATATTCGAATTCGGAAATTAAAAAAGCAATTGCGGATTATCGCCTCTGTAGTTTATGAATCCGTTCCCGATATTGAATCCGAGCGTTTTAAAATAGCCCTGCAGGAACGCCGTGTGTGAAGTATCTTAGTGTAACTGATAGACGGTTGATAGATGTCGCTACATCTAAATCCAAATTTAGGTATTGGGAAAAAAAAAATACAGCTCATCCAAATGGAATATTAAGAATATCCTGCGAAATTCTTCACACACGGTTACCTGGTTCCTGTTCTTAATTATTATCTACTCATACTAACAAATATACATAGTGTAGCAGTTGAATTTTGATAGCTCTTCAACTTCCATAACAGTTAGCACACTATCAACAAGTTTCGTATGTCTCGCATCTTACACGAGGCTTCAAACTAAACTGCATCATAAACCGTGAAAACCACAAAGCCCAAACAATCGTTCCTAAGGCAAATTTCATGTCAAATTGTGCTTAAGTTTAGTGAATTATACAACCAGCCTGCATTGCGGTTGCTAATGCACTCTATGCCTCATAGTTTCACCAGTCTAACTTGAACATGAAATTCTATCCAACGCCATACCCACTACTTGAAAATGGACTGCCTAAGGAGAACACGGATAATCTAGATGAATTTATGCCTTTAGCGTCTTGTTTAGCGATTCGGTGGAAATGAAAAGGAAATTGAAACTTCTATTTTATTTTTTGCGGTTTGGCTGTTGACGTGTTGCCTACATTGTAGTACCAATAAATGGAGCGTAGCGCCATGTGTTCCACCGCTAAATAGTGAGTATTAAAAATGTGCCAATAATATGTTAATTATATTTTTAGATCTTAAATATTGTGCGACCTAAAATACGTACGACCTAATAAGCGAGCGACCGTTTCAAAATTAAAATAAAGTAAAGTCATTGTATTACTGATTATGATATATAAGAATATTTTTCTAGTCATGTGAAATTACTTAAATTCTTATTAGATTTTGTCTACGTTTTTGTTGTCTATGATGAGCACGATAATGAGCATGATGAGCACATCTATAAACCTTTTTTTTCTCTCGGTGGGTTTCTCTCTGGGTGGCTGGATAGGTGATTGCTTAACTTTACCGATCGATTAAGAAGGGCTAATCAAGCTACACCACGAGCACTTTAAACTTAAATATATACACGCAACAAAGCATTTAATTATTTTTTTTATGTTCTCGTAAATAACACTTATTAACTTACTTCTCAGGCGTGGCGAGCGTGAGGTTCGGCGCAGGGAAGGCACCTTCCGCTGCACAGATGACGTTCACGGTGGCGTCATCCGTCTTGTTCTGGATCAGGCGAAAGTGCGTCTCTGGTACTGCAATGGGATTGTTGGTTTTTGGACTTAAAAAGTGTGAAGGATATTCTTTTATGTGTGCGAATCTTTTAGTGTCAAATGAGACATAACTGTAACACGTGTAACATATTACACATAGGTTGTTACAATTAAAACTGTATCAGGTTTAACTATAGATTACTAATAGTTTTAAGAGAGCTATTGATATAAAAAGATATGTGATGCGAATACCAGATGTTGGAATGTATAAAACTTGCTTAGCCCCACAAAAAGGGTAATTGACCCGGAGATGAGCGGACAGCGGTTGACATGGGCACTGAAGAAGAAAAGGGTATAAGCGATGATAAAACTCTTAAACCATTTGAGATTTATAAAAATGTATTGTTTGCATGTGACTAAAAAGCAAAATGAAATCATTCTATTAGTATAAAATATACCTAAATATTTTCTGTTTAAGATTTGGTGAAAATAGTGTCTGGTGCATATCAAGTAGAAATACTGAAGATATGAGCGTGACATAAAGTATGTACTATTAATTAACGCCATGGGGCACACGTCTGCTATTACAATTGTGTTCAAATGAACTATCAGTCGTGGGATTTGACAGTTTTGATAGACTACTAACGCAAACCATTATGATTTTAAGCAGATAACACACAACGCAACGCGTAGTAATGTGATCGTGTCTGAATAACATTTTTATAGTTAAAATATCAGACTTGGGCCCCTGGACTAATAATGGACTGAAGGAAATATGAAAATTTTACTTTTCATGGAAAATAATAAAATCTATTTAAGTAGCTTTAGACGCTCATCAGTTATTACTTAAATTATATTGCTTAATTTTATGAAAAGCTAGTAACAAATAATATGAAATCCATTTTTGTGATATACTTAATGAGATTGAATATTGAGCTTAAGCGGGTTCGTGCTATTTTTAAATAGAAAGTACAAAATTAACATTTTCATTATTATATTTCTTGCCAAAAAGGAATTTGGTACAAAATACTACAGCAAGAACCTCCTCAAATACCGTGGTGTAAAGACAGTACAATAAAGAGACATCATATGGTTATAGCGCATAGACTTCGCTCGGGACACATGCCTCTCAATAAATTCAAGCATCTGATGAGGCGGGCGGACTCCCCTAACTGTTCATCTTGCGGAGTTCCAGAGGATGTTTATCATCTACTAGTTGAATGTGTTCGGAGCGAATCTATTAGAGTAGGATTAGCATGTAAGTTCAATATAAATCCTTTGGATATTGGTGTATTCCAAAGCATTCTGGCTGCACCGCTGTGCGACGCAGCTATTACTGTTTATAAAATGATTTTTGATGTCGTTAATTGTTAGAATTTTGTTTGTTTGTTGTGAAATCTATGTGTTATCAATAGGGCTGACATAGTCGCAATGCGATTGAAAGCCCTTACAAAATAAAAGAATAAAAAAAAAAAAAAAAAAAAAAATTCATTTAAATGGTTTTTTCTCAAATTAGATACAATTTCAAAATACTCACCGAAGACAACCATCTGTTTAGTTCTGGAATCTTCCTCCATAAAAGTAGACACTACACACGTGTAATCACCAGAAATGTCTGTATTAGGTTTAACTATACGTAGTGCTCTATGCATTTTTAACGGATCACTAGATGCCCTATAAGTTAAATCAACTCTACCTCTTAATATCCCCATATCTTGAGGTTTTTGTGATGCTATCCATTGATAAACTGGCCTGGCTTTGTTTCTGAAGAACCATTTGACCATCAGACCAGCTGTGTCATTGGTGTAAGTGTAATCACAGTCTAAAATAACATCGTCCTGAACACCATATTGTATTATTTCTGGCACTATCACTTTCACTATCTTCACGGCGTCTAGGTCTGAAACAAACAAAAATTTATATAAATTAAAATATTTAAAATCTGTTCACAATTCTTTAATCTGATTATGTCTTAAATATTGATATAGTTTTCCATTCTTTCACCTAATTATATCTAATATTGGTATTTTATATTAGTATAACATTTTTATCATTTCAAAGACAGGATTTGTAATTATTAATTTTAAATAATTATGCTAACCAGATAAAAAAAATGAATTACTTAAATGTTGATGCCACATCTAAAACAAGGCTCTTTTAATCATATAATAGGGACAAGTTAATGCTGAACTTTATTTTATTTTGGATACTGTCTAAAAAATGAAGAAAGGTAGATTCATATTATTGATTTTACGAAAATAGCTGTGGATACAATCGTAACAAAACACGAAAATAATATGATTGATATTTTATTGAAAAGGCCAACAGAACGAAAACCCACAAGAAAACATCTTGTAATAATAAACCTCCGTTCATTTTACGCCTGAACAGTCCCGCTCTCTGAATGTCGGGCGTCACATTAGCGGGACGTCAATAATAATTCGGAAACTCACAATACCGAAGGATAAAGAAAAGCCTATATTTTTTTTACGTTACAATTAATGTTCATCGGGAAGTAAGAAACAATTTTGCTGGTGACAAAGAACGTGATGCTGGTCTCTAAGCTCCCACTAGGCTAATCAATTGTGTGTCTTCTAGTCTCTTCGTGTCTTCTAGTCTTTGAAAGATCAATATTAATAATCCTGCTAACTTATTGAATTATTCCATTGGTCCTTTTATGTAGGATAGGGCAATGGCAGACATTACCTTAAAATCTACTAAATTGGTCTAAAAGGCCACTTTGGCGGCCAATTACGACCGCTTTGTTACAGATTCTGCATTGCCCTTGTCGTTTGAATAAATACATAAATATCCTGGGACATTGCTCACACACGGTCGGAATGTTTCTATGATATTTACCTAACGAGATGATTTAATAATCTTTGATGCTTTAAAATAAATATAAAATATTTATATTTATAATCTCAGATTTCAATGAAAAACAGACAGCACAGTCCACACAAGGCTAAAATGCTTCGCTTTACAACATCTTCCAAATAACAATATACTTCAAAATTCAGTCTACACAACACAATCCAATAGAGGACATATAACAATAACATGAAAGAAACTATTATCTGCAAAGAATATAACATTATATTATTAGAACTTACGAAACTTTGAAAATTATTCCAGTAAAGTTTTGGAGCTTTTCCTAAACTACGTCAACAAGGCTATTATTATTATTATACAGCTATAATTTTACCCTCAATAACTTATCGAGATGTAGTTATAAAGTATTTTATGTAATAACTGTACTAATAATACGTATAGTTTGTTTGTGTCTTATTTGTACGTGACTTTTGAGAACTCGTATTCAATGAATGAATCATAACACTACTAGCCGTACCCCGCGGTTTCACCCACGTTCCCGGGATAAAAAGTAGTCTATGTCTTCTCCATACCATAGGCTATTTGCATGCCAAATTTCATGATGACCCGTTGAGTAGTTGAGGCGTGAAGGCGTAACACACAGACACACAAACTCACTTTCGAATTTAATATATTACTTCGTTTATCATTAAAATATACCAGTGTTTCTTTCATAATTTGCTCTTTGGTTTATTTTTATTAACTGCAGAATTATAATTTATACTATTTATACAAGTCTTTGTCGATAATAATGAAAGAATTTGTCACTTTTTTATAGCTTTTCTTAAAACCACTATGAAGATCAATACAATTTCCAATAAATTGCAAAAATAATTAGAGATCGTCCTCCTTGTAATATCGTAACATAATATCGAGATTCTTATAGACTTTATTATTTAGTAATTCGATTTAGCATCCCGGCAAGCCCTCGCTTGGTATTTATATTTAATTTCGTCCAAATACCTATCGCCCGGGCATTTATATCGAACGAATATCGCGCAATCGGCGCGGCGAAGGAAACGAATTAAAAAGTTTTAAGGTACGCTATAATTTTGTATTCTTAGAGAGGAACCTTTTCGTAGAGTATTCCTTCTATAATTCATTATTCAATAACTTTGGAATTTATGTATTTTATTGTTAAAAATAGTTTTCTTCTGTATGTATTATAGTATAATCCTCTGTGGTATTATATCTATTCTAGTGCTGAAGGATAGAATTTGCTAAACATTATAGATCTTGATTTTGTTCGAAATACTTACTAGTTTTTTTATTACCAATAACTGTTTGCAACAATAAAATACAGGAAGACACGTTGACAAACTAAGTTTAACAATAACTAATGGGTAAACACAAACACCGCATACACATATGTATTTTCTTAGCTTTTAGTATTTAATTCAGAAAAACATATAGAACATAAGCCAATATAAAATATAATCAAAAAAAGAAAGTCACCACTTCATTCAAAGTAGTCAGAATGGAATAATAAAAGGGTGATTGATCATTTACACGCTTGTCAAAGTTGTTAGTAAAAAGTTAATGTACCTACCTATGAAGCCATTAACTGAGTAAATTCAAACGATTCAATTCTGAAATACGTTCACTCAACTCCAGTTAACTAGTTAAGCAAAGTTACAATTTCAAAGCAATTCTGCTTTTGTGGCAATCTAATCTTGCATAAATGTGGTCGATTTGCAAAAACATTGAAGTTCGCTGCGTATTTCCATTTTATATACTTGCCCTCTAATCAAATGCCTTTTCAATTTAAATTCAGCATTTGATTATTGTTATCTGCAGTTGTGAGGATTGTCTATAATTATAATGAAGTAAGCAATTATCTTAAGCGCTCGTGGTGTAGCATGATTAGCCGTTAATCGATCGGCAAAGTTAAGCTACGTCTGTCGTGGTCGGTACCTGGATGGGTTACCGCCTAGTGGTATTTCAAATCGAGCGTTTTCATGCTTCGGAAGGTACGTGAAGCCGTTGGTCCCGGTTATCACTAAATTGTGATAGTCGTTAAGCTAGTTGGATGCCTCCTAGGCGGCGCGTGGTGGAGTATCACCCTTTCACCCTCATTTGTGAAAGGAGGCCTTTTTTCAGCAGTGGGACATTGGGACATTATAGGCTGATGATGATGATGATGAAGCAATTATCTTTGTTAGGGAGGAGAAAATATAGAGAGCTGATTATTCTGACAAAACACGTCTAAGATATTCTGCTACTATGACTATCATTTACAATTTGTCTGATAATAAATAATTGAGCGTAAAATAATTTAAACGTCATGAGTTGCTGTACTAGCCTTGCTTTGTGTCTCGATCTCGCTCCAGTAATTTGTATATCGATATAGATAGATACCGTCTCTTAATTAAATTACATTTACTCGTCTCTATTTACAACAAATATGTACAAATTACAATCAATAATAGAAAATTTCCTCAAGCCTGCCGCTGCTTCCGATTAACGACAAAGTTCTCAGAAGGCTGGCAGTTTTTACTCTTTGGATAGCCAAGCTTAAACGATATAAGCTATATTCGTCTGTCAATTAAATTACATAATATATAGATTGTAATGTGTACATATTTGTTGTAAATAACTATAATTTTAATATTTAGTTCGTATTTCAATTATATAAATTCTTATTTGATATTATTGTAAATCACAGAAATTAATATATTAAAGTTAAGCCTAGAAACATTAACCGTTCAAATACATATGTTTTAACATCCATACAGTCTCAAAGGAACTAGGTACAGGCTAGCTAGATAATATAAATGTCAGTATCCTATTTTCCTACAATATACCTTCCACTTAACTAAGACTACAAAATACGGTAGCGATGAAAACACCAAATAAATCCGATAGAACCCTGACCTGGTGACAATGGGACCAAACAGGAACCCTTCCAAACAAAAAAATAATTCCAAATCGGTTACTAAATGACGAAGATCTGAGGTAACAAACATAAAAAAAAACCTCCTTCCTCTTATTGAAGTCGCTAAAAAAATAAGCGACAACCCTGTCACCCTGTACTGTACAGTTTGAACTTTTCAATAAGATTTATTTACAGTATTTTTAAATGTAGAGTAATCCATAAACCGAAAATACTCTTACTCACTCGACTTCAAATGACCTCAATGTTACGAAGACTCGCTATACTCGCTAGTTAAGGAAACATCAATAAACTAGAAACGCCTAAATACATCGAGACGACTAAATACTCGTGGACCTAGTTTTTGGAATGAGTATATAGGCAGACGCGTACTTCTAAGACTCAGTACGCATTTTACCTAGTTATATCTCGAACGAAAGTCGATGATTTCTGTCTAATTGACACATGGCTATATTTTTCCAATTTTTTATGACTTAATTTCCATTAATATATTATTTTAATACAATCTACTTACTTCAGAATATTCATCCAAAAAATATTAATGTGAACATTCTGTTGTTTAAAGGCAAACAAAAGCTTTTGAAATTACTGAGAAACAACACAACATTGTCTGTCAAAAAGTCGATGATTTCTGTCTAATTGACACATGGTTATATTTTTCCAATTTTTTATGACTTAATTTCCATTAATATATTATTTTAATACAATCTACTTACTTCAGAATATTCATCCAAAAAATATTAATGTGAACATTCTGTTGTTTAAAGGCAAACAAAAGCTTTTGAAATTACTGAGAAACAACACAACATTGTCTGTCAAAATATTGTGCAAAAAATGAACCAAGTTACGCTTTTAATTAATTAGAGCCCAAATAGCGAATGTAGAACAAAGTAACTTTTTGCTTAACAAAAATTTCGTTGTTACAGTTAGATGAAAACGAGCACAAAATGTAGGTCGCAGACACGTGAAGTATATTACAAAGACGTAAGATTGCAACGCCCCTTGCGTGTATATAAGTGTGAACTTAGAACTTAAGGGCATGTAGAAGTTATAAGCTTGGCTCTACATGAGATCTCATAACTTTTTGACAGTGCTAGCCTTGGCAACATTTTACATAAAATGTTTTTGGTGGGATTTCTATTCCGGTTAAAGTTCCTGTAAATTCAACACTTCAATTTTATTAACAAAAATAATAGTATGAATACATACTTCAAATCAGTGTCAGATTAGAGTTATTTCATACTTTTTTAGTGTATTATGAAGTCGATTTAATTTTTTTAAATAACTCTTTATTAGTATAGCTTGCATGAATGAGTGGAATAGTTAAAGCTTCTATGGATAAATATTCATAAAAACGAGCAGTGCAAAGCCAATAAAAACACGACGGTTGCAAATATAAAACTGTTACCATCCAAAAAGTCCGGAACAGTACCAATCCGGGTCCATCGAGGCGTTAGCACCGGACTGTGCCGGATATGCCCGGTTTAGAGAGACATTAAAACAAGGCCATGTTATCTTTACGTTTTGGTGGATTCCCTGGACATAAAGCTACCCCATTGTAATGTGTTTTTTCCGGATCATAATCTTATCCTATTATTTAAATTATCAGGATGGAAAAAACATACATATTAAAAGGTTTCAACGGAAATAGTGTTCAAGTGCATTTTTTAGCGATGCATTTTCATATAAGAGTTCAAAACCAAAGTGGGGAAAAAATTATTTATTTCAACGAATAGGAATGCTAATAAAGACATTGGCCCTGATTCTGCTGTTTACAACTAAACTAATTTTAATCTCACTATGTCTCTTTCTAACAAATAACATAAGAAAAGAAAATTGGTCCTGTCAAATTAGTCCAATGCTTGTTTTCAATATAAATTTAGTCGCCATCTATCGCGGTTACGTCTAAATACACGCAAAATACGACGGCAAAGATTAATTAGACAGCATTAAATATATTCTATCCTTTTTCAGGAATGTTCTTAAGAAAGAGATTTGATGTGACTAAATTCAAAATCAAATTAATTTATTCAGTTTAAACATAGAGTCAATGTATATTTCAACTCATATCCCACACATATAACCAAAAAGAATTGCCTCGACCTTTAGGAAATTTATTGGCATATGTTTAGCATACGACCTGAAATTATGCCCAAAAATACTGACTTAGATCCCGTTTTTTGAATATCGCCATTTTTCATAGCAACGCGGCGATTATTAACGACACGAACAAGATTTCCAGCTCGAAAAATATGTAATTATAATGCCATATTGCCAATTTTATCAAGTGTGGTTACTTTATATATTGTGTTTCGATAAGGTCACCCGTTAATACTCCGGCGACAGATTTGGCTTACTTTGGATAAAGGGATCCTGTCTCTCTTATATTTTTTTTTCGACTTGGCCTATCGTATCGTACATTTCGCTCTGGGAAACGTCGTATAGTGGAATGCCAGCTGACATCTCTTCTGACACTTTTTTAAATAAGTAAGTTAATTATTAAACGAGGTGTTTTCATAGTATCTCAATACCTAGGATAAGGTAGGTACTACTAAGCAAATCGAGCACGGGGGTGAAATCGGATCTAAGAATTACTCATACTTATGATGGATATGATTTGTATGATTTTGATGTACCTGTTGGTACTTAGGGAGATAGCTATGACCGACATCTACTTCGATTGGAAGAGGCTCGTCAATCTTTGAGAATAATTAACCAAGTTATTGATACAATGCCAGAGGGTGAATTTAAAACTGATGACTCAAAAGTAAGTCGTATTTTGTCCTATATCTATTCTGCATTCATATGAGAATACGATAGATATAATGTAGACAATTTATAGATGCAGTTAATATTAATTATGTATTAGGAACTAATCGTTCTACTAAAATGATTTTAGTTACCTATGTATATTGTACATACGCGTAGCACGCAATATCTAGGTTTGCGCAAAATAAAATACCAAACAAATAGGTAGGTACCACCCAGTGGGTTACTACATTTTGTAACAATAAGAGGCTGTTCAAAACTGCTGAAATAGGAAAAGTCACGACAACATTATTTAATATAATATTCTCATAATTCTATTAACCCTAGAAAGATAACCTACGTCGAATCGACGTACTCAATTTTGAAAAATCATTCTATTTCGTCTGAATTTCACTTCACTGCATCGGCCGTTTCAGCCAACTCGGTTGGCATACGAAGCTTGCAGAGGACACCTGTTTCGCTCAGGTAAGTGCAATATTTTCGTCAATATTTACCTACCGTACGTCGAAGTGACGTATGGTTATCTTTAGTGTGAGTTTTTTTAACATTAGTAAATATGGGTTTATCTGACTTTTATAAGAATAAATGCACATTTATTTATTAGTTTTTTAATGGGTTTTAGGCTATGATAAAACAACATAATTATGTAACAAAGACGTGCCGAAAATGCAGAAATATATCGATAATTGCAAGAAACAAGTGATGAAGATCCTCAGAGTTAGCACAGTGAATCTGAAGATAATTTACTAGAGGATGAAGTTCGAATGACGTCAAGAACTATGAGATGAGTGTTTCACTATTGGAAAACACCTTGCAGGATACTGAAAACGTCCTTGAAAGCCCTCCGTACAGTGTGCCAAATAATGTTGTCATGCCACAGCGTCAAAATCTCTGAGACAAAGACGATGATCGTTGGATTTCTACTAAAGGAAGAACAATTAGAAGGGTATCATCTTGTATTATCATACAGACATCTAGACGTAGAGATTTTATGAAATATCTAAACAATAGTTTCATGACTCCGTGCACGGAGACAAGGCAGCAAATGCCTACTTTTCCGACCAATATAAAAGAAAAAATAGTGTTTTATTGCCAAAAAAGACAAGCCGAACCTTCCGGAAAAGATGAACCTGCATCTAAGCCAAAGAAAAGAAGGTATTGTCTTTCAAAAATTAGAGGGAAGACAAGGAAAATATGCGACAACTGCAAAAATCCTATTTGTGGAGAGAACAAATCGAGCTCCTGCCCTAAGTACCAATAAGGTCAAAATGATCAATAAATATAATTTTCCTCGATTTCTAATATTCTTACGAATACAAAAAGTTAATTTTCAAAAGTTTTTTCGTAAAATAATAAAACTTACGGAGAGATTCCGTAATGTTTAAGTTTTGTAAGGTAAGAAGTACCGCGCTTTATAAAATCAAGTTTTTTTGTAATAAATATATAAATAAAACCTGTTATTTTTCATTTATTCTGACCATAATTACGTATACTAAACAAGTAGTCACTTTTATAAATCTTATTATTTACAAAATCCAAAATAAGCCCACTAAAACATACACACGTCGAATCGACGTATGGTTATCTTTAGTGTACAGTGAAATATGGTTATCTTTCTAGGGTTAATATTAACTCCATCCTAGATTCTATTGGAAATACATTATTTTCTACGACTACCCATATTCTTAGTCAGCTTATAATAGCCAGATAAGTATATCAAAGGACATAAGCTAAGTAAATGGCCTCTACCTAAGGCAGGGCTTATTAAGATTATTATTTTTTGCTTTCTTAGACTAAGTACATTTTCCAATAAGTGTTTGATACCCCTTTATGACTCCAGAGGCTCATCAAATGATTTTATTAAATAAAAAAACCCCTTTGTGATGGGATAACCTAAATTCATCATCATCATCATCAGCCTATAATGTTCCACTGCTGAGCACAGGCCTCGTTTCATTTGTGAAAACAAATGAGGGTGAAAGGGAACCTAAACTATTTTATTACAATCATATAAGTACTTATATTAATGTATACGTAGCTGCACTTACTAAACATTTTAGGACTTATTGAATGGCAATACTACCTATTCCCTGTGCGGAATAAATCCAAGACCCTAAAACTTGTACAGTCGAGGACATAAATATGTATACACTTAGTAAAATTCAACAACGGTTTCCTCTTAAACTACTGATTGAAATTATGAGATATTATAAAGGCAGAATCTTCTAACATATACTATTATAATTTGTGTAATAGTTTAACACTTAAATGTTAAACATGCGAGAAAATTGCTTTTGAATTTCAAAAAGTGTATACATATTTATGTCCTCGACTGTACGTAGTATTTATATACTCCGAGCTAAAACTAACAATTAATTGAATGTCAATACTAATATTCCGTGTGCGGATTAAATCTAAGTAACCTAAAACTAAAAATTAATTGAATGTCAATTCCCTGTGCGGACTAAATCTAAGTAACCTAAAACTAAAAATGTATTTAATGTCAATACTAATATTGACTGTGCAGAATAAATCTAAGTAACTTAAATTGTACATTAATTGAAAATGGCTTGCAATCAGATCACTAATATTCGAGATGTAATCAATCGTTGAGCAAAAAACCATAAACACTTGGCTGATCAAAGACATCAAAATCAAATCAAAAAGTCATTTATTCAGCATAGGCCCTGTTAAGGCACTTATGAACGTTAAGTTATTACATATAGTTGAATTTACCACTATTTATCGGGATTATCAACCAACGACAACATTTTGGTACGATTTTTCTGGATTATGTACCTAGAGAAAATCTAATTATCCCCTGTTTTGCGGGTCGTTGAATTTGTATACCTGTGAAAACGCAAGAATTTCATTAATTTGGAATTTTAAAGACTTGCGTATGTTTGTTATAATCACCCAGCCGAGTTTAGCTAAACGAATTATTATATATAAAAAAAAATTATAAATCAGGTGATCGTAATGGACCACGAGGCATTTATCCTCACCAATATGAACCCCGCAACGATAAAACTTACCATTGAAACAGGTGAGCAGCCACAGTAATGTGGTGCATAGATGCGTGAAAGCCACACGCTTGTCACCATGCCTACGCACCATTATGCCAGTATCATCGAACCACCATCCCACTTAACCAATCCATAGAACCTCCCTGAAAGGACACTACGATCCACGGTTAGAAAATCCACCCGCACATTTTATCGTGTGACGTAATAGAAAGTTTATGATTTTAAGTTTGGAACGAGCCGTCGACACACGATGGAGCGTCTCATACGACTGAGCGTTCCACGCGGTAAAGGCTTCGAGGGTGGCGGGGGTGCGTATATTGAAACTCTTCTAGTACTCAGCACGGGCACCGATCTGAGATGCTTTCAAGTATAATTTCAATTCCATTATTCAGATCAGAGAACGATCTGAGCTCGGGTGTTAATTTCGGAGTATATTTCTAGAAAATTAATAAAAAAGCTTCCACTATTCAGAATCTAAAACGAATCTATCGGGTTGGATCTGAGTCGCGGGAGGAATTAATGTGCGATGCTCCCCGGTTTCAGATCGCGTGCCAAAAAGAGAGCAATATTGAATATTCGTTCCAATTCGGGTTTGTTTACTTGTTATGATTCAAATTAGTTAGTTCCTTTACTGACGACCTATCTATATCAATAAATTCAGCTTCTATTTCTAATCCTGAAGATAATCATGGAAACAAAAATAATGACTCAAAGAGTTATAGTTAAAAAAAACATTTTTGAAGGTGTGACATTCTAGGTTACGTTATTCTATAAAACGTATGACAAAATTATGAGATTCCACATAAACATCTGAACAAGTTCAGTAGTTGAGTGGTACTGAATAAATTACCGCGAAGAATAACTCGTAAAATAAAGGTACAACCGACTTTTTTAAGCAGACGTAAGGATAAAAGTGTGGGCCAAAAAACAATAAACCATATTTCTTCTGGAAAACCTATTAAAATGATTCATTCTATAGCAAAAAACATAAAGAAAATGTTTCTACTGCTCCATAATATAATACAAATAATATTATACCTTATTATGCACTTAACATTATTTTTGTACTTCTATAATCTTTACCACTAGTTAATCAAATATTAATTACATAGCTACCTGATCGACCTTTTATTCCTTCAAAATATTGGGTCCCGTTTCAAAAGTCCGTCCACATATAGCTGAATCACGGCAGGGGTTCATATTTAAAATCTTTCTAAGTATATTGTAATCCCTCCCGAGGCTCAGAACTAAAATCAGGGTAGCATTTAAAATCGAAATACTGAAATCAACCATCGTAAACCCTCCCTGACTTCAGATGTATTGGAGTTCTCAGTACTGGAAGGATTTCCATATACGCGGCGGGGGTTGGGAAGGTCTGAAATGTTTTGTATCCGCTCAGCTATTTCCATTCCCTCCCAGAGCCCACCACGTGCCGTACCTACATAGTCAATTTTTGTCTGAATGATGACTAGGGCTATTTGTATCTTTATTTTTGTAATTCCTGTTGATTGCTTGCTACTGTTCAAAAGCGTATAATTGTATAGCATTTTTTGTTTTTTTTTATAACAGTTGGTTTGATTTCTTCTGTTGGAATGCCAAATTAAAATATTTTTAATTTTATATTTTTTATTCGTGAATTCCGCGAATGTTATCCCATATTTAGATAACATGTAGTATAACGTTGGAATGAGGAAAAAGTATGGTGTCGATTTTATAATGATAACGTCCCGAAGTATCACGAAACTCGTATTAAAGTCGTCGGCAATGGCCGAAGTTTAGGCGGTTTCATGCTAGGCCTTCTAGTTTTAGAAAAAAACCAAGTGGTGAAGACCCTACTGAACTTTGAGGTTTACTACGCGACTGAGGAACTTTTATGAACATCCTAAAAGAAGGAAGTTATTTTATTAAGTGGGTGATGAATATACTTGTTTTCTTTATAGATTTTCAAAAATAATTGGTTTTATTTATGTAGTCTTATGAACGTAAATTATTTTTGTACTTTATTTTAAAATTGTTGTCATTATAAGATAGATAATAATAATAACTAAGTTTTTTATATGAGGTAAATATTAATAATTACACCGTCTGCGAAGTTTCAATATCAGCTGGTCATAATATAAACAAACCTTCCGATGCCAATTGGGTTGGCCAGTTCGTGAGAGGTTAAAGTTGGTTACTATTAAATATTAAAGATAATCACTTAAAAAGGAATTACGGTTGGATTGTGATATCAATATTAAATAAATATAGTTCTAGCTTTTGTCTGTTCTGAAACATTAAATTCTTAAATTAACCCGGTGGTTTTCACGAGGGACGCGCGACCTATAATAACAATAAAATTGATGTCATTTTTTTTTTATCGCTATCCAAAGGATTTAAAATCTTTATAATAAATTGTTACATAGATAGATAGATAACTCTTTATTGTACAAAAAGTATTTAACAAAGTATAAAAATAAAAACTTAAAATTAAAAATTACTGTAAGTACAATAGGCGGTCTTATCGCTAAGAAGCGATCTCTTCCAGACAACCTTAGGATGGAGAGGAATTTAGACACGTTATTAGACGGTGGTGTATACTCTTATAACAAAAATAGGTAAATAAATATACATACATACATTATATACATAAATACAATTATATACATAAATACGTTACATGTTACATATCATTTTTATACGACTAAGTCGGTAATCAAGCATACGGCCCGCCTGATGTTAAGCGGTTACCGTAGCCATGCAACACACGAAACATTGCTCATGCGTTACCAACCTTTCCCCCCTCCCCTATGAGCGCTGGTGAACTTACTCACACGCAGGAACACAACTTTACACAACATAAAGTTATTTGGCTGCGGTATTCTGTAAGGTTCCGAAAAAAAACTCACTTGGACCCAACTTGGGCCAGCATTTTAGGTATATAATAAATTTTGTAGTTTTTCATAAATCTTGGATATTAATGTAAAGGAATAAAATATTGCCCGACCCCCATTTAGTAATGGCGTCATAAAATCTGTCCGAATGATTTCCTGGATGTTTTCAGGGTCTGGTACAGTCTGGTAGAGTCAGTGAGTTTCGACTCGATTGATGTAATAAATGATTTTGTTATGAAACGCCTATATAAAACAGTTCACAAAAGATTATTCTATAAAAAGCAATAATCGTATTTTTCATGTTATAGTTTATAAAACTACTAAGCACAATCTGTAAAGCTATAACCATTGACATGCCAACTACTTTGCTTGTCTATCTATAAAAATATGACATGGAAAAAATGGGAAACTAAATAAGAGATGGCGATATAGTAGTTGTGTCATATTTATCTTATAAGCAGTAACATAAATCCTTTCTATTTCCACATAATCTTATGTAATTATGACTACTTGTACAGGGTCCTCATACTGAGTTTAGAGGGCATACCATAAACTAAAGCATTACCTAACAACTCTATAAGGGTTCACAAGTAAAAACCAAGAGTGGTTGACGTCCGAATAAGTTCTGAACTAACAATTGGTTAAGACGTGGAGTCTTAACCTATAGCGCCGCAGGTCGTGGGTTCGATTCCCAAACAGGACATGTATTTGTGTGCATGAACATGTCTGTATGTCCTGAGTCTGGGTGTAATTATGTATATTAAGTATGTATTTACAAACAAAAAGTAGTATATGTATTATATCAGTTATCTGGTTTCCATAGTACAAGCTTTGCTTAGTTTGGGATCAGATGACCGTGTGTGAGAAATGTCCCAGTATATTTATTATTATTATTATTATTAACTCCAGTGCCATTACACTGACTTCAGAGAAAAGAAAGTAAGTACGTAAGAAAACACCCACAGCAGATAATAATTTGGCCATCATTTCTTATGAAACAACATAGTTTTAATGTTATTGGTGTTGGTCGGTTTTGTGATTGAAAGGATTGTCTTGACTTTAATATATACTGTGCCGAATCTTGGATGAAATTGTGTAATAGATATGCAGGATTGCCTCTTGGATACCTCAACTACTCATTGCTCTGAATAAAAATAGTTTCCCTAAAATGTATTATACTAGATAGATAATATTATGGTGAGAAAATAATACTAAGATACTTACTACATATTCTTTTAATCCGCGGCCAGTTCAGAAAATGTTCAAAGCTACAATCATAAGAACGTTGTCTGGTGGGCAGGTGTCACGAACTCTCAAACTTTCATTCTAGTTTGTCACTTTGAGACAAAAGTTTGACCCACCACTTGAAGCGGTTCGACTGCTAACTTTTAATGATTACATAACAAAGTTCCACCTTTCACGGCAGTAAGCCCCTTTTCATTTTATGACTGATGTCTATTACGGTTATATTTTTATCTGTTTACGGTAGAAGTACGAGCCGAGGTAATTTTAAAGTAGCCGTTCTACGGCTGTTTGTAACAATAACCTGTTCTAGTTTTATATTATTTTGTAAGCCTCCTCATAAAATTGTAATTAATAAACAATGTTGTATGTTTAAAATTAAATAAAGAATATGAGTAGGTACCTATATTCAAGATACAAATCACCAACTAACAACTTTGTAAAAATCAAAGCACGTCAAGCAAACAACCTAGTTAACTCCTAGAACGACATTTTCATAGTTCTCATTATGGCCGGCCAAAGTAACGACCTTTTTATTACCGCCAACTCACTTAAGTCAACTCACATAGTTTATTAACAATCCATCACAATACTTTACTGAGTCGTATAAGCAACTCTTGAACGGACCAAAGATCTAGGCGTAAGGTTAAAACACGCTGTTAAGCTGATAATTCTGGTAAAGCAATCATCTTTATTTTTATTGTTCATCCCCTGTAACGTGCCAAGGAAGTCTGAAAGCCAAATGAACATACATTTGCATAAAATGTTAAACAATAGCTACAGCTCATTTTTTAAGATATCAAAACAATTCGTTTTTCCCACAGATGTGATTAAATGTTATTTCATTAAATAACATTTAAGAGAGGTAGAGCATAGCGTTTATTCGCTCAAAGAGCAGCTCGACTGGGGAAGTACCTCCACCTTACAGAATACCGCAGCCAAATAACTTTATGTTGTGTAAAGTTGTGTTCCTGCGCGTGAGTAAGGTAAGTGAGGTCGCCAGAGCTCATAGGGGAGGGGGGAAAGGTCGGTACCGCGTGAGCGATGCTTCTTGCAAGCGTCCTTATGGCTACGGTAACCGCTTACCATCAGGTGGGCCGTATGCTTGTTTACCGACTAAGTTGTATAAAAAAAAAGTCTTGTTTATAATGCTATGACGATTAAGATCTCCTACAATGAGCTTGAGATTTCAATGAAGGAAAACATCGAGGAAAGCCATAGTTATAATATTATAAGAAGGCCTGTATGGTTACGTATCACCCGCCAAGATTAAATTCTGTCGTCAAACACCTACAGGTGTGTTTTTTCTGTTGCGTTTACCATCTGGAGCAAACACTTGCCTTTAAATTGAAAATAAAGCTCTTCTAGAAAGATAACCAACACCTATCTCGCCCAGATATATACGACGATACCCACGACATAACCTGAATACTTGTAGTAGATATATTAGAGCTACGTGTTGTGAAGTAAATTACAAACACAAATACAAATAACCACCCCACTGTTGTGTAAACTGTGTTACTTTGAATTAGGGTCTGGACAAACAAATAGACGGTCAAGGTAAATTGCCCCTGTGCTTTATTATTACAGTTACTCCAAAATGTTTAGATGTGCCTACCGTCTTATGTTTCTTAAATTATTATTTTCCTATCAATTTTGCATTTTATTGAGTCTGTTGGAATTTGATCAATCGTTTTTTTCTTACGTCGTTCTAAAGTAATTTTATTTGGTGGATGTATTTTTTTACGTTTGTTTGAGAAATAGTGAATGTTTCGCCAAATGTTATGTTTTACTTTGAGTTACACAATTCTAGCCATTTAATTATTTTCTCTTCCAAATGCAATTATTAATCCTTCTTTAACTATGTTTTTTACATAGACATAAGTTTTTTATAATTTCATTTGTCATAGTATTCAATAAAGAAACTTGTGTTGACTAAAAAGACGGTTATCTTGCTTTTAATAATCTTGACTTATCTTCAGGCAAAATCAATGTATGGTCTTCTTTATTTAGGTTCAAGATTTTGTGGAGATCCTAAAACTTTTTAATGAGCAGAAGAAATATGAAGCATAATTATACTCAAACATAATTTTAACTAATATTATCATCACACAAAACTAATAACCCATTATAAAACTTCGATAAATGACCCATTAGGCTAACTTTTAATGGCAAATAGCAATAATAGAGTGTGTTAATGGAGTGCCATATTTGGCACCCTAGCTATATCTTAGAACCATTCCCGCCTAAGGTACTACGACCAACTCGGGTGGGCCAAAACTTAATTAAACTTTTAATGAGCCGAGCGATATATGTATTTTGTTATGCTCTTCTAGATTAGTAAAATAAATAAGAGAAGGGGCAGCCCTGAATTTGGGTTGCTTGGGATACTGCGTTATTTTGTATGCTTTGCTCTCCATTATGCTATTCAAAGCCTAAAGTTAACCAGGAATGCATATTTACAATTAGAATAATATATATTATTCACTCTTATATCGAGCAACTTTATTTACAACAAATATGTACAAAATACAATCTATATATTGAAAATTTCCTCAAGCCTGCCGCTGCTTCTGATTAACGGCAAGGTTCCCAGAAGGCTCGCAGCGTTTCCTCTTTGGATAGCCAAGCTGACGCGTTGGCGGAAAAAGCTCCCCGCCCGCTGGACTCGATCAATTTTGAAGACAAGGTTCGAGCAAAACGGCGAGCTTCGAACCCCCACGGTCCCAAGGCATAAAAATATAATTGGGTCCAATCGATGCATATTTTTTGAATTTTGAATTTTTTAAATAATTATTTTATCCTTAGAACATAATAGTGGGTATATCTTAGGACATCAGATAGTTGTGTTCGGCATTTCCTGATACGGGTACGCAGAATTTGTTACAATTCTCTTAAATCTAGATTGTTATTGAATCAATACCAAGCATAATGTGTTTCTGTTTTTAAAGTAGGTATACATATGATAAAAAATTATATGATTCACAAAGTTTGTTTATATGAAATGCATTTTCAATCCAATTATATTTTAGGTCAATGAAATAAAAATAATCATTTCTGTGAAAGAGATTTTTGCATCAAAAGCAATGTGAAATAAAAGTGCGAGTATATAAATTACTTTTTGAAAATACTTAACATGATAACTGTAATACAAAGAAAATTTAAAAATTTTACTTCACATTTTGTCTTCCAAAACCAGTATTGCTTACAACCATAGAGTAAGCATATTAATAGAGTCATAATGTAGCGTTAACAACATTTGTTTTTGTTTGTTGTTTTATTATAACCTTGTGCGTACATTAACTGACATATCGTATACACTAGTTGATCCTATCCTGATATTATTTTTCTCAATGGTTCACATGTTATTGAGAAACTTTTTCGTCTAGTATAAAAGATTCTTACGCAATTTAAACGTAAATCATTTTATAAGAAATATGTGTGTAATTACCGGTCTAAATGGTTGGCAACTGCCGTGGCGGAACCCTGGAACTTTGCCAATAACATACCTCCGGATTTATTTCCCCGGATAATAATCGAAATGTGATAATATAAGAATTAACAGTTTTAAACCGTGAATTAGTTGATGTTTTATGTAAAACTAGCTTCTGCTCGCGGCTTCGCCCGCATGGCCTACAGGAAACAAATGACAAATTTTTCTACAACAATAAAAGAAAACAAAACAACTTCATCCCGCTTCGAGTGTGGAATTATTAAAAACGCTGAGACACGTATAAATTAATCTTAAATTTTCAGCCTAACTAAACACAAAATTTGAAGACCCTAACATCGAAACTGACGGACTCTCATACAAACTTTCATCCCCTATTTTACCCCCTTAGGGGTGGAATTTCGAAAAACCCTTTCTTAGGGGATACCTACTCTTCACAAAGAATATATTCTCTAATATTAATGTATCTAGGACCTGCGGTTTAGGCTGTGCGTTGATATATCAGTCGGTCAGTCAGTCAATCAGTCAGTTAGGACTTTGAATTTTATATATATAGATACTGTAAGTAATAGACTTTTCGAATTTAGTGCACAAGATAGATTCAATTATATTCATAAGCATGTCTATCCTGGATCTTGGGTATAAGTAACTATACTAAGTATGTATAAGGTTGTCATATTTGTTGCAGCAATAATAGGTCAACAAGGATACTTAGGATATATCACAGCTTGAACAATCACGCGCTATTAATAAATACAACACCTAAAAAGATCCCACACGGGGGAAGCCAGAGCAGGATAACAGAAGGATAAAATAGACTTATCTAATAATAGTATTTCAGGTAAGATTAATAACTCTCAGTCCGGGAATGGTAGTAATTAATTTACTAGTCAATTATCCCGGTAATCCAGTTAGCTATTGACTAGGATTAATGCATAGTTATTAGCTTCAATAATATTTCGTATAATTAAATTCTAACTATGTGTTTGGCTGTCTAATATCGGTCTACAACACTTCAAGAAATTCAAGCTCTACGTTCAAAGCCAGGGAATGCATTTGGAATATGAGCAGGGTCAAATCCGCTACCTGCTTGGGGCGTTTGGAAGCAACGACATGCTCATGAAGATGGGTCTAACCGCGGCACCCATGTGCAGGTTGTGTGGGGAACATACGGAACGCACGGAGCATTTTCTGTGCACATGCGATGCACTGGCTGGTAAGCGAATGAGTCTCCTAGGGATTGGATATCTAAAACCAGAAGACTATAGGCTCATATCTCCTAGCCTCGTTGTAAAACTCATGAAAAGAGTTTTCGACGAGACTGGGCAGAAATAACTTATCTAGGGGACCACAATAGATCCCAGTGGGTCAAAGTGTCCGAGCTATTTCTCGGCCCCTCCCTCCACAAGATAAGATAATATGTGTTAGGGAAACTTTAAAAATATGATCAATACTTATTCCTATCCAATACTTTGTTCCATTGATTTGATTTTTGGATGTGTAATAATAGTTAAGTGCTCAAACATCTTAAAATCATTTGAATTATGCTTAGTGGTCAGTCTGTGATAAATATCTTTCTAGAAGGTCATTACCTCATCATCATTATAAATTTAATATGAATTAATAAATGAACTAGTCATTAGTTAGATACACTTCTGTCACAGTCTTCTGTTTAGAGTAAAATATCCCGGTGGCATTCAAAAGTACTAGATCTGTCTTTATATCTAAAGAGCTGACATCGTCCCAGGCGAAACGTGCGAACATAGGTACAAAACGTACCATTTAGAAGATAATAACCTCTGGGAATACTGGGGCTACCGGAATCAGTGCAAGTTGGCACCTGGCCAAGTTTCCGTACACAGTCGCAATGGCGGCGATGTTTCACATCAAAAACCGACGTGTTATTCTATTTGATAGTGGTATAGAAGCTGGAGGCAAATTCTGTATTTGTGTATTTAGACCACTAAGGTGGCAAACAAGATAGATAGATAGATAGATAGATAGATAGATAACGCTTTATTGTTACACCACATGAAAAAATAATAATACAAGAGCTTAAAAAATAAAGTGTTACAATGGGCGGCCTTATCACTAAAAGTGATCTCTACCAGGCAACCTTTGGATGGAGAGGATTTAAAATAAAGTGTAAAAACGGGGGTGTACAATATTATACAACCAAACAAACAAACAAAAAAAAAGTATAATGAATAACACAGTGAAATATTACTGGACATAATATATAATAAATAAATCTAATATAAACTAAAATATACATATTAATAAAATATATATGAATACATACTATCATAAAATACAATACAAATATAATGTAAACATAAATACAATACATGATAATATAAATAAACATAAATCAATAGCTAGAGGGACAGATAAAAGTTCTTGACCTGATCCTTAAAAATATTTACTGACTGCGCACGTCTGATTGAAATTGGTAAGGAGTTCCATAAACGAACCGCTTCAACAGTAAAAGATTTGTCGTAAAAAGTACTAGTATGAGCTGGCATTCTAAGAGCTAAGTTTACTGATGACCTAAGTGAGTGAGAACAGTGGAGGAAATCAAAGCGTTCCTTGAGGTAGCGCGGGGACGAGGGATTGAACAATATATTGTAAAGTAAGGAGAGTATATGAGTATTCCGGCGAAGTCTAATAGGAAGCCACTTGAGTTGAGAACGAAAATGGGAAACGTGATCATATTTGCGCAAGCCAAATATGAATCTAATACAGAAGTTTTGGAGTCGCTCAAGCTTATTTAGCTGGTCCACCGTGAGATCTAGATAGCAGGCGTCGGCATAGTCAAGAACGGGAAGCAGAAGAGTTTGAGCTAAGGCAATTTTAGTGGCAGTGGGAAGAAAAATACGTGACGCTGCAGACGCATACACTTTGCAACAAGTGGCTTGCAGCTGTGGGCCCCAAGTCATACAACGGTCCATTATGAGTCCTAGAATTTTGACCTTCTCACTGTACGGAATAATAATCCCATCTAGATTTACTTGAGGAAGCGAGAGCCAGTCTACCTTACACAAGCATACGGCCCGCCTGATGATAAGCAGTTACCGTAGCCTATGGACGCTTGCAACACCAGGGGTATCACTCGCGCGTTGCCGACCCTCGAAGAACCCCATGCTGTACTCCATGGGAAAAACCACGACGGGGAGTTTCCACAGTCTAAGCGTCCGCGGAAGAAAACTTCTTTGAACCCGCACAGTTGGAAACAATTCTGGTTTCAATGTGTGAGGATGGACTCCCGTCGATGGTGAGAGTTGCGATGGTGGAAAGTAGCCGTAGGCATCAAGTCGAATAATTCCTAGTCGAAAGTGCAAGTGGATTAATTATGTTGGGTTTCTGCAACAAATTCCAGAGCAGTGTCTAGAGATAAATATCATCCCAACATAATATACATCGGTTCTTATTCTATTTACCTCATGGTGATTGCGTTTCCAAATAATCATTTCCAGACTTTTCTTAAAGTATCTATCATTATGATCCATACTTTTAGATTTGTGTAAGTAGTAGTACCCCAAGTAAGCCAGGCTGTCTCGTAAA
This sequence comes from Achlya flavicornis, assembly GCA_947623365.1. Taxonomy (NCBI): domain Eukaryota; kingdom Metazoa; phylum Arthropoda; class Insecta; order Lepidoptera; family Drepanidae; genus Achlya; species Achlya flavicornis. The sequence continues at coordinate 3,261,163 of OX392473.1, read as the reverse complement.
TACTTGTATTTACATGGTATTACTACTATGTTTTTTTTTTGTATACTTCTTAGGTAGCAAACAAGTATGCGGCCCGCCTGATGGTAAGCGGTTACCGTAGCCTATGTACGCTTGCAACACCAGGGGCGTCACTCGCGCGTTGCCGACCATTCAGAAATCTCTTCACACCCTTTTTGAAGAACCCCATGCTGTACTCCATTGGGAAAACCACAGCAGGGGGCTCATTCCACAATCTGAGCGTACGCGGAAGTTAGCTCCTTTGAGACGGCACAGTTCGAAACAATTCTGCTTACTATGGTATTCATGTGATTCGGCTATTCATTTATGTGTGATCACACATACGTAGGAAATATAGTGCTTCACTTTCTTATAATGCGTTGCTCCGTCCTGATTTTTTATGCGTCCATGAGTAAGGTATACAAAATACTAAATATAAATGTTTAATCCCGAATGTATCCGTGTTCGTTATAACCATGGTAACTACCCGGTACTGTTCTAGTATTTTTAACCTAAACTAAAGTTTAAAATGATTAAAAATCAAATAAAGTTAGTATTATTCAACTTCTCCACCGGATGTAACTGTTAATTAATGGCTACTAACTATTAACGTCATAATTCCAATCGCACTAAAATATTGTTCCCAAACCAACAATCGTGGCAAAATGTGCAATACAATTAAGTGATCAGGTGTTGGCTGGGCAGAGCCAGCCGTGAGCTGGCACCAGGCCAAGCTTCGCATCGGATATACAATACAGTTTTCCAAAATTAGTGCCAAAACCACTATTGCATTGATAAATTATTAGATTTTGGGCTTGTTGGTAATAAATATACCAATTTTATGGATTTTCGGTTTCATATTACCATGATAATGCATGTTTTCGAAGTTGAATATGAATTGGTTAATGTTCCATATCTAGCAAAAAATATTTTTTTACAATCTACGACTACAAACTTATAATATTCGGGATTATACCTTTCATAAAACTGTGCGGTAATGTAAAGCAAAAAGCACTTGTGCGTAATAAGCTGCATTAAGAATTTAAGATACCAAAAATGGTGCAATAAATGTCACTTTACGAGCGAGTGTGTTGAAAATATGTTAATATGTTATTATTAATCAAATGAGAGCCTATAGATAGATAGATAATACTTTATTGTCACACAAAAAAGAAAAGAAAAAAATTCAAACAAAAGTTAAAAATAATAATGAAAGTGCTACAATGGGCGGCCTTATCACTAAAAGTGATCTCTACCAGCCTATACCTAAGCATGAAAGTCGATTTTTGCAAACAGAGCGTGTCTGCGTGCGCAATCATTACGCAGCCTGACCCGCCGCGTGATGTCGCATAATGTTACGACAAAGTTGGCGATCTTTTATAATTTGTGGAGATATCAGGTAAGCTGCTTGTCACTGAGGTAAAGAAGTCCAGCGTCACATTAGAAAAATGAATATGCAATAGCTATAGATTCACATTAAAATAAACACATTAACATTTAACTAAAGTGGTAATTCTTTGACAAAAATCTTCTCTTCATCTATCATAATTGTCATAATTAAAGTATTTTTCGGTAAATACAAAGTATCGCCGTGTTTTTTTGCATACATATAGGTACATTGTTTATGAGCCGGAGAGTGCCAAAATCACGGGAGCAAAGTAGAAAATAAAAGTTAAGTTTGACGGGCCAGTTGGCGCAGTTGGTTAAGACTCTGGTTAAGATTCCACCTATCCCGCCGCAGGTCGTGGGTTCGATTCCCACACAGGACATGTATTTGTGTGCATGAACATGCCTGTCCTGAGTCTGGGTGTAATTATCTATATTAGGTATGTATTTACAAACAAAAAAAAGTAGTATATGTATTATATCAGTTATCTGGTTTCCATAGTACAAGCTCTGCTTAGTATGGGAACAGTTAGCCGTGTGTGAGGAATTTCCCAGGATATTTATTTATTTTAAGCTGGGTTTTACTAGACTTGGCTTAAATCATCTCTTGTAATAACAACATAACTCTTGTAATAACATTTTGGTCTTCACGATACAGGCTTGGCCTAGTGTGAAGACCGCTGTAAATCATTAGTGTTTAAGTTCCTTCAACATCCCCATGTTTCAAATCAAGCTGTTTGTATATTAAATTTGTTGGTGTTGCAAATAAATATATTATTATTATTATTATAACACTGAAGTCATGTCAAGTCCCGACATGTGAAATTAAAATGCCCAACTATTCACTTCATTTGTTGAAGCTCACTAAGTCCGTCTGGCTCTCGAAGCAATCAGATATAAGTGTATATATTGATGCTTCAGACCTTCAGACATATTTTAGTTTGAGGTATGTGTGTATAGTTAGGTTGAGTTGACAAAAGATTCGAAGCATCTCGAATTGACACCTCTGCATGAATTTCCTTAATTATTCTAATTAAATCTAAGTAGGTACCTCGGCATCATAGGCCAATAATCTTAAATACTAATAAATAATTACCCAATATCCAGTAAAACAGTGGAAAAAACTCTCACAACAGTTAAAAAGTCCCGAAACGAGCGGAAAAATGGCGTCCTAATAATAAAAAAAACCGGCCAAGTGCGAGTCAGACTCGCGCACCGAGGGTTCCGTACAAACCTGTAGGTATATAAGTAAATGGTAGTATAGACCTGAGTATTTGATATTAATTTCAATTTATGACCAATTAAAAAAAACTACTTACTAGATCTCGTTCAAACCAATTTTCAGTGGAAGTTTGCACCGTAATGTACATCATATATTTTTTATAGATTTATCATTCTCTTATTTTAGAAGTTACAGGGGGGGGGGACACACATTTTACCACTTTGGAAGTGTCTCTCGCGCAAACTATTCAGTTTAGAAAAAAATGATATTAGAAACCTCAATATCATTTTTGAAGACCTATCCATAGACACCCCACACTTATGGGTTTGATGAAAAAAAAAATTGAGTTTGAGTTAAGTATGGGGAACCCCCAAAATTTATTGTTTTTTTTCTATTTTTGTGTAAAAATCTTAATGCGGTTCACAGAATACATCTACTTACCAAGTTTCAACATTATAGTTCTTATAGTTTCGGAAATAAATGGCTGTGACATACACGGACAGACAGACAGACATGACGAATCTATAAGGGTTCCGTTTTTTGCCATTTGGCTACGGAACCCTAAAAAAATGAGTGTTTGGAACATAATGTATCTGCTCACCTTAAATTGACTGACCCTCTCTCGGAATGACCGCTCCACTCTCGAACGTGTCCACTGCTCTCGATATTGCAAGCTATTTTTGGATTACATGATATGAAACGTACATTTGTCAATAACGTTAAAATCATAATAGGTATCATTGGCTAAAATAAATACATAATGCAAAAGCGTCGCAGGCAAGTTGTGTGTAAATGTAGCATGAATTTAAATACAAATGGTGAAGGTTTGACGGGCCAGTTGGCGCAGTTGGTTAAGACGTGGAGTCTTAACCTATAGCGCCGCAGGTCGTGGGTTCGATTCCCACACAGGACATGCATTTGTGTGCATGAACATGTCTGTATGTCCTGAGTCTGGGTGTAATTATGTATATTAAGTATGTATTTACAAACAAAAAGTAGTATATGTATTATATCAGTTATCGGGATTCATAGTACAAGCTTTGCTTAGTTTGGGATTAGATGACCGTGTGTAAGGAATGTCCCAGGATATTTATTTATTTATTTATTTATTTTTACACATTTTTTTTTTCAATAATATCTAATTGTAGCTCTGCATGGCACTTTTGTATCAATATGTTATGTATGTTTTAATTGAGAACAATCTCACTTGTAACTTATTTAAGATCCTTTCTACATAATATTATAAACGCGAAAGTTTGTGAGGTAGGATTTATGGATATTTGCTACTACAAAAACGACTGAATAAATTATTTATGATACTAGTCTTTGTTGTGAAAATCCATGACGAAGCCTTTGCTATAATCATTAGAGGCTGAAGATAACGTTATTATTATGATTATAACGACCGTTTTTTCGCATTGATCAAATGAGTGGACTAAATAAAATCCAATTCTATTAATATGATAAATGTTTAAAAAACACACTTAACACTTTGTTTCTCGCGAGGGACGCGCGTCGTAATAACAATTAATGTCATTGTTGTTTTTTTTGCCGCGATCCATATGAATGCTTCCTTTCACTCAAAAACGTCACGGTATACAATCTATAACATCCATGGTATCTTTATTTACAACAAATATGTACAAAATACAATCTATATATAGAAAATTTCCTCAAGCCTGCCGCTGCTTCCGATTAACGGCAAGGTTCCAAGAAGGCTGGCAGCTTTTCCTCTTTGGATAGCCAAGCTGACGCGTTAGCGGAAAAAGCTCCCTGCCCGCTGGGTCTCCGGAGGTCTCGATCAATTTTGATGACATGGTATTTAATTTAAACCAGGCAAATTAATCGCAAGCAAAACATAACTTAAATCCCAAACAGTAAACTAAAATAAAACTACCTACAAAAGCTTAAAGTCTGTTAACGCAACAAACAATGTTTAATTCCAAACAATATTTACGGTGAAGGTATTAACCCCATTGGTGTTTATATGATCGCGTGACTAAAGTGAGATCTAGCTGAGGCCCCCCCACTTAGCCAATTATCGGGGTCGACGTGTAGAGTTGGCCTCTGATGGTTCAATTATTTACTTCACAAATAATAATTGGCGTGGCGACATTTTTCCAATTGTTTTGTCTACTGTTACTTTTAAATGATTTCATATATTTATTCAACAGATACATTTAAAACTAAACTTATACTTACTTCATACTGTTACTTGTAGTATTTTCTTCCTAAACATATTTTTATTAAGACTTGTAGTTCAAAAGGCAAATTATAAGGTATTTGAATTATTATTGTTATTTTTTATGGTGGTGCACGCGTGTATACCGACGAACAGTGAGTGAAATGTTTCGGAAGCCGGGCGGCGCCCGCGGCGGCGGCGGCGGCGGCGGGCGTGTCCAGTCGTTGTCGTTTGCTTGTGTCACTGAATGACAGCGGATGTGACGTACCAGTTTTATAATTATTTGTAACCTTTTTCTCTTCTGAATAATATTTACTTTTAAGTATTAATTTTAACAGGCACACACTAATATATATTTATTTTATTTTATTGTTTACAATTTTTAGCTTTTCTCATTCGTGTACTTACGACCGTGACATCACTAAGGGCGCCAGCTGAAAATCAGCGCTGCTGACTGTAGTCAGTAGCACTATGCTGAGCTGTGTCCTATTTGACGGCACAGACCTACTGGTTTATTTTTAATTTAAATTTTGTTATGTTAATTAATTATTTTATTATTATTTTATTCAATTTCATCTTTACAGACATATTATGTTAGTAAAAAAAGACTTATGAAATATGTTAGTGATGAGAAGAAGAATACAGTCATACTTAAATAAAAATAAAAACTAAGTCACCCCTACAACATGGGCGCTGACCCAGTGCCTTAATAGAGGACAGTCCGGTTTTACACTTGTCGCTTTCAGGATGCTATTGGGACTACACCAAACCCTGTGCATCATGGAGGCTATCCTTTTTCGGATTATGGCATGAAAGCCGTCGACACGTGCCTCCGCAAACATACCTGATGCACTGCAATGGCGACGGAGCCCCATCAGCATCCTGAAAGCGTTATTATACTGGACGCGCAGAGAGTTGAAGGCTCTTTGCGTGTAATTGGTCCACAGACTGCACGTATAAAATGACTGGCAGTAAGCCCGGAAAAGTGTAACTTTCACATCCCTCGTGCAGCGTGCAAACCTGCGAGCCAACATGTTACATCGAACCGTCAGCCCTCTGCGTTCCCTCTCTATATCATAGTCGTCAGTTAAATCCTCAGTCAAGATATGACCCAGATATTTAAACTGACGAACTTGTTTGAGTGCCACCCCACCTAGCGTAACGGGTGGAACACAACCAGGACTCTTAGGACCCGCTCTAAACACCATCAGCTCACTCTTTCCAACATTATACACAAGACCATGAGACTCCGCATATTTCTCACACACTGACAGCAGTTTTCTGACAGCACCTATCGTCGGGCCCAGCAACACCATGTCATCTGCGTAACTAATGTTATTAACCATTACACCATCAATGGAACATCCCACTCCGGTGTTACTGAGCTCGACGATCAGCTGATTTACATAAATGTTGAAAAGAGTGGGCGAGGTCAATCCCCCCTGCCGCACACCACACTCTAGGCTATACTCATCAGATACAGATCCAGACCACCTCACACAGTTGATCTGGTTTTTATACCAATATTGAAGGAGATTTATCAGCTCATCAGGGAAGTTCATCTCACGAAGCTTTAACCACAATAGATCATACGATACCAGATCAAACGCCTTAGAAAGGTCCAGAAAGACTGCATATATAGGTGTTTTCCTATCTGTGTAGTACCTGACGGTCCGCTTGAGCGCCAGTATAGCATTCTCAGTTGATAGCCCAGCCCTGAACCCGAACTGGGCATCATGTAGCTGTACCTGTTTACTAAGGTGCCGCTCAAGCAAACCATCAAGCACCTTTGCTATGATTGTTGCCAATAAAAAATCGTTATTTATTTCGCACAGCGCGGCATAGTTCGCGAGAAAAAGGATTCAGATATTGTTGGATTAGAAACGGTACCATTTACATCCGTAAACAGGACGGAAACCCGGCAATCACTATCAAAAATGAGCAAGACCTACACCGTCACCTTGACTCCGTCGTCGTCTCCTAATCGTCGCGCATTCCGCATACCCTCCTTTACAAATTATAATTGTTTTTTCTTAAATATTTTATTATCACTTGCTGTACTCGGCATTTGTTTCAACAGTTATTATTATGTTATTTTTTTTGGTATGTTACGTGTAATAATTAAAAGATTAACATTAGTCATTAGTTATTTTACATACGGACACGGAATGCTTTACACAGGAATACACACACTACTACAATATTTTCACTTACACAAACAATCACAACACATCCACGCAACTTTAAAGGGTACAAACAATAATCTTAAGTTCAGAGATACAAGCTATACATCTTATAACAATACATTTCACTTAATGACAGTCCGGTTGTTATCTAAACTAAATTCTTCATTCTTACACTACAAACATGGTTTCACCTAATGTATCTGAAGATATAGACGAAATCGTTTCTATAAACTGTCATAACTTCGAGTCTTTAGAGTCTTGTGGAAAATTTTTTGCATCTCAAAAGTGCAAACTTAAGGTTCTATCTCTGAACATAAGAAGCATACAGCGTAACTTTGATGATTTTTCAGTGGCACTGAGCCGTATTAGCACTGATGTCGATGTTATAGTGCTGACTGAGTGTTGGCTGTCTGAGGCAATGATAATAGACCACATACCTGGGTACCACAGTTTTCGCTCATCGTTACAAATCAATAAAAATGGCGGGATTGTTGTTTATGTCAAAAAACAGTATAAAACAAATATCTTAAATGATTCTATCACTGATGCTGATAGCCTACTTTTGAACATAAATAATGACACGGTAATATTAGGAATCTACAGGTCACCCTCATTCCCGAACGTCGAGCCATTCCTTAACTCGTTAGACAGCGTACTCAATGGCTTTAGTCATAGGCAAAACGTAATAGTCATTGGCGATATAAATATTGACATATGCAACACTTCAAACTGTCAATCTTCGGACTACATGTGTCTCATGGCCACTCACAGCTTCTTACCGGCTATTACAAAGCCCACCAGAGAGCTGGCATGCTTAGACCACATTTTTATAAAATCAAGACATGACTGTTTTGGTGCAGTCTGTAAAGCTTCCATAACCGATCACGATATTGTAATGCTGGGGCTAGGTAATGGCAATAATAACAATAAAATTGAGAATCGTTGGCGGATGAAAACTGATATTGACAAGGCTGCAAATGAAATTAAATCAATCAATTGGTGTAGTGTTATGAACGATCACGATACAGATAATGCAGTAAAGTCCTTTTATGAATTAATCAATACAATTATTATTAGACACACCCGTAGAGTCAGAATTGGCCGCAAATTAGTGTGCATGAAGCCTTGGGTTACTCCAGGTCTCATTAAGTGCATGCGCCACCGGGATAAACTTCACCGTGAATCGAGATTACACCCTGATGATGCAGAGCGTCGCCATATTTATTCTAGATACAGGAATTTCTGCAACAAGCTCATAAAGAAATTAAAATCCGAATACAACAGAAATCTTATCTTAGAGAACAACGGAGACCCTAAATCGCTTTGGAAAACCATCAAAATTATATGTCAGTCCTCTAATAATACAAATGACTCCTTTGAGCTTTTGAATAGTTGTGGCAATGTCAAAGCATCTATAGATAGCTGTAACCAACATTTTGCTTCAGCTGGGGAGAAACTGGCAAATAAAATTATTACTAAAATTAAACAATCAGAAGCTTCTTTAATAAAAAATTACAAATCTCGTCACTCCATATTAGATTCTTTCTTTCTATATCCCACTGACTCTAATGAAATTATAAGTATCATCTCCAAACTAAAAAATAACGGTGCACCTGGCATGGATAATATAACTACCTCCCTAATTAAAAAATCATCACAATCATTAGCAACTCCACTGTCACATATATTTAATATAAGCCTCAAGTCTGGTACTTTCCCTGAATGTTGGAGGGTTGCTGCGGTGTCTCCTATTCACAAGTGTGGCCCTAAACATCTACCCGACAACTATAGACCTATTGCTTTGCTAAGCATAATATCTAAAGTCCTCGAAAAGATTGTTAGCAACAGGTTAGTTCCATTCTTAGAGAAAAACTCACTTATATCAGGACGCCAATTCGGTTTTAGGAAGGGCTTGTCAACGGAAGACGCTGCAACTCTACTTTCTAATACAGTATCCTCTCATATTGACAATGGTGACTGTTGCATCGGCGTCTTTATCGATCTAGCCAAAGCTTTCGATACGATTTCGGTCGGATTGCTCATCAAAAAGCTTGAAGCTGCGGGAGTACGAGGTTCAGCTCTGAATTGGTTTGCTAGTTACCTAGAAAACCGTAAGCAATGCGTCAAAATTCAAGGTAACTATAGTAATCACGCAATCATAGACTTCGGTGTTCCACAAGGTAGCATCCTTGGCCCATCGCTTTTTCTTCTGTATATTAACGATATTTTGAACATTCCCTTAGAAAATGCAGACATAATAGCTTATGCAGACGACACGGCCCTGGTGTTTCATGGGAAAACATGGGAACAGGCCTATCATTCCGCCCAAGTTGGTCTGTCCTTAGTCCAAGAAGCACTCGATAGGAACCTTCTGACATTAAATGTACAAAAGACAAAATATATAGCCTTCTCTAAAACCAATGTTAATAGTCCCTGCCTCGGTCTAGTTCTGAAAATTCATGAAACAAGTTGTAATAGTCCAAATCAGTCTGTATGCAGATGTGATCACATAAATCGCGTCACTTCCATCAAATATCTGGGATTGGTAATAGACGAAAACCTAAATTACAAAGAACAAATTAAATCTTTGGCCGGTAGAGTGAGGCGTCTAATCTACATTATGATAAGATTGCGAGATTGCACCCCCCGTGACATTCTAAGACAGGTATACCTGGCCTTATGCCAATCTATTATCCAGTACTGCATACCAGTATGGGGAAGCGCGGGAAAGTCTCATCTGATCCAGCTGGAGCGGGCGCAACGCGCGCTCATAAAAGTTATTCTGAAAAAGCCCTTCCGCTTTCCCACTGACGACCTATATAAGACTTTCAAGGTTCTACGTGTACGGCAGCTATTTGTTTTGTCCGCTGTTGTAAAAACCCACTGTAGTATAAAGCTGCATCCAGAATACGACAGGTTTAAGGATAGAAGAGTGTATAGAGTCCCAGAACCAAATGTCACATCCCAAATGGCTGTCCGTAGTCCCCATTATTCTCTCCCTCACACTTACAACAAGGTATGCAACTCGTGTAATATTAAAAATAGCACAACCTTCAGTTGTCGAAATATCGTCAAAGAATGGCTCCTAACACTCTCTTACGATGAAACAGAAAATCTGATATGATGACTAGAACCACGATTGCCACAGAACTTACCCATAGCTCTGTACTCGCACTCAAACCCATGTCTCACCGACACATAGCTGATACACAAACCCTTACATACATACCCTCACACACACAAACACACCCCCCCTCCCACAACTCTCACACAACACATCCCAAACCCTCACTCACCCCATCTCATTACACAACCATTATCATAGATTCTTCATTCCTGCCCGTTTTTTAATTATTATTTTTTTATACATAATTTTGTTCATTTTTTTTTTTTTTTTTTTTTCTTTTTGCATTATAATTTACTGGTTATTTTATTGTCAAAATTTCAAAAACCTCACTGTTTTGTTTGTTATATTCGTAACTAAAAATATCGCACTCTAAGTCCCAAGATACAAGCATGTTCTCATGCTTAGTTTGGGCCTTGCCAGTAACTTGTGACAACTCTCCTGTTTCTCTGTATGTTATTGTTTTTATAAATTGTAAATCTTTTGTGGCAATAAACATTTATTATTATTATTATTATTATAATGAGATTGGTCTATAATTAAACTTGTCTGAGACATCCCCAGTTCTGTTCTTTACAACAGGCACTACAATGGTCCTCAACATATTTGCTGGCAAGTAGGAGTGACGAAAGCAAAGTGTGAAAAGCATACCCAATACCCGGCACAGATGTGGCCCTGCATGCAACAGGTGCTCGAGACTGAGACCGTCATGTCCTGGGGATCGGCCCCGCTTCATACCTCTAACTACAGACTGCACCTCTTTCGCTGTTATTCGAGGCTGCAAGCCCGCCGAGCCAGCGCTAAAAACCCGTTGCATGGATGGTAGGAAAGAGCTAACTCTAAACTGATTTTGGAATAGGTTGGCGATATCCCTGTGCTCCGTCACTCCCCCCACCTCAGCAGGAAGACTCAGCTTTGGGTTCAAACTATTTGTCTTTTTTCAAAATTTACCAAATTCTTTTTCTTTATGATGTGATGCCATAAGATCCATTTTGATTTGCTCTTTATTATTTTGACAGTATTTGAGCTTATTAATGTGTTCGTCAAATAAATGAGTTTCTTCTTCTTTCTTCAAAAAGTGTTTGAAGCTCGACCATCTTTATAATATCTAAAATTCTACTGTATGTGTGTATATCACTGAATTCCTCCTAAACGACTGGAAGAAATCAGACCAGCAGATGGCGTTGCAGTCGATAATATAACCTAGATACCGAATGCAGCACCATCTGCCGGGCTGATTTGTTAATCTAAACCTATATATCTAAATCTATATAAATGAAAAGAAATAAACTAAATGAAAAAATCGTTGTCAGAGGGCAACGTTCCCAGAATGCTGGCGGCATTGCCACATTGAATGGCAATGCTGATTCTCTGACCGAGGTATATGCCAGCATTCTGGTCACGAGATGCTTCGACCAGGCGTTTAGATATTTCGCGAAAAAGATGGTGAGTGCTCGGCCCCCACGGACCCAGAGTTTCAACCCCAAACGGCTCAAATATGTAACTCGTATCTATATTACTATATTTGCGCCGCTTGAGTTTCTCTGCTGACGTTTTTAAATATATCCTAAAGTACAAACGTAGAAGTATATAATTTGAAATACTTTCTATTCTATTCTGTGCTCAATTCACCCACATTTCACGTCGGTTCAATCCAAAGTTTGGTCCCATTATCACCAAAACGCCAATACTTACAAACGTTGAACGTAGGAATGCAATCGAAAACGCGATCGAAAGCGGTGGCTTTCCGAATAGTTGGAGTTCGGTTTTAACAGGGTTACATCGAGAAATCTGGTTAAGTGTGGACTATCAGTGAAAATAGACTAGAATTTAATTCATGAATGCGGTATGAAATTGGCAGGATTCTTTTAAAACTACAAAGTTTTTTTTAAACTTTTTGGTTGATACGAAAAGTCAATTTATAAATTTAAAAAAATATGCCGGTTTGCAGACCTCCTAGGCGGCTTGAAAAGTCAAACAGTAGATTGACCACTAGACTACCTCCGCTCAGCAGTGAGACGTTATAGGCTGATGATGATGATGATGCCGGAAAAGAAATCCTTTAAAAAATAACGGCATTAATATAAACCAAGTAATTTTTAAAAGGTAACGGAATGGTTAAAATATCTTTTAAATATTTTTGGCTCATCACATTTGGTAAATTCATAGAATTAGTCAGTATTTAAAGGTTACTAACACAAAATAATTAATGAAATGAACTTTATTACATTATCGTCATATTTCAAACATTAAACAAGTAAAAATTCTGTTGTACAGAGTACTTATTCTACCATGAACATCGACGCCGCAAAGACTTGGATTCCTTTGATTAATTAGTTTCATGAATCCGACTCACCAATGTTATAAAACTGTGCGGTTGAACAATTTTGATGAATGGCCTTACCCCATCAATTCTTGGGGAAGTTGTTTAATTAAAATCAAAATTGCGTTTTAACGAAGTGCAAAGCGGTAACTAGTCAATCTTCAAGTTGTTGGTACGTTCTTTGCTTTGTTTGTTTATTCATCTGAAATATATTTTTCCCATAAATTTACAGTGCCAAAACAGTATAGAACAAATAACCCTATTAATTAAAACTATAGAGGGAAATCTCAATGAAACTGACGCGATGGACCAACTTTTGTACCCACAAATTTGTCGTGAGCGAAATAAACAAAGCCTGCAACGATACAACCACGAGTTGCCGCTATGAATATAAACAGTTAAATTAGGAGTGGGCCAGACTATTTAGCCACGTAATATGAAATACAGCAGACGCGGCTAATTTAATTACACTCGCAAAATGTCGGACGAGGTCGCTACTTTTTTTGCCTGCTTTTAAACAGAAGTTTTGAATTACGACTTTAAAAGGTAGTTTACAAGGTGATTTAAAGAAACAGGATTCATGTTACCTGACTTAAAATGAATGAATTCCCGTTGGCTAGCCAAGGGACGCGCGGTGCTTCTCTTAACTACCTAGAATCACAATAAAAACACAATCCGGTCAAATTATATCCCGCAGGAATAAATTATGACGAATAAATTATGACAATCTCTCTCCTGGAAAAAGTTTAAAGTTAGACTGAAATGCTATATGAACAATATATTTTCATAGCTTTAATCTCAACCCACGAAAGCCGTGGCAATCTTTGTTATATTAGCCTCAAGCTATTGTATGTGTACTACACATTTTGGATAAATCCTAGTTCGTTTGAGTGTTTGTTACTAAATCCAGCTGAATTATATCCCACCGGAATAAATTATGAGGGCGGGCCATTCGCTCTCAAGAGTACGGGTAAAGTTTAATTAAGCTGCATTTCGACTGAAATGGGTTCCCTTTTCAAATTTAGAGGCAACTCCGTAGAGTCAAATGATGCCCAACTTTATATTAAGCCAGTTCTGAAATTCTAGACGTTTTGCGGATCGCTCGTACAAAAATGCGGTGGGTAGCCGAAGGTTTGCGGGGTTTGGTAAATTTATGAAAATGGATTAATTTTTAATCGTACTAAAACGAGAGAGGTAGAGCATAGCGTGTATTCGCTCAAAGAGCAGCTCGACTTCCAAAATAACACAGCCAAATAACTTTATATTGCGTAAAGTTGTATTCCTGCGCGTGAGTAAGTTCGCCAGAGCTCGTAGGGGAGGGGGGATTGGTCGGTAACGCGTGAGCGATGCTTCTTTCTTGTGTTGCAAGCGTCCATATGGCTACGGTGACCGCTTACCATTAGGCGGGCCGTATGCTTATTTGCCGACTTAGTTGTATAAAAAAAATGATAATAAAATTGTAGTTAATGTAAAATAGAGTATTTATTTGTATTTTTATGGGCTCGAAGTTGGTTCGAAAAAAGTTTTTTTTTCTGATTTCGGTAACTGCCTGAGTTCTAATTTAAATACGTATTGCTCAACCAACACGCAAGCATGATGTGGTACAAAAAGCTATCAAAGCTAATTGTGTGCCAACGAACAGAAAATTTCGATGGAGATCAAGATTAGGTATGCTCGATAAGGGCCCATTACCGTGAGTGGAGTGCTACAATAAAAAAGTTTGTGGCATACGAAGCCAATATATTTAACAAGGTTTTCATGATTTGGGATCTATATTTGGACGAGGAAAACGGAATTTCTGCTTAAAAATAATGAATTCTTTATTGAGTTGGTTCAAAGTAGGTGATCTTAATACTAAATTAATACCATCGTATTAAGCCCAAGGATGCTAACTGCTGAACATGGCCTATGTTCAGCAGTTAGCATCTCCATTGATTTCCATTACGAAAAGATTTGGGGTTCTTATATCCAGTGGCATCCAGCAACACTGACCAGTTCGTCAGTCCACCTTATGACAGGTCGTTCTGCTCGGCGCTTTTCAGTACGTGATCGTCACTCGAGAACCTTTCTTCATCCCCCCCACCCCCACTTCATCTTATTGTCTCTAAAAATAGTTTTCCGTATTTTTTGTTCTTCTACAAATACCCTCGTTCTGGATTCGCGTAGAGAAATTCCGAGCATAGCTCGTTCGATAGCATGAATTAAAGTACTTTTTAATAAAAAAAGGTTTTTTAAACCCTCTCTGTTGTGTGAAATTGTCAAAAGAACATTAATAAAAGGAGCGGACCGAATAAACTAAACACCCAATAGTTACGCGTCGATAACACAGTGAAAACTATGGGTAGGTAACGAAGCAATGATATTAAATACCAAAACAGCTGAAAATAGGATTAATGAACTTTGATAATACCACATAGTAAATAATATCCACACACATACCCACACATACACAAACACGCATTTTTCTTTTGTTTAAATTTTACCTTTTATTATTTTTATATTCCTATTGTTTGTTTGGAACCTAATAGATGTATGTAACGGAGGAGGGCGTTGGTGTCTGCGACACAGTTTTTCAAACTTCTGCAGACACCTTCGTTGTTGTTTAATTATTGTACCTTTTGTGTTGTTCCAAATAAATATATTTGATATTTGATATACTAAGTACATAATACTAATCAAAAATATACATATAATCGCAAGTACGATTATATATACCTAAATGAATTTTATTTTAGTATTGCGTGATTGTTACGTGGGTTTCGATAACTTTACACGATAACGTTATCAGTTCGATAATAACCGTTATTTTTAAGAAATAACCAGTTGGCAGTTATACAGTATTAAATTAGTTTATTAGCTTTGATTTCAAATATTGGATGTGGTTCGAGTTCTTGAGTATTTGGAGTACACAAGTATATTCGACGAAGCTCCAGCTATCGTAATTTTTTTAAATCTAAAATACTTAGATTTCTAGAACTATGTACGATGATGTAAAAATAAAAATATAACTTGTTCCGATAAAGAATGATTATGATATTATCTCGGTATCCGACGTCACTACCATTGAGCTGTCATCGCCTTAATCGTGGTGTAGCGTGATAAGCCGTTCTTAATCGATCGGCAAAATTAAGCTACCACCGTTGTGGCCTGGATGGGCGACCGCCTAGTGGTATTTCACATCGAGTGTTTCCGTGCTTCGGAAGGCCGTTGGTCCTGGTTATCACTTAATTGTGAGTCGTTAAGCTAGTTAGAGGCCTCCTAGGCGGCTTGAAAAATTCCAACAGTAGGTTGACCACTAGCCTACCTCAACCAATCCGCAGTGGGCATGCGTGGTGGAGTATCTGCCCATTCCCTTTCACCCTCATTTGTGAAAGGAGGCCTGTGCTCAGCAGTGGGACATTATAGGCTGATGATGATGATCCTAATTAATCATAACTAATATTATAAATGCGAAAGTGAGTTTGTCTGTTTGTTTCATACGCCTTCTCGCCTCAACCACTCAACGGATCATCACGAAATTTAGCATGCAGATAGCCTTATGGAGAACGACATAGGCTTTTATCCCGGGAACGTGGGTAAAACCACGGGAAACAGCTAGTTTATTAATATTTTTAAAATGCACTTAGGCTTTAAATTAGTATCGCACCCAACATTGCTTTCCACATAACCATCCCCAACAAGGTCATCCCCACAAAAATATACATTTATTTCCTTTCGTCCCCTCTCGCAGTTTCCTGCTTTGCTCCCCGCCTAGATAAAAGTTAATGGGCCAACTGACCGCGAATTATTCCACTGGCGAGGCATGTTTTTTGGTATCTCACTGTGTAAATGTTTCAATAATTTAAACCTATTTTCAACCATACAAACTTATTTTCTGCTTTGCTTAAAATATTCACATTATTGTTTCTAATGGAAGACGATAATGTTTGTGTAAAATATATTAAAAAAAAGCGACGCCTGCAAACTACGACAATATAAGTACATAAAAATAAAATACAGACGTTACGGATGGATGGACGTAGTGTAACCTTGATATAAAGATCCCGAAAATTCTCTGAGTACGAAACTTGAAATATGGTACCTAAGTTACTTTGAGTTTATTACAACTGTTTTAGACGTGAAAGTGAGAGCTCTAAATTATATTTTCAGTTGAGAACAAGTGTAACGAGAATTTCTCTTTAATTAAAATTGTATTTCACGGGTGTTTCACTTTCGAAGACGAGGAAAGGGCATTAGTTACTTTTCTACAAACGCTATTTTGTTATAGGCTAAATAAAGCTGTACATAAAATATAATTTATAAACATCGATGTGTTAAATTTGATATCTTCAGCAATTCATTTCATATTTTTCTCTTTGCTTGATTTTAAATATACTCGTTGTAAATATAATTTCAAAGACAGACGTCTCTATCAACTATAACAATATAAAACATTGTATGAAGCTCGATTGTAAATACATGAAATCCCATCATCTGTATTCACGTAAAAAGGGCCTACTTAAGTGGCCTACTTGCGGACACAAGAGCCCCAAACAATTATTAATTAATTATTATTAAACTATCATTATTTATCAGCAATATTTCTTAGGTAATATATATTAATTTAAATCATAGCAAGGCATATCACGATATATTTTTAATACTAATCTTTGAGTGATATAATATGTATATTTCTGTTACTTGGCCAACCTGCACTGTAATTTATATTACAGCTCGGCATATTAATATATATATTAGCTACGCATATGATGGGCTTAAATATTTGTTTCCATTACCAATGACAAAACCTACTTTATAAAATATCATTAATATCTATACAGGTCGGTTAACTAAAGCTGGCACGTTTCAACACATTTACACCGTCTCTCTCGCGCAAAGTCAAGCTTATGAGTATGAAGGAGACAGTTATTGTTTTGCTTTTGCTACTGCTCATAAATATAGAGTGGTCTATTTTTGTATTCGTCCATTAGACTTGACTGATTGCAAATTTATGAGTACTGTGAACGTGCCAGCTTTCGTTAACCGACCTGTACAGTGTGTTTGGTCCCGGTCACAAATATCGTGATGCAAATTGGGAGATTTTTGTCATTGTAAGTAATACTTGTAACTATTGCAAAAATTTTGTTAAGCCGATCCATAGCCTCACTTCAATAAAATCTAATTTCACACCTCTTTAGAATATTTTTTCGTAGATTAAAAAGTTGGCAAATATGCACTCCATAAGTGTGCGTCATTTGAAATACAAATTTCGTTTTATACAGGAGTATTTTATATAATAAAAAATATTTTTTCGAACATGCCCGTCGGCGATGGGACCAAAGCGGGCGTTTGCGTCACAGTTCAAATACCGAATATTTTTTGAAGCTATTCACTAGATTATTCACAAAAAAAATGTATGTTAGAATATTAATGTAGGTAATAGACATGCCTCTGACACTGACCTCAAGGAAAAACATCACTAACATAGCCACAATCCCTAGAGAGTACAGAGGGTCCACTACGAAAAACGATACACGATATTCCGAACATCGTTGGCAAATATTAACCAATAGAATTTCAGTAAAACTGACGAGACGTAAATTATGTGCAATTCTATTGGCTCATTGATTGAAAACGATGATCGGACTTTCGTGTAACGTTTTTCGTGGTAGGCCCTCTGTAATATAGTAACCAAGTGAGACAATGGTGCTGATTCTGTTGTTTCCAACTAAACTAATTTAGTCTCGCTATAACTCTTTCTAACAAAGAACATAAGAAAATCATGTAAGAAATTTAGTTCTGTCAAATTAGTTCAATGCTTGTTTTCAACATAAATTTGGTCGCCATAAAAATTGGTTACGTCTATTTACCCGCAAATTTAAACGGAATAGACTAATTTGACAGCTTTATATATGTTCTATCCTTTTTCAATAATGTTTGTAAGAAAGATTTGTGATGTGATTAAAATTAGTACAGTATGAGGCACGATTGGTGAGCACAGATAGGCAGTAGTGGGGGCAAGCTCGCGCATGTACTCTTTTGGCCAAATCACAGTAGCCAAATGACACGCGAGAATCCAATACACGACGAGCATCGACTGACGAACCATTCGTGTACAGCTCGGCGCTCCCCCCTTCTTCATTCCGCTAACTAACTAAACAGACCGATAAATTAACTACTGCGCGCGCAGGTGTGAATCTCTAAGTATATACTGTAGTCTTTGGGTGTGAATCTGTGCTTACGACTCGTGCCCGTTATGCTGCGATTTACACAGTTTAGGTAGACAGACAGTCGTCACTTGCAAGCTCAACGGCCGTACTGATTGCTTCATATGTTTCATATGTCAATTATCTATTTAGTCATTTCGAGGTAATTGAGTAATGCACATGCACACAAACAACCACATGTAATATAGATATATACAAAAAACTGCCTTAATCCCTCTAATGAGCTGAAAAAGTTCTTTATGCTGCAAAGCTTTGATATCAATTGCCGACTGAAGCGATTGACCCGATTGCTAGTTTAAACGCTTGGAATGTTTGTTCACTCAAGCAAATTGATCGCATTTCTTCAGTTATTGATGCTTCTAATAGTGCTGGATAGTTCACAGACTTGCATCGAGTTATTTGCTTGCCTATTTTGCCCGATACCTAACACGAATCTGAACATTTATCTGCACGAATAAGAAAGAAGAGACAATAAAGTAAAGTATTATCAACTCAAGCAGACCAGCCCCTACAAGAAGTGCATATTCATCAATTAAGATGTGTAGGAGTCAATGGCCTCTTTGAACATTAAATTTTATCCAGAAATGGAAAATTTCCATAGCCTGTATCTGTCTCTTTTTCATGTTTTTTTTTCTTTTTAGTGAACCTTTTTGAAGTGGATTAAGTAGAAGCTTTATAAGTGAACTAAGGAATCAAAATTTAAAGATATTTCTTTTATGAACTTATTTAAATACATTTTTGTTTATTCATAGGCTAGACAATAGGTAAACATCACGCCCGTTTGATCAAAGGGAATAAAAACAATTTTAATTTAAAACTAGGATCAACTTTTTAGGGTTCCGTAGCCAAATGGCAAAAAGCGGAACCCTTATGGATTCGTCATACATGTCTGTCTGTCTGTCTGTCTGTCCATCCGTATGTCACAGCCACTTTTTTCCGAAACTATAAGAACTATACATTTGAAACTTGGTAAGTAGATGTCTTCCGTGAACCGCATTAAGATTATCGCACAAAAATAGAAAAAACCAATAATTTTTGGGGGTTCCCCATACTTAGAACTGAAACTCAAAAATATTTTTCATCAAACCGATACGTGTACGGTGTCTATGCATAGGTCTTCAAAAATGATATTGAGGTTTCTAATATAATTTTTTTCTAAACTGAATAGTTTGCGCACTGAGAGACACTTCCAAAGTGGTAAAATGTGTGTGTCCCCCCCCCCGGTAACTTCTAAAATAAGAGAATGATAAAACTAAAAAAAAATATATGATGTACATTGCCATGCAAACTTCCACCGAAAATTGGTTTGAACGAGAGTAAGTAAGTAGAGAGAGTAGATTCTAGTAAGTAGTTTTTTTGAATACGTCATAAATTGAAATTCATATCAAATACTCAGGTCTATACTACTTTTTACTTATATACCTACAGGTTTGTACGGAACCCTCGGTGCGCGAGTCTGACTCGCACTTGGCCGGATTTTTTATGGAATTGGAATTGCCAATTATATGTTTTTTAACAAAGGATTTATGAATCTGAAAAAAAAAAACGATGTGGGGTGGAAGGTCAAGCTTTAATAATATTATTTGGATAATATTACCCGGCTGCGCGTCAACAAACATAGGGTAATATTTTTAAATAGCGGAGTGAATAGTGGTATAAAATAAAATTTAGCTTTCTTTTCTCATGTGCCCCATATAGATCCCCACACTACTAGATTCCGAGCCAGAAATACGTACAGACGTCGTCACAAATTCAAGCATCTCCACCAAACATTTCCCACGCTGAACTTTATAACATAATCGCTTTTGCGGGAGCACCGGGGCAAAGGCGTTTGATCGTTTGGAACACTTTACGAGTCGACGCCCCATTCACGGCTGCTTCTAACCTTTCTGAATATTTTACTAGAGAGCTCCACCAACATAATTAGATACCGCTAAAATAATCTAAAATCAAATCAAATCTAAAGCCATGCTTTTTTAACCGACGAAAAAACGGAGGAGGTTTACAAGTCGACGCGTATAATTTTTTTTTGTTTTTTATGTGTGATCACGCATAACTTTTGACAGAGTAGTCCGATTTTGATAATTCTTTTTTTATTGGATAGAGTATACCTCGAAGGTGGTCCCATATAAATATGGATAAAAAATACCTACCCTAAGGATGGGAAAATAGGGATGATTTATTGTTCACTCACAGATTTTAATGCTGAGTTGTGTATTACATCAAAAGAAATCAAAAATTAAGCAAGTAGTAATTAGTACAGTATTATATAAAAATTATAAAATAAAAACTTTTTAACAAAAAATAATCCACCGAAAAAACTGAAAAGCAAAAAATAATTTTGAATATAACTTGAATTTTATAAGGTTTTGCAGTCGGGGACAAACCAATAACATAAGCTATTACGTCAATACGACATTAAATGAAACCACGTAAAGTACTCATGTATACGATCAACTTTTACTATGGGACCGGGGGCTCTACCGCGCAACTTTGGTGTTAATCGTAACGAACACCATTAATGAATTTCATCCAATCAGGGCCCACGAATGGTAATCGTCGCGACATACCGCGTGCGCATCATTGGATGAAATAATTAGTGGTGTTCGTTACGATTACCACCAAAGTAATTGACAACCTTTGCAGTATGTAAAGGTTGTCAATTGAAACTAATTTGATATTTTTTGATATTATGATTTGAAACATCAGTGTCAGTTGGATCATCATGCGGTTTGCCTTGTAGGTACTGTTATTTTCATTATTTATGTTTGCTATTTGGTAAGTATTAGATGATTTTTTTAAATTGATTTATACCTACTGATTTATTATTTTTATTAACATCGTTATTGTAATTTTCAATTACAAGAGCAGGTATTCCTCTATTTGCAATAATGGTATTGAAATTAGTATTCTCTATAACATAGTATACATATACTCAAGAAGCGCTCGTAGTGTAGCATGATAAGCCATTCTTAATCGATCGGCAAGCTAAGCTACCAACGTCGTGGTCGGTACCTGGATGGGTACCGCCTAGGGTATTTCAAATCGAGCGTTTTCCGTGCTTCGGAAGGCACGTAAAGCCGTTGGTCCCGGTTATCACTTAATTGTGATAGTCGTTAAGCTAGTTGGAGGTCTTCTAGGCGGCTTGAAAACTCCAACAGCAGGTTGACCACAAGCCTACCACCGATGCGCAGTGGGCGCGCATGTTAGAGTATCTACCCATTTCCTTTCACCCCGATTTCTGAATGGAGGCCTGGGCTCATCAGTGAGATATTATAGGCTGATGATGATGATGATAACATAGCAGGAGGAGCATTTTCATGTATTGAGTGTTTAATACTGGGTCTGAATAACTTATTTGAGATTAAATTGTCTCTATGGAGCATAAAGTAGAGTAAAATTTTAGAGACAGCTCTATATTTCCGACACGTAGTGGAATCGCGTGACGGTGAAGGCTCCGTAATCAACGGGAATCAGTGCACGTGGACGGTTGGTGCAAATTATTTGAAAATTTCGGTGGGAACATCATACGATCGTTTCTTTAAAAATCGATTATCCATTTAAAATCCTGTACTTTTGGCAATTGCTTTATTATCGTGAGGATAATTTTAGAATGGAACATTATATTATTATTATGTATGATACAATGATCTGGTTAAAGATTAGGATTTTAATAATAAACACTATTGAGTTGCATACATCCGTCAGTGAAGTTTACGTTCCGTGTCCTCATAAAACTTTAATTGGTTCCTACTTGCTAATGCTTGGCAATACAAAGAAGATGAACAATCACACACACACAAATACATTCATTTTTTATAGTTTTTTGTTCATATTTTCGGCTATATTCATCCCAGTATAATGTTTCATTAATACATGAATCGGGTTTCAGAAAAAAATAATGACAACCAAGTGCGATTCGGACTCGCACATGGAGGATTCCGTACAATATTAAATAACTAAATCAACTTTGCAAAAAAAAAATGCCAAAAAATTATTAATTTTATTTCATTTTTATTTTCTGCTGTTATAACGGCAACAGAAATGCATTATTCTGTGAAAATTTCAGCTGTCTACCTATTACGGTTCAAGAGATACAGCCCAATAACAGGCAGACGGACGGACAGACAGTGGGGGCTTAGTAATAAGGTCCCGTTTGGCACCCTTAGGGTACGGAACCCTAAAAAGGACTTTGAATTTTCTTGTCGAACTTCAAAATATTTTTAATCGCTACAGTCTCCGCTACGTCCTCACTTTGACCCACGTCTCACATTACGGATGTGTTTTATGTAAAGCAACCGGCTAATTTGCCAGCTCTCTAGAAATGTAGCGAAGCTATGGTGTAAGCACGTATTTAACCCGTATCTACTCGGCTTCTCCTCAAAATATGTAATTTTCAAACATTTGAGCACTTCTGCAGCTAAAAATATTGGTTTTCCGATTTTGTCATTTAAAAAAGTCTAACGTAATAAAGCAAAAACATTACAAAATTACGTTAATTTGTGATTCTCATAAATGAATTTATCTTGAATGGATGAGGTCAAAATTCAATTTCCTAAAGCCGCCAAAATCTAATTACACATGGAAAATTTTATGGTTACGAGCAAAAACGTGAGCAAATTCCATTTTACGGCTAAACTAACCCTACGTTTTGAATTATTTTACCCGGAAATGTTTTTATTTTATAACAGATATATTATTAATACACTAAAAATAGCTTGCGTAATTGCGTATACGCAATTTAAATGTATGGTAATAAATTCCTGAAAATTGGCTTCATCAAAATGATTCAATTGAAAAATATGGAATCATAGTTGGCAATAGTGCGTTTCTGGAATAAAAAGTAATAAGCGTCTATCTCATACATTTTATATCCATTGAGATTGTAGTCGGTACCTTTTGTAATCCTTCAGTAAGTTAAGTCTAAGCTAGCACAGTACCTCCTTACCGAGCTCTGGTGCTTGGTAAGAAGGCACTGTGCTAGCTGTGTGTGGAAACTAGTGCTGCAGCGGCACTAAATGATACTGCACCTTTGTCCCTTATGCTGATAAATCGACGTCTAACATCTCTAGTATTGCTCAGTACACGCTTAGTGGTGTCGTGATATCCTCAGCCACACGACGCTTCTGTACTCTGTCACTACGCGTCAACGCATTTTTTACACCTCGCAGTAAGCTCAAAACACGGCCAAAGTCAATTCAATAATATTGATTGAAACACACGAGTGCGTTGGATGGAATGGAACTACAACGCGCGAGTGATACCCCTGGTGTTGCAGGCGTCCATAAGCTACGGCAACCGTTTACCATTAGGCGGGACGTATGCTTGTTTGCTACCTTAGTGATATAAAAAAACTGCGTAGAAACAAACAGATATCCGTAACAATTAAAGTCAAGCTCGTCAATAAGTTTTAATTAGTGTTCCAATTTGTACAAGAAAAAGAGAAGGAAGCGAAAAAAATCCAATTGAAAACAACTCGTGAAAGTTGAAAAGTACTCTTACCTGGTCTTGATAATGTTTTTGTTGAAATTACCCTCCTTTCTGACGGCTATCGTCGATAAAGTTTTTTTACGTAATTATACGAAGTTAGGAGCACATTTCGTGCTAATTTGTTTTCAGGTATCGGCTAACTCGATTGTTTTTATGGAAACCAGTGTCTTCAAAGCCCTTCATTAATGTTGATACTTAATATTCCTACAAACATTCCAACTTCCGCTTGTACAACGGAGAGTGTTCTAAGAAATTGTTCGACTTGATGCCCACGGCTACCTTCCACTATCGCAACTCTCGCCATCGACTCCATCCACACACATTGAAACCAGAATTGTTTCGAACTGTGCGGGCTAAAAGGAGTTTTCTTCCGCGGACGCTCGGACTGTGGAATGAGCTCCCCGCCGTGGTTTTCCCAATGGAGTACAGGATGAAGAGGTTTCTTCAGGGGCCGCAACGCGCGAGTGATACCCCTGGTGTTGCAAGCGTCCATAGGCTACGGTAACTGCTTACCATCAGGCGGGCCGTATGCTTGTTTGCCACCTCAGTGGTATAAAAAAAACATACTATAACTATTCCTTACAAATATGAAATTACCTCAAATATTTCTATAACCTTCAAATATTAAAACATCAAATAACGTCACTTACTAATAAATCAAATTAAAAAACACATTTCCGAGGATTTAGCTACGACATGAATATCCGGTCATAATTCAGGCCGTTAAGGTCACACATTCTGTTAATTTACGTAATAGCCCAATAAAAGGTTTTATACCCTACGCAGTCGGGCTAATAGGGTCTATTTTATTAACGAAACAAATACCCAAAAGAGTCATAACTCATGCAACCGCTTTGCATTATGCCAGAAATATAAACTTCAGCTTGGGTCGGTCGATAAGCTTTGGTTGATTCAATTTATGGGTACTTGCACCACTTTAGAATATACCTTATCATCCGTATTATCGTATAGTAATTGTACTTTAGCTTTAAACTATCCGACCTGGGTATATATTTTTATTCTATTACTAGCGACCCGCCCCCGCTTCGCACGGTTGTAATGTAGAGGTACTAATGTATTTTGTACATGTACCTACGTGTGTTTTGGTAAGTACCTAATTTTAAATCTGTGGTATCTTCCGGTTCCTATGGACGCTTGCATTTACCCTGCTTCTAGTATGAATTTGGAGTATTTTAGCAATACATTTCTAAAACAGTGGTAAACAGTGAAACAGAGGACAAGTTATGAGGAGGAATCAAAGCCACATGACTAGTAAGTAGATGAATGGATATATGGGTAGACGAAGACCGAAAAAGAAATGGATGGATTGTGTAAAAGATGATATGGGTAGGAAAAGAGTAATTGCTTGTCTGACGGATAGAAGAAGTGTACAGAAATACCCAACAGATGTGGCTTACCGATGTACCTGCGCAAAAGATAAATTATTAAAGCGCGGGAAACGCTATTGGTCGGCAGCTGCCGCCATGTGTGCGGAGGGGCGTGACTTGAGTGAGACGAAACTAACAGCTGCAGTGTATTATGAACCTTATAGTAGTGGTCTAAGGTTGATTGTAAGTTTTAAGCATTCTTTCGTTAATCTCCGGGGCCTACTTTCTTTTCTGTGCGAACGAAGATTCACGACGAACCTTATCAGTTGGGTACTACTGTACAAAATGCGCCGATCCGATTTACAAATTGATGATGGGGAACAGGACAGGTTGATGATGATTTCTAAAATAGCGGCATGAAAAGATGAAGTAACACAAAAAAATTGTATTATAAAAAATTCAATCTCAATAAAAAACAAAAACGTTCAAATTCACAAATAGCAGCTACTTCATAGTTTAAACAGCGCCAAATGTTACCATTTGACAAATTTCTATATTTATCCTGTTTCGTCCACCAAACAACCTAACTGAAACCATATCAAGTTCTATAAAAAATCGCCAGCTTTTTTCAGTGCTAATTCAGCTGAAAGCCATTTCGAAGTAGTTTATTATGTCATGAAGTTGCAAACTGTGTGCCAACTTTCTGTAGTTTCTGTTTCCATTTGTCTTCTATTTGGTTTCAACCGTATTATGTGAGTTTGTTTTCTTTTTATTCCCTAAACTTTATTCAGTCTAAGTTTTTATTAGGGTTCCGTACCCGAAACTATTATACAGCCATCGCCGTCTGGCTGTCTGACAATCTTTTAAACAGGGCTGAAGTCGAAGCGCTCGTGGTGTAGCATGATAAGCCGTTCTTAATCGATTGGCAAGTTAAGCTACTACCGTCGTGGTCGGTACCTGGATGGGTGACCACCTAGTGGTATTTCAAATCGAGCGTTTCCGTGCTTCGGAAGGCACGTAAAGCCGTTGGTCCCGGTTATCACGTAATTGTGATAGTCGTTAAGCTAGTTGGAGGCCTTCTAGGCGGCTTGAAAACTCCAACAGTAGGTTGACCACTAGTCTACCTCCACCGATCCGCAGTGGGCATGCATGGCTCGGCTCGTGCTCGGTTCGCCAAGCATGGACGTACCATTAGGTTTGTATTTCTTTTGTTCAAACCACAAGTTTTTGAATTAATGTTTTTACTCGTTTTTTGTAGTATTATATTTTATGCAACAAAGCTTATCTTATTTAACGTAAGTCTGTGGGATAGTGACATCCAATATTGTGGCGAAGTCCGCGTAGTTGAATCCTACAATGGAATTGAGCTTCTGATGATAGAAAATATCGATAGAAAACTATGGTAGGGGACATTGTAGTACTCGCCTAGCTGTCTACCTGTCTGTCTCTAAACACCTAGGTACCGGTATGTCGGAAGATACTTTATCGCTTCAAGTTTTTATAACGTGCTTGCTAACACTGACCACAATCCTCATAATTGTGATTATGGTCATATAAAAATCTATAAATACAAGGGTTTTAAAAATACTTTCTTCAAAATATTTAATTCTTATAAGAATCCATTCCCATCCCATCCCGCATCCGCCGCCCAAGGCACGCCCTCAGCGGGCCGAATGACCTATCATAACACCTAATGGCTGTGACCTTAGCTCAGATCACAGCTGATGAAGCTCACAATTCAAACACAATCACATGACCGTTTATCACGTTCCCGTCCTCGAAGACACGCGTCACGATATCTCAACCAGTCTTGTCCCGTTCAAGCGGCCCGAGCTGCCAATAGTAATCCGTTGGCTCTTATTAGTTGTAACTGGTTTATAAAAATATCCGTTCCCTATCTCCTTCACCTACATATTAATCTGGTAGAGAGCTTGCTCGCTGATTTGTCCTTGTAAAGGTGATGAAGCTAATCTTTGGCCTATCACTTGCTATTTCTTAAGTTTGCTATTTATTTACTTATTAAATATTTATTCAGTCTACTTTGTAATTTTGCCGCCGCGCCGGGGCACGCAGTTGTTGTCAGTGCGATTAGAATGTAAATATTATGTACTAAATCTAAGCTTGTTTTGAAAAGAGTTATTGCTGAGTTTATTGCCGGCTCTTCTCAGCAAATGCAACCTTCCGAACCGGTATTAGAGTATTAGAGTCAGACTTTTCATAAGTGCCTGCGAAGGTCTATTTGAATAAATGATTTTAAATTTGAATTTGAATTTCTATACCATTAAAAGCACTTTAAAAAGTTGGACATTACTCATATTGTAACAGAGTTAGGTACTTGTGGGAAGTTAAGTTAGTATCAATCTATCTGCGGGTATGGAGTCAATCATGTACGGAAAGTAAAAAGTTTCCCCTCGATAAGTGAGTGCGAGGTGAAATACCGAAGTGGGAATACGATGGTTCAAAGTTGCTGCCAAAGATTAATCATCAATCGTCTTTAGATGGATAAATTTGTACTGATTTCCAAGACGTGTATGGTATAAATAAAAGTAATCATTCAGAAAGACCCAGCAAAGGCTTTTTATATAAAATTCGCGCAATAAAACAGGAAATACTTTATTAATTTCAGTATTTTATCATGTCATAAAATAAAGAAAATAATTAGGAAATATAATTTTAATGAGATACAAACATCCCTTGTTTGTTAATATATAAGTACAACATAATTATTTTGAGAGAGTTAGATCATAGCGTTTATTCGCTCAAAGATCAGCTCGACTGGGGAAATACCTCCACCTTACAGAATACCGCAGCCAAATAACTTTATGTTGTGTAAAGATGTGATCCTGCGCGTGAGTAAGGTCGCCAGAGCTCATAGGGGGGAAAGGTGGATGCTACTTGTATTGCAAGCGTCCATATAGCTACGGTAACCACTTACCATCAGGTGGGCCGTATGCTTGTTTACCGACTAAGTTGTTTAAAAAAAAAAAAAAACTAGCTGCCCAACACGACTTCGTTCGCGTGGTGTCCTAACCTTAGGGTACAGGTTAGGACATACCATTACATTACGTCTACCCTACCCTACCCTACCCTAGGACTCCTCCTAGGGAGGGTAGGGTGATATACACAGGTACAGTAGAATATTATGTATAAAGATTGTTCTATGTAAACTTCAAGTGATCTGTTTATCAGTCAAGATATTATTATGTAAAAAAATGGTATTTTAGGTAAGAATGAGATTAAAGTATAAAAAATTATACCGCATCCAGATCCTCTATTCCCTCCTGCCTCAGAAATATAATATCTGAGTATCACTCTTGCGTTCTGAATTTTTAAGCAGACCGCAGTTGCTATGAACAACTTCTACCTTTGAAACTCACTTGTCTCGATTTGCATAACACGCGTAATGTATAGCTAACTTTTCTTTGGTTTCCTTCCACTCCAGTTTGCGACTACCGAAATTCCATTATTTTTTTATTCTTCAATTTTGATAAATTTGATATGAAATGAAAAGGCTATTGGCAGCAAAGTGTAATGAAGTGTCACAATCATGAGGGGTCAATTGTCGACTGCAGTCTACGGGTAGGTACTTTCAAGGTCAAAATAATTGAGTATGGAAGTAGAATATTGTAGGTACGAGTATAATAATATGGTATGAAGTATGATATCACAAATAGGTAGGTATGATGGTAAACCATCATCTATACTAATATTATAAAGCTGAAGAGTTTGTTTGTTTGAACGCGCTAATCTCAGAAACTACTGGTTCGAATTGAAAAAATATTTTTGTGTTAGATAGTCTATTTATCGAGGAAGGCATAATAATATAACATCACGCTCCGACTAATAGGAGCGAAGCAGCAGTGAAAATTGTTGCAAAAACGGGGAAAATTATTCATATAGGGTAGGGTGGGGTATCACCACAGGGTAGGGTAGCACCACGCGAACGAAGTCGCGCCGGGCAGCTAGTAATAATATATTTTTGTTGTGTGAGATGGTCTTCAAAAATGATATTGAGGTTTCTAATATAATTTTTTTCTAAACTGAATAGTTTGCGCACTGAGAGACACTTCCAAAGTGGTAAAATGTGTGTGTCCCCCCCCCCGGTAACTTCTAAAATAAGAGAATGATAAAACTAAAAAAAAATATATGATGTACATTGCCATGCAAACTTCCACCGAAAATTGGTTTGAACGAGAGTAAGTAAGTAGAGAGAGTAGATTCTAGTAAGTAGTTTTTTTGAATACGTCATAAATTGAAATTCATATCAAATACTCAGGTCTATACTACTTTTTACTTATATACCTACAGGTTTGTACGGAACCCTCGGTGCGCGAGTCTGACTCGCACTTGGCCGGATTTTTTATGGAATTGGAATTGCCAATTATATGTTTTTTAACAAAGGATTTATGAATCTGAAAAAAAAAAACGATGTGGGGTGGAAGGTCAAGCTTTAATAATATTATTTGGATAATATTACCCGGCTGCGCGTCAACAAACATAGGGTAATATTTTTAAATAGCGGAGTGAATAGTGGTATAAAATAAAATTTAGCTTTCTTTTCTCATGTGCCCCATATAGATCCCCACACTACTAGATTCCGAGCCAGAAATACGTACAGACGTCGTCACAAATTCAAGCATCTCCACCAAACATTTCCCACGCTGAACTTTATAACATAATCGCTTTTGCGGGAGCACCGGGGCAAAGGCGTTTGATCGTTTGGAACACTTTACGAGTCGACGCCCCATTCACGGCTGCTTCTAACCTTTCTGAATATTTTACTAGAGAGCTCCACCAACATAATTAGATACCGCTAAAATAATCTAAAATCAAATCAAATCTAAAGCCATGCTTTTTTAACCGACGAAAAAACGGAGGAGGTTTACAAGTCGACGCGTATAATTTTTTTTTGTTTTTTATGTGTGATCACGCATAACTTTTGACAGAGTAGTCCGATTTTGATAATTCTTTTTTTATTGGATAGAGTATACCTCGAAGGTGGTCCCATATAAATATGGATAAAAAATACCTACCCTAAGGATGGGAAAATAGGGATGATTTATTGTTCACTCACAGATTTTAATGCTGAGTTGTGTATTACATCAAAAGAAATCAAAAATTAAGCAAGTAGTAATTAGTACAGTATTATATAAAAATTATAAAATAAAAACTTTTTAACAAAAAATAATCCACCGAAAAAACTGAAAAGCAAAAAATAATTTTGAATATAACTTGAATTTTATAAGGTTTTGCAGTCGGGGACAAACCAATAACATAAGCTATTACGTCAATACGACATTAAATGAAACCACGTAAAGTACTCATGTATACGATCAACTTTTACTATGGGACCGGGGGCTCTACCGCGCAACTTTGGTGTTAATCGTAACGAACACCATTAATGAATTTCATCCAATCAGGGCCCACGAATGGTAATCGTCGCGACATACCGCGTGCGCATCATTGGATGAAATAATTAGTGGTGTTCGTTACGATTACCACCAAAGTAATTGACAACCTTTGCAGTATGTAAAGGTTGTCAATTGAAACTAATTTGATATTTTTTGATATTATGATTTGAAACATCAGTGTCAGTTGGATCATCATGCGGTTTGCCTTGTAGGTACTGTTATTTTCATTATTTATGTTTGCTATTTGGTAAGTATTAGATGATTTTTTTAAATTGATTTATACCTACTGATTTATTATTTTTATTAACATCGTTATTGTAATTTTCAATTACAAGAGCAGGTATTCCTCTATTTGCAATAATGGTATTGAAATTAGTATTCTCTATAACATAGTATACATATACTCAAGAAGCGCTCGTAGTGTAGCATGATAAGCCATTCTTAATCGATCGGCAAGCTAAGCTACCAACGTCGTGGTCGGTACCTGGATGGGTACCGCCTAGGGTATTTCAAATCGAGCGTTTTCCGTGCTTCGGAAGGCACGTAAAGCCGTTGGTCCCGGTTATCACTTAATTGTGATAGTCGTTAAGCTAGTTGGAGGTCTTCTAGGCGGCTTGAAAACTCCAACAGCAGGTTGACCACAAGCCTACCACCGATGCGCAGTGGGCGCGCATGTTAGAGTATCTACCCATTTCCTTTCACCCCGATTTCTGAATGGAGGCCTGGGCTCATCAGTGAGATATTATAGGCTGATGATGATGATGATAACATAGCAGGAGGAGCATTTTCATGTATTGAGTGTTTAATACTGGGTCTGAATAACTTATTTGAGATTAAATTGTCTCTATGGAGCATAAAGTAGAGTAAAATTTTAGAGACAGCTCTATATTTCCGACACGTAGTGGAATCGCGTGACGGTGAAGGCTCCGTAATCAACGGGAATCAGTGCACGTGGACGGTTGGTGCAAATTATTTGAAAATTTCGGTGGGAACATCATACGATCGTTTCTTTAAAAATCGATTATCCATTTAAAATCCTGTACTTTTGGCAATTGCTTTATTATCGTGAGGATAATTTTAGAATGGAACATTATATTATTATTATGTATGATACAATGATCTGGTTAAAGATTAGGATTTTAATAATAAACACTATTGAGTTGCATACATCCGTCAGTGAAGTTTACGTTCCGTGTCCTCATAAAACTTTAATTGGTTCCTACTTGCTAATGCTTGGCAATACAAAGAAGATGAACAATCACACACACACAAATACATTCATTTTTTATAGTTTTTTGTTCATATTTTCGGCTATATTCATCCCAGTATAATGTTTCATTAATACATGAATCGGGTTTCAGAAAAAAATAATGACAACCAAGTGCGATTCGGACTCGCACATGGAGGATTCCGTACAATATTAAATAACTAAATCAACTTTGCAAAAAAAAAATGCCAAAAAATTATTAATTTTATTTCATTTTTATTTTCTGCTGTTATAACGGCAACAGAAATGCATTATTCTGTGAAAATTTCAGCTGTCTACCTATTACGGTTCAAGAGATACAGCCCAATAACAGGCAGACGGACGGACAGACAGTGGGGGCTTAGTAATAAGGTCCCGTTTGGCACCCTTAGGGTACGGAACCCTAAAAAGGACTTTGAATTTTCTTGTCGAACTTCAAAATATTTTTAATCGCTACAGTCTCCGCTACGTCCTCACTTTGACCCACGTCTCACATTACGGATGTGTTTTATGTAAAGCAACCGGCTAATTTGCCAGCTCTCTAGAAATGTAGCGAAGCTATGGTGTAAGCACGTATTTAACCCGTATCTACTCGGCTTCTCCTCAAAATATGTAATTTTCAAACATTTGAGCACTTCTGCAGCTAAAAATATTGGTTTTCCGATTTTGTCATTTAAAAAAGTCTAACGTAATAAAGCAAAAACATTACAAAATTACGTTAATTTGTGATTCTCATAAATGAATTTATCTTGAATGGATGAGGTCAAAATTCAATTTCCTAAAGCCGCCAAAATCTAATTACACATGGAAAATTTTATGGTTACGAGCAAAAACGTGAGCAAATTCCATTTTACGGCTAAACTAACCCTACGTTTTGAATTATTTTACCCGGAAATGTTTTTATTTTATAACAGATATATTATTAATACACTAAAAATAGCTTGCGTAATTGCGTATACGCAATTTAAATGTATGGTAATAAATTCCTGAAAATTGGCTTCATCAAAATGATTCAATTGAAAAATATGGAATCATAGTTGGCAATAGTGCGTTTCTGGAATAAAAAGTAATAAGCGTCTATCTCATACATTTTATATCCATTGAGATTGTAGTCGGTACCTTTTGTAATCCTTCAGTAAGTTAAGTCTAAGCTAGCACAGTACCTCCTTACCGAGCTCTGGTGCTTGGTAAGAAGGCACTGTGCTAGCTGTGTGTGGAAACTAGTGCTGCAGCGGCACTAAATGATACTGCACCTTTGTCCCTTATGCTGATAAATCGACGTCTAACATCTCTAGTATTGCTCAGTACACGCTTAGTGGTGTCGTGATATCCTCAGCCACACGACGCTTCTGTACTCTGTCACTACGCGTCAACGCATTTTTTACACCTCGCAGTAAGCTCAAAACACGGCCAAAGTCAATTCAATAATATTGATTGAAACACACGAGTGCGTTGGATGGAATGGAACTACAACGCGCGAGTGATACCCCTGGTGTTGCAGGCGTCCATAAGCTACGGCAACCGTTTACCATTAGGCGGGACGTATGCTTGTTTGCTACCTTAGTGATATAAAAAAACTGCGTAGAAACAAACAGATATCCGTAACAATTAAAGTCAAGCTCGTCAATAAGTTTTAATTAGTGTTCCAATTTGTACAAGAAAAAGAGAAGGAAGCGAAAAAAATCCAATTGAAAACAACTCGTGAAAGTTGAAAAGTACTCTTACCTGGTCTTGATAATGTTTTTGTTGAAATTACCCTCCTTTCTGACGGCTATCGTCGATAAAGTTTTTTTACGTAATTATACGAAGTTAGGAGCACATTTCGTGCTAATTTGTTTTCAGGTATCGGCTAACTCGATTGTTTTTATGGAAACCAGTGTCTTCAAAGCCCTTCATTAATGTTGATACTTAATATTCCTACAAACATTCCAACTTCCGCTTGTACAACGGAGAGTGTTCTAAGAAATTGTTCGACTTGATGCCCACGGCTACCTTCCACTATCGCAACTCTCGCCATCGACTCCATCCACACACATTGAAACCAGAATTGTTTCGAACTGTGCGGGCTAAAAGGAGTTTTCTTCCGCGGACGCTCGGACTGTGGAATGAGCTCCCCGCCGTGGTTTTCCCAATGGAGTACAGGATGAAGAGGTTTCTTCAGGGGCCGCAACGCGCGAGTGATACCCCTGGTGTTGCAAGCGTCCATAGGCTACGGTAACTGCTTACCATCAGGCGGGCCGTATGCTTGTTTGCCACCTCAGTGGTATAAAAAAAACATACTATAACTATTCCTTACAAATATGAAATTACCTCAAATATTTCTATAACCTTCAAATATTAAAACATCAAATAACGTCACTTACTAATAAATCAAATTAAAAAACACATTTCCGAGGATTTAGCTACGACATGAATATCCGGTCATAATTCAGGCCGTTAAGGTCACACATTCTGTTAATTTACGTAATAGCCCAATAAAAGGTTTTATACCCTACGCAGTCGGGCTAATAGGGTCTATTTTATTAACGAAACAAATACCCAAAAGAGTCATAACTCATGCAACCGCTTTGCATTATGCCAGAAATATAAACTTCAGCTTGGGTCGGTCGATAAGCTTTGGTTGATTCAATTTATGGGTACTTGCACCACTTTAGAATATACCTTATCATCCGTATTATCGTATAGTAATTGTACTTTAGCTTTAAACTATCCGACCTGGGTATATATTTTTATTCTATTACTAGCGACCCGCCCCCGCTTCGCACGGTTGTAATGTAGAGGTACTAATGTATTTTGTACATGTACCTACGTGTGTTTTGGTAAGTACCTAATTTTAAATCTGTGGTATCTTCCGGTTCCTATGGACGCTTGCATTTACCCTGCTTCTAGTATGAATTTGGAGTATTTTAGCAATACATTTCTAAAACAGTGGTAAACAGTGAAACAGAGGACAAGTTATGAGGAGGAATCAAAGCCACATGACTAGTAAGTAGATGAATGGATATATGGGTAGACGAAGACCGAAAAAGAAATGGATGGATTGTGTAAAAGATGATATGGGTAGGAAAAGAGTAATTGCTTGTCTGACGGATAGAAGAAGTGTACAGAAATACCCAACAGATGTGGCTTACCGATGTACCTGCGCAAAAGATAAATTATTAAAGCGCGGGAAACGCTATTGGTCGGCAGCTGCCGCCATGTGTGCGGAGGGGCGTGACTTGAGTGAGACGAAACTAACAGCTGCAGTGTATTATGAACCTTATAGTAGTGGTCTAAGGTTGATTGTAAGTTTTAAGCATTCTTTCGTTAATCTCCGGGGCCTACTTTCTTTTCTGTGCGAACGAAGATTCACGACGAACCTTATCAGTTGGGTACTACTGTACAAAATGCGCCGATCCGATTTACAAATTGATGATGGGGAACAGGACAGGTTGATGATGATTTCTAAAATAGCGGCATGAAAAGATGAAGTAACACAAAAAAATTGTATTATAAAAAATTCAATCTCAATAAAAAACAAAAACGTTCAAATTCACAAATAGCAGCTACTTCATAGTTTAAACAGCGCCAAATGTTACCATTTGACAAATTTCTATATTTATCCTGTTTCGTCCACCAAACAACCTAACTGAAACCATATCAAGTTCTATAAAAAATCGCCAGCTTTTTTCAGTGCTAATTCAGCTGAAAGCCATTTCGAAGTAGTTTATTATGTCATGAAGTTGCAAACTGTGTGCCAACTTTCTGTAGTTTCTGTTTCCATTTGTCTTCTATTTGGTTTCAACCGTATTATGTGAGTTTGTTTTCTTTTTATTCCCTAAACTTTATTCAGTCTAAGTTTTTATTAGGGTTCCGTACCCGAAACTATTATACAGCCATCGCCGTCTGGCTGTCTGACAATCTTTTAAACAGGGCTGAAGTCGAAGCGCTCGTGGTGTAGCATGATAAGCCGTTCTTAATCGATTGGCAAGTTAAGCTACTACCGTCGTGGTCGGTACCTGGATGGGTGACCACCTAGTGGTATTTCAAATCGAGCGTTTCCGTGCTTCGGAAGGCACGTAAAGCCGTTGGTCCCGGTTATCACGTAATTGTGATAGTCGTTAAGCTAGTTGGAGGCCTTCTAGGCGGCTTGAAAACTCCAACAGTAGGTTGACCACTAGTCTACCTCCACCGATCCGCAGTGGGCATGCATGGCTCGGCTCGTGCTCGGTTCGCCAAGCATGGACGTACCATTAGGTTTGTATTTCTTTTGTTCAAACCACAAGTTTTTGAATTAATGTTTTTACTCGTTTTTTGTAGTATTATATTTTATGCAACAAAGCTTATCTTATTTAACGTAAGTCTGTGGGATAGTGACATCCAATATTGTGGCGAAGTCCGCGTAGTTGAATCCTACAATGGAATTGAGCTTCTGATGATAGAAAATATCGATAGAAAACTATGGTAGGGGACATTGTAGTACTCGCCTAGCTGTCTACCTGTCTGTCTCTAAACACCTAGGTACCGGTATGTCGGAAGATACTTTATCGCTTCAAGTTTTTATAACGTGCTTGCTAACACTGACCACAATCCTCATAATTGTGATTATGGTCATATAAAAATCTATAAATACAAGGGTTTTAAAAATACTTTCTTCAAAATATTTAATTCTTATAAGAATCCATTCCCATCCCATCCCGCATCCGCCGCCCAAGGCACGCCCTCAGCGGGCCGAATGACCTATCATAACACCTAATGGCTGTGACCTTAGCTCAGATCACAGCTGATGAAGCTCACAATTCAAACACAATCACATGACCGTTTATCACGTTCCCGTCCTCGAAGACACGCGTCACGATATCTCAACCAGTCTTGTCCCGTTCAAGCGGCCCGAGCTGCCAATAGTAATCCGTTGGCTCTTATTAGTTGTAACTGGTTTATAAAAATATCCGTTCCCTATCTCCTTCACCTACATATTAATCTGGTAGAGAGCTTGCTCGCTGATTTGTCCTTGTAAAGGTGATGAAGCTAATCTTTGGCCTATCACTTGCTATTTCTTAAGTTTGCTATTTATTTACTTATTAAATATTTATTCAGTCTACTTTGTAATTTTGCCGCCGCGCCGGGGCACGCAGTTGTTGTCAGTGCGATTAGAATGTAAATATTATGTACTAAATCTAAGCTTGTTTTGAAAAGAGTTATTGCTGAGTTTATTGCCGGCTCTTCTCAGCAAATGCAACCTTCCGAACCGGTATTAGAGTATTAGAGTCAGACTTTTCATAAGTGCCTGCGAAGGTCTATTTGAATAAATGATTTTAAATTTGAATTTGAATTTCTATACCATTAAAAGCACTTTAAAAAGTTGGACATTACTCATATTGTAACAGAGTTAGGTACTCGTGGGAAGTTAAGTTAGTATCAATCTATCTGCGGGTATGGAGTCAATCATGTACGGAAAGTAAAAAGTTTCCCCTCGATAAGTGAGTGCGAGGTGAAATACCGAAGTGGGAATACGATGGTTCAAAGTTGCTGCCAAAGATTAATCATCAATCGTCTTTAGATGGATAAATTTGTACTGATTTCCAAGACGTGTATGGTATAAATAAAAGTAATCATTCAGAAAGACCCAGCAAAGGCTTTTTATATAAAATTCGCGCAATAAAACAGGAAATACTTTATTAATTTCAGTATTTTATCATGTCATAAAATAAAGAAAATAATTAGGAAATATAATTTTAATGAGATACAAACATCCCTTGTTTGTTAATATATAAGTACAACATAATTATTTTGAGAGAGTTAGATCATAGCGTTTATTCGCTCAAAGATCAGCTCGACTGGGGAAATACCTCCACCTTACAGAATACCGCAGCCAAATAACTTTATGTTGTGTAAAGATGTGATCCTGCGCGTGAGTAAGGTCGCCAGAGCTCATAGGGGGGAAAGGTGGATGCTACTTGTATTGCAAGCGTCCATATAGCTACGGTAACCACTTACCATCAGGTGGGCCGTATGCTTGTTTACCGACTAAGTTGTTTAAAAAAAAAAAAAAACTAGCTGCCCAACACGACTTCGTTCGCGTGGTGTCCTAACCTTAGGGTACAGGTTAGGACATACCATTACATTACGTCTACCCTACCCTACCCTACCCTAGGACTCCTCCTAGGGAGGGTAGGGTGATATACACAGGTACAGTAGAATATTATGTATAAAGATTGTTCTATGTAAACTTCAAGTGATCTGTTTATCAGTCAAGATATTATTATGTAAAAAAATGGTATTTTAGGTAAGAATGAGATTAAAGTATAAAAAATTATACCGCATCCAGATCCTCTATTCCCTCCTGCCTCAGAAATATAATATCTGAGTATCACTCTTGCGTTCTGAATTTTTAAGCAGACCGCAGTTGCTATGAACAACTTCTACCTTTGAAACTCACTTGTCTCGATTTGCATAACACGCGTAATGTATAGCTAACTTTTCTTTGGTTTCCTTCCACTCCAGTTTGCGACTACCGAAATTCCATTATTTTTTTATTCTTCAATTTTGATAAATTTGATATGAAATGAAAAGGCTATTGGCAGCAAAGTGTAATGAAGTGTCACAATCATGAGGGGTCAATTGTCGACTGCAGTCTACGGGTAGGTACTTTCAAGGTCAAAATAATTGAGTATGGAAGTAGAATATTGTAGGTACGAGTATAATAATATGGTATGAAGTATGATATCACAAATAGGTAGGTATGATGGTAAACCATCATCTATACTAATATTATAAAGCTGAAGAGTTTGTTTGTTTGAACGCGCTAATCTCAGAAACTACTGGTTCGAATTGAAAAAATATTTTTGTGTTAGATAGTCTATTTATCGAGGAAGGCATAATAATATAACATCACGCTCCGACTAATAGGAGCGAAGCAGCAGTGAAAATTGTTGCAAAAACGGGGAAAATTATTCATATAGGGTAGGGTGGGGTATCACCACAGGGTAGGGTAGCACCACGCGAACGAAGTCGCGCCGGGCAGCTAGTAATAATATATTTTT
The DNA here is from genome assembly GCA_947623365.1 of Achlya flavicornis. Taxonomy (NCBI): domain Eukaryota; kingdom Metazoa; phylum Arthropoda; class Insecta; order Lepidoptera; family Drepanidae; genus Achlya; species Achlya flavicornis. The sequence goes on along the minus strand of OX392473.1, from coordinate 3,222,040 downwards.
GTTGTGTGAGATGGGATAATCACCAGAATAGAAATATATAAAAAAACAGACCGATAAACTCGATTCAGCATTGAGACATTGACATTGACAATATATAAATAAGATGTAATAAATAATAATAATAATATGTACCTAATAAATAATATAATATGTAATAGGATCAGTATCACTTGTGGCCACAGAGAAAAGAAATATAAATAGAGACGCTATGCTAGCGGAGCCCGCGCGCCACACATGACATCAAATGGGCATATATCGACCAAAACACGCGTCAACGCTTCGTAGTATCCGCCATACTTAGCAGAGGTGCGTAGCTCCGCGAAAAATATTAATTATGTCGTGATGCGCTATTATTTCCTGTAGGAAACGAAGTGAGGAGTCGGAGTGTAACTCAAGGAGGGATTTTCTTTCATCGATGAGTCTACAAACCTTTATTTAATTGTGATATTTATAAAAATCTGTGATAAAAATGTATTCGAGATTATGATAATTTTAGGTGTAAACGATAAACTCTGATACTACTGCAAAATTATACATTGAAGGCAATGTACTCACTTTATTTGTACGCAAGGTAGCGAGCGCAACTCCGCACGTAATGTATTGCGTTCTTTCACATCCGTCGTGAGTCGTGACCTGTCGTGACCCCAAAACACGTGCATCGATAGTTTTGTTCGATCAATATCGATAAAATTCATCTTTTTATCACTGATTTGTTTAGGCAAAAGTTGAAAGTTATATCAATATCCGCATTCATCTGTTAAAATTAAGCTTTCAAAACGAGAATTTCGAAACAAATAAATTTTATTTCAAGGGCAATAAACCGTGTAAAAATAACTTTTTTTTAATTTACTTCATCATGTTAAACGTTTTTTTTTACATTTCAGTATTCTTAGCACAATAATTCTTATCGAACGTGAATTTTCTTACGGAATTTCTAAAAATAATTAAAGGAGATGGCATTTTTTGACATTACAAATTATGGAAAGGTACAGAATTCGGAGCTATTTAAAAAAAAGCGCTTATTTTATAATATTGATAGCCAGATTAACTTTATTATTGACAATGGGGATAAAATGTCGTTAAAAATTAGTAATTTGATTTGATTAGTAACAGTTCGGTCCAGTGTTTGTTTCTAAGGCCGTGGATACAAGGCTTTTTGACTTGTCATATTTATTATGATAGTGTTGAAAAATATAAAATAAATTATTAATAAATTGATTTACATAATGTTTTGATTTCTAGTGTATAAAAATAAAAATAAAAAACAGTTTACGACGACGAGATGTAGCTAAGAAATGGAATACAATTTTTTTTTTTTTTTTTTTTTCAACTTAAAATGTTTCGATTTTGTTTAGAAATAGAAACTAGCAACACTAAAACCTATGAATATGTTTAGTTCAAGATGTCTCAAAATGTCCATGAGGAGTTTTAGTACAATGACCACCATTGTAGTAAAACATGACTGGGAACTATAATGTAACTTGACATTGGCAGAAATAAGTACTAATTTGGATTTGGTTGGACGAGCTGATTTTGTAAGTGTAACCGTTGAAAATGATAACTTAACATTTTCCCCGGCTATCATATAGTGTATTTTACGGGGCAGAGTTAAATCTAGACATGAAGGAAGAAAAATATACTTTGTTTGTTTTTTGATTGACAGCTCTCTAAGTGGCCGGGAAGCTATAAAGCAATACCTACTGTTGCAATTGCATTGTTAGACGTAGGACAGTAGGATGCTGAGCTCATATCATGTCAATCATCTGTTACTTGGCATTGGCACGGCATCAAGACAGCCTGTCTCCCCCTGCACCTTTCTTTGATGATATTTTACTAATATATGATGATGATGAGCATGAATAAAATATTATGATTAACTAAATACTGATTTTTTATTGTAGCTACAATAATCCTGTCATCCTTAATTACCTACTTATCCTTAATAATATTATAAGCTTAGATTGTCGATAAGTAAGTTTGTAACTTTCCTGTGTAGTAGACTTAACCTATATGATCAGCGAGAACATCATTGAGCTAAACAAACTTCAACAAGTACCTAGTTATCCTTTTTCAAGTATAAAAGTGTTCACGCCAATTTGTATTGTATTGAAAGACTAACATAAGTAACAGTTTTTAATTCGACACAAATTACATGTGTTATAGTTAGGTTGGTTAGGCGCGTGCGCTCGCAGCCAGCTCGGTTTGAGAATGCCTCAGGTGAAGTGTGCGGGGTGCGGGGCGCGGCCTGTGGCACCGTCTGTCACGCGCATCGGCGTGAACATCCTCCGGGCGTTGGAAGCTTGATTCCAGAAGAAGATTCCAAATTGATAGGTATGAAGATTAGTGTTCATCAGGATCAGGTATTGGTACAAGACACATCTTATTGACAGCGCGTCTTACTGTACCTCTGGTGGTGTAAACATCAGCCACTCTACATATTCTGTCACGTCCTTCGTATAATTTACTGACGCGTCCCATTCTCCAGTGTAGCGGCGATAGGTTATCATCCTTCAGTATAACAAGGTCTCCTACTTGAAGTGGGTTCTGTTGATTCTTCCGCCATTTGGTACGGTTTTGAAGCTCTGCCATGAACTCGCGACGCCATCTCTCCCAGAATTGTTGCCGTACTTGCTCGATGCGCTGGTATCGGTTGTGTCTAGCTGATTGCACAGGTAGTGATGGTACAGACATCAGCGGACGACCGATTAAAAAGTGGCCTGGGGTTAAGGGATTGAGATCTGTAGGGTCTGAAGAGAGAGGGGAAATAGGGCGGGAATTGAGGATTGCTTCTATTTGCGTGAAAAACGTTGTTAACTCCTCGAACGTTAAGGATGCATTGCCCGCTATACGTTTTAAATGATATTTTGCTGATTTAACGCCTGCCTCCCATATTCCGCCAAAATGGGGTGAGTAGGCAGGAGAAAATATGAATTTAATTTCCTCATTAGCAGTGTAATCTGACACTGATTGACGACTGGAGCGTATAACTCTTCCTAATTCATTGTTCGCACCTACAAAGTTTTTACCGTTGTCACAATAAATTACGTGTGGCTTGCCTCGGCGCGACACAAACCTACGTAGGCATGATAGGAAGGCTTCTGTGGTAAGATCACTAACAACTTCCAAGTGAAGAGCTTTCGTAGTGAGACATACGAATACACACAGATAGGCTTTTGATATACGGTTACCTCGTCCCTTTTTAGAAGAAATCATAAATGGTCCAGCGAAGTCGATACCACATGAATTAAAAGGAAAATTTGGATTTACTCTCACATAAGGTAAGTCACCCATCTTAGGCTGTATAGTTTGACCACGCATACGTGAACAAACGACACAGCCTTTCGAGATGGCGCGGGCTAAGTTTCTACCATTTAAAGGCCAAAACCTCTCACGAACAGATGATAGAAGCAATTGGGGTCCCGCATGAAATAAACGTGCATGTTCATAATTCATTATTAATTTAGTAAGGTGATGCTTAGCATCGAGTAAAATAGGGTGTCTTTTATCATATTGACAGTCAGATTGGGCTAATCTTCCTCCTACTCTTACTAAACCATTCGTATCTATAAAAGGATTTAGTGGCAATAATTTACTTTTATAATGTAATTCCTTACCATTTTGAATCTGTTTTATATCGTTGGAAAATGACTCAATCTGACTGTGTTTTAATAAAAGCGTTAAAGAACGTTCAAGTTCATCAGATTGTAATGGCCCAGTTAATTTAGGTAAACCCCTTTTATAGTTGTATATAAAACGTAAAACATACGCGTAAGTTCTTTTTAATTTTAAATAACTAGAATGATTTTTAAATGCTATAAATGATTCCAAACCTTCATTAGAATCACCAACCACATTACTAACAATATCAAACACCTTTTTTGTTTCTGGCAATTTACTAGGTGTTTTGTGAGGTTGAGTAGGCCATTCCGACTGACCTTTTTTAAGAAAAGCAGGTCCCTCCCACCACAGGTAAGTTGCCTGCAAAAGCTGCGGGTCGATACCCCTAGAAGCAAGGTCTGCAGGATTTAATTCGGTAGGAACATGGTTCCAGTCACACTCTTGAGTAAGTTCATTTATTTTATTTACCCGGTTACGAACAAAAGTTTGTAGGGTTTTGTTTTGTGTCCGAAGCCATCCTAGAACTACTGTGGAATCTGTCCACATATATTTCTTAATAACCTTACACTGAATGGCTTTCAAAACCTTATCAGAAAGTTGAGCTCCTAACAAGGCCGCAGTTAGCTCTAACCGGGGAATGGTAAGAGTTTTAATAGGCGCGACTCTTGTCTTCGCACATAATAATTTAACTGTAATATTATGCTCATTATTATGCGTGCGCAAATAGACGCATGTCCCGTAGGCTTGCTGAGAAGCATCAACGAAACAATGCAGTTCAATAGAATGTACTTCTAGGCTACCAACCATCACATAACGAGGCAAGACAATGTCTGATAGATGATGCAAGTTTTGTATAAAGGTTACCCACCGTTTTACAAACTGATCTGGTACTGGGTCATCCCAGTCTAACTTGGCACTCCATAAATTCTGGAGAAGAATTTTTGCCTTGATTATGCAACAGCTGACTAACCCCAATGGGTCAAAGAGCTTACAAGTTGTGGAAATAATTATTCTTTTTGTAACCTTTTGCTTAGTTTCGATACCACTAGGAAAATGTAACTGGTCGTCCATTGGTGACCATTTTAAACCTAAGACAGTAGCTTCGTCGTGAAAATCCAGACTTTGCAAAGATTCTGATTGATCACAAAGTATTTGAGGGCAGTTTGTGCGGAATTTTCTCAGTGGAAAACAAGCTGAGTCCAGCACTTTGGTTATATTTATATATATATATATATGTTTTAGCTCAATCGGGTTTGATGAACCGGTATTTAAATCATCGATATAGAAGTCATTACGGATCACATTAGCTATAACTGGATCTTCGCATTCATCAGCCAGTTGACCAAGACACCTGGTACTCAAGAAAGGAGCAGAAGCCATTCCATAGGTCAAAGTTTGAAGTTGTTTGACTTTGACAGGCTGATCGACTTGATCCCTCCAAAGCACGAGCTGTAAGTGACGTTGAGACTCATCTAAAGCCACCTGTCTGTAAAATTTATTTATATCAGCCGTTAATACGAACTTATGGACTCGAAAGCGAAGGAGAATAGAAAATAAATCACTTTGCATTACGGGACCAACAGCCTGAATATCATTTAGGGACTTTCCAGAACTAGTTTTAGCCGAAGCGTCAAAGACCACCCTTAATTTTGTGGTTTCATGCTGATCTCTAATGACACAGTGATGGGGTAAGTAACAGCCAAATTTAGGCCTATCAATATCATTTAAATGACCTAAATTATCATATTCTTTTATGAAATTACTATACTGCATTTTAACATTTTCATTTTTATTTAACTTTTTTTCTAGGTTTAGGAAACGCCTCATCGCAATAGGGAATGAGTCACCAAGTGCCTGCTCTGGATCCTCCTTCAGTGGCATCATGACAGAAAATCGGCCATCAGGTAAGCGACGAGTATGTTTATTAAATTGAGACTCACAAAATTGTTCATCTGTTGAGTAGGTATTTATATCTGAGGGTAGTTCTTCGACTTCCCAAAATTGTTTTATTGAATTATGTATATCTTGAAGTGATACCATAGAACTATTTTGCACAAAGTTGCAATGAATATGAGTATTATATTTAAAGTAAGATTCTCCAGTGTGACCCGCTATGAGCCAACCTAACAAACTATCTTGTAAAATAGGTTTATTTGGTCCTAATTTTATTTGATTGGGACTAATTATATCAAAGAAGTGATCCGCTCCCAGTAGAATATCTATTTCAGAAGGTTCATAAAACAAGGGGTCGGCGAGGACAATGTTATCCGGTAGCTGCAATCTCTGAACATCGACTGGAACGTTAGGTATAGTACCTGTAATTTTAGGTAAGACTAAACAATTCACCTTTACACTATACGAGCCGAGTCGAGACTTCACAATGATACCACACTTTTCCGACACTTCACACAAAACATTATTTATACCTGACACATTAAATGCATTTATTTTTTCTGATTTTAATCCTAATTTTTCTTTCAGATTGGCGGTGATGAACGACGACTGACTCCCAGTGTCCAACAACGCACGAGCAAGGTAAGTACAATTTTTTTTTTTATTTATAACCTCAACCTGAGCGGTACATAATAGGACTTGGCCTGGTGAAACAGCTGATAACCCAACCGCAGTATTACTGATCGAAGACTCGATGTTTTCGGTAAGTGCATTAGCAACAGTATCAATTTTGTGTAAAACTGTATTATGTTTTTCTCGACAGATACGACACAAACCTTTTAGTGTGCATTCATCGTTATTATGACCAGAACGAAGACAGTTAGAACATAACTTGTGTTTAGAAACCTCGGACAGTCTATCATCTACACTCATGGACTTAAACTTATGACATTGATGCACATAATGATTATTTTTCTTGCAGATAAAACATGTCCTTTTTTGAGAACCCTCCATAACAGTTAATGATCTCATATTCGATTTATTTTCTTTATGATGTGTATTTTTACTTTCATAATTACTATTATTTCGACTACAGTTTGAGGTTTCCAAGACATTAGCACGATTCTCAATAAACTCTCTAAACTCTGTAAGTGAAGGTAAGTGTGATAAGAGCCCTTTGTGCTCCTCCCATTTGCTACTAGTTTTAGGATCTAACTTCGCTGAGACCAAAAATATAACTAACGGATCCCATCCAGTCGTAGGAACATCCAAAGTATTAAGCGCGTTAAGATTTTTATGAACATGATCACTCAAATACCTTAAGGCACGAAAAGATTCCTTCTGAATAGGGTTGAGGCTCACCAATGCATTTAAATGATTATTTATTAAAATATTTTTATTGTTATATCTATCACATAAAGCCTTCCATGCAAATTCATAATTTTTCGCGGAAAACTCAATAGATCTTATTACGACACCGGCACTCCCAACTAAAGAGTTTCTCAAATAATGAAATTTGGTAATCGGTGATATCGAGTCGTCGTTATTAATAAGTGACTCAAACGTATCTCTAAATTCTAACCACTTTATATAGTTGCCGTCAAAAGTAGTTAAGTTAATAGTTGGCAACTTTACTGTTCTCATGGTTGCATGACAACAACTTGACTTCACTGACCCATTATCTGAATCCTTATTTTTGGCTGAAAATGAATCTATTAATTCTTGCGCAAATGCAATTTGAGAGTAAAATTCACTTTCCGTTAATTCTCGTTCAGAAATCTGTTCATCTATGTTTCGAGAAAGTTCCTCGATTTCGCTCTGTACACTATCAAAACTAGCCATTAATTCCTGCAGCTGTGATAATCTCAAGGATAATTCTCTGATTTCCAAACTCGTTAGATCACTAGGTTTACTAGTTTGATATTTAGCTATGAAAGTTTTAAATACTGTCAATCTACTTCTTATATTACCCCGCTTCCGAGATAGGGTATTTAAATATTCTTTAGGATCTCCTTTATTTGAAGCTTCAACATTCAAAAATGGAATTGGACTTTTTGATCTTAATTTAGATTCAGTTTCAGCCATTGTAATATTAAAATATCTTTAAATGAAATAAGACAACAACGTATACTATATAGGCACGAACAATCAACTTAGGTTTTAATAAATTATGCACTCTAACCGGTTTACAATCCAGCAGTCACCAGTTCAAACCACAGCTGCCGCTGAGCCCGCCAACCGCACGTCAGCACGTGCAGCGTACGCGGAGCACGGTTGCACGCCGGCGTCGCTTAAACCGCCAGCAAGCTGCGCCCGCGTACGCTGCACGTGCTGACGTGCGGTTGGCGGGCTCAGCGGCAGCTGTGGTTTGAACTGGTGACTGCTGGATTGTAAAATAAAATGAATTGTAAAATTGGCGTGGGCGTTGGCGGAACATGCACGTTTATTTACTACTACGAAAGCTCTTCACTTGGAAGTTGTTAGTGATCTTACCACAGAAGCCTTCCTATCATGCCTACGTAGGTTTGTGTCGCGCCGAGGCAAGCCACACGTAATTTATTGTGACAACGGTAAAAACTTTGTAGGTGCGAACAATGAATTAGGAAGAGTTATACGCTCCAGTCGTCAATCAGTGTCAGATTACACTGCTAATGAGGAAATTAAATTCATATTTTCTCCTGCCTACTCACCCCATTTTGGCGGAATATGGGAGGCAGGCGTTAAATCAGCAAAATATCATTTAAAACGTATAGCGGGCAATGCATCCTTAACGTTCGAGGAGTTAACAACGTTTTTCACGCAAATAGAAGCAATCCTCAATTCCCGCCCTATTTCCCCTCTCTCTTCAGACCCTACAGATCTCAATCCCTTAACCCCAGGCCACTTTTTAATCGGTCGTCCGCTGATGTCTGTACCATCACTACCTGTGCAATCAGCTAGACACAACCGATACCAGCGCATCGAGCAAGTACGGCAACAATTCTGGGAGAGATGGCGTCGCGAGTTCATGGCAGAGCTTCAAAACCGTACCAAATGGCGGAAGAATCAACAGAACCCACTTCAAGTAGGAGACCTTGTTATACTGAAGGATGATAACCTATCGCCGCTACACTGGAGAATGGGACGCGTCAGTAAATTATACGAAGGACGTGACAGAATATGTAGAGTGGCTGATGTTTACACCACCAGAGGTACAGTAAGACGCGCTGTCAATAAGATGTGTCTTGTACCAATACCTGATCCTGATGAACACTAATCTTCATACCTATCAATTTGGAATCTTCTTCTGGAATCAAGCTTCCAACGCCCGGAGGATGTTCACGCCGATGCGCGTGACAGACGGTGCCACAGGCCGCGCCCCGCACCCCGCACACTTCACCTGAGGCATTCTCAAACCGAGCTGGCTGCGAGCGCACGCGCCTAACCAACCTAACTATAACACATGTAATTTGTGTCGAATTAAAAACTGTTACTTATGTTAGTCTTTCAATACAATACAAAAAGCATCATTTTACAAAGCATAATTGGCAATATGTTATGTATAAAATAAATATTTATGCATTAAAATAGTCATAGAAGTAAAAAACCGATTAAAGTTAAAGCCTTGATGCACTTAACCTCACTTTTACAAAAATTAAGATTTCTCTTTAATCCCATTGTATTTTTTTTTTTATTTTTTTTTTAATAAAACCTCATAATATTCGCTATCAAACCACGCCACTTTTATTTCTGTAGAAATTAAAAAAGTTTAATGCCAGCGTTCTATGGACTTCTGCCATTCTCCTTTAATATCGACGAAATTAAAATATCGATAATTTTATTGATATTTTATCGATTACTTTCGCTGCATTAAGCGAATAGCAATAAGTGTTGCTACTCGACGCCAGTCGACGCAGCTATTACGCAATTATCAACATTATGTCTAATGCGTTTAAGTTCAAAATTGCGTTCCATGAAAATAACGCCATCTAGTGACGAGTGGCAGAACTTTTTCGTCGATTGAATCTAGTTAGTTTGTAGATTACAAAACGACGTAAATACTTTGTACGCTATTGAATAATAAATTTTATGTTAACGTAAAAAGGTATATTTTCATATGTATGACCTGTGTGATTAAGCTATTTTTGAGTAAAATAGAAACGACCAATCAAAAGGATTGTTTATTTGTAGTACAATATATGATTTAACATTTATTTGTGTGAGTTTGGCGACGCTGATTCCGATACAAATTCTAACGCATCGCCCTTCCAGTGTATTCTCTTTTCCGTGCTTGTGGCTATTTGGGCCAGTATTGATTTTACTCACGCATACGTAGGTTAGGGAATACGCATACGCAGGGTCCGAAATTAGGACATTCGTAAGAGAACAAAAACGACGGATCCGTAGAGTTAGTAAGCTGAAGTGGCAATGGGCAAGCCACATCGCTCAAAGAGCCGATAACCGATATGGAAGGAAGGTTCTCGAGTGGCGACCACGTACTGGAAAGCGCCGAGTAGGACGACCTCCCACCAGGTGGACCGACGACCTGGTCAGAGTCGTTGGGCGCCGCTGGATGCAAGCGGCCCATAACCGTTCGAAGTGGAAATCTATGGCTCCCCCAATGGCCTATGTTCAGCAGTGGACATCCATGAGCTGATATGATGATGATGATGATGATACGTAGGTAATATTCGGCGTCACTTTATTATTAAGCGACACTCCGTCTTGATTTGGTAAATTATTATTTATTCTTTGGATGCTGTGTATAACAGAAATAATTATTGATTTTATTTTATGTTGAAACTCTCAGCATTGCGAATTGTTTAATGCTCTTGGAATCTACGTTACATACCGAAGAATCTCCATTATTTAATTATTATTTATTTTTCTTACGCAAATTACAGCAAGACATCTGTCAACAACAACTGCTTTGACATTTACCATTTAAAATCGTCTCGTTTAATTATTTATCCAGTGTCTTGAAACTAGTCAAACGACGACGCCTCATCACAAAGAAATTTCTAAATAAAATGTCTCGAAAGAAATTCGCATCGACAGCTCAAAAGGTTTTATTCAATGGCTCACCAATCAATTCAAATTACACTTCTGTACAGTTCTTTGTTTTAAATTGGAAATTCCTACTGGAATAGCCGATAAGTATACCTAACAGAATTCTTGAATGCAATCTATAATAGGCCCTATTGTTGAATTGTTAAGGATCAGTATTTTTGGATCTGATGGAGAACGTTTGGCAGTAATAATTTAAAGCTCTCGTTTTCATGTCAATTGTGAACTTATTTTGTCTCTAATTATAGATTAGTGGAAATTGTTAACAAAATGTTTGTATTCGTTTAACATTTTGCTTGAATATAAGAATGAATGGCTTAGAATTATCGTTTAGTATATAACAGCATTCTGAGTGCTATTCCGTTGTTTGAATACATCGAATATGCGACACACATCGCATAAACAAATAAAAAAAAAAAAACGACGCAATGGCAAATAAAGAAATTAATTTTATTACCAACCTCGGGAGCAATCCCATGGTATTTGCTCTCACGTAAATTCCGACAACCTACGCTCTGTGGTCTTATATTATAGGCTGTAATGGCCACTAAAACTTTTCTAATGACCGCAATGTCCCAAAACTGTATCCAGAGAGGAAAGCTCATTTGCTGTTGGTTATATTCGTCTAGGTTATTTATATTGGTTTAGGAAGGAAAAGTGTTTTCACTCATTCAATTGTGTTCATTTACATATCAAACGTTTAACTATACAAAATCATTAATGTGTTATATTTTTTGATAAATTTGTAGATTCCATGTAAATTAGGTAGTATTTTGATTGAAATCCAGTAAATTAATAACAACAAAATATACCTAATATTTATTCAAATTAATTTAATTCCTTTCATACTTGATAATGTATAAAGATAGATAGAGTTTTATTAGTACTAATTATGGGAACAAAAGTTAGAGATAAATCCATCCGAAGTCAAGAGGGTCGAAGAGTGCAGAGCATAGCGTTTTTCGCTCAAAGAGCAGCTCGACTAGGTAAGTACCTCCGCCTTACAGAATACCGCATTGTATTCCTGATTAAGGTCGCCAGAGCACATCGGTGAGGGGAGAAGGCGTTTTGTAATCGCTTACCACCAGGCAGACCGTATGCTTGTTTGTCGACTTAGTAGTATAAAAATGATTTTTACACATATCTCTATAGATCATCTAAAGCATTCCAAGGACTGGCTAGAGACAACCTTCAATAGGAGTCGATAAGCCAATATGATCACGATATTCTTAGCATCTAAACCTGTTGTGTATAGATAATTGAACACTGTCTGTGTTACGTTCAAGGAATAAGCAAATAGCGAACTAATATGCCACGAATCTATACATATATCTACACACATATAAAAATAATATTCTTAAATTAACCTATATTTTTTTAATGTTTTTTTTTTAAATTATTATTGTAATTTTAAATTATTGTAAAATATGCTTAGGTACTAACATAGTATGCATAGTATGCAGTAAGTCAGATTGTTTTTAACAAAATAATATGGATGATTTGATATCTGAAATAAATAAATTTATTTTTATTTAATCTTGCTTAGTGCGATTAAATGAAATATAAAAATACTTGCTCAAGTTCACCGATAATATGGGTATTTCCAATACAAAATCATATCAATCTAATATATTTTTAATTATTTGCTGTTATATCTACTTTATAAAGCTGATAAGCAAAAACTAGATCCAGTAAACATTTTTTGGATAACAATAGAGCTTCAGCTCACACCTTGCCCCAAAAACGAATATTCAACCAAAGGCACAAAGCTGGCATTTCTCGAAGTGGTGTCGTGTAAATCTGGATAATGCTAGCGGAATCGAACCGAACTAGTTCTCTGTTGGCCAATAAAACATTTTATCCCACAATCTTAAATTATAGCTATAAGATACATTAATGATACCCATACGCCCTTTTTATTTATTGTACATTTATTAAGGTTATAAAATACAGTAACAGTAAGATGTGCACTTATTTGTTTCTCTGCTAACCTCTCGACTTGATAAGGCTCTAAAATGAACGTTAGAAATTAAGATTAGGTTTATTTTTTTATGTAATTTTACATTATGGTAACAAATTATGGTGCGTCCATGCTACGCGAATCGAGCACGAGCCCAAAGAGAATATAACGCTACGCTAAGACACGAGCCGAGCCACGAATGAGCCTAAAACGAGCACGATGCGAATACCTTTGTACGTGAAAAAACTGACAATCGCGCTGGTTCGAGGTTCGCGAGCCCGTCCACGCTACGCGAATAGTGTTCGCAGTGCGCTCTTTCGAGTCTCGGCTCGTGCTCGGTTCGCCAAGCATGGACGCACCATTATAAGCACAGAGTTAATAATATACTATGTACAAGCAGAAGTATGTTGTGTGTATAGACTGTAATGGATCCGATGAGAAACTTCGCTAGGCATGATACGTAAATTCGTATTTTATTAAATCATTAGCTTTTTCCTAAATTAATCTCCAAGTAAATTTAGACTTTAAGACTATTTCCTATAATGGCTACAATCCCATTAATGTAGAGCAATATGCAGTATATTAAAAGAATTAACGGCACAATAAAGCTTTGTGGTAGCAAAGGCCACTATAAAAGGTATAAAGGTGCTTGTTTATAGAAGGAGACAACGATTTGTTGATTTTTGAATAAAATATGTTATCATTTTTGGAAACAAAAAAAAAAATCTTTTAACCGGTACTGGAATTGTCTTAAGCATTTTGAAAATTGCTCACGATAAGCACCGAAAATCACAAAATTAGGTCAAATAGTGATTTCATGATATTAGATTCTAAATTGCACTGATGTATATGGATACATGAAAAACATCACTTTTGAAAACATAAGTTTTACAATACTCGTATCTCAGAGTATATAAATACTGTGTACACTCGTATCGTACAATATAGACCGGGAGATACTGGCATGATTAACGCCCACGCGATTGGGCCGCCGGTACCAGCGCTATGACAATAATTTTCCTTTTCGTCATTACGTTATTAGAACCCTGAAGGATCGCCATACTGGTACAAATGACCAGGAAATTTGTGCCAGTATCTCCCGGTCTAATACGGTCAATTTCCTGACTACTTTCTATAGTATAGAATCTATACTAGTAATATTCGAGGCCGGTAGGTACTTTACCCAGTGCCCGAGGGCAGCTGTAAACAACTTTGCTAATGGCCTCTTAAGCTTTGGAAAATTGCCACACTTCTGGAAAAAGTCAGTTTTCCTCTATGTCTTCGTAAAATATGCTTTAAGCTGATGTATTCTGTTTCTAACGCTGTAGATTTAATATGAATTGTTTGCATATTATGAAACAAGCATTAGACCATTGAATGATTACACATTCAATGCATTAGACTATTATTATCCACTTTATTCAAATAGTTTTAATTTAATGTTTACCCACTTCCTTATTTGAAGTTGTTTATTTTATTTGCTTATACTATTTTTACAATAAAAGGTTCTGAACCATTTGAATCCAAAGTCTCCTATTCCTCTTACCAAGACTTCAGTATAGTTTTGGTGTATATTATTTTTCATAATTGTATAATATGTTTCCAATAAATTTTCTAGTAGTAATATTTCAAAGGTTATATGTATACATATAAGGTAAACTACCAACCTTAGTCTACAGTCAACCTTTGCCTGAGTCAACCAAAATTCCAAATACTAATAATAATCTACTGCACTAAACTACGTCGGACCAAGCGTGGAATAGGCGCTATGGCCCGCGGGCCATTCGCGAGTGGGACATAATGACTAAAGACCCGATATTCATGCAGCCGAGACAAATTGACAGACCCGGACTCAGGAGAGAAACACTAGCGAAAGCTCTAAAACTAATTTATTTTTTATAAATAATTGAATTGCTCATAACATCATAAAAGAGAACATTTTATAAATCCGTACCGAGTTCCTATCACTCCAAGCTCTATTGAACATGGTCATTTCTTTTTTTTTTTTTTTAATGGACATGAAGGTACGGACCCAAAATTTGGCCTAAGTACCCTTACCCGGACAAGTCGGCGAGCTAGCTCTCAACCGTAAGAACATGGTCAAAGATCACATACCCTTATCTACCTGCGTAGATACTCCTCTTATTGGGATAACATTACTGAGAGACACTAAATTTTTATGCAAGCTGAAGATTGTGATATGGGTTAAGTGACTGTTTCAAGTCTTTCCAGATCTTGTATCACTGTGACCAGGCTAGATCTATTGTGATTGAAGATTGTGATTCATATGGGAACAGTGGATATTTATTAATCATCATGTGTAGATGTTCGATGACACTCAATAATTGTGATACTTTTTTTCCCGAGAAAACATTAGATTCCTCAAGGTAAATCTGGTTGGAAGCTGGTTATTTAATAAATGCAACAACAAAATATTAATTGCCGAAGGTCCTTTAGTCCGTCCCAACAACTTCCACACAATTTAGCGAATACACGAACTAGCATGGTTATAGCACTTTACAGTGTCTACAATTGTGACGTTTACCTTGCCTTGATCTGAGTGTGTTGAGGTCTCCTGACCTTAATTTATGTAGATTCGTACAAGCATAAATTAGCTTTCAGGTTATTTTTAATTATAATTGTGTAATAATAAATATTTCTTTCTTTAAATTTTTCTGTCATTGGTGCCCCGGTAATTAGGTAGTCCTCACGCCATCACACCTTCCAGATACGCCTGTATCCGCTGGCATATGCCTCTTACAATCATCACATCAGCGGCGTCTTCCTTGGTGAGAGATTGACAACTTGAGGGTGGTAGCCAGCAAGGTGAGTACAACAAAATCCCTCCTAACCTTGCTATGGTTCACGACTTTTTCCTTTACCGAAAGTAAATAATAATCAGTACACAAAACACGCGTTTTTTCACAAGATATAAAATTGTCCCCTGATTAGATTGAAAGCCATAAAAAATCAAACTACACTGCCGGCTACCAAGTTTTTCCCGCCTCGCGTGTGCAAGTATTGTTAAACATTTTAACATTACTTTGTTACAAGTACTGAAGGGTGATGTTTGTATAAGGTTTGCATGTCTTTGAGCCGTATTTGCCTTTGTTTAATATCGCTGCTTTATCGATTATGAAATTGGAAGCAATTTAATTTTTTACGATATTTGGAAAGAATATTCAGTGATATAATATTTAAGTTTCAAAACATTTGCGTTTATGTTAACAGAAACTTTATTTTAGACATAATAATTATTGAGCTTATGTGATGATATCTACTCTTATTTAGTCTTAAACCGCATTCAGTAGCTCCCAGTAATTCTATAATATTTCTTTAGTCCAATGGATAAGCTTCAATTAAAATTTCTGTAACGCGCGAATGCACGACTTGAAGAGTTCGTCACGTCCGGGTAGTACAAGCTTATAAGGTTTACGATTTGCCACGGAACTTTAAACTCTTGCTTTTGTTGTTTAATTTTTGTAGATATTGCAATACCTATATAAGAAAAGCGAATCGAAGCGCGTCGAATTATGAAATACCTCCATTATTGTCATCAGTCAAGTTTAGTCTTGGTTAACTATTATAAAACTCGAAGAACAACACACCAGAATAAACAACAAAATTATGAGTTTGAATAGTGACCACTTTGCTAACTAAGTTTACAAGTGCCAGGCCAATTGCCACAAATCCAAATTGGAGTTCGGTTTTGTTGTTAGGATTGCATTGTTATTTATAACTACTACTGAAGTTTGGAAATCTCTGTTGGATTGTAAATTGTTGTCTTTACAGGTGTGGCATACGAATATTATGCATTGGTTTATTATTATAACTCTCATAGCAATTCCAATCAAAGCATTCGGTTTTGTAGGTCTACGATATTTGTGTTACTAGTGGCTGATAGTTTAACCGACCTAAATTAATAACTATTTGTTTTATTTAGAAGCTTGCTATTATAGTTTTACCAGCTATGCCCTGCGGTTTTACCCGCGTCTTCGGGATAAAAAGTAGCTTATGTCCTTCTCTATACCATATGCTATCTGCATGCCAAATTTCATCGTGATCAGTTGAGTAGTTAAGACGTGAAAGCGTAACAAACAATCAAACTCACATTCGCATTCATAATATTAGCACAGGTGTAATTTACGTGATCACGCGATAAGAGTTTAACGAACCAACATAATATCTTCAAAAATCTACTACACTATGTGACTTAAACGTACGACATAATTACGATGAATACTTAATTCGATGATGGTCACACGGTTTCAATTGAATTCTACTTTCAATTTTATAACAGCTCTTAAGAGCTTATGCAATTATCGTTCTACAATTCTATTCTGCAATTTCCTTCATTAAACAGGCGATAAAACGTCGAGTTTGCTTATACACTTTTGGTTATGTCGAAAATATTTAATTCTTTTGTTTATCTATGTTTGTTTAAAAATAGTTTATTAGTATTGCGGATTTGTGGACTGTAAGGTTTGACTAAAATAAAACTTTAAAGGAAAATCAAATAATTTGCGATTTAATGCGAAATCTCACAAGATGATAGTTCACCGAAATTTTGAAAAAAAAATATACAAGTATAAAAAAAGAATATCAAAAACCATAGAATTAATCAAAGAGTCTGCAATTAAATAATCATAACTGTTATATATATACCAGGAAAGTAACTATATTATGGTGACGACGCCGCGACGACTCAATGATATTTAGGTCAAAACTGTACAATATTTCAACATACATTTAACTGCTTCACATAAGCATCAAAAATTTGGAGACGGGTGACGGGACTACAACTGTAGCTAAAGCAATTTAACTTTAATGAAATTAAGTTTTACATTAACTCTATTTCGCGTACGGCAGATGCCTTCAGCTCGACTGGAGCAGACATTTCAGTGCACACAGTATACATATAATTATAATTACTTCAACAATATTTTACGCCTTCTGTAATTTAAATACTGTCTTCTAATGTATTTTATTGAGGCATGAATTTAGTCATCATACTTATGACCATTCTTCGTTTTGGTTTTATAATTTAAAAATAAATTCACTCAAGTTTAACCTTGAAAAGAAATGAAAGTAACAGACAATTCTTTTAAAAACACAAAGTAAGAAAGTATTAACTCAAGTATTTCTTGAAAAACACAAAGTTTTAAAAGTATCACAAAATGTAGATATAGATATGAAGAAAAAAAGAATAAAGATTGTCGATGAAAGAATACGGTGTTATGCAAATGATTGAAGATAAGTTTGCAATGCTTGGCGCTGAGTAAAGTTACTTTTAGGGTAACTATGAAGTAAATAAAAAATAAATTTATACTAAAGAAATAAAATTGTATCTGAATTATATAATGTTAAATTTAAATACAACTCTAAATTAACAAAACACAACTAAAAGTAAATATATTTAAATTTTACTATTCTAAATTTATCTAAATATCTTCGATATATTCTTCTTTTTCGTAGTGACGGTAAAGAGATTGATTCATTGCCTCCATTTGTCGCTGTGACCATGAAATATATATATAAGAAAGAAACCAAGCATATTATGTACTTCTTTTACATCTGAGCTCTATAAGTAAGTAAAAAATGAGCCCAATAATAATAATAAAAGTTCTCGAACACACTACGCGTTTTATGCCTCTAGAACATTTTCAAATAAGGAGCATCTCAAATCATGGACAGCCTAGTGTGTAGCCAAGTTTTAACTCTCTCAAAGGATTCCCTTTAAAAATTCAACGGCAAAAGTGTCATTGCAGAGTTCCGACATCTTATTAACATTAAGCATGTCACTTTCGACATCTTCCACTTTGTGAAACTTTGGTTCTTTAGTATCATGACACTAAAACATTTCTTTTTGAGGAAATTGTCTTCTTATTATTGGAACAATTCCTTAGAACACTCTCCGTTGTACAAGCGGTAGAACACACATAAGTAGACAAAGTCTCTCCTCAGACTGAGGAGCTCTAAACCGCTTGTGAGCATGAGATCGTCAACAATTCTGACGGCACGTCGCTGAACCGCGTCCAATCAACTCTACATGAGTTCGGTACTGGAATTGATCACATGGGAGTGTATTGCGGCTAAGAAGATTGGATTGCATATATTTTGAAAAGAAAAAAACCGCTTTCGTTTTGGTTGTATGGTGTGGAAAGTAATTGTAATTAATTAAAATTCATGAAACGCCCCAAACATTGACGGGCCAATCACTGTTGTGTATTATTATGTTTGTATCATTGTGCGCTTTAGGTGCATCAAAGACGACAGACTATTTTGTGTGAAGGAGTCTGCGACTGCGACACACAAAAACGTCCGTCACGGATTTTTCAAGATTATACACACGATGGATATTTTCGATAATTCTGCCAGCGGAACTCTAGGGACGTACACACTATGGAACCAAGAGATAAAGTAAAAAGAAGAAAAAGATAATTTTGGGTACATTCTATTCTTTCGCAGACTTTTTGCACGTCTATTTTCACAGACTAAAAAGTACGGCACGGATAGTCTGACGTCTGCACTGCACCTAAGTTTAAAATATTTATCATAATAATTAGCAGCATTCATTACAACCCTCACTTTTTAATAAAAATCACTAATGTAACCGTTCCTTCTACTTAATTCCGCCGCGGTAGGGAACATCAATGATATATTTGGGTGTTCGGCATCTTGCCGCAAATAAATTTCCCATGAGACAAGAAGGCAAGGACATCCAGCCAAGGACATAAAAAAAATTTGGACATTATTCTTGCTAACAAAAAACTGTGTCGCTGATAGTCGGCCACCTCGCTATACATACAAGCCGACACGCACACATTCACACATTAGTCGGCCATTACGCATTATTTTACGAAAAAATATTAAAACACAGCATGTCCTGTGTCGTGAAGTGATGTAAAAACCGTAGTGACCGGAGAATAAAAAACCAGGAATCACGGTTCAAAGGTAAATTAATAATTCAATCACACACACACATAAATAGCCACCTCGGTTTAGTCTTAGCGAGAGTACTGTCCGACCTAGTCTACATCCAGCACGCGGGTGAACCAAAATCTTAAAAAAAGGACATGAAGTTTGAATATTTACGTCGGCGTTGTGTAATGGAAATTCATGAGTTGGTGTTCGACTTTCCGGATGGTAAGGATGAGTTTCAGGATTAACCAACCAAACTAGATCATAAAACTCACCATCCCCTAGTGATCAAGAAATATCGAACCCATTTAAAGTCAGCGAAGCAAAGGCGGGTGAACATGCCCCCGACGCGTCTTTAAACTAAATACACCTGCCCGCCCGTATGGAGCAAATTTCATGCATAAAATTATTGAAGACTCCTCCCTGTACGAGACACACGACTTCTTGGCAAAGCATAAATCGGTAATATAGTGAGCGGAAGCGATTTCATACAAAAAAAGTTAGATCAATTAATTTATTTTACCTACACAAGATTAAACCCTGTTTTAGTATGCAAGTCCATGCATTATAGTTAAATAATTAATTTTCACAAAAATAAATTGTTTCTAATTCAAATTCAAAATCATTTATTCAAATACACCTTCGCAGGCACTTATGAAAAGTCTGACTCTAATACCTACTCTAATACCGGTTCGGAAGGTTGCATTTGCTGAGAAGAGCTGGCAATAAACTCAGCAATGACTCTTTTCAAAACAAGCTTAGATTCATCACATAATATTTACATTCTAATCGCACTGACAACCAATGCATGCCCCGGCGCGGCGGCAAAATTACAAAGTAGACTGAATAAATATTTAAGAAGTAAATAAATAGCAAACTTAAGCAGACCAGCCCCCACAAGCAGCAACTGTTCACAAGTATGACGCGTGTGGCAGCCATCGCCCTCCTCGCCATATCGGAGGGAAGCGAGCGACTCGTCACACGTTTCATTTAATTTACTTGAGAACACTTTGGAACATGTATAGTTAAAGAAAAGCGGCAATCAGAGAGTTGGTTTTCCCAATGGAGTACAGCATGGGGTTCTTCAAAAAGGGCGTGAAGAGATTTCTTCAGGGTCGGCAACGCGCGAGTGATACCCCTGGTGTTGCAAGCGTCCATAGGCTACGGTAACTGCTTACCATCAGGCGGAATGAAATTAAATTATTAACAAATAAATCGTAAAAATAAAGGAATAAAGTTAAATCTAAACAAAGTCAAATCCACCTCCCGGACTTTTTTAACATAATCATTTTTTTATGTGTGTAATAGATAGTGATAGCATCCACACAAAATGTTCTGACTTGAACCAAACCGAGCAAGGTGTCACAGCCCAGGCCCGCTGCGCAAGACAACCCATTCAGTTGTTCAGCACCGCTTGTTGATATTGAAATGAAGTCTGAAATTAATATGTATGCCTGAATGCGACACGATAGAAACTACCAAAATTTGGGCAAACTTCTCGAAATTAAAAAAAATATTATTTGAAAATAGAGCTATGTCATCATTGGAAAAAATAATACTTATATTTTATTCCGCAAAAGCCATAAATTGTGTAATAGCAAACGTCACATTTATGTAAATGTTAGCAGCACTGTTTCTTCCTGTTAGGAACATCACTGGTAATATTATGTTGGTACATAATATAGTAAAATTAATTGTTGCAAACTGGTACAAGCGAAAACCAACTCGCAACAAGGTGACGAACCATTTCATTCCACGACTGTACTTCCTCAAAAGCCTGTCACTCCTTAATTTCCGAGTATGAATCAAATCCTCTCTTGAATCCTGTGCATTATTTTTGGTTGGGGACAGGCTATATTTTTGCCGTATTGTAATGCTTATTGTATTGCTTCAACTTTAATAAGTTAAAAGTAACAACAAACTCATAGCATTACAACTTGCCTTCTATTTTAGTTAGTTCTATGTTATTTCGTTTTTCAATGAACTCGTTTAACATTCTTATCGCTTGTTTGTCCAATCACTAACATACCGTCACTCATCCGTCACGGATTGGAAGCATAATCGATTCAGCGTTAGAGCGATTCTCTTCGTGACAGACCAATCAGGGAAAAACTGACGGGAGAAACACGACGGGCTATGAAATGCATATGTCCGTACGTAAAATGTATGTGAGGCTTATACTTCGAAAGCTACATACAATTCCATTATGCCATTATCGATGATAAATAATTCTGATGGGTTTCAGCCTGGGGTTTGAGCAGACTGTAATTTTTTTCATTTATGAAATGTAAAGCAAAACATAATAAAACATCTTCGTGACAGACCAATCAGGGAAAAACTGACGGGAGAAACACGACGGGCTATGAAATGCATATGTCCGTACGTAAAATGTATGTGAGGCTTATACTTCGAAAGCTACATACAATTCCATTATGCCATTATCGATGATAAATAATTCTGATGGGTTTCAGCCTGTGGTTTGAGCAGACTGTAATTTTTTTCATTTATGAAATGTAAAGCAAAACATAATAAAACATAAATGTGAAATTGAATTTAATGCATGTAAATATGTATTGTATGAATTAGTTATTGTATTTTTAAATGAAATTAATTGTAATATTGGGAAATTTTATATAGGTAGGTGGAGATTTGTAAATGGCATAGGATCATATATTTGTTTACTTTATCGTAGAAATTAAGCTGTAAATCTTCCTAAGAGTAAATAAATAAATAAAATAAAGGCTTATTATTATTATTAAAGCAAAACATGCTAAAATTAAACTTCTTTTAACAAATAAAAACTATAAATGAATAAATAAATTTAAACCTTTACAATAAATCAAATAAAGGTAAATAAAATTAAAGGTGAGAACGAAAGACGTTCAGGTAAATACAATTTGATGGAGAAAACGAGTCGTATCGAGAGAACAGTGAGAGGAATTCATTATAAAATAATTGGCGAGCAATTTAGTTATATCACGATTTTAGTTCAGTACGCTGCGGCACTAAATGTTTCGTAATGAAATATCCAACTTTATTACAGTGGAATGAATATAGTTATAATAATAAAAAAAAAAACAATGATATTCTCGAGGATTTATAATATTTGGTGATGTTGGTGATCTATAAATCCAGGAAGCCTCAAAAAGATGATGAAAGAAAATTATACGATTTGAAAATCTCACTGTTTACTTTCACTTAGGTAAGGTGGATGCTAACCGGTGAAAAACAATTCGGCTTAATATTTCAGTATTTCGCGTCCTTATTGGCTTTGTACGAGCCAATAATGCTCATACAGCAAAATTATCCCTTATAAGGCATAATTTTGTAGAACAAAGTTAGTCGTAATAAAAACGTCGATACGTGACGTGCGGCTCAGATTGCTAGACAACATCAGCATTTCTTTATGAATAAATCTGCAAACTTAACAGTGGTTTGGTGTTAACTAACTACAACAATATCTGGAGTACCGTCTACGACGAGATAACCCCAACAGGCTTATTTGGCACATTCTGTTTTGAAGGTTTTTAGTATTATGTGATCCATATTTGAACGTTCCTCTAAAAATCGTAAAACTGACTATTTTAGTGAAGTTTACAAAAATAGTTCATATTAAACAAAAAGTATAAATTCCACAATATGCCAAATGAACGACTACGGTCACTGAAAAATTTAGCCATTACGATGGTAAAAAACAATAAAAGCTTGGAAAAAAAAACCCGCCTCATGCTGAGCATCCACCATAACGAAATAATCTTTATGGTTGGTAGCCCAAAAAACCTTACAAAGCTAAAAGTGAAATTGAATTAACGACACAATTATAACAGATTGAAGATTAATTAAATCTGGAGGTTACTTTATTTTTTGTTTTAAAATCGTTTTTCGTGAAGATCAGAAAAATCTATTAAAAGTAATATTACGAAGTTGTCATTTAAATCGGTGGACTTAATAGAATTTGTAGGTTGTGAGACAAACTCAGCAATAGATGATATTATTAGCATAAATTAATAGGTAATTTTGATGAAAATAGAATAGACATTAGAAATTACAATGGGTCAAAATGGTTTATTACGTTTTCCAGAATTTACTGAAATAAATATAGTAATTCAATATTTTAAATTTTCTGAAACAAATATACCTTATGTATAAGAAGATAGGGTAGTAAAATGTCTGTGTAAGATGATTGGCAATATTTTCTAAAGCGATTTGTTGTGTAAGTTACTACTTACACAACAAATTATTGATATTGATAGATTGAAAAAGCCTGTGAACTGATAATTTGCTAGTAGTTTTCTAGTTAACGTTGAAGTAAAAAGTTCTTGGCTGGTTTGATTTCTTTTTTTAGTTTCATTTCCTTTGTAGGTATTAAGTGGGTGATTGCTAAGACTTCCCAAGTGAAACAGGGCGAGAAAGGAAATTCTATTTTCTTGTAAATTGAGTATCGCTGACCTAAATAGCATAATAGATCAAATACGATTTGTAATTAAATTGTTTGACAAAATTATTACATCATCGTAATTCCATGCTGAATTTGTGAATAATCTCGAGGGTATTTCTACCCAATACAAAGCAAACGCAGTTAAATCAGGTATATACGATATAATAAATAATATTTTGTTACACACGTCATGCGGTAGAAAATAAGACAGACATATTCTTTTTTTTTTTATGCACCTACCATACATTGCACTCACTTGCCAGTAGTTCAATTGCATATAGAACCTTTTACAAATAATTATTAGCAAACTACCTCATTAAATTTAAATAATAATGTAATTTATTTTATTATAATCTTAAACTAAGCAGTATGTACCTACAGTGTCGTTGCTTTTTGAGTATACCTGAAAACAGTAGGTAACTGCTTCATCCAACTGTTATTGAGTTTTCGCATTACAGAAAGTTATTTGGCAATATTTTTGCGTTCTGCCGAAAGGCATTTAATTATAACAAAAATGTTTTCAGTTTCATTTTGAACGATACTAAATTGGACTACTTGTATGTAAGATTTTATTACCTAAAATACAACTAAGATTTGTCATAATAAAATACTAAAGGTACCAAGGTTCGACGCTCAGGTTGTGGAATGAGCTCCCCGCCGTGGTATTCCCTATGCATGGGGTTCTTCAAAAAGGGCGTGAAGAGATTTCTTCAGGGTCGGCAACGCGCGAGTGATACCCCTGGTGTTGCAAGCGTCTATAGGCTACGGTAACTGCTTACCATCAGGCGGGCAGTATGCTTGTTTGTCACCTTAGTGGTATAAAAAAAAAACTACGTATGAATATTTTTAGTCTATTTTTGAGTATTGATATCTGGTAACAATGGTACATTACTGAGTACCTAACTTAAAATTACCTTTTCCCGGCCAAGTAATTAAAATACAATTTTATTAGCTTTTAAATTGAGACGAACGGATAAATTAAAGCATATCAACGAGATCACCGCAAAGAGATCACCTTTTTTTCTTTCAGAAACGTTGCCTGTAATTTCTTCAGACTCTTTTTTGCAAAACTAGCTAGCAACTTAACAGTATGTAATAACATTTTGGAGAATTTAAATATACTTAATCACGCCGGGCATAGGATTAACCCTGTGGCCGTTAATTTGAGCTCATCTCGAGGGATACGATAACAAAATTGAGAACTTATAGCTCTACCACTTACCCACGATGCGGAGACGTTTACACTGCACTTACACCGTAGTTAATATGTAGTGTAATGATATGAAATTGTGTTACTGTAAGTTTATCTGTGTGTTTGGCGATATATTTGTCATGAATTTAAATATAATTATACCTATTAAAGGAGCGGGATAATTTTATAGCGTGTCAAGCTCAATACCGAAGCGAAAGGAGAGAAAAAAAAACAAAAGAAAATCATCATAAAGAAAAGTTTGAATTAGTATCGTTCCAATTAAAAATAAAATTATACAGCCAGCAACATCTATTAAAAACTTGAATGGTGCGACAAGAATAAACTGTAGGAGGAATTGTTATCAAATGTATCAGATACTGGGTGGAGATGGCATATATTCGAAACCTTAGTTGGGTTATTTATAGTTATGCTGAACAAATTTTACTATGGGAACAATAGCAAATTCTCATATATTTTTTTAACTTTCCATAGTAAATGTCAACCTTGCTCGCTCATAATGTATGATTTCATTGTTGGTCCCATATTAAAAGTTGTTCAGCATGACTAACCAAACATAGATTTCGAAAATATGCCATCTCGAAATCTCCACCTGTTATAATTTTTTAATGAAATTCGGTATCTACTAAAATGCTAAGATTAATAGCCGACGCACCTTTGTACGTAACAAATGAAAGACTCTACCAGGACCTTTGCACCCAAACAGTAAGGCAAGAAATAAAAGAAAGACTGATATCCTATGGTAGGAGATTAAAATCACACCCAAACATTCAGATTGACACAGTAAAACTAAATAAAAGACTAAAAAGAAAAAACCAACAAGACCTGCTCTAAGGCAGTACAATTTATGAGGGCATGTCGAATATTTGTTTATTTTTGTGATCCTTCACAACCTGCAAATACATTATATATATGGTACTTTATATACCGCGACATGATAAGAACCCTCGAAAACGCGGGTTAAACCACGGACGAAAACAAATTAAGAACAAGTAAGATTTAAAACATACTTCATTTTATCTCAAACCTGGTGAAACTTAAACGGAAGGTAAGTTTCCAGACAACATCGTCTTAATTACAAAATATTAAATTTTATAACCTCACCGACTTTTAACAATAACTTTACTAGTCTATACATATAAAATGCTTTGTCCTGAATGACTGACTGACAATCAACGCACAGCCTAAACCGCTGATCGTAGAGACCTGAAACTTGGAGGGTGAGTTCTATGTATGACGTAGGCATCAGATAAGAAAGGATTTTCCGAAATTCTACCCCTAAGGGGGTGAAAAACGGGGGCAAAGTTTGTATGGGACAATGTGATTCCTTGGTCCGATCTACTTCAAATTTTGCATATACATTCCTTAACAGAATTGATGGAAGACGTGTGGCGTATTTTATTGAAAATCATCGCCTAACGGGGTCAAAAAGGGGTAGAAAGTTATTTTAGGGGTGATTTGCATCGAAGTTGATATCAATACTCCTTAGTACTTTTGATTTAAATAACATTTTTTATTTTGACACAATGACATGTTTGAAATCTCAATCCGATTTTCACAGATTACAGAATAAGGCAGATGGAGCGAACGGAATACGGGAGTGAGGCCAAAAAAGAAAATACAGATTGAAAAACACATACCAGGGCAGGGGGACGATTACGTAACTAAATTTAAATAAGTTTTCGAATTGAAATCGGTTCAACATAGCGGTTTTCTGATATCTTTTTTATGTTCTTATGTTCTAACGGCAAATACAAACAGTGGTTCATTAGAAATGGAACCATTTCCGATTTCGTTATATTTCTACCGATTCAGAGGTTATTTCAATCGGAATTTCATTGCAATAAAGTTACGGTTAATTAAATCCACGTACTGGTATTCGCCTTTGAATTTGTATTTGCTTTGTTTAAAAATCTTTATTTAACGAAAACACTTTCTTTTTAATAAATTAGCACACAGCAGCTTTTAAACATAGCATACAAATTCAAATAGCGAATACCAGGTATATGTTTTTCAATTTGTACCTAATTGTTTTTTTTGGCCTCACTCCCGTGTTTCGCGCGCTCTATCTGCCTTTTGTTCTGGAAACTGAAATGCTCTTTAAAATTGGAATGTCAAATATTAAAGAATATTTAAACGGATTAGGATTCGAAATTTGTTTGGAAGTTCATTTTCTCGGACTTTTTGGCGAGAACTTGCAGAGTGACGTTGCGTTTTCATTTTTTTTTCATAAATTCGTGTATTTTGAGTTTTGGACGGTGACTGACTGCATGAGGACTATGTGAAAGTGATTTATTGTGACTAGAACTTATATAATATAACTGGAAATTGGCAAAATACACACCCCGTGTGACGCCATTGAAAAAATATAGTTCATTTTCTCTATTTCATTAGAATATTTTGATTGTAGTTAAATTAATTTATTTCTCATTTGATGTTATAATAATTAAATAAGATTCTTTGAGTTCGATTTTTTTGTGTACGTATAATATAGGTTTTTAGTTTTAATTGTAAAAATATCTGTGGCGTGCATTGGTTTTCGAAGGAGAAAATTCAAACCGTACGCGGGTGAAACCGCGGGGGTCTGCTAGTATTTATAATAAAACTTTCCTAGAAACTAAACCTTGCTCGTGGAAAAGTTTTAATTTAAATCTTTATCAATATTGAAGGAAATGTGGAAAATCAGTGGCTTTATTTTTCCAATAACATGTTAATCTTAGGAAGGTAAAGGGCAATACACAATACTACTCTCTATATGGCTACATAATTTACTGACATAAAAAGAGGCCGAGCAGATCTTGGTGATAAAAATCATATAGAAAATCAAATTAATGTTCTATTAACGCCAGGCTATTAGAATTTTCGTTTTGTTTGGCGCTGGCTCGCGGCAATGTTCTCTTATAGCCATAAGAAAATTCTATTGTACCATAAGACAGAACCTTTGGGTACATCTTGGTATAAGAATTACCCCCGAGTCTGTTCTCAATGTGCAGCTCTAATTACCACTGATCATCCTATTAGCGGCATCCTGCAGATTAACACGCTTTGCTCCTGGTATGTTGGTGTATCGCATAAGCAAAAGCGATTTAGTTAGCTCATGTTTTTTTACATTGTATATTGGTTTGTGTTTGATAATAATATTAACAAATTAAGTAATCTTGTGGCCATAGATAATAGAGATACATATCCGAGAAGGAAACTGGAAGGAAGCTTGGCAACAATATTGTAGGCACTTAAAATTACTCCTACAACTCTATGCTATTTATGCTGTTATCACGATGTTTCCTTTGGATTGATTTTACTCACGGCTTTCGATGATATTTTATGTGAACAGGTGCTGCTTGTGAGGGCTGGTCTGATTATGTTTGCTATTTATTTACTTATTAAATATAGAGTCAGTCTATTTTGTAGTTTTGCCGCCGCGTCGGGGCACGCAATTGTTGTCAGTGCGATTAGAATGTAAATATTATGTAATGAATCTATGCTTGTTTTGAAAAGAGTAATTGCTGAGTTTATTGCCGGCTCTTCTCAGCAAATGCAACCTTCCGAATCGGTATTAGAGTCAGAATTTTCATAAGTGCCTGCTAAGGTCTATTTTGAATAAATGATTTTGAATATATCACTACTGGTATGATAGTGATACCCTAAAATTATTACCCTACATGGAAGAACAATTTAGTCACTCATATTATAGTGCACATATAAACGCTACCGCTCATGATTTAAAAGTCAACGTAAAGCGCCGGGATTAAGCGTCTCTATTAATATACGTATTGTATAGACTGGAACCTCTTCAATTCAGCCGGGTATATGCTTCAATTGAAATAGTCGCATAATTCATAGTAATCTATGTTATATGAGCCCCATGAGCGATATGAGTTGGAATTTGTTCCATTGTGGGTGCAAATAGTACCACGAGAGATTGAATCAGTTCAAAATCCCATTAATCGATAGTAATTATACAGCCACATTATTCTAACACAAAATCATAAACTTTTTTTTCAGCCCAGTTGGCGCACGCAATCGCCGCAGGTCGTGGGTTCGATTCCCACATAGGACATACATTTGTGTGCATGAACATGTCTGTATGTCCTGAATCTGGTGTAATTATGTATATTAAGTATGTAGGTATATGTAGTAGTTTATCTGGTTTCCATAGTACAAGCTCTGCCTAGTTTGGGATCAGATGACCGTGTGTGAGGAATGTCCCAGAATATTAAAAATAAAGATTTCTATTTTTTTTTTATTTATCTCATATGGTACTTAGTTCATGTTTTGATTATTAAATCTCAATTTCTTTGTATTTTCTGTAAGAAAAATCACCTCCTTTCTCAAATTCAAATTCAAATTCAAATGTTTATTGCATTTTTCATGTGTAGATAAGTTGACAAATATTATTAAGGCACAACATGAAACCCTGTTAGGGCACAGCAAATAAATAATTACAATATAATATAAACATATTAAAATTAAAACTATGGTTATACATAAATTACTTAATTTTACATTTTTAACAGATATAATATTCATAGTGTTATTATTTATTATATTTATTTTAATAACAATTTAAATTATATCCAACTAATAATACCTATATAATTCTTAATATGAAATTTATTGCGTATTTACTTTTCATCAAAAAACTCCTGCAGTGTATAAAAGCATTTATGTTTCAAGTAATTAGATAATTGTGTTTTAAATGCGTTAAGTTTTTCTGTATCTTTAATATGTTGGGGAATTTTATTATATACTTTTATTGACGTGACATATGGACCAGAATAAAATATGTTTAATTTTGAATTGGGGAGGGCTAATCTATTTTGGTGTCTTAAGCTTCGTGATTGGGAATAATGATCTTTTGCTTTTTTTTTTTTTTTTTTTTTTTATACCACTAAGTTGGCAAACAAGCATACGGCCCGCCTGATGGTAAGCAGTTACCGTAGCCTATGGACGCTTGCAACACCAGGGGTATCACTCGCGCGTTGCCGACCCTGAAGAAATCTCTTCACGCCCTTTTTGAAGAACCCCATGCTGTACTCCATTGGGAAAACCACGGCGGGGAGCTCATTCCACAACCTGAGCGTCCGCGGAAGAAAGCTCCTTTGAGCCCGCACAGTTCGAAACAATTCTGGTTTCAATGTGTGAGGATGGATTCCCCGTCGATGGCGCGAGTTGCGATGGTGGAAGGTAGCCGTGGGCAACAAGTCGAACAATTCCTTAGAACACTCTCCGTTGTACAAGCGGTAGAACATACATAAGGAGGCAAAGTCTCTCCTCAGACTAAGGGGCTCTAAACCGTTTGTGAGCTCGGGATCGTCAACAATTCTGATGGCACGTCGTTGAACCGAGTCTAAAGGCCCAAGCTGGTATCCAGGTGCTCCCGCCCACAGATGACAACAGTACTCCATATGAGGCCGGACCTGCGACTTATAAAGTTGTAGTCTTTGCCCCGATGTGAAGTACTGCCTGGCTCTGTTGAGCACTCCAAGCTTTTTGGATGCCAGCTTCACCTTGTCTTCCAAGTGACTTCGGAACAGCACGTCGCTGGAAATGTCGACGCCAAGGATCCCGATGCTTTGGCTGAAGTTCAAGGAAGTGTTCTGGAATTGTGGAGCCACAGACCATGGGGTTTTCTTAGCGGTGAACGCGCAGGCTTGGGTCTTGGTGGGGTTGAAATAGACTAGGTTTAGTCGACCCCAATCGGAGACACTAGTTAGTGTACTCTCGATTTCAGACACCAGCCGTTCGCGGCTGTCCTCTACCTCGGAACGAGGGATATTTGCACGGCCCGTGTAATGGGTGTCCCCTGTACTGTCGTCCGCATAGCAATGAATGCCGTCAATAGACAGCATATCATTGATATGCAGTAGGAACAGGGTTGGGGACAGCACAGAGCCTTGCGGAACGCCAGCATTTATGTCCATGCTATCGGAGCAGCTGCCGTCGACGACGGCTCTTATGCATCTGCTGGACAGAAAGCTGGCAATCCAATTGCATAATCCCTCGGGAAGCCCGTATGATGGTAACTTCGTTAGAAGACCCCTGTGCCAGACCCGATCGAACGCCTTCGCCACATCTAGGCTCACTGCCAATGCCTCACCTTAACTCTCGATGGCGAGTGACCAACGGTGCGTGAGATACACAAGGAGGTCACCAGCTGAGCGACCGTGGCGGAAGCCATATTGTCGGTCGCTCAACAACTCGTGATCCTCCAGGTATCTCAAAAGCTGCGTGTTGATCACACGCTCCATGACTTTGGAGAGAAGGGAGGTGATGGCGATAGGCCTGTAATTCGTCGGGTCTGATCTGTCGCCCTTTTTGGGCACTGGGTGCACGTGGGCAGTCTTCCACGAAGACGGGACTTCCTTTTTGGTATAGGATAGTGCGAAAAGACGCGTCAATACTGGACACAATTCAGGAGCACACCGCTTCAGCACCACTGCCGGTATGCCGTCTGGCCCACTCGACTTATGGATATCCAGAGAAAGCAGTTCCCGTCGGACTTCCCGTTGGGTAATGCTTATCTCCGGCATGGAGCTAGCACACTGCGGGATGGTAGCCGGTGTGGCGCCCCCGTCATCCAAAGTCGAGTTCGAGGCAAAGAGAGAGCCCAGAAGATCAGCTTTCTCCTTTGCACTGTGGGCCAAGTTTTCGTCCGGCTTACGGAGAGGTGGCAAGGACGACTGGCAAAAGTTTCCTTCAGCAGCTTTGGCAAGAGACCAGAAAGCGCGACTTCCAGAGGGAAGGCTTGTCAGCCTCTCACCAAACCTGCCGACGAAATCAAACTTCGCCCTAGCGATCATTCGCTTACTGAACCTCGAGGCAGCGTTAAATTTGCGTTTCGCTTCAGAGATGTTAGGGTCCTGATCAGTTCGGGCCGTGGTCCAAGCCTCATACAAAGTTTGCTTATTTTCTCTAGCATCTTTGCAGGGCCGATTAAACCACGGTCGTTTCTTCACCCCTGCAGCAACTAGCGGGTTTGGGATATAACATTCCATTCCCGCCAGTATCGCCTCAGCGACTGCAGCTGCACAGGTGTCAGGATCATCTGATGCGAAGCAAAGCTGTCTCCACGGGTACGATGCGTAGAAATCTCGCAATCCATCCCAATCTGCTGACTTGTAGTGCCATACACGTCGCCTTCCGGGAGGCCGGGGCGGATCTTGTCGGACGCATGGCACTTGCGTCCGGACGAGACAGTGGTCCGATGACCCAAGTGGCGCATCCACTGTCACTGCATAGTTGTCCGGTCGCGTAGTCAGCAGAAGGTCCAGTAAGGAACTAGTATGGCTCTCAATATCTGGGATTCTCGTAGGAGAAACAACCAGTTGTGAGAAGCCATAGGCCAGGGCAAAGTCGTGAGCAGTCCTCCCCGCGAAGTCAGTGGACCGAGAACTAAGCCACTCAACGTGGTGAGCGTTGAAGTCTCCTAATATCACTAACTCCGCGGAGGGGTACTGCTCCAGTACTTTGTCAGTCGTCAATTGCAGGTGCTCAAATAACCGGATTGTGTCCGCGTCACCGCTGTGGGACCTGTAAAGGCACGCGTAAACTTTGGTGTGGCCACCGTGATCTACGCGCGCCCACAAAATCGACAGGTCCCGGTCTTCTAGGCCACGGAGACGGCGACAGCAAATATCCTCCCTGACGTACATACATACCCCGGCACGGCGCACAAAATTGTGCTCCAGCTTGTACCCGGGGTAGTGTAAATACGATGTATCATCAGGGCAGGATATTTGCGTCTCCGTTAGAAATAGTAGGGTCGGCTGTGCAGCCTCAAGATGTTGATGGACTGCATTGATATTGGCGTGAAGTCCCCTGATGTTGCAAAAGTCCACCGAAAGTGTGGACGGGGAGGCCGCTGAGGAACCATTTCTTTTTTTCTTTTTCCTTGCCATTAAAAAAGGGATTGAGAAGAGATTAAGAGGAATCGCTGTGCCAGCAGCAAAAGGGACAAAGTGCAGTGTTTATTCCCTGAGAGTGCTGGGAAGATGATGCGGTTTGTTGGTGCGGCAGTCGGAAGGGCCCCCGGTCCCCCCATGATATAGTTGACCGGGTCCACTCCGGTCTCCTCCTCCGACACGACCAACTATACCATGGATTATGCGCGAGGCGGCGGGTCAGCCTCCCAGGGCGGAGATTAAGTAATCTCTGGGCTCGGGACGCCTACAACCTGCGGGCAGCCAGCGGGCAGCTGTTTCACCGGGTCTCCCTGACCGCCGCAACAACACACCGCGCCTGCACAACACAACGTGGTATGACACCGCTGGTCCCCACATTGTTAGCACAGCGCTTCCTCATGGAGCTCTGGCGACCTTACTCACCGCAGGAACACAACACTACATTAAAGTAGCGTTATTTGGCTGCGATCTTCTGTAAGGTGGAGGTACTTCCCCAGTCGGGCTACTCCTCGAACGGGACAGCCCGTTATGCCCTTCCTCTCATAAATTGCTTGAGAGAATAGGGACATATTTTTTCTTACAAATAGCCCAATTTCCAAAATATATAGCGATATAAGCGTGAGAATTCCATGTTTAACAAAGTGAGATCTGCAACTCACCATAGCATCTATGTTTGATAATATTCGAATGCATTTTTTTTGTAAGATAAAAACGGTGTCTACTTCTGTACTATTCCCCCATAAAACTATTCCATATCGGAGCCAAGCGTGTGCATATGCATAGTAGGCGGAAAGGGCTGTTTTGGTGTCAGTAGTTTTCTTTAGCTCTGTCAGCGCATATGTAAATCTTGATAACTTTCCTACTATATCACGGATATGAGATTTCCAATTAACGTTCGTATCAATATTAAGGCCTAACAATTTAAAGTTCTCAACGCATTCCAGTTTTATGTTTTTAAAAGAAAAATCAATTAATAAAGGCCGTTTTTGGTGTGGTCTAAACTGCATTAACTTTGTTTTTGAAAAGTTAACTTCAAGGTTATGCTCATTTAGCCAACAGACAATATTCGATGCCAGAGTATTTAGCTGGCAATTTAAATTTATACTATTTGTGCACGGAAATACGACCGAAATATCATCTGCAAATAAAACACTGACCGCGTCTATAGTTTTTGGAAGGTCATTTATGTAGATTAAGAAAAGAATACACCCAAGCACGCTACCCTGAGGTATAGATTTAGTTATATCTACTTTTTGTGATCTAATATTATTGATTTTACCAGTTTCCTGATCAAAGTGTTCCACCTCAACATATTGCACTCGATCTCTGAGATAGGAAGCGAACCACGCGTGGGCAGTGCCCCTCACACCCACGCCATACAGTTTGTCCAAAAGAATACCGTAAAGATACCGATTATGTTCTCTTTCTATGCCTGTTCTTTTTTTCCATAAGTTTAGCGGTAAAATTTTTTTTATGTTATACGGTTTTATTATATACTTACCCCCTTACTTATAAAACGTTATTTAACTAATATACTGTTTAAAGGGTCACGTAAATAATGTCACTCTATTGTCATTGTCAAATAATGTGACATTATTGACGTGACCATTTAATCAGTATATTAGTTAAATAGCGTTTTATGAGTAAGGCGATAAAGTACTTAATATCATTTTAACGTTCTTTTACTGCAATTGTTTTATTGGTCTAAATAAAAATTAAAGTTTACTGGTCTTAGAACTATAATAGAGCAAGGCGGAACTCACACTTGGCCATTTGTTTAAGACAACTTGGAATAAGTGGTAGGTACTAGATACTTAGCTCAATCTTCTCAGTAGGTATAAGTTAGTCATAAGAGTGAGCTATATTGATTTTGCTGTGTAATAGGTTAGTTTAGGGTACGATGAGGCTGACATAGTCTTGTAGGGCAAAAGCCTCTAAAAAAAATAGATAAAAAAAAAAAGATACTTGAGTCCTTATTTCAGCAATGACTTGCTTCACATAAACTTACAAGTAACTATCCATATAAATATAACCAAATATGGTTATTAATAAGGGTCCAGTAATTGGCTGTTGCGATGGTTGTCAACATTCGGGCGGTGATCGATGACGTCACGTGTTACCAGCTCGAACCAGCCTTTACCGGTAATTAGCCGACATAATTAATTATTTTATCGAGTCAAGTGCTGGCAACTGGCCAGGGAGCGTTTGGTAGGTACTGCTAAACAGATTTTTGAGCAACAGCGTCAGGAGCTCTTTTTGAATTTCAGGTTTAAAAGGTATTCATTAATTAAATAAGGATAAGCATATGTTTAAAATAGTTCTGTAAAAATAAATAAATAACAATATGATATATTCTACATAGGTAAGTATAATTTTGACACATATGTATCAATTTGAAACAATTTATATACTTAGTGCTCAGAGTAGATAAATACTACGTACGTGTAACTGTGTTATTAACCAAGCCTTTAAAATGAAGTACCAAATTCCCGTTGGTTCTCGCGAGTGACGCGCGTCCTATTATAACAATTATTATAACAATAATTGTCAAAAATATAACAGTGACATCAATATTGATTTCACTGTTATATTATTGACCGCTAATTAAATTTATATTTTTAAGTATAATATTTTTCAACACACTCGCTCATAAATTGACATTCAATGCACCGTTTTTAGTATCTTTTCAACACACTCGCTCGTAAAGTGACAATTATTGTAAAATTGAAGTCTGTTTTTTAACTCGCAAGTGTGTTGAAAAATTTCGTATGACACTCGTGTGCATTGATTTATTACACTCTCGGCTCCCTTATCGCTTAATACCGCCTGGAGTGTTTATAATCAAATTTGCACACATTTATCATAATGTACTATAATGTAGCTAATTACGCACTAGTGCTTTTTACTTTACATTACCGCACAGTTTTATGATAGGTAGGTATAATCCCCATTATTATAAGTTTGTACCTCACTGCAAGTGTTAAAAAAATACAAGTCTGTTTTTTTCCTCGCAAGTGTGTTGAAAAACGTCGTATGACACGCGTGTGCATTGATTATTGCACTATCGGCTCACATATCGCGTTCGCCTGCGGCTCACGCTTAATACCGCCTCGAGTGTTAATAACAAACTTTGCACACATGTATCATAATGTACTATTAATCGATTGCGTCGCGAGAGAAACCCAGATATATTCAATTAGTAACGCTGTTGCGTGTAGAAGCGCTGCAGCCATTTATTAGTTACACTGAGATACTTTACACATAAGTAATTCAAATTAAACATTTATTTCAAATAGACCTTCGCAGGCACTTATGAATAGTCTGACTCTAATACTGGAATATCGGTTCGGAAGGTTGCATTTGCTGAGAGGAGCCGTCAATAAACACAGCAATTACTCTTGTCAAATCAAGCTTGGATTTATTACATACTTACATTAATACGACTCGTTTAAATATTTAAAATCTACTCTTCGTAAGGCAAATAATGAAGCACAAACACGTATTTTTATTTTTTATTATCCACTTAATATTTTAATTTCAAAATGGCTACCGGTGCAGAGTAATAAATCACTTTTTGTTCCCGTATCTCATTGATGGATTATAGAACGGGTACGGTGCAATCATGAGTTTATTTAATGACAATATTCGTTTCATTCGTATAATGCCTTTTGCTCGTCATCCATATGATTTTCCTTTTATAATTTATTAGTTTTCACATGAGATTCTGTACGCAACATCAAGCAACACGAGTGAGCCGCAAAGTCGCGTTGTCTTAATTAATTTGTTTTACTACCTGTTATATTATAAAATTAGGTATGTTTAAACATTTTGTATGGTTACTTGAATAAATAAATTAGTCTTGTTCAATCTTTTGTTTTAATCACAACACATTAGGATAATAGTGGATTTATTTTGTTCTTCATAGTTCACATTAATGTATGTATGTTGAATCGTTGCTTGGTAATTCTAACAAATAAAATAAAAATTCTGATAGGTTCTTAATAATTTTGCTTAAAGCTTCTTACGTGTAAAAATACTAAACATATTTACTTTTAAACATAACTGTAAGCCTAATAGTATGCAAAACTGTGCGTTAGAAGTTAGCGCGAGCTCCGCTTCAATTTAACCTGCGAGAGATTTTTAAACTTTCATCATAAAAGATTACATTACACTTCATGAATATGAAATTGTTATCTGCATTTATTGATTAACTTAGGTCTTAGGTTAAAACTTTTGCCATATTTATTTACTTTAAGCTCAGCTTTAAGTGAGCCACGTTCGTGAATAACATTGAAATTATATTATGTTACTACTAATTATACTAATATACCTACTTATTTGGATTATACCGTTATACATTTGGGGGAACACGCTGAATGCCAAGCTGCAAACGCAGATTCATTGAGGTGAACAAACTGAAAGCTCCGATAAACTATTATGCGTAACAGTTGATCTGTTTTTAATAATTGTTAGTTTGAATACAATCCGTTACTTAATTGGTTACAAAAATCATACTTGAATTGTTGTTGGTTTGATATATACAAAATGCCAGTAGATTTTTGAGAGAGGTAGAGCATAGCGTTTATTCGCTCAAAGAGCAGCTCGACTGGGGAATTACCTCCACCTTACAAAATACCGCAGCCAAATAACTTTATGTTGAGTAAAGTTGTGTTCCTGCGCGTGAGTAAGGTCGCCAGAGCTCATAGGGGTGGGGGGGGGGAGGTCGGTAACGCGTGAGCGATGCTTCTTGTTTTGCAAGCGTCCATATGGCTACGGTAACCACTTACCATCAGGCGGGCCGTATGCTTGTTTACCGTTGTTGTTCTAATGGCAAAGCTTCCCTACCTTTTCTTGGTTATTTATATGAGGCAGATATAATTAGCAAAATAGTGCAAATATAAACTTCTTCTGAACGGTAACAATATTATCAACATAATGGTGCAGACAAAAGCACTAAGACATAAAAACCCATACATTCCGATCAAATTCAGAAAAGTATATTTCAGTACCTACCGAAAACTTTCCACTTCAAATATTTGTACAAGTTTGATTCCGGAAAACCTTTTTCTCCAAAGAGTGGCGATGGCAGTAAATTCATAAAGAATGAAATATTTGCAAGTGAAATGAACGCCACCGCCCGGAACACGATAAAAAAGGATCTCCGGTCGGAAAAGGAATTTTCATTGTTACAAAACTCCAAAATAGACCTCATTTAAGCATTTGAAAACTTTTTTTTTATACAAGTAAGTCGGTAAACAAACATACGGCTCGCCTGATGGTAAGCGGTTACCGTAGCCATATGGACTCTTGCAACACAAGAAGCATCGCTCACGCGTTACCGACCATTCCCCCCTCCCCTATGGGCTCTGGCGACCTTACTCACGCGCAAGAACACAACTTTACACAAATAAAGTTATTTGGCTGCGGTATTCTGTAAGGTGGAGGTACTTCCCCAGTCGAGCTGCTCTTTGAGCGGATAAACGCTATGCTCTACCTCTCTCGAACGATTTCTAGCGAGAAGTAGAAGATTTCTGCTATATCGTATTTAAATTGTCTTGAGACCTCGCAGACACAAATGTTTCCACAACGTCTATAGACAATTGCAAGAAGCATGACATTGAAATTGAGTAAATTGTGGTATTCTGTATTTGTTACTCAATAAAGCCAAAATTACTGATCAAGTCGGTTCAGTAAAATCAAGTTCAACTGCAACGTTATCCTGACAACATTATTGAAATATTTCTATAAATAATTCGTGAATTCGTGAATAATATTTAAATGTCAGTATCCAGCTTTTTGGCGGGAACTTGCAGAGTGACGTTGCGTTTTCGTTTTTATTTTCATAAATTCGTGTATTTTGAGTTTTATATTGCATATTATCGGTGGTATTATCAATGCATATTATCCAATAAAGATCAATCCATGTGTACCAGTGAAGTGAAATGAAATGAATTATGTGTATCCTGACTTTTAAAATTGTCTCAAAAAGTCCGTGAAGACACCAATGACAACTTTAACAATGACCACCATTGTTAAAGTTGTTTGTTAAAGAGATAATCGATTACACGTCACCCCAGCGGGGCATCTGCCTCTTCAACTTGGTCTGTTTCAACTTACTGTTATCTACAGAGTAAAATAAATTATTACAAAAGAATTTTTGGACGCTACATAAAATCTAAAGCTTTTTGTACGTGTTTCGAGACTGTGGGATACAAGTTAACTAAATAATAGGTGACTGAAAGTTCTAGACTAGGTAGGCTATTAATACTTATTCGGGGCTATTTTTCACCTATCTTCAAAGTATCGCGCCAGCGCATGTTATTTACTTTTTGTACGTTTCAATAACTTTTTTCGATGGTGACGTAACATATTGAGTTAAAATTCAGCAGTAAAATTAGTTATTTATGGATGGAAGTAAAACATTTTATAATATAAAATTATAATGCATGTTGTGATACTCTGT
The DNA here is from genome assembly GCA_947623365.1 of Achlya flavicornis. NCBI lineage: Eukaryota > Metazoa > Arthropoda > Insecta > Lepidoptera > Drepanidae > Achlya > Achlya flavicornis. The sequence continues at coordinate 3,182,587 of OX392473.1, read as the reverse complement.
ACCGGAACAAATATTGTGGTTTGGTTAACAACATCAATTAACCAAAATGTTGTGCATTTCAAATTGTTAAAATGGAACCTAATTATTTTAATATCATAATTAGTTATGTATAATAATTAATTCTGTCTTGATTTGGAATAACTGATTGAGTATTATTGAGCCTACTTATACAATGTTTAAAGATTTATGTAAAAAGTCTGCGGCGACTATATTTTGATGGTTCAAACTATGTTTTAAGAGAGGTAGAGCACAGCGTTTATTCGCTCAAAGAGCATGAAGAGGAAGTACCGCCACCTTACAGAATACCGCAGCTAAATAACTATATGTTGTGTTCCTGCGCGTTAGTAAGTTCGCCAGATCTCATTGGTGAGGGGGAAGGGTCTGTGACGCGTGAGCGTGAGTGATACGTGTGTTGCAAGGGTCACTACGTCCTACGGCATACCTGGGGACCTACCACAAGCTCTTAAAACAAGGTTAAAATAACCTTATTTGTCTTTTGTCCCTCTTTGACATCCGGCGCCGAAACAGGACAAAAGACAAATAAGGTGATAATAATATTGTTTTAAGAGCTTGTGGTAGGCCCCCAGGTTGGCCGTAGGATTATTAACCGGATTCATCGTATAAAAATGAATGATATTTTGATACTGAAATCCAGAAAAAATACAAAAGCAGATTATAATATTTATTTTTATTTTATTCATAATAATTTTACGACTTACCGCTCTGATTAATCACTACTTAGTAAAATAAGAAAGTGGAGCTATTAATAACTTTGTGATGAGTAATATTTCCCAATTTCATATTATATAATATATCTTCAAAAAAGGCGTGAAAAGAGCTCTTCAAGGCCGGCAACACATCGGTAATCCCCCTGGTATTGCAAATGTCCATAGGCGGCGGTGACCACTTACCATCAGGTGGACCGTCTGCCTGTTTGTCAACCTACTGACATAAAAACATATATTTAAAAAAAACTGCGTAAATTGATCTTCACTCAAAGTGTTATAATATACTGTAACGAAAAGGGTAGGTATATAAATCCGAAGGGGGTGAAGACTACATTAGGTACACTCTCTATAAAAAGATTCAGCGCAAAATAAATTACTCAAAAATTAATTAAAAATTAGGTAAGTAAGTAGTTTTAAATCTATCTATATTAATTAATGAATATATTAAAAAAAAAAAAAAAAAAAATTGGTGCATCCACGTTTTATTTATTTATTCCGCGATATGTGCGCGTGCGCCTAGTACCAAAAAAGTCGATTACTGTAATAGATAAACCCTTTCCATTACATCCAGTATAATGAATATAAGGAAAAAATTACTAGGACCAAGCATCAAGAATGCATGCTTAATCTAGGTACGATTGATGTATGCAAGGGTTAGTCAGACTTGCTCACTACTTCGAGGGGAGGTGTTAGGATAGCGAAGTATAGTGAGCTGTGCCTACCTAGTTATAGTTCTTATGTATCGTGATTTTGTTTTCGTCGTCTGTTGCGCCTCGCATCCCGGTGGCGTGTGCTTGCTTACTGTATTTACTTAAATAAACTCGTATATAGTGCCCAAAAACCTGCCTTTCATTAAAATCCTAACAAAAAATATTTATTAATTCCCAGAAAAGTAGATATCATTTCACGGTGTAGTTTTTATTTACGACTTTTGTGGCGGTACTTACGTAGAAACTTTGCTCAACGGTTCACTTCACTCGAGAGAATAGGTTTCATTTCTAGTTCTAGTTACAAGAACGAATTTATCGTTTAACACAAAATCTTTAGATAAGAAAAGTTATCTGTTAATTATTTTATCTTCCGAGTAACCTCCAAGTGTACAGCAAAATTACACTTATCTACATCATATAAATACATTAATATGCTATGCTATCCATAAATGTTCACCTTTCCCTTATAATATCAAATGGCAAACCGTATTTATTTATCACCTAGACATACCTGGGCGGGATGCCCGCGCGTTCTGCACCTGACGCGTCTGATCAATGGCCGCCCAAAGGGTACGATGGTAAAATATAAAGTCTGCTTTACGCACTATTGTTTTTGTATATTTACGGGTTATTGGCAATTATTTACAGCAGAAATTACTTTCAATAGTTTATTGATCTATTTCAAATTCATGGAAATATTCCATGACACATTAAACTCTGCACACCCAAACCTGAAAAAAGACATAAATACTCTCATGTAACCTAAAAAATATATTAGCAATATTATGCTAGTTCCTGCTACTATCTTTATCATATTACGTAAAACTCAATCCTTATATTTCATGACAGCAGAATTAAAAATATCAGAAACGTTATCTTCCGATACCTTAGGTTACCTAGGTCTGGAGATCGGTGATAGCAATTAGCTTTCCAGAACGATACCAACGCGTTACCGTGCCGCCGTCGATAGCTTGTTGCTACGGTGTTCATTAAAATACTCCGGGGAATAGTTCGGGAGCTCGGTTACCGCGAGCACGTAAGCTGCCGTCATGTATGGTGGGTGCGTCCATGCTTGGCGAACCGAGCACGAGCCGAGCCACGAACGAACCTACGACGTGCCTACAACAAGCACGATGCGAATCCCTTTGTTCGTGAAAAAACTGACAATCGCGCTCGTTCGAGGCTCGCAAGCCCGTCGACGCTACGCGAATCGTGCTCGCAGTGTGCTCATTCGTACCTCGGCTCGTGCTCGGTTCGCCAAGCATGGACGCACCATTATGATTTACGCTCGTGTTCAACAGCGAGATAGTAAGGTTAGCTGATGTTGATCTCGATGAAAATGGTCCTCTAAAAATCCAGAAATCTGAGAGAAAAATATATTTTAATCATGACTATGGTTTTTAACACAATAAGCTTTGTTATTTACAAATTAATAATCTTTAGGTTGTTTGTCTGTGAATAATAATGTTGTGTCGTCTGCATATCAAAGGTTGCTGATGTTTTGATCGTTGAGATTATTATAACATTCGACTGCTTATGTCAGTAGCAGCAGTATAATTTACTTTTTTATATTTTGTTTTGAAATTTTAAATGCAATGATAAAAAACCTAATAAATCTCAAAATCACCATAAATAAATGCTAACAACAGACCCATCATTTATAATACAATTAAATGTGAAGTCATCAACAATGATTCATTGAATACGGGCCTAAATATACAAGATACAATTGCGGCAGTGACCGCAAGAGGGTGCTGGGGTTTATAATATACTGTTATTGGCCCCCCGGCTCTCGCATTATATAAATGGTCCTAGGTACGGCCCTAGATATGAGAAATGGGATATAATAAAATACATGTTGGGCAAGAATATTGTACCGCGTGGAAATGGTGCTTGAAGCAATTTGGGTATATAAGAATATATAGAAACGCTGGGGCCGTGGGGCCCGGATGCCCTTCTTTTGTTTAAAGAGGTCTCACGGCGCCTTATTGAGACCTCACGTGACAGGAAGGCTGGTGTCTACCTAGGACAAAGGATCAGCATTGCCATTCAACGTGGCAATGCCGCCAGCCTTCTTGGCACGTTCACACAGGGCAGCGATCTGGCACAACTTTTTTACTTGTAAATATTTAGATTTGGTATTTTATAAGCAGGATTTATTTTATTTTTAATTATTATGTAAGTGTTGTAAATATTATTTAAAATAGTTTAGTATATAAGAAGGTGTGCTGGTATAAATATTAAAATTAATTAGGAAATATATTTCATTTGTCTTTTTCAGTCAATATTTGGTCAAAGTCAAAGTCAGAATCAGGCAAGAAACACAGCAAGGTTACGCATCGTTTTAAATATTTTTTGAACAATCTTTATTTAATATTTTCCAAATTATTAACAACAAAAAAATATACCATTAACAGGCTGCTCCTAACGCGTAAGGGTGTGTCCATGCTACGAAAACCTAGCACGAGCTGAGCACACGTTGAGCAGAGCACGTTCGGATCGCGCTTGTTAGATATTTGGTTAAATCTGAGTCAAATATCTGAGTTAAATAAGTACTTCAAAGATGTATTATTTGCAGTGGCAACACTATTGAAATAAGTTTTTGATAAATTTATTATTTGCAATGGCAACACTGTTGAACTGAAGGTTTGATTATTATTTAAACTTCCGGTGCAATAATTAAATTAAACTTCCGGTGTAACTTAATGTTATTTTAAATTGTAATGTTTATGATAATTAGATTGGAATAATTACAAAGTCATCAAATCACTACTGCGATAATTTAATTGTTGATAAACATTTTATTGTAATGTAAGGAGATTTCAATAGACTTCCGATTGATATTTTAATTGAACAATGTAATGGCTTTGATAAATCATATTATTAATCATACCTAAATTCGATAGTAATTATTCCAATAATTAACAACGAATGTTGTAATTTTGTGATAATGGTTTACTAAATTTGTTATTATGAGATTAGTGACACTTCCTGATAAAATGTATCCGGTTATGGTGTATTGAGACTTCCGTCTCTGTGATTGGTTGATACTTCCGTCTGTATTCTTGAAGTGTACATGTAAAATATAAAATAAGCGGGAAGGTCTGGGCTCAGTTCAGTCTTGTGTATTTTGGAAGTGGTTGCTTATTATAATCGTGATACTGCCCGTCGATATAAAGATAAGTATATTTGATATTGTCAACTGTAACAATTGATAATTTTATAATGTGTGTTCTGTGTATTTCTGTTATATACTGAGAATAATTCTGAATGTGTAGTGGCCATACATAAGACCTTTATATTGAGTTTCTTACCGGTATCTTCTCAATATGGTCGGCCATCCGAACCGGAAGTAGATTTGAGAGTAAATTCATAGTTGTGGCCATGGATATGTTTGAATAAATACTTTCTAAAGTTTGGCCTAAATGATTATTTATTATTGTGACCTAATAAACCCTTTAGTACTCTGATATAGTTAAGTATACCTGATTTTGAAATATGCTATATAATTCGATTAGAATAACCATCCTAACGTTTGAATCACGTAATCTGATACTTATTGTCCATTATCTGAATTGATTAATTTATTGACAATTATACTAGAATTTAAAGGGAGTAAAATCAGTTCAAAATTGTGGTCTTGTGATTTATTTATTAATACCTACCCTACTTCAATTCCGATGTTTCTTCATTCTATAATGTGGAACTTTAAGTAAATAGTAATTACATAACTAGAAACAGTTTAGACAATTTGGCAACTCGGGATTAAAATTTTGCACATCGATATATTCAGATGATATATTAATTTATTTATTTTTAGTCGATATTTATAATCTTTCTAAATGAGATGATCAGCACTTTCTTAATGATGATCGGCCCATAAATCTATCACGCTCGACTGCGGTCTGCTGATTATCAGTTTTTTCACGAACACAGGGATTCGCATTGCGCTCATGTTGTAGGCTCGTTGTACGTCCACACTTGTCATCGCAAGCAGCGTACGTTCGTGGGTTGGCTCGTGCTCGATTCGTGTAGCGTGGACTCATCATTACACTCTTTTAATGGGGTTTTTCTTTCTGCTCCCAGACTTCTTTCTTCTTCTTCTTAGGCATAGTCTAGTAATTTTAGCTCAAACTTTGGATAATTTTTTCGTAGTACCTCTACGATTATGCTACGAAAATCGTAGAGACATTGCTACGAGCGCAGAATAAGAATTACGTGTAGGCAAAAGCAAATACAGAGCACGCAACAATAATTTAAATTAAAATATGAGCTATGTTTTCACTTGTTTATCTAGAGAGGATCTAAGCACACAGAAGTAATGGTCTAACGCACGCAGAATATCAAAAATACACAATTTTAGTAAATAATTTAACCACCGCAAAGCTACTAATTTGGCAATAGTAGGTCATAACATATAATGGTGCGTCCATGCTTGGCAAACCGAGCACGAGCCGAGCCACGAACGAGCACACTGCGAGCACGATTCGCTTAGCGTGGACGGGCTTGCGAGCCTCGAACGAGCATTCGTAGCGTGCTCGACTGCGCTCCGCCCGATTGTCAGTTTTTTCACGAACACAGGGATTCGCATCGCGCTCGTCCACGCTTGAAATCGCGAGCAACGAACGAATTCTGTTCATTCTACTGGCTATTAGGCTTTGGGAAGCGGCTTTAATGCCTTTTATAAAAATCATCATAATATATTTGTTTTATTTCTGTTCGTTCTTGTAATATCGATATTTATTTTTATTATAAATTTTTGACATAAGGAAACAGACAAAAAACCATTACCACTAAACACAAAATAAACGTAAACACAGCAGGTCAACATATTGTAAACAACATGTAAAATAGATTCCATGCAAATCCATATCACGAACGAGCAGACGTACCACGTGTGTATGGCAAACAGACTCTGTAGAGGCGCGCGAACGAGACGCGACTAATTGATCAGCTAATTTGTAGTATCGCAGGTGTGCGCGTGCCTTTATGAATTATAAATTGGATTTAATAAACCATTATTTATGGATTGAGTGTTGGTCTGGCTTGTTTGCCTCGATCAATGTAATAATATTATTCTTATTTGAGAAAATAGTTACGCATCACAAAATCGTTATTACTATTTTAGATATAGTATATGTTTCCTATCAATATATTTATATCATATCCTATAGAGTTCACATTAAAGTTTGGTTATTAAGATGTTTGTGACTAACGCACATGATTTTATTAAACACTACACTAGCAGCTTTAAAACTGTGGGTGCTCTAAGGGCAATAATTTCGAACTAAATTTTTGTTCCCATTTGAGCACCCAGCGAAATATTGATCGGTGCTCAAAAGGGAATACCATAAATGCTCAAAGAATTGGTGCTCAAACGGGAATACTTCTAAAAATTAAAATTGGCGGATATGGTTGGGTTTTACAGTTTTTTGTGCTTGTGACATATAATAAAGGTCATATAAAGTCATAAAAATTAAATAGTGAAGGTGACCAAAACTGCGGGTAAACATTGCTTAAATCGTATAAGTATTATAATTTTTTCTTTCTTTTAGCTAAATGTGTCACTAGAAAACTAAAAACGCAAACCAAATAATATTACATTTTTATATACACACACGCAATTGGGTTATATAAAAAAAAAAACATTTTTTTATTATGTATTTTAAAACTTTATAAGAACAATTTTGAAAGTCAATTCAAAAAAACCAAAATATATTTATTATCAATTTATTATAAACTAGCTGCCCGGCGCGACTTCGTTCGCGTGGTGCTACCCTACCCTATGGTGCTACCCTACCCCACCCTACCCTACCCTACCTGAATTTTCTTTGCTATAAACCTCACGGAGCCCGAGACCTTTCCAACGAATGCAAAACTGTGGAAATCGGTTCGTGCGTTCTGGAGTTATAGCGTCAGGAAGGAAAACCCGACTTATTTTTATATAGTAGATTATTGAAAATGGACCAAATTTGAAAAATAATCACTTGACTCAAAACGGGTCGGCTGGCTTGGCGCCCTGCTTGAAACGTCACAATGTTAAAGTAAATCTACGTGAGTACACGGTCGAACGGTTTCTACAATACAGTTGGTTAAGATTCCATCTATCGCACCGCAGCTCGCAGGTCGTGGGTTCGATTCCCACACAGGACGTACATTTGTGTGCATGAACATGTCTGTATGTCCTAAGTCTGGGTGTAATTATGTATGTTAAGTATGTATTTACAAACAAAAAGTTGTAGGTATTTGTATTATATCAGTTATATGTTTCCATAGTACAAGCTTTGGGATTGACATGACAAATGACATGACATTTTGGTGATGATGTGGCCGTTGGTAAGCACATAAAGCCTACAAGGAACTGGCTCTCAAGTGCAGCTGTCGGAACACACCGACAGGTGCTTGGTGGTAGCCAGCCAGATGGGTATTGGGTATTACAAATTACTCTACCACCGTGCTATGATTTCCTCACGTCGTTTTCCTTCACCGAAAGCTCAAGCTCATTGTAGGATTCGAACCCGGGACCTTCGTCTCGGTGTCCGACGTCATTACCACTGAGCTATCATCGACTTAAGATCATAAAAGTTTCCCATAAATTGGGAAAACTGATGTGGTTAGCAATTTTTATTATTGATCACATACCTACAATATAAAAAGTAGGTATGTGATCAATAATAAAAATACATAAATAGCCATGTCGCAAACATCAGCGACACCGTGAACTAGCGGTACAAACATTTTAACATTTTGTAGCTTCGCTTTCGCAGACATGCTATTCACACGTAATGACGTAACCATAGCTTGGCAACTTATTTGTCGCGACCTGACGCTGTGGTGTGGTTGCTGTGATTTGACGGGCCAGTTGGCGCAGTTGGTTAAGGTTCACCTTACGCGCCGCAGGTCGTGGGTTCGATTCCCACACAGGACATGCATTTGTGTGCATGAACATGTCTGTATGTCCTGAGTCTGGGTGTAATTATGTATATTAAGTATGTATTTACAAACAAAAAGTATGTATATGTATTATATCAGTTATCTGGTTTCCATAGTACAAGCTCTGCTTAGTTTGGGATCAGATGACCGTGTGTGAGAAATGTCCCAGGATATTTATTTTATATATCAAACAGCCGCGACAATCAAATAGAATGACATTAGCAGCATTCAATTAATTACAATCCGGAAATCGATACCTAATGTCCATGCTTGGCGAACCGAGTACGAGCCGAGCCTCGAACGAGCACACTGCGAGCACGATTCGCATAGCGTGGTCGGGCTTGCGAGCCTCGAACGAGCGCGATTGTCAGTTTTTTCATGAACAAAGGGATTCGCATCATGCTCGTTTTAGGTTCGTTCGTGGCTCGGCTCGTGCTCGATTCGCGTAGCATGGACGCACCATAATAAATTCTAATGAAACGTACATAGAGTCAGATATACGATATAGTAATCCAATGTTTGCCAAATATAGCATGCTGATTCCATTCCAGTCATTGAAAGCGAACTTTGGACACGTTTACCATCACACATATATACACATGTATTATTTATTATGTGATGTAGGTCAGAGTCAGACCAAAATGTACACAAAAGCCTATTAATCAATGCATTTATTATTGGATGATCTAAATTTGACAGTTTCACTGTTTCTCAAGTTACATTGACACATTACATTAGTATTGTGACGTAGATAGATATGCTTGGATTATACTTAGGGTCAGTTCACATTGAGACGAGATGCGACACAACGAGGCATGCACTTTTCCCGCGAGGGTGTCAGGGCTTTTTATTCTTATATATTCTCCATATTCTAATATTTCCACATTTAAAAAATCCATATGCCTTACGTGGCACCTCGCTGTGCAGCGCGACGCGACTTTGTGAAACAATTGGCCTCTTCAAGCAAGCACAACAAAAACTGACAATATAACCCGCACTTTTATAATTTATTCGCAATAATCGAATACCGAGATCTGCAATAATATCAAAACTCATAAACGAAATTCCTGCAAGAGTATTTTAGAAAAAAATACTAAGCTTCTGTACACAGGCTGAAATTGAAACAAAGGTTGCCAATGAGAATTTAGGTCGATAAATTCAAATCAAACTCCGAGTTGACTGCGCTGTATGAAGTAATGGACGACACACGACGGTTTATATGCTACCATTATTTAATAAACTTGACTGACACAACGCAGTTATGTTATTCCTTTGATGTCAAAAAAGCTACGAATAAATGTGTCGTAGACTGTACTTATTATAACACCATTTCAGAAACGAGAGACTAAAAACATAGTTAAACATTATTGTGTACTAGACTGTAAAATCCCTTTACGTTGAGTACCTAGACAAATAATCGTCTAGAGTCTAACGATCTTACTCTTCAAACGCTATTTAACTAATATACTGATAATGTGATATTATTAAACAAAGTTGTTTGATAAATTAGAAATTAAAGACCAATATATAAAAGGCGCGAGCTTGCCTCCACTACTGCCTATCTGTGCTCACCACTCGTGCCTCATACTGTCCTGCTTTTTGGTTATAAATACAAAATATACCTACATAATTAGGACATACAAATATGTTCATTGTGCATGCACACAAATGCATGTCCTTGTGAGAATCGAACCCACGACGCAGACCTGTATTATACATGGATATTTCACTTAGAAGGTTGAGTGTGTATTTTTTACAATTTTAGAGAAGTTGCCCTAGTCAAAGTTGTTCAACACGATCGAAACATATTTTGAAAGGATGCCAACTCAAACTACTAGTACCCCTTGGTGTTGAGGTGTCCACGAGCGATATCCCAACAACTTTTATCGTATCTAGCTCTCTAGGGAACGGACACCCGTTCTACTTATCGCAAGTTTTTATTAAATTACTTGATAATTTCAATCCCTAACGTCTCCCGTGGTGGCTTGTTTATTCTTCCCAAACTTTTTCGACGAAAAGTTCTTAAGGTCCAAATTAAATTTCGTATTTTTGCGCTCGTCAAATTACCCGAGAGTTTATGCAAAATAATTCGGTATTTTTGGCACGTAAATATTGAACGGTATTTGTTTACTTCGTGAAAATATCGCCTTCACTCATCCAATATTGAAAAATCCATCATCGTTTGGAATTTGAACTGATACATTCAGACAGTTTTGATATTTTACTGATTTATAAGTTTGCTATGTATGTCAGTCAAAGTAATTTATTTGTAATAAACTAATAATTATAAATAAATGTTTATGATTGAATTAAATAATCCACTCATAAAAAAATTGTACACATGCATGTTAAGCATTATCCTGATGAGTAAAATTCTTTATCATACACATCGACCATCGAAGCTCTCGTGGTGTAGCATGATTAGCCGTTCTTAATCGATCGGCAAAGTTAAGCTTCGTCTGTCGTGGTCGATACCTGGATGGTTGGTATTTCAAATCGAGCGTTTCCGTGCTTCGGAAGGCACGTCAAGCCGTTGGTCCCGGTTATCACTTAATTGTGATAGTCGTTAAGCTAGTTGGATGCCTCCTAGGCGGCTTGAAAAATTCCGGCAGTAGGTTGACCACTAGCCTACCTCCACCAATCCGCAGTGGGCACGCGTGGTGGAGTATCCGCCCATTCCCTTTCACCCTGATTTGTGAAAGGAGGCCTGTGCTCAGCAGTGGGACATTATAGGCTATGATGATGATGATGACACATCGACCAAAGAAGTTAAAGCTATTCCACTATCTGTAAAGGTTGATGGAAGATGATAATATTGCTTCTTATAGATAAGACCGCTTATTATACAGAAATTTAGTTTCAGTGTCTTTTATTTTTTGGTTAGCTGATTTCCATGCTCATCTGACCATCTAACAATGTCATCCGAATTCGGTCTTTCATTCTTCGATGTAAAAATTAACAAATTACACTACCCGTAGTGTAATGTGGTGATTTAAATTAGCCTTACCTCTGAAAATATTCGATAGTGGTTCGTCCCAACAGAAAAGTACATGATCGAAAGATTATTACATCGGCTACGTACTTATGTGCGATTAAGTTGAATAGCGGCATTACTACAATGGTATTATGTCTTTAGTTGAATCATAAAAACGTTTTTGTATTGGGATCTTATACAAAAAACGGAACCCTTAATGTGCGAGTCCGACTCGCACTTGGCTGGTTTTATTTATTTGATAGAATACTGTACCTAATAAAAGTGAAGACAGTCAAATTCTGACAAGAGTGCCTGAAAAAGCTTCGTTAGCTGCAAGTGATGCAACCCATTGCTTAAAACTTATCTTGCCTAATTATAAAATTAGCACCTGTTAAAACTTTCCACAAAAACGTGACACTCCTCTTTCTTGAACAAGATTGATAACCGTAATTTGCAATATCAATTTAATCTCGTAGTTCGATCGCAAAGTAAATCTCCTAATGTTAGATAAGTGATACTTAAATTAGATTTTATCTTCAGCCCTCTTACTTAAAGACTTTATAATGGGAAGTCATGAGAACTTTATCCATTGGATCCTATCGAGACCCGACAAACTAATTGAACAAGTGCTATTTCGACTCAATTAGAAACCTTTATATTATGAGCTTTGCACTCTGTCGTTATCTCATAAAATGTTGGTTATTTTAATGTATATTCAGGTCAGTCTAGTCAGTTATCATATTGTTATCATAATATAGCATAGCTTTTTGAGATCAAGTATAATATCAATAAGTGAAGTAAGAAAATACTTTTTTTAAGGATAATCCAACATTAATTACTCAAAGATTTTTTTACTTAGCACGATGTTCTTCTTCTTCTTATGCGTTGCACTCTTGACAGAGTGGTCGTGGTCGTCATTACGTGTCATTTGTGGCGCGCTTCACAACACGCCGCCATTCTTCCCTAAGTGCTGCCCTTCTGGTGCGGTTATTGATGGGACCGCCTATTGCGGCCTTAATTTGGTCGGTCCATCGCATGGGTGATCTTCCACGCGCTCTGGTGCCCTCCACTTGCATTAGCATGCTGTTGTCCAACCTAAACTCCATCGGACTAATAGTACGTCAATACTGTTTTGAAGTCAATGATAGACAAGTGGGTTCAGGTCTTAAAAAGTCGTGCTATGGTTAAATCGTAGATTATTTTTGGAGGCTTACATAGGCGTTGTTAGGTCTTAAATAATTCAGTAAACATAGCTTAACATTTTCATAACATTTACTCGTATATGCTTCAATATAATCTTGATCGAAGAGTAGGTACACTTATATTCACATCACTTGGCACAGCTAGTAGATACTTATACAAGAGCAAGTTTACCTCGAATTGATACGGATAAAGATATAAACATATGTAGCTCCGAGAAGATGTATCTATTATTATATTGTATTGTTAAGATACATCTATTTTACATTGCATATTCTAACATTAGAAAACTCATGATTTTCTGTTGCAAATACAAGTAACAAGTAAGTAAGTCTCTCACACTATACGCGGAGGTACGTCATCATGTTAGCCTGAGGATGTCCACTGCTGAACTAAGACCTCCCGTAGTTAGGTAATGAATCTTAATTCTAAAAGAGGTAATTCTATAAATTGAATTACAGACGTTATCCAAGAGGTTTCTTTAGACCGAACCCCACTGGGTACGGTCTCTTAGTGAAGCGCTAGATAGTAAAATTAGAGCATGCCCTGTAATTGTTTGAAGCGAATGCTCGTACCTACCTCATATAACCGCTGGTACAAACAGAAATAAACTCTATTCTGCCGAGATAAAGGTTCGGAAAGGTGTGTTGCCAAATTAGTGATGGCACACGGAATTAGAACAAAAGGTTGTCAGCACCGGTAGAAAGTCGCTCAATAAAGTTTAATCAGGCCCGACAGGCAAATGTAACTTACGAGCTATGTGCTGCGTCGGTACTTTCTCTATTTTCTCATAAATACTGTTACGTTATTGTTCCTTCGGCTTCGGTAACAAGTTTACTCGACAGTTTATCTTAGGAAATTCGCTATCCGCAAATTACCAGGAGACCAGGAGTCTGATGGAAATTAATGAACCTATCATAGAAGAATAAACTAAACTAGAATAATTTACTAATTAACAGTGACATTCATTCACAAAACCTCAATTACATATTAAAGCCATCCAACACAAAGAGAACCATCATTATTCAATTAATCAATATCATCTTCTTCAATTGTCATTGTTTTCGCGGGACTCCTTGTTTTGTCATTAGAGCTATTCTGCATCAGTTCCTTTTCCAGTTCGTTCTTGCTCAAAGAGCAGCTCGACTGGGGAAGTACCTCCACCTTACAGAATACCGCAGCCAAATATCTTAATGTTGTGTAAAGTTGTGTTCCTGCACGTGAATACGGTCGCCAGAGCTCATAGGGGAGAAAGGTCGGTAACGCGTGAACAATGCTTTTTGTGATGCAAGCGTCCATATGGCTACGGTAACCGCTTACCATCAGGGGGGCCGTATGCTTGTTTAATGAATTAGTAGTATTGAAAAAAAAAATGTATATCATATCATACAACGAAGTATTTTCTAGTCATGTTGTCTCTGAAAGACATATTTGCGGTAGACCTTACAGTAGTGTTCATTCGGCAGTATCCTTTGATTAGCTGTGCCTAGTCCACACAAACGCATAGAGGAGTTTTGTTTTGCGATTGTCAGCGACTGACATCAAAGTAAGCTTATCGCGGGATTTTGTCGCACTGACGTAGAATTTTTACATCTGAATATAGCCTGAATATAGTGCCTACGAATTGGCTATCAAAATTATACCAAAAAAAATTGTTTTTTTAGTTTTTACTTTATATTTATTTATTCATTAAAACAAAACTATACTAAATGACCTAAACTAAATACTAATAACTAATACTTAAGAAAACTAAAAAAAATATATTACTACAATAAAAAAAAATGTGTTGGAATATGAGTTAAAGTAGTTACTACATTGATGCATCTTTGTGACATCATTTTGTGCTGAAAGAATAAAATGAACTGACTCAGGAAATGGTCTTAAAACCATTTTCCTATTACAATGACTGTAAAGCAAAGACTTAACCTTGCGGAAAATCTTTTCTCATTTCTCTCCTAAGTGATTATCAAACCATTCAGTTTTATTGGCATCGATCGGGGGTAAAGGGTCGTGAAATCTATCGTTCCACTTTCGAAGCTCTGAATAAGGCTGACATTTATCGCATGACTTCATTTCTAATTTTCCATCATTGTTTCAGCGAAATTAATATTTGATTGCTTCTCAGGCGTAGCGTAGAAAAGAGCTCTATTATGAATAACCGTTTTAGTGATGAGAACTTGTCGATGTGAAACTCGAGAGACGCAGATTTGATTTAAAATAATGGTTATTGTTCAATCCAAAAGGTAAGCATAATGCCAATGTGATTCATGATTCCTTAACGTGAGTTTTAAGAGAGGTAGAGCAAAGCGTTTATTCGCTCAAAGAGCAGCTCGACTGGGGAAGTACCTCCACCTTACAGAATACCGCAGCCAAATAACTTGATGTTGTGTAAAGTTGTGTTCCTGCGCGTGAGTAAGGTTGCCAGAGCTCATAGGGGAGGGGGGATAGGTCGATAACGCGTGAGCGATGCTTCGTGTGTTGCAAGCGTCTATATGGCTACGGTAACCGCTTACCATCAGGCGGGCCGTATGCTTGTTTATCGACTAAGTTGTATAAAAAAAAAAACAAAAAACGTGATTTAAACGACAAAAATAAACAAATAAAAGAAATAATTACAAGCTCTACTAGTTGGATTGTATGACTGTGCGCGAAGTATGTCCCTGTATGTTTATTTATTAAAAATCAATTAAAATAAACTTGAAACGAAAACTTGGTCAGGTTACAAAGTGTCGCCACACTCAATTCGATAAGCTTTTTCTCGATAGTGAGGTATGGCAAATTGCTTAATATTGCGAAACCTTACCTTCGGGTAAAACAGGTCAAAAATATTGTAATTTTAAGACGGTTACAGTCAAATTTTAATACATCTTATAAATTAGTTTAGTAATTGGAATATTGTATTTTTTAACAAATACTGTCACTGTATTTTTTACTGTTTTTTTTATTACTCATCTTACATGACATAATGAGGACAGTAGAACTGAAAATAATTCTTACTTTTCCTCAGGAGCTATACTATCGTAGTATACCTACCCTTTTATTCCGTCCAAGACGCGACGTCGAAAGAATGACGTTAAACTCGTTCAACACTCCAAGTTTCCATGCATTTTTAACGTCGTCGCCTTTTAAAACAAAACTTCTAAGAATGGCAGTAATTTCCAGGAATTAAGATGCAAAGCGACAAGATTTATTTACGTAAATAAATATAACTTCCCCTGGAAGTCATACTCAGGCAATGCTAGTTATTGCAGATTCTGTAGAAACAAAAAGTTTTGTTTAAAAGATTCACATGTTTAGCTATTTATGATCTGCAACTTCACGCAGCTGTTTCTTGCCATGCATAAAGAATCTGGGCTCTACTTTCTCTTTATTAGAGAAATTTAAGGCCGGTCCCCACAGGGTTGTCATACAAAAGCGTTTTCGCCTCGCGTCCCCGGATTGTCAACCCTGTGCTCTAGGATTTGTAACACTACTCAAAACAAATAATATACCTATTTACAAAAAGTACCTATTCGACTCGTAGACAGTCCGCTAAACTATGCCGACTTACTGACATTATTTAACATGGAATTTTGTTACTTTTGTGCAATCTTAAGATGCGTCCATGCTACGCGAATCGAGCACGAGCCGAGCCACGAACGAACCTACAACGAGCACGAAGCGAATCCTTTACGAATCCGACATCCGAAACTGACAATCGCGCTCGTTCGAGGCTCGCAAGCCCGTCCACGTTACGCGAATCGTGCTCGTAGTGTGCTCGTTCATGGCTCGGCTCGTGCTCCGATCGCTAAGCATGGACGCACGGATTAGTAACCGCTTCTTATCCTGCCGTATGATTATGTACCGACTTCATAGTATTAAAAAACACTCTTAAACCTAGTGACAGTATGCAGGTATGGTGGCAGCTTAAACTTTACTGCTATTTTTTTTTAATATTCCCGTCACTTAAACCAATCCATAAAACTAAACGCGGATAAATTAAAGTCTCTTCGATTCCCGTTACATTATACGAAACATTGCACTTACGCTAGAATCATTTTTAATCTAAATTCCGTTGCCTAAAGTCCTCCCTTTATGCCGAAGATTGCCCTACGTCTCTGATCATAGCTCTCAGCGCGAACATTATATTGGATCCGATGAATTCATTCCACACGATTAACCAGGTATACTTTCAAAAAATCGGAGAAAGAACTCTCTCAAGCGGGTGGTACTTAGAACATGGGCCTAAAGTCAAATATAAAAAAAAATGATGATATGAAAACGTTTCCAGCTCATTCGAATTTCCCATGTGGGGTTTATGAATATTAATTATCCTGAATGAATAAAAATATTATACACACGTGTCTGATCCCTAACTAAATAGATATTGAACCATCAAAGATAGCTCAGCAGTAGTGATGTCTGCCGAGACCAAGGTCCCTGGTACGAATCCTACGATGAGCTTTAGTTTTGATGAAGGAAAACATAAGGACCAAACCGAAGCTTGTTTGTACGGTACTTTGTAGTACCCAGATTTTCAGCTTGAGGAATTTTCAAGTTGAAATGTCGCCAAACACCCATCGTTGTGTTCCGACAGCTGCACTTGAGAGCCAGTTGCTTCTAGGCTTTGGGTGCATACCACCTTTAGCCACGTCATCACTTACCATGGTGATATTGCGGATTAAGACAGGCCTCTGCAAGGGTTTGACTGGCCAGTTGTAACGGTTGGTTAAGATTCCACCTATCACGCCGCAGGTAGTGGGTTCGATTCCCGAACAAGATATGCATTTGTTTGCATAAACATGTCGGTATGTCCTGTCCTAAGTCTGGGTGTAATTGTACAGGTATATTAAGTATGTATTTACAAACAAATTCGTGGTTTTCCCAATGGATTACAGCATGAGGTTCTTCAAAAAGGGTGTGAAGAGATTTCTATAGGGTCAGCACTACGGTCACTGCTTTCCATCAGGCAGGCCATATGCTTTTTTGCACCTTAGGTTATCAGTTATCTAGTTTCCACAGTACAAGCTCTGCTTAGTTTGGGATCAGAGTTAAGCTGAAGAAAATCATTTCCTACCACGACTAAAACACAATTATTATATTTGGACAACAAGGTGCAGGATAAAATTAAATAATTTGGCACGCGAGGTGTTCCCTCAGCATTCTCTCTCGGTCTAATGAGTTCCAAACTTTGCCTCTTTGTAAGATTAAAATTGAGAAAAACTTGTGCGTACCGCCACCCCATGGCAAACTTTGTTTGACATAATATAATACCAGGGTATTTGCTTGTCCTCTGTCGTGTTTTACGTACTTCTGGCTGTTAACTTATCTGTGCTCGTTGGATTGGAATTTAGTCTTATAGAAAAGTTGTTTTTATTGGAATGATTTATCTTAGGCATAGGACTTTGTGGAATTGCTTGTCTTACCAAATCAGTTTTTAGAGCGGTGAGAGACAGAATGCGTCTTTCAATTCTTGTAATGTTTCTAATATGGCACTGTATGTACGTACCTCCAGGATTAATCTTATTGTAAGAATTGTAATAGTTTCATCTATCGCGATTTCCAAAAATCATCATCATCAGTATGACTTCATAAAGACACACCTACAACATAGACTAAGACACGTATGTAAGTATCCAAACCCCTATTTATAATTTAAATCAGAACACCAAAGTACCAAAAGAAAACGAAATGTTTTAAAATCCTTTCGTAATGCAAATATTTAAATTTCCAGGAAATTTCTTTAGGTACGTACGTGCATACGGCCCGCATATGCAGTTACCGTAGCCTACTGACGCTTGCAACACCAGTGACTCGCGCGTTGCCGACGCTGCAGAAATCTGATCACACCCTTTTTGAAGAACCCCATGCTTGGGCAAATTTCATTACAAAAGGTATATTTTAACAATTATCGTTACTGAGGCTGTTTGTGCTTGTGATAATCATAATTGTTACCTACATATATAGGCGCAATGCAACAACCTATAAAGATATCTAGCCCAAAAATATATCATCATATTTAAGTTTATTATTTGTTGATAAGTACAGTACTTAGTACCCAAGTGATATGGCGCGTCGTACGTGAATCTTCGTTCACACAGAAAAGAAAGTATGGCCTGAAGATTAACGAAAGAATGCTTAAAACTTACAATCAACCTTAGATCACTACTATAAGGTTCATAATACACCGCAGCTGTTAGTTCCGTCTCACTCTCAAGTCACGCCCCTCCGCACACATGGCGGCAGCTACCGACCAATAACATTTGCCATCATACATCGTACATCGGTAAGCCATATCAGTAGGGTACCCATGGGTTTTGTTCCATATATTTCTAATTTAATCCAAACGCCCAAATTAAGTACAAACTCTCGTCTATACAATCATCATATCGACAAAAGTCATCTTCCCAAAGATAGTTCAGTAACATAAACAAAAGAAAATAAGAGGCGTAGAAACGTGAGCCGTACGTATCTCGTTCATATCGGATACGTCGTCACCAGAGCTGTAGATCTAGGCACAAATAATACTTCATGTGAGATACGTCTGCGTATCGTAATACAGCCGATGTCGTAAAACCTAATCCAAAGGCCACTTTCGACAGGCGTCTAGTTAAGCCTCACATATTTACTGATATTGATACAAGGCGAGGTGACAATAACATTCATTCTTTCGCTGTTGCTCTAGCAGATATAAATACTGAAAGAGACATGAAATACATTTCTTAGATATTTCTGAAGATAAATTTTCTTCACTGTCTAGTAATAATCATAATAATTATTTTATTATTTATTTTCATCTTTACAGACATATTATATAATAAAAAAAAAAATAGAGACATGAAATATGTTAGTGATGAGCAGAAGAAGAATAAATAATAAAAAAACTAAGTAACCCCTACAACATGAGCGCTGACCCAGTGCCTTAATAGAGTTTGTACGTAGTATTTATCTACTCTGAGATAGAGGACAGTCCGGTTTTACACTTGTCGTTTACAGAATGCTATTGGGACTACACCAAACCCTGTGCATCATGGAGGCTATCCTTTTTCGGATTATGGCATGAAAGCCGTCGACACGTGCCTCCGCAAACATATTGTTACGAGCTGGGGTTCAGGATAAATAATGGTACACGAATTTACCAAAACACTGGTCACACTTTTATTAAAACTCTAATTAAAACACTCAGAAATTAAATAGTTCACTGTATTTCACTTCGATGTTTACTCACTGATTCACTAAATCAAACTCAAACTACTCTGTGCATTGTCCCGTATTTATACTTCATAAACGGCATCTGGAACATTCCACAATTTACCCGCGTATTCTACATGCCTACAGTGCTATCGGGAATATTCCAGAAGCCGGTAGCTATTCGGCGATAGATGGCGTTGCTTGATAGATGTTTACTCCTATACAATAACAGCGTTACTGATAGTACCGCTATTCAATAACAGATGGCGTTACTGGTAGCAATTTATTCCTGATGTCGCGATGTCGTAACACTACCCCCTCCTTAGACATGCTCGGCCCGAGCAATGTGAGTTCCATGGTATTGCGCCAAACGGTCTATATGGACAATCTTCGGTTTACCTCGAGCCCCCTTCTGGATACGGTAGGTGACATCATTGATTTTCGTAACAACACGATATGGTCCATCCCATTTTGCTTGCAGTTTCGGGGACTTTCCTTTCCTGCGCACTGGGTTATGTAGCCATACTAGGGACCCCATCTCGAATACTCTATTGTTCGCTTTCCGATCGTAACGGGTCTTCATTCGTTCAGACATTTGTTGGCCATACTGCCTGACGTGCTCATATACGTCATTCATTTTGTTTCGTAAGTCGTTCGCATAATCTGTAACACTACGTGGATCGTCAGGCGGAATACCGGTGAGCAAATCTGCAGGCAATCGCAATTCTCTACCGAAGTTTGCAAAAGCAGGCGTCACCGTCGTACTTTCATGAGTTGCACTTCGATATGACAGGAGAAAGGGTTGTATGTGTTTGTCCCAATCCTTCTGCCGGCTGTCCACAACTTTTGCCAGATATCTCTCCAACGTTTGGTTGAACCGTTCCACCATTCCGTCCGATTGCGGGTGATAAGATGTGGTCCTGGTTTTGTGTATACCCATTACTCGACATGCCTCCTGAAATATTTGAGACTCGAAATTTCTTCCTTGATCGCTGTGAATTTCTAGTGGTATACCAAACCGACAGAAGACTTCATGGACTAATTTATCTGCCACAGTAGAAGCTTCCTGATTCGGTATCGCGAAGACCTCTGGCCACTTTGTGAAGTAGTCCATGACGACCAGGAAGTACTTGTTTCCACTATCACTTTCAGGAAACGGTCCCGCGACATCCAACGCTATCCGTTCCCAGGGAGCTCCAACATTGTACAGCTTCAGCGCACCTCTACTGCGTGTTTGTGGTCCTTTTACAGCTGCGCAACTGACGCACTTTCGTATCCAGTCTTCCACATCGTCCCTGCAGTGGATCCAGTAAAATCGCTCACGAATCTTTAATAGGGTTCGTTTTACTCCCATGTGACCTCCTGAACATCCATTGTGATAGAATTTCAAGATATCTGGTATCCTTGCCTTCGGAACAACCATTTGTAGGTGAGAGCTGTCCCCTCGGGCATTTTCCCATTTACGGCATAAAATTCCATCCTGTATAGCTAAGCTCTCCCACTGTGCCCAATAACTTTTTGTGACTGAACTCGTCGTTGCCACGTCACACCACTTAGGTTTAGTGGCACTAGCCTGAATCCAGTCGCGAATCGGCTTGATGTCCGTGTCATCTTGCTGAGCCTGCTTTAGGGTTTCTATCCACTCTTCACTTAGGTCAGTCCTTAGCATCTTTACGGTTATTACTTCCTTATCTTCTTGCCTAACACAGTGCTTACAATTTTCAGGACAAGGTCTTCTTGATAAGGCATCTGCGTTGCCATGCAACCTCCCACTGCGATGTTCAGTTACAAAGTCAAACTCTTGTAACAGTTCAATCCATCTAGCGACTTGTCCTTCTGGATTTTTGAATTGCAATAGCCACTTCAATGCGGCATGGTCAGTGCGGAGATGAAATTTCCTCCCTATCAAATACTTGCTAAAATGCTGCAACGTTTTCACAACAGCAAGTAATTCTTTTCTTGTAACACAGTAATTTCTCTCCGGTTTCGACAAGGACTTGCTAAAATAAGCTATCACAACCTCTTGATCTCCTTTTCTTTGCGATAACACGCCACCAATTCCATTATTACTCGCATCAGTATCTACTATGAATTCTTTTTCAGTATCAGGATAACCCAAAATAGGTGAGCTACACAGCCGTTTCTTTAATTCTTGGAATGCCACATCACATGCTTTGTCCCAAAAGAATTGTGATTTTTCCTCTGTCAACTTATGTAGAGGTCTAGCAAGGTCAGCAAAATTTTTCACAAAACGTCGATAATAGGAGCACAAGCCCAAGAATGCCCTGACCTGCGTTTTATCTCTTGGAACTGGCCAATCGTTGACAGCAGCTATTTTCTCAGGATCTGTCTGAACTCCTTCTTCTGAGACTATGTGTCCTAAAAAGTTTGCTTGTCGTCTAAAAAATGAGCACTTCTTTGGGCTCAATTTAAGGTTGGCTCCACGTATTTTCGCGAGTACTTGTTCCAAGTTTTGGAGATGATTTTCGAATGTTCGTCCCACGATAATGATGTCATCCAAATAAACAAGGCAGGCGTCTCCAATTAAACCACTTAGTACTAGCTCCATGAGCCGTTCAAAAGTAGCAGGCGCATTGCATAGTCCAAATGGCATGACGTTAAATTGCCATAGTCCTTTTCCTGTAGAGAATGCAGTCTTTTCCTTGTCCTTTGGGTCTATTTCAACTTGCCAGTAGCCACTTTTCAGGTCCAGCGTGGTAAACCACTTCGTTCTTGTCAGCGTATCTAGCGTGTCGTCAATCCTTGGTAGTGGGTAACTGTCCTTCTTCGTAATGTCATTCAACCGACGATAGTCAACACAAAAGCGCATGCTACCATCCTTCTTTTTCACCAATACCACGGGAGAACACCATGGACTAGATGAGGGCTCTATAACACCACCTTTTACCATTCCCTGAATCATGGCATCTACTTCCTGTTCCCGTGCTATGGGTAACCTTCTTGGTCGTTGGCGGATTGGTAACTCATCACCCGTATTTATTTTGTGCTGAACTAATCCAGTCTTCCCTATGTCAGTATCACCAACTGAGAAAATATCAGCGTAACGGAGCAACATCTTCTTAGCCTTATCCATCTCTTCCTTCGACAGATTATCACTACAGTCTTCCAATAGCGTTGTCACGTTGAACTGAACATTTCCCCCAACAGACCCCGTAGGCTGGTCTTGACATCTACGCATCCAAGCAACTTCTTCACAAGTGCCCATCAATGTCCCCTTCTTGAGTACTTGTTCATGCTCACTTAAATTTAGTACACGTACTGCCGAGACGTTGTTAGCTTTAACTAAAGTTCGTGCCATCTTCCATGGAAGATCACTGTCCAGTTTCTCTATAAGGATGCAACGATTTCTATGACCTGAATTTTCTGGTAAGATTACCGGCACGATTGTTTCAGACATGGGAGAGAGAACACTCTTCTTCAAGCAATACACTTGGCCCGACGATGCGCCTTCTATGAAGACTTCTTCCGAAGCACATTTTAATACTCCGTGATTGACGTCGATCTCACAGTGATGTTTCCTCATGAAGTCTAATCCCAGGATACAGTCATCCATAATGTCGGCCACGATTACTTTGTGACGGTAGCTTTGGTTGCCCAATTTTAATTCTACCTCCTTCTCGCCTTCGACGGTTATCTGCTGGCCGGTAGCTGTTACCAATTCAATTTGCTTGTAGTCTTTGAAGTAGTCCCCAAGAAACCGACTTGCTAGTTGGGAACTGACGATCGTGCGAGATGCTCCAGTATCCAACGTTACCTTACATGGCTTGCCATTAATTTCACCTATAATGATCAGACTGTTCCCGTTATGGGCTTGTGAGATCGAGATCCTTGGGGCTCTTCGAACACCAGCCAGCACCCGCCCCGCGGTCCTGGCGTTTACTCGTTTCCCTGTTGCTGAGCAGTGCCACCAGTCACCGCTGCATTTTCTTCCCGGGGTCGATTTTCTTCTTTTCTATAGTTTCTCCACTTCGGGCAACTCATCCGAAGGTGGCCCTTTTCTCCACAGTTGTAGCAACGGGGCGAGGCCACTTCCCTGATGCGGTGAGGTCGGTCATCGCGTCGCACAGCCTCCACTTCTAAGGCATGGGCTAAAGCGTCTTTCAGCGACTCGTGGTGCCCTAATCTCACGGCAGCTCTAACTTCCAAGTCGCGTATACCATCCACGAACGCTTGCACTAGATTACCGTTGATCATCGCTGGTGCAGACTGGTATGCTTTACGGACCAGCTTTTCTATCTCTAGAGCCCACTGTTGTATAGTTTCAGCGCTCCGTTGCACACGGTCCTTGAGTTGGGCACGGAATACGTGTTCCAGGTGTGCGTCCCCGTATCTAGATTCTAGAGCTTCCAACAGTTGCTCATACGTCACGTCCTTCCCGAGGGCCTCCAGTATAGTGAGGGCCTGGTCGCGAAGACCCAAAGTGAGTGCTGTCATCGCCTGTGCACTAGTCCAACCATTCGCCTTCATGACAGCTTCGAACTGGATTCTATAGGCTGACCATGACGAGGTGCCATCAAATGGCGGTACCTTGAAACCACGTGAAGAAGCCACAGGTAAAGAAGTAGCAGTTCCAACCTTGAGTCCAACGAGGGCCTTCTTCACGTCTTCTATCTGTACTTCGGCCTTGGACATACGATTTTCGGATTCCGAGATACGGGACTCATGATGCTGAAGCTGTTCCTTCACCACCTTGAGATCCTTGCCAAGAGTTACTTGTAAATTTTCTAATAAAACCATCTGTTCCTCTTGGCGGCGAGCCTGCTCCTCCTTATCCCGCTGTAGCTGTTCCTGCAGTCGGCGAGCCTGCTCCTCTTGTCGGCGAGCCTGCTCCTGTAGCATTACCATCAAAGCGCCAAGATCTGGGGTTGCAGGTACTGCTCTGACTTCAGGTGGGTCAGCAACTGGCAAAGAGCCAGTTGGCTGCTGGCCACCCGAAGTCTGCGACGGAGAACCTCCAAACCTCCTTTCATCCATCTCCTGCTGCCGCTGGCCCCTTGTACGGACACCCTCAGTGACTTCCTTTGGCATAACCGGCATTATTTATCCTACTACTTCTGACACCAATTGTTACGAGCTGGGGTTCAGGATAAATAATGGTACACGAATTTACCAAAACACTGGTCACACTTTTATTAAAACTCTAATTAAAACACTCAGAAATTAAATAGTTCACTGTATTTCACTTCGATGTTTACTCACTGATTCACTAAATCAAACTCAAACTACTCTGTGCATTGTCCCGTATTTATACTTCATAAACGGCATCTGGAACATTCCACAATTTACCCGCGTATTCTACATGCCTACAGTGCTATCGGGAATATTCCAGAAGCCGGTAGCTATTCGGCGATAGATGGCGTTGCTTGATAGATGTTTACTCCTATACAATAACAGCGTTACTGATAGTACCGCTATTCAATAACAGATGGCGTTACTGGTAGCAATTTATTCCTGATGTCGCGATGTCGTAACAATATCTAATGCACTGCAATGGCGACGGAGCCCCATCAGCATCCTGAAAGCTTTATTATACTGAACGCGAAGAGAGTTGAAGGCTCTTACCACTTATTACCAGAACAGATTTACAATTACAGAGTAGGGAAACCGAAATATCATCGAAAGCTATGGCTAGATCGATAAAAACACCGATGCGACAATCACCATTATTAATATAAGAGGATATTGAGTTAGATAACGGAATTGCAGTGTCTCCTGTTGATAAACCTTTCCTAAACCAAACTGGTGTCCTGACAAACAGTTAGTTATGCTCTAGTAATGGAACTAACTACTAAACTTTTTACTGATAACCTTCTCCAGGACTTTACAGATTCAGCTTATAAAACAAGCGGTCTTTAGTTGTAGGGTAGGTATGCGTAGTTCAGTAGCATAGTAGTTTAGAAAAATAGCAACATCTTTAAAGTCACTGTAAATAAAACAGAATTTGATGAAAATTGATAAGTTTGAATGAGTCCACGTTAATATGTGTACAAGTAGTGTAACTTCATAAGACTACGAACGAAGTGACTTCTAAATTAATTCATCTTGGTCTCATTGAGTTTCTTCTGCTCTCCGCATACATACCCACTGTAAATTCTCAAGATACTGGACCCGCGAGTATACTTGACAGTTAGTTCTTTCCAGATAGAGAACATCTATGAGTCCAATAACATCAGCAACATACCGCCGAATTTCCCAAGAGCGCTGTATACAACGACATACCTCGAAAGAAGAATGGCTGGATGCAAAATGAAAATTATCATACAAATTTCCATCATACTTATGAACCGAGGTAAGTATATATTTTCGCACTCACATACAAAAATGGAGAGCCATGCGGTTTATAATACGCGCTCGAATATTGGATGGGTAACCTACCTCATTTCTTTTCCGTGTTGGCTAGAATCTTATGAGATAAATTTTCCGTGATAAAATTAAACCTTCAAAATCACGGTACGCCTTGAATGATTTGAATTCAATAAGTGCATTATAATATTACTGAATTTTTACTGGCTAACTAAATGGTTCCTATTTTTAAGATTAAACGAGCTAGTAGCTTAGATTTAAAATTCTGTAGAGATGAGCTCACCACGCGGTACTTTTTAGAAGAATGATTCCTTACTTGCCACTATGATACGAAGGGAACAAGGTGATCCGAATATGAATGAATTTGAAAAGAAGAGAATATTCTCAGTTTAGGTACCGAAACCTTTTATAATCGAAAGTCAGCTCCATCTGTCCTGAAATGGCTGAAGCCGATGATGGCACGTCGTCTTTGAGTGCAGTAAGTAATCTTGAATGTTTATGATTCTTGACGTCGAGCTTCACATTGTTTTACATAGATGGCATTGTAGACTTTATAATATCACTGAGATATCGCCCATCATCATTAACCTTTCAATACTTAGACTGTTGATATAAATTTCTATTAAAAACTTCTTTTTCCAGGTGCTTGTTTGAAGAGAACTGTCGAACCTGTAAGCTGCGCCTCTATAAGCGATAAATCACGACGAGTCTTATACCTCAATGGTATATGTGTCAAGTTGATAAGTTTATATAAGAGAACTGATCCCAGAGGAATTCTGACCACCAATGCCAATTATTATTGGTTTCACGAGCACCTATCTATCGCACGAATATACTGTTAGCTCAGAACATCCCAGTGGTTCGCAGTAGGAACGTCTGATCTGAATCACAGCACAGTCTACGGTCATATACCTACCTATTCACTTACAATAATGGTCTGAGTTTTTTTTAATAAGTATACTGACTAGTTTTTACTTCTTATACCGCACTAACGTATAGGCTTTTTATATTTACTTGACATTATACAAGAATAGAAAAACAATTGAGTTTTCAATATTTTATTGAATCACATGTAATAAAAATACTCGTCCATCGGAAACCATCCCTTAAATATTATTAATATTAGAGATATTAGTAATATTCACAACTTACTTAGATATTTTCGTGCTTTTATTAATTTGTCCAAGTAATTTTTTTTTCTAGATAAATGAAATTTAATTAGTTTATACATAGTAATGAGCAAATAGATTGATATTATTATTTCTGTATTTATTAATTCTGTACAAAATGATCTGGTTTAAAATTATTTGGCTTGTTTACAACCGACTTCAAATGCATTTAGGAATTTGAACACAAAATTAAAATTGTTAAGTCCAATGTTTCAAGTTTATTTTGTGCATTTTGTTGCTGTCTGTTTGTTGCAAACGTACCGAATAGAAGTTTTTATTGAGCCACATATAGGACTGATTTATTTTATATTATGGAATTTGACAGATTTTTTATATATACAATTCTCTATTACATACTATCGAATGAGAAATGTTTTTTCCTCATAATAATACATTATTTTTACATTATATGTCATACTTAGTCTAGATTAGCCTATTTCAATTTGTATTTATAAATATCGATAGATTTTATTATATTTTATTCATCAGTCATTGTCTCCAAGTTATAAATTATTTAAAACTTCCTAACTATAAATACGTAACTACCTTAAGGGAACTTTAGTTTTATCATATTGAAGTATTTCCAGTGAAAATTTACGATCTGCTTTAAATATATTATGCCCATGGGAAATGGATGGGAGGAAAACATTACAACAGCAACAACTTTTTTATTTTGGTAAAAAAGTTGGCAATATCTTTGGAAAACTCGGATTCAAACCATACTTCGACTAAATTAAAATTATGTGGGTACAATCATTCAAACTCAATAAAAGATCTGAAGAAGTTCCCGTAGTGACCATCTCTCGATGTGACTTGACTGCGCCGTTTATTCTTCTCAGTTTCAGACTTCAGCCGGAATCACTCTGGAATAGATTAAAAATATAATGGAATAGGTAATAATACAAAGCTTTTCTTTAGATTGTGGAAACATAAATAAAACCTTTGCAAAAACTACTATTGCTATCCTACCAAAAACATGCTTGGGAAGCAGAGATTTAATGCCCTGTTCACATCTATTCCAGTAGCATTTGAGTCCAGTGATCAAATCCAGTGCTGGACTGGATCATATTGTTTACATTATTCCAGTAATTTAAGAGTTTTTATAGCGGTATAGTGAAAATGATTTCAAGAAAAAGTCTCATTTTTTTTTTAAACTGTTCATTTACTACTGTTAGAAGAAGTAAATGACTATAGTAGAAGAATTGGTGTTCCCTTTATAAGACACAAACTGCAGAGTTTGGTCTTCGTTCCACTTGATTATGAAATTTCAATGAATGTAGAGTGAGTTGTGAACGTGTCACGAAAAACAACAATGCCTGCTCACTATATCACGTTTATTCCAGCACTGGATTGACGGTCTACTGGAATCAAAAAGTAGACTGTTATTCCAGTCACTGGAATGCTCACTGGAATGAGTATATTCCAGTGAGCAAAGGATATAAAAATATCTCGTAAACAAACCTTCATAATCCCTGATCCTATCCGGAGCCTCTTTACGTTGAGGGCCAGGCACAGGTCCGACTACAAAATCAAGACCCGTCTGGTCTGGACCATCTAGTACCCTAAGGACCAGCCTACTTTCCACGTTTCATTCATATCTGAGGACAATAAAATACTAGGTACTGGTTTTCAATGTATGTATTTCCGTGTAATCGCCACTAAACCTTCAGTTGCCCATACTTCTGCTTAGTAGACGCTTTGGAGACCACTTTCGTAGCCTGTAAAGAAGAATCTTCTGTGAATGTTTTAATTTAATTATATGACGTATGTGAATCCTGTCAAGAGCTTGAGCTTTCTTACAAGAAAAATATCTGTGAGGAAACCATAGCACGGTATTAACATACTTGAAAATCTGTCGCCAAGATCCTACTAGTTTGTTCTGTCATTAGTACTAGAGAGTCCTCCTAGGCTTCATGCGCTTACCACGATTGGCAACGTGACGGAACCCAGCACTGAACAGAATAAAGGAAGAACTAAAGTTTATAACATAATTTTTCACCTTAGAAGTCAACATTAGACACAACTTTCTTGTTGTGCTGCTAGAAGAGGTGTTCTTGTTGTAACCACCTCTCGATGTGACCTCACTGCGCCATTTATACCGCCGCGGCCGGAATCACTCTGAAATAGATTAAACATGTGTATAAGAACAAAGGTACTTAAGGCGCCCAAACAACAGCTTACTTGGATAAGTAACCATGGATAGTGTGGATGATTGAAAGAATTGGTTTTCAATTATTTGTGCAATAGAACCTACACATTTATGTTAGTAGTGAGTACCTGTGAGTCAGTGTAGTGAGCGTGTGGTGATATCGGTGTGGTCGGCGACTGAGTGCGCGGCAAGCTGTGTGCGCTGCAAGACTTCTGTGGCTCAGGCGTCGCCACCACCGCTGAGTACAGAGGTGGGTCAGGCGGACACTCTGTCACTCCTAAACAGAGCAAAACAATTGTTACTGGATAAATAAATTAAGTGCAGGGTACAATAGTTGCGTACCACTACGTGAATTGGGTAAATAAGTGAGTGGCATCATGAAATAAAATTACACTTCAAATGAAGCATCGTTTCTTACAAATATATCAATAACAGAGAGCTTCCACTATCATCGGTTACTGGTAAAATAATTTTTACGTAGAGTACCGTCTCGCCGTCGTTGGGTTCCACTTTATTTTTTATTATTTATTATTTGTTTTATATAATACCTACAAAATATCTAAGTAATCTATCTTTCATTATACTGGGTGGAGATTTCGAGATGGCATATTTTTAAAACCAAGTTTTAGTTAGTCATGCTAAGCAACATTCACAATGGGATCAACACTGAATTCTCAAAAAAAAAATATTTTCTATACTAACGATCAAATTTTCTCGATCAAAATGGATGAAAAAAAAATTTTATTTCGAAATTTCAATGTTGATAGTATTTTTTTTTTTTACTAACCCAACATAGGTTTCGTAAATATACCATCTCGAAATCTCCGTCCGGTATAGGTGATTAATTAAGAACCTAACACAACTCCTTTATGAAGTTGCTACCAAAGTTAACAGGCGCTGGCTAATTAAATGGATAGTTGGCTCGAAAGTTTTGAAGTGCAACGTAACGAAGTGTTCGCGTGAAATCACCGGAATTTAACGCAGTTAGGAACGATAAACTTTAATGTTGTGTATTAGGTACTAACTTTAAATTGTTTAAAACATGTGTATCGCTACAATTTTAACATTCGAAGTTAATTAAAAAAACATGCCGTACAATCTATTGTATTTCTTAGATACCCGTCATTATTTCAACGATTTATCATATTATGTATAGATAGATATTAATTACCTTTACTCAGTGGTATTAAATCGGGATTCCGGTCGAGGTCCGGGCCGTGCGGGGAGCTGCGCTTCGGTATTATCACTTTTTGGTTCTTCAGTGACGGTATCGTTACTGTGAAAGTAAACAAATTGGGATGCTAATGAAAAAAAAAATTCTCCTAAAATCATAGAAATAGATATACCTAGAAAGAGCTTATCCTTATTACAGGTCGGTCGTGTGTTTTAAGCTTCCATATGGCTACGGTAAAGCTTACCATCAGGTGGGCCGTATGCTTGTTTATCGACTAAGTTATATATATATATTAAAAAAAAGTTTTACTTTTGCTTCTTCTCATAAATATACAGTGGTATTTTTTGCATTCTTCAGTTAGAATAAACTGACTGATTAGAAGCAATAATGTAATAAAACATCCTGTATCATGAAATAGCATAAGTTTTAGTACTTGTGAACGTGCCCGCTTTAGTTGACCGACCTATGTACAAGACTATATAAAACAGGCCAACTTTTTTACGCTGTTGTGCGTGACAAATACGTTTTACGCTCACACTACGTCATTCTGCAAGTCATAGTGATGTTTATAATGATAGCAGTTGTTGAACTATTCTAATTAAAAACAGGAGAAATTTAAAAATTATAACAGTTACGATGAAAATTTGTAACTGTATCACACTAAAACATTGGTATTTTATAGATATGCCAGAATACGTGTTGCCCCCACATGTGGCGGGAAAAAAGATTTTTAATGTTTTTTACGATCGTAGAACAATATGTCTAAATATTTCAGTGATTTACAAACGTAGTAGTACATTTGGCACAAAAAAGTTGAAGTCTACATTACACTTTTTGTTATGCCACTAAGATGGCAAACAAGCATACGGCCCGCCTATGGTAAGCAGTTACCGTAGCCTATGGACGCTTGCAACACCAGGGGTATCGTAACTCGCGCGTTGCCGACCCTAAAGAAGTCTCTTCGCACCCTTTTTGAAGAAACCCATGCGGTACTCCATATTACACATTAATCTAAAAATAACGATACTTCATAAACAAACCTTCATAATCCCTGTTCCTATGACGTAGCCTTGTTACAATAAGGGCTAGGCACAGGATCACGGTTACTGTTAGGGCCGCTCCAAGGACTCCTCCCAAGGCCCAGTTCACTTCCCACGCTTCTTGCGCTTCTGAGGACATTTTAAAAGCAGATATTCAGATTGTGTTACTGTTTCATCAATTTTAATTTTACGAAAGAAATATGATATAGAATTTATTTTATTAATTGGAAAAACGAAGAATCGAAGCGCTCGTGGTGTAGCATAATTAGCCGTTCTTAATCGATTGGCAAAGTAAGGCTACCACCGTCGTGGTCGGTGCCTGGATGGGTGACCGCCTAGTGGTATTTCAGATCAAGCGTTTCCGTAGTTCGAAAGGCACGTAAAGCCGTTGGTCCCGGTTATCACTTAATTTTGATAGTCGTAAAGCTAGTTGGAGGCCTCCGAGGCGGCTTGAACTCCAACAGTAGGTTGACCACTAGCCTACCTCCACCGATACGCAGTGGGCACGCGTGGTGGAGTATTTGCCCATTCCTTTTCACCTTCTTTTGTGTCAGGAGGCCTGTACTCAGCAGTGGGACATTATAGGCTGATAATGATCAAATGGAAAAACTAATAGCAGATGCTTTATTGAGACGTTAATCATAAATAAATCTATGGAAGAAGACAATAAATAACTAAATGAATCATTGAACTAAACGATAATTAGCCTTCGTAGCTTAATTTCTCACCTGTTCTAGGCGCCAAACTAGGAGCAGTCTCAACAGTGAGTAAGACTTTTTCAGACCTGCCTCGTGAGTTGGTCGCGTATACAAACAAGTGCAACTGTCTCTTCGCTCCCAGACTTCGGAGGTTCCAAAAAGCAACACTGTTACTTGCATTCAACACTAAATCTGCATTAGCCCACACTTCTACTAAGTACATATTTCGGAGGCCGCCTCCGTAGCCTGTGAAGAAAAATATTTATGTAGACAAGCTAATTCTATATCTGATGAAAATAATAAAACACGCTTTGCATTTATTTTGGGTTTTTAGCTGTAGTTAAGATTTATATGTGACCAAAACGACCTATATCTACGCCTATTTTCCTTTCTCCGTTGAAATCAAAGTCGAACCCATTTATTCAATTTAGGTTCTAGGGTGGCACTTACCTGTTACAATCGAAACTTTGGATAGGTTCTTTCGCGCACCACATGTTTTTTATTCTGTCTTATAGGGATAAGTTATCCAGAAGAAATAAAAAAGAAAGAAAAAATATGTATTTATTTTGAGGCAAACACAAATACCATACAAAAGCATTAACAAACAGGTAAAAACCAAAGGACGAAAAACATGTTGGGTGATATTAAAAATGTTTAGTGACTGATAAAATACTGTGACCTCCGTTATATAATTAATACAAACGAAACACAAAATAAAAAATACTTTATATACATACTTAACATAACATAGAAAGAAATAAGATAAAAATAAAAATATCAAAAATAAACTTAACCCATACAACATAAAAAATTAAAGCTTAATTAAAATATAAAGTAAGTTAGGTACTTATACAATATTATTATGAATCTTTCACATTTGCATATGACGTAAAATAACAATAAAACAAAATATAAATTTAGAAATATTAGAATCTGAGAGAGTGAAGGTACATACGATCCGTAAAGAAAAACTCAATAATTATTATGTCAACTTTAGCACGAATTCTTTATGAATAAAATATGAATGGTTACATAATTAAGTAATTATTTTCTGCAGATTAAAAAGGTGGACCTTTATTTAAGTGTTCGCTAAATGTCTTTTTAATGTCACGAATTGGCGACGGTAGATATATCAGCTTGCATGGAAAGCTACCGAGGAGTAGTACCTAATATGCCGAGGAGTTACAGTAGTTAGTCGACCCACGCAACTTCTTATACAATTCACCCAGAGTCTAGAGAAAGATAAGGCTTCAAAAATATATGCTCTATTTAAAGTGTTAACAAATTTAAAAAAAAATGAAAATATAAAGGACACTCACCACCAAGACAAACTAAATCCAAGGAGTCATCAGTTACATTGTAAACAGTACAATTAGTCGGTGGGTCCGGTCGCGTGGCGGGTAGCAGTGTGTAGAGACACGGGGAGGCCTGCTGTCCCGCCAGGTTGGTCGCGCGACACGACAGCGTGCCGTAGTCCGCGTCAGACACCGGCGTGTACCTTAGTGTCGACCTGCCCTCCTTCACTTCCACTGTGAAGCGATCCTGCGTTTTTTTTTTAGAAAAATATATATTTTGCAGTTATTATGATGAGCTCGTTGGGTAGTTCCTACTGCTTACATAAATTCAACTATGTATTTGCCCAAAGTACATATTATATAGTCGTGATTTATTAACTTCTCGTATTAACTTAACCAAACGCAGATTCATTTTGCTAATTAGATTACTAGAGGACTCATCATGCCCTGCCCAGTTCCCAATCATAGATCGCAATACCTTTATTCACTCCTTTCTTAACCATATCATATTTTACACAATTCCTTTTTTCAGTCTTCCTCTTCCCGTATACACGTATCTTCCTCATCTTTCATACAATTCCTTTTTTCAGTCTTCCTCTTCCCGTATACACGTATCTTCCTCATCTTTCATACAATTCCTTTTTTCAGTCTTCCTCTTCCCGTATACACGTATCTTCCTCATCTTTCATACTCATTAATCTTTTAGTCATGTAGCTTTCATTCCTCTTCAAAATTCAAAATTAAAAATTATTTATTCAAATAGACCTTCGCAGGCACTTATGAAAAGTCTGACTCTAATACTCTAATACCGGTTCGGAAGGTTGCATTTGCTGAGAAGAGCCGGCAATAAACTCAGCAATTACTCTTTTCAAAACAAGCTTAGATTCATTACATAATATTTAAATTCTAATAGCACTGAAAACAATTGCGTGCCCCGGCGCGGCGGCAAAATTACAAAGTAGACTGAATAAATATTTAATAAGTAAATAAATAGCAAACTTAAGCAGACCAGCCCCCACAAGCAGCACCTTTTCACAAGTATGACGCGTGTGGCAGCCATCGCCCTCCTCGCCATATTGGAGGGAAGTGAGCGACCCGTAACACGACGCCGCCGCAAGGCCTTAAAGTGAGCTTGACTTACTTAAGTCTGCCTTAGAAATTAAAAATAACTAAAGGGAAGCACTAAACATACAATTTGTTATCACTGTGACTATTGACAAGTTTAGACTAAATATCACAAATAAAAAATATTACAATTAGACAGACATAATATATCGATGCATCATAACATTATCCAGGTTACAGACTAAAATTACCTTAATTAAATGAATTGTATTTTGAGATAACATAGACAAAGTCTAATTCACATAATAGTTCTACGGATATCCTGTCACCCGTCAAACCGCCCGCATGGCGTCTAAAATACGGCTATTCAATCCTAATTCCGGGGCTTAGTGCTCGCGCTTTGGTAATATTTGCTTAGAATTATGAATGTTGGTGACGATGTAAATCTGGTAAAAGTAAGGCGATGATAGCTGTGTGGCATAGACGTCGGATACCGAGACGAAGGTTGCGGGTTTGAATCCTACAATGAGCTTGAGCTTTCGGTGAAGGAAAACATCGTGAGGAAACCATAGCACAGTGGTAGGGTACTTTGTAGTACCCATCTAGCTGGCTACCGCCCTCAAGTTGAAAATCTGTCGCCAAGCACCGATCGGTGTGTTCCGACAGCTGTACTTGAGAGCCACTTCTTTCTAGTCTCTTAGACCTAGGGTTTTCATGGTGAGATTTCAGTCAATCAC
The DNA here is from genome assembly GCA_947623365.1 of Achlya flavicornis. Classification (NCBI taxonomy): domain Eukaryota; kingdom Metazoa; phylum Arthropoda; class Insecta; order Lepidoptera; family Drepanidae; genus Achlya; species Achlya flavicornis. The sequence continues at coordinate 3,147,221 of OX392473.1, read as the reverse complement.
AGGCCTATTTATAGTAAAAAAAAAAAACGAGAATGATATACTGGAATGGGTTAGCGCCTATATTGTAAGTTCCTTTATTGTAAGTAAACAAAATTTTAGTTATACGTCATCTAGCAACTGTATGAAAGTAATCCTCAACAATTAATGAGACCAAGTGATAACTATGTGGCTGGCTACCCAATTAATTAAAAAAAAAACTCACAGCATCAACTTTATTGAATCCAGCAGAGTTATTGAGCGTCCACTCGAAGGTATCAGGTGGAGGGAAGGCGTCTACTTCGCAGATCACGGTTGATGGTTCTTGTAATGCTGCACCGATCAGCTTAATCTCTCTTCTCTTGCAGATCGGCTTATCTATAATGTGTTAAAATTTATATTTATTTATAAAATTAGAAAATCATCTTAAGTTATAGTCTAAGAATTCCTTAAAGAAAAAAAAAAAAAATGTAACCTTGCTGAGTTTCTTGCCTGTTCTTCTCAGTTAGAGGTGTGTAACTCAGCTCTGAACCAGCTCAATGGATCAGATCACACGGGTTTGAGACGTTGAGCTGCAGCTCAACAACAAAATGACTAGCTAACGGCTCAATCTAACTCCTATTGTATCTGCGACTCCCTCCATAGATTATTCTTGTGATTTTAATCTACGGATTATTATTTCGTTCTAAACATTTAAATAATAATTTAATTCAATAAATAAATATGTAACATAACTAGATAATATTAAAAAGACAAATAATTCCAAATCTAAAGTATGAAAAGAGTCGCTTGGTGGAGGGAGTCGAACGAATCGCGGCGGCTCAGTCGGCTCGATTCGATGCGGTACACAGTGAGTGTGCGTGCGTATCGTGGACTATAGGTACAAATTGAGCTGATCTGCGAGCTGAGTCATTGAACCGGCTCACACACCTGAGCCGTGAGCTGTTATGCAGCTCGCGTATTTTTGATGAGTTACACACCTCTATTCTCAGTTGAAGGCCGACTTACGAACTGGCGGTAACTTCATTAGCTTTGACCCTCATAGGTGCCCTTCTAGGGCCTAAATTGAATAAATGGCTTTGACTTTGACCTTTCTTCGTATGTTTATTTCTTAAAAACGAAATATTTGCCAGAAATCTTATAATACTGATAGTAAAACTGTATTTAGTTAAAACTACCCTTTTGACTATTTACCATAACAATGATACTTGCATCTAACTTAAAATTAACATAATACAACACCTCACCAAGACATACAATGTAATGTTAAGCAAACATAACTTACAAACAACTTGCATATGCAAAGGAGGTGATTTCCCGTCTCCCTCCACATTGGATGCCGTGCATGTATACTTCCCGGCTTGATGTCTGGATACGTTGCGGAGTGCTAAGTTTGTATTACCGGTGAGAATTACACCGCCGGGTGGATTATGCTGGAGTAGCACGCCCTGGAAACCGTGACTTGCATTAGATGTTGCGGAATTAGTAATTATATGCATTACACGTACCGCATGCATAAATAAGGGATTCTGTTCTAATTAGTAACGATTGTTTATTCTGTTGAAAAGAATCGATTGAACTGAAATAAAATAAAATGCTATAAATACACAAAATCATTGATTAGGTAAAGTACTTTGTTTTATCCTTTTAAATATGCTACTGTATTTTTTATACTACTAAGGTGGTGAACAAGCGTACGGTCTGCCTGATGGTAAGCAGTTACCGTAGCCTATGGACGCTTGCAACACCAGGGTTATCACTCGCGCGTTGCCGACCCTGAAGAAATCTCTTCACACCCTTTTTGAAGAACCCCATGCTGCACTCCATTGGGAAAACCACGGCGGGGAGTTCATTCCGCGGGGTATTAATGAAATAAATGCAAACAGGCAAAGCCAAAACGTGAAAAATTATATTGATAATTGCTTAAAAATAATAAGCAAGAAATGTGTTTTGGTTTCGCTTTCAAATTAACAAAAACCTTTTTCCTATAAAGATTAAAGTCCGTTTTCAAAAGTCATTGAAACAACCAAGTTTATTTAAATAAGTAAAACGTGATAATAATAATCATAATATATTGTAGAACTGTAAGCATTGCATATAAGCATAAATCTTTCTGGAAAAAACCAAATGTATTGACTGGAAGTGAATGCTTTTTGAAACCACGTTTAGTTTCTAATACTCTTTAAAAGCTACAAGTTTGTGTGGAACTTTTTGCAAAGCTTTCATATGTTGGTATACGAGTGAAATTGATTAAAATCCGAGATGTAGACTTATTGATGGCTTGCACGAAGTAATTTCGTTTTAAATTAAGGTATACTGAGTTTGTCAGTTTATCGGTGTTTGGCTTAAAGCTATCACTCTAAGTGAAAGCCTGGATTTCGTTCACAATAAATGGTGAATCCGTTTTCGTCAACATGCTAACAATCTTTTGACAATTTAAAGAAAAGTTAAATATATTACCTGCTAATATAATAAATGAAGTGATTTTGTTTGTTAAGTAAACAAAAATGACACAAACTATATTATTTACTCCTCTCGCGTTAAAAAACATTAAATATAACTTACATTATGCTCCCAAACGACTTTATAAGCCGGCGGGTTGGCGTCGACTTCACATCCGAAGTACACGTCATCGCCTTCTTCGATATCGTTTGGGTTCATCTTGGCACCGAGATGCATCACTGCTACTGGTACATCTATGAGGTTTAAAAGTGTAATTAAAATCGGCTGACAGTAAAAATTAAATATAATAAAAAAATGATTAAACTTAAATGGATTCAATAAAATTTCAATCAAAAGCCGTTATTGTAACTATTTAATCTCTAAACTTTGTGACTTTTACAAGATACCTATATTTCTTGTCTCAATTCTATTTCTATCTCAGTTATCAAATGCCTTTGAAAATTTAAATGTATAAAATGTCAGTGATCATAATCAGAATTGGAATAGTTTTCTCATTGGGTTTAGAAATTAGTCTTTGAAACACTTGTAATTAATTAGTTTTTAGTAGAAATTACTATTATTTTTGCCGTTGGATTTTATTTAAAGCTAAGTTTAGCGTAAGTACGTACTTTGAATATCAAATCTTTAATGTTCTAATGGTTTTCAATAAAAATCTGTTCGAAATATTATTGTCTTAATCACGTGTCAATGTTTATGTAAAATATTTAATATTATTTCAAAGGATGTTTCATGTTAATAAACTCAACTCACAATATATATTAAGAGGCAGTTTGCTCTCAATAGTAGCTTGGTTGAACCTCAGATGCTCTGCTCTACAGACGAGTGTACTTCCATTGTGCTCTTTCAACGGAATCCATTGCAATAACGATTGCGTTTCGCTATCGTCTTCAGACTCCTGAAAATACCTATTGATAAATATGCAAATAATGTTTCAATATTTTATTTTATTTGTTTGTTCTACTATAAAAGCTATATAGTAAAACAAATAAAATAAAATATTAAATTTAAAATTAAAGCTTTATTTATTGAAACAGTTGGGGACGGGGGTGAAGCCATGATGAATGATATAATGTTTTTTTTTATTAGCTTGGTGAAATCCTCATAGGATACCCGACCGCCCTGGGGGGGAGCGGCCAGGTTATGCCGGACTTTTACCGGCTAAAACCCCACGGTGGTCGCCACCTGCGCTGTAGAGGGGGGCGGGCTCGCGTGTTGAACGCGTACCTGCTCACCCCTCCAGGCGCGGCGCTTAGATAGCTCGTCTCGGGGGAAGTGTTACCCTGGACCCTCGCTGCGCTATCGCACGATGGGTCGTGACCACATCGACCCATTGTCTTCCTTGGGGTTGCTTCTGGGCGCACAGAGCCCCCGCTCTGATTGCCCACGCACGACCCATAATTATCTATCTACATGGAACTTGCTTCCGTCATCTGTGTTTCCTAATCCTTAAAATCTAGTGACTTTCAAGGTATAAAATAACTGTTTAAAGTGATAGCCATGTATGCCTACTATGAAAGTTAAAAGCAAAAAAGCAACCACATTTAAAGGATAACACGTCATTGGCCAAAAATTACTATTAAATCTATGAGCTGGTATTAAATTAAATCTTATTATTAAACTTACTCTTTCTTTTGTAATAGAAGCTAACTGCTTCCCACCAAGCCACCAAGTCACTGTGGCAGGTGGTCGAGCTCCAGTAGACCTGCACCAAAGCTCAGTCTTCCTTCCAACAGACAGTGGCTGCTCCCGTGAAAGTATCTCTACTGTCAGGGGTTTTACTGTTGAATTAAGAATTAAATTGATATTTAATACTTTAATGGGTAGGAATTGTTTTTTTTTTAATAGAATTTCTAGTGTAGTTTTACTGATTATTTAAATAGATAAATACACATTAAGAACATATTCGTTTACAAAAATACTGTTTCGCAAAACGCTCATTAACATACAAAATTAAGTATTAAAGACAGGTGGAGTATAGCGTTTATTCGCTCAAAGAGCAGCTCGACTGGGGAAGTACCTCCACCTTACAGAATACCGCAGCCAAATAACTTTATGTTGTGTAAAGTTGTGTTCCTGCACGTGAGTAAGGTCGCCAGAGCTCATAGGGGAGGGGGGAAAGGTCGGTAACGCGTCAGCGATGCTTCTTGTGTTGCAAGCGTCCATATGGCTACGGTAACCGCTTACCATCAGGTGGGCCGTATGCTTGTTTACCGACTAAACTGAAAAAAAGAAAGGAAGCACATAGCGTTTATACTTTACAGAATACCGCAACCAAATAACTTTATGTTGTGTTCCTGCAGGTGAGAAAGGTCGCCAGAGCACATTGGGGTGGGAGGAAGCCTCATGTGTTTCAGGCGTGTATATGGCTGCTGTAACCGCTTACCATCAGGCGAGCCATATGCTTGTAACCGACTTCAAAGTATAAAAAAGTATTCAGTGATAGTCCCCGATGAATGAATAAACTACCTGAGCCATTTCAAACAACATTTCACTTTCTTCTGCAATTTTGCGAAAAAAAAATCTTAAATCCACTATAGTATACAGTGTATACATCAATATCCTATCGGAGGAGCAGATAAATAAAAGCTTTTTACACTTCAATAAGCCAATATATTCTGATGGAATACATAGTACTACAGCTGGCACGAAGGGTACACTTTGTGAAAATATTTTTGTTATCGCTACTTATTCAACCCTTAGAGGGTTCATTTAATATTGAAGTATTTTTTCAGAAACAAATATTGTGTTGCTCTGCTGGTCATTTTTTCAACTTACTACGTTACTACTATCTAAGACATATTATGGTAGATTCTAATGGCTTGAGAAGTATCTAGGATTCCTCGACTCCTCGACGCAATCTAATAGAATGAGTATTTGGGTTGAATTTTGAAAAATATGGTTCCGATTCTGTTGTAAATCGCATTAAACTAATTTTAAACAAATCTACATCTCTTTCTAACAAACATTGTTGAAAAAGGATAGAACATTACTTATAGCTGTCAAATTAGTCTTTGCCGCTTTCATTTGCGGGTAAATAGACGTAACCAATTTTTATGGCAACTAAAGTGCAAAACAAGCATTGGACTAATTTGCCAGGACTAAATTTCTTATATCTTTCTCTGATGTTCTTTGTTTGAAAGAGATATAGTGAGACTAAATAAGTTTATTTGTAAACGCAGGATCAGCACCAATAGACGTCTTAGTCATTGATAAATTTATTTTATTTATACCTACCATAGACTTATAAAAAAATCAAGACAGAGTGTCACCTTATAAGAAAGTGAAGCCGAAAATTTCCTACGTGTGCATGAGTAAAATTAATACTGGCCCAAGCAGGCACAAATGGTACTGAGCATTATTGTCACTGTCAACGTCTCAAGGTGGAATGACAACCGATCGGCTTCCTATAGTGTATATGTGTGTGTGAGGCCACGTATTTACAAGAACGCCGGCTTCCTATTACTTGCGTCACGACCGTTCCGTCTTTATTTTTTTCTTGGTTTGAGATGCCTACCTACTGTTAATTTTTTTATTATCTTTGATATTTTTTAGCACCAAATCGACAAATTAAGATCAAAAGATACAAAATATAAAAGTATTGTACATTCAAGTATACTTACAGTAAAGATCAACGCTAACTGTGGCCTTCTGAGGCGGCGACATTATCGTGTTATCAGCTGTGCACGTGTACACCGATGATAGATGTGACCTCATCGCGTTTCTGATTACCAAGGGCAATGACCTCGTCACCCCTGAAGGCTGGAAGTCTCCAGCACTTAATGTTGAAAGAACTTTATCACTTTGAAGCCATTGGACTCTTGGTGTTGGTGTTCCTATGACAGAAAGTGTCAAGAATACAACTAAATTACGTTGAAAAGACAGAATCAAATCAAATCATGATTTATGATTGTTTATACCATAGAAACGAATATATTAGAAGAGTTATCACAAGCTAATTAAAAAACTATTTCACATTGATGCCAATCGTTCGGTCAGGATCAATCTATTATAAATAATAATCAATTGCCTCATTTATGTTATTACATACATGAGAAAGGCTCGGCCGCTTGTGTTACATAATTGTCTGGACAAAGTTTTCATAAAAACTACCGCAAGTCGAAATTTTCACCCGGGTGACGCCGGGCACGAACAGTACTAGTAGTTTATATAATCTAGTCAACAATTATTATAATTGTTTGTCACTACACTATCACAAACTACAACGACAATATCGAACAGCCTAAATTATGTTGGTTGTTAGTACTATATCAACGAAAAACAATCACTCAAAATAATAACTTCACAAAATGTTCACAAAATCAAAAAGTTTATTCAAAAACTTATGAACGTTACATACAGTTGAATTTACCACCGGTTCGAAATACACTTAAACTGAGAAGACTCCGGCAAGAAACTCAGCAAGGCTTTTTTTGTTTGTTTTTGTAGTCATTACAGCTTTTTTTCCAAAATGGACATCATACTACGAATGAAAACAAACGTTCGGAAAACAACATGCAGATTAATAAAATGATACATTTGCTACGAGTACTGGCACAAAGATGATAGCACAACTCATCATTTATTTGGGCCCCTTCACTAAAATTAAATTATACGTCGCAGAGCCTGGCAAAGTGGCAGATCATGTCTTCTTCGTCGCTTTTGTTTTATCGCAAGCGAGAAAGCGAGATAAGATTGCATAACGTAATTTACATAATATGAGATAGAGTACAAATAGCCACTACTTATACCTATGCTGGTCGTATTTGATTTATTATATCATTATCCTTCATAGAGAAAAGAGAAGAAATAATGAAATCCATTTAATTAATAAAACTTTTAAACAAAAAATTAAAACCGCCGAAAAAAACAACAACCTTCGTAGGTATTATTTTTTTGTAATATTTGTTTATCCCTGACTGCAAAACCTTATAATATTCAAGTTATATTCAAAATTCTATATATTTAAAAGGTTTATTATTTTTTGCTTTTCAGTTTTTTCAGCGGTTTAATTTTTTGTTAAAAAGTTTTATTTTATATTTTTTGTAGCTCTACTCTACTAATTTCTACTAATTTCTACATGCTTAATTCTTGATTACTTTTAATGTAATACACAAATCAGCATTAAAATCTGTGAGTTTTTTTTTCCAAATTTATATGGGACCAACGTCGAGGTATAATACCCTGTCCAATGAATTTTTTTTTATCAAAATCGGAACTCTAAAAATGTTATGCGCGATCATACATAAAAAACGTCGACTTGTAAACCTCTTCCTTTTTTTCGTCGGTTAAAAATACAAACAGCTTAATATGTGTGTGCCTTAAAGGTGATCATTAAGCATGAAGTTGCATCGCAATATGTACAATATGCCATAACCCACAGTAAAAGTGTGCTATAACTATGGTTTTCATTAGTCATCACTTCACGTCTAGTAAGTATTTTACTTCCAAATACCTTAAAATAAGAAATTCCGTAGCGTAAATATAATCAAGTACTCACCTCCATTGACGGAACAAATAAGTTTGAAGTCTCCCCCTTCGTTGTAAGGGCCGGCGGTCCCGGTTATTTCTTTGCCGTATTCGTCAAATATCACCGGTTTACTTGGGAGTTCTGTATGAAAAATGAAAATGTTACGTACTTTTCCATGTTTTTAACAATGTTGTAAACAATTTTTTGAAGGGTTCTTTATAGGTATGGCTTAACGCGTCACGCTATAGGTCGCGGTTACATTGTCCATCTCGCATCGTGCATGAGCTGGGTATGTCTGTATATAATGTGGATTTATTAGCAGCTTGCCGTACCTCCGGGACTTACCCGGATATCCCAAGTAGAATGATACTTGCTAAATTATCTATCCGGCAACTTTGATGTTGGAAAGGGTAAATTTACGGCTGTACGTACATTGAGATTTGATGGAGTTTACATTCTGAAACCATCCAAGATAAACGGTAGTTTTCTTCTCTGATGTTGCCAGCGAGGATTGAATCAGCTAGCACTTTTTGGAGTGCGTATTGTACCTACGGGTACTATAAAAGCTCCGATACTATTCTGGATGGGAATGGGAGTAATAAATCACCAGAGACCATCAGCTGCCTGGTGGTCTCTGGTGCCTTTTAAGAGGTGCCAATAATTGTGTACCGTCTTTCATAAAAGGAAGGTTGAGAAACGTAAGCCACTAAAATATATGAATGTCCCGAATAAATGAATAATTTTAGAAGGGTACCGTACATCCCACCATTAAGAATACTGGGTCGCTAACGTCTTGATTAGCTATTGGTTCCGTACGCTGGATCAATTTCTCAATCGAAAGACCATTACTCGGCCTCGTAGATGAATACATGTGTGAACAGATGTGTATGTATGTAATGTAGCCCGTATAGCGAACTTTATTCTTACTAACGGTTAATAAAACAGAAACAAATTTAATATACTACACATAATGCTCTACGTACTATCTGCGGGTTATTCATTCAAAAAATCGAGAAAACAAATTACATGTAATTTTTTTATTACGCAAACTGACCCATATTTTTAATATCAAACGTTTAGATGAATCAACGGACGGCTTGTAAAAAATGTTTTGGATCAATTTTGTTCTATTACCGAAATGTGATAAAGATGAAGTTTTTGTTTTATTTTGAAGCGAAATAAAGGATGGCAATTTTTGAAGAATAGCTCATTTTTTTATTTATAAATACTATTTAGTGAGGTATGCAATTAGAAATTGCTGGGATCTTATCTTCTAAAAGTAATCAGTAAAAGATATGACGCAAAGCTCACTCATGGAGGTGATGGTGTATGGTATCACGCTCAGTGGTGGGGCTTTAGGTATATTTGTGGATTTTACCGATCAGACTTTGATAAAGCTTGGCCCTCAATTCTCGCGCTTTCCGCCATGTTTTTTGGGAAAATTCTATGCGACATTAATGTCGAAGACGCGAGAATCGGGACCCTGATCTGATACATCGTAACAATAGTGTATCTTAAAATTTAAGTTTCCACGATGTTTTCAACACAATTATTTATTGCGAAGGGTGTAGTTTACGATTGAACCAGTTTTTATCGAGATTGTCCGATATACCGTAGACTTTTCATTGCTTATGTTTCTCGGTAATTTTAATAGGGAGGAGATACGAAAGCGAGATTAGGTATGAATTTATTTATGTTACCTTCTGATCGTTTACATATAAATATTAATAGTTTTAGGTGCGTGAGGACCTTGTGTAAAGGTCAATTGATAAATAAATAAACCTTTATCGAGAGTGAAACAAAAGTTTAGAGTTTAGTCGCGGTATATAAAGTTGGGAATATTGTGCTTAGAAAATATAATTTTAATTTGTAATGATGACGATTATTTATAGATTATATTAGAGATTTCAATCATTTTCTAATATTACTTTTATTGAATTTCTAGTTATATTCAAACATTCCTGTTTTACTAACTATTTATGTTACCTGCTAAACTAGCGCCACGTAATTGTTCCTTTAGATTAAAAAAAAGTGATCGAAGTATTTCAGTTGTAAGCACATGCTTACCAATAACATCGAGAGCGATCCTGTAATTCCTGGTCGGTGAGACTTGGAAGTCGACGCGGCACCTGTAGGTGGCTCGGTCCCGCGCTTGCACGTCGCGCACGCGCAGCCCCGAACTCGTAGCCGAGCTGAACCACCGAGCGCGCTCCGCGAAGCCTTCATCCGTCCAGTGCGCGGTGGGTCCATGAACTCGTGTGTCGTAACTGTTAAAGAACAATATAAAAATAACTTGTATGCCTACGAATAAAAAAACTAGTTTTTTATTCGTAGCTACTCTCAGAGCCTTATGGACTTGTGTAGTTCAATCCATACTGGGTCTACGTTTTGGACTACTACTACTACTTTCGTCAGTTAGAATCGACTGGCTGATTAGAAGCAATAATGTAATAAAACATTCAGTATCGTGAAATTGCATAAGTGTGAGGACCTACTGTGAACATGCCAGCTTAAGTTAACTGACATATATACCCGGGCTATATGACGTAGATGGCAAGTTTTCAGTCTATCGCCTAACCGATAAGGGCCAACGCCAACGACAGACCGCACCGCGTCGAACTTTTTAGTCAGTGAAAATAGAACCTATACAATTCTAAGCAGTGACGCATACGGCGCGCAAAAAGTCCGGCGTACAACCCTTTTTAACCGACTTCAAAAAAAGGAGGAGGTTCTCAATTCGATTGCATGTTTTTTTTTTTTTTTTTTTTCACATAGACTTTTAGTGTGCCGCAGACTCCTTCGCACAATAATCCGTCGTCTATGCTGCACCTATAAAGGAATAAAAACAAGACGAAACAAAAAATTATGGATGGTGATTAAAACTATAGGCCATAAATAACACACATTAAAAATAAACGAACTTGTAGGCAAGTGTAACAAACCAACGCTACTCGTGTAAACTGTAATAATAATTTAGGCTTTAATGACGCAAGCGACATCGAAGTTACCTCAAATATATTTTGGCCAAAGTTGGTACAGAAATAGTAATTAATTATGCTTTACCTACATAATAATAGCAGACTATATTATACTAACATTCCGTGTATAACTCACAGGTGACGTAGAACCGTAGAACGTAGATGCTCCTTAACTTTGTAACTAAATTTAGAGGAATGTTCAACTTCAGAGAGAAATGTAAGATGTAGAACGATTATGCAAACAAGACCGTTGCCAACATCAACATGGTAATATTTCTAACTACGTTTTCCAGGTACAAAGTAAACTTAAAATGTACAGTAGTACCCAACTAATATGGCTTATCGATGTACCTGCGCAGAAGATACATTTTCAAAGCGCGGGAAACGCGATGCAGCTGTCGCCATGTGTGCGGAGGGGCGTGACTTGCGAGTGAGACGGAACTAACAGCTGCAGTGTATTATGAACCTTATAGTAGTGATCTAAGGTTGATTGTAAGTTTTGAGCATTCTTTCGTTAATCTTCGGGGCTTACTTTCTTTTCTATGCGAACGAAGATTCACGACGAGCTTTATCAGTTGGGTACTACTGTACTACTTTGATTTTGAGTTACTTTATTTCATTAAAAGTTTTGCAGTCCAAAAAAATATCCATATACTTACGAAAGATTGCTTTTTTTTTTTTTTTTAAGGTGTGTTGGGGTACGACCGAACGGGTATAGACTGGATAGAAATTAAGCAAGACAGCAAGCGACGCCATTCTTTTGTGTACTACAATTCATTGACCGGTGAAAGTTTTAGGCGAAAACAGAAACACGGAATTTTGATCACATTTTAACACATCCGGACTTTCCCCTGACTGGATCTTTCTATCAAAATGATTATTCCTCAGTTCAGAAAGGTGTTCTCCTTTTTACTGTTATATAGGTACTTATTTTTTCTAGGTAAGGATGAAATATGCATAGATTAGGCTGTAGATATTTATGAATGTAATGAATGAATGTATGAAACCGTATGAATTTTGGATATTCTAAGGCAGTGGTTCTAAACTAGAGTTAATATTAGGTTGTACTACTGAATTCTGAAAATTTGGTGCTGAGTGTGCGTGATTGTGTAGTGAAGTGTGCGTGAGTGAATAAAGTTTGAGAGCCATGGTTTTGTTTTATTGTATGGGGTAAGATCGGACCTATATACCAAACTTTCATTAAAAATAAATCCTCACCAAGATATAAAAGGATGGAAGGATAAGCCTTATTGTTTATTTTGTCTAGGGATAGATAGAAATCTAACTCTCCATGACCGTTAAGAGTATGGCCAATAGAATGTTTTTTATACGTAGGTAGTCTAGTCTTCACCCAGTGTAGTCCGAAATTTGCCTGGTAAGAAAAAATACTACTTGTTACTACTAATTTTAATTATTAACCGTTACCTATTAAGAGTTTTAATTATAAAATAAAATATAGTTTTACTTTATTCTTATAAAATCTGTTATAATTGAATTACTGTAATCGCCAAATATATTTTTTATGTGTTACTAACTAATTTTAAAATAAAGCGTCCGAACTTACCCCAACACAACTTATTAGTTTTCTTTTGTCATCTCTGCCATTGCATGAATATAAATACAATATCCTGTACTAAATTAAATATATAAATTACATATTTTCATAACTATTTGTTCGAGTTTTCCCCCAAATTGGGAATATAATGCTCAATTTTGAAGCGGCATTATCACAATATTTGTCCACTGTGCCGCAATGCGCCGATCGTAACACGTAATTTTTCAGGGCTTTATTTAATATTTAAATACGTCGCACATGTGTAAAATAGGTTAAAAGCAGTTGGTATGTGTTTTTGGAAGCTCCACAAAATTAGGTCACTTAAGTATGACTCTAAAAAAATATTATGTTTCAAAGCTATGATGTTAATCTATGATACGACAAACAAGTAATCAAAAACGGTAAATTCAACAGAGCTAACATTTCCTTTGAATTTAGTATTTAGCAATGATGAATGGCTTTTGAATTAAAAGAAAATAAAAGACAAGTTTAAAGCTAATTAAATAACTTACAGCCAAAGATCGATCTTTACAGACTGTTACTGTCAAGCTATTTTCCTTTCAAACTAAGTTATAGCTTTCAAACTAGTTTATATTTACGAAACCAAAATGAGCCAAAATTAACTATTGCCTAAAAAGCTCTAAAGGTTTCCAGGTCGTGAATCGAAAGATTTCACCGGTTCTATTTTATAGTTTGGCGGTACTGAACTCTACAAAAAAAGAGATTTACGCTTTCTGCCAACGCTTTCCATTGCCGTTAAAAGCCTTTCCACTCCCCAACTTTTGCATCGTGTGCTTCTTTTTTGGATATAAAAAGGGGAAAAAAATGGATTTCGAACACTTCATGCGGCTTTTACAAATAAATACGACTACGTTAGGGTCAAAGAACAAAAACGCCAATTGAATGAAAAATACAGCAACTTCTAGCCTATTAAAATCATCTACTCTGTCACAACACGCATATCACGTAACTCATTCAAAAATACCATGATAATAAATTCGCGTTGGCTAATTGATTTATGACCACCATGCGTGTTGCGTTGATTATGGAAAGCCATAACGCGTAAATGTTAGCTAATTCAACCATTATACCTCTATAATGGTTGAATTAGCTAACATTTACGCGAAAAATATTTTTAAGATACCAATATAACTTCTAACACCCTCGTGTTAGAAGCCATATTGGTATATTAAAAATATTTATTCATGTCAGATATAACCTTCTTTTTAACCGACTTCAAAAAAAGGAGGAGGTTCTCAATTCGGTTGTATTTTTTTTATGTTTTTTTACCTCATAACTCCGTCATTTATAAACCGATTTTGTAAATTCTTTTTTTGTCTTGTCATCAGAGGCCTTAGCACGAAAATCTATCGCAAGCGTAACGTATTCGTATCGAGAGAGTTAACTCAAATTTGTATGGGAATGTGTCATTCGAATGCTGTCAAACGTTTAAATCGGTAGCTCGAACAACTACGTTAACCTCACGTCACGCTACGTAAACGTGGTTTGGTATATTATTTGAAATTGGAACGTATAGTATCGTCTACTAGCAAACCAGCTAACGTAAATCTTCTCACCGTATTTTTTTAAGTGAGAGCCCACGTAACGTGGTATTTGTTTTTTTTTTTCTAATATGTTGTTTTTTTAAGCATTAAGATTTTTAGTTTGTGTTTCTTTATTTATAATCTCATAACTAAACATGGTGAATCATTAATGAAGTAGGTATTTAAGTTATTCAAAACATTCAATTGGTGTGCCTCATGTTTTATTTGACTATCCGAAAATGTATAATTTCCTAGCCGAGAATCGAACCCATTGATTCCGAAAAATCACATCCTGTAGGTATTATAGCGCCATCCCATAGTGTCCATATTCTGGGAAGTAATATTAAATGGTAAACTAAAGAGAAGGTCAAATATTTAAGAAAACCCATTTTATTTTGCTTACATTTATACTTTGATAATTATGTAAATTGTTCGAAATTACCAATACCAATTGTTTACAATATTAAACTACTACGACGTGTACTACTTCGACGTGTTAAGAATTCTACATTCTGAAAAGTACGTGCCTATACCTATTGAAATTAATGACTAAAAGATCTTTCGAAAATATTCCCATTGGAATTAATAATCTTGTGATGCAAAAACATGATTGAATTTGAAACATCCTATATATACTTAATTATAATAAGCGTTTAAATGGAATTTCGATAGTTCAAGTTCAGCCACTCTTTAAATGAAATCCCGTAAAACTGCTAAAACACAAATCTAGAATTGAAAATCGACGAATTTATTTCTATCGGAGTCACAAGACTCCATCCTCTTGTAGTATTGTTCTAAATTCAAACCTTAATATTCATGAACTCTTTGCTGAAATAAAAAAAAACTACATACGCGCGGTTTTTGGTTTGACAGTTAAGAATGGCTTTCGTTCAAAAATATTTTCACATTCATCACATTTAAATGGTGAAAAAGAAAAGATTTACACATGAATGATGTTAATTATATAAGATTAGCAGATTATTTAATTTAGTTTATATTATTGGACATAAATATTTTAATATTGCGTACCAATAAAATCAAAAATGTATTTTTCAAAATTTCTAGACGAATTTAACGTAGCTCGCAAGCTAGGTTTCGAGTAGACGATAGAACTTCTGTCGAAAATGACATCTACTCGATACGATGACGCTACGAAGGCGATACGAAAGTGGTTCGTGCTAAGGCCTCAGATCAGGATTTGATTTCTTCGGTGTACTTTGAAGTCGGTTTAAGTTTTTTGTAAAACAGTCCAATTATTTGTAGTCAGTTAAAAAATAAAATATATAATTTTTTAACTGCAATGTATGTACAACAATTCTTTATGATCGTTATTCTTATGATTACTATTCATCTATATGAAGATATTATTAAAAACCCTTAAAATTCCGATTGAAATCATAATCACCTCTTTATTACCATTATTCCAGAATTATGATTAAAATAGTCAACCCCTAGATAACTTCATTTCACTTTAAATAAATACAAAGACGTATATTTTATATTTTTTTTTATATAAAATCAAAAGCCATTTCATAGAAATACTGAAGAAAAGTCCCAGGCTTACTATTCCTGATCCCAAGTGTATTCCACAAAATCCTGTATTATCTTGTACTTAGGACATGAAAAGAACTTTCGTATTATTTTAAGCCTGATCTATATAACCTTGAGAGCTGAGACGCCGAGTTAGAAAGAGATTTCTGCTTTTGTGCACTAAACTAGATTCAACATACTTGTATTCTTGGTATGTTTTGACTTCCATTGCTGGTTCATAGAATGAGCAAACATTTACTTATCTTGAATTCAGAAATAAATATTTCACAGACATCAACAATTCATAATTAGTATACGGTTTTCACTCATCATCTACATCAGCCTATAATGTCCCACTGCTGAGCACAGGCCTCCTTTCATAAATGAGGTTGGAAGGGACTGGGCGATACTCCACCACGCGTGCCCACTGCGGATTGGTGAAGGTAGGCTAGTGGTCAACCTACTGTTGGAATTTTTCAAGCCACCTAGGAGGCATCCAACTAGCTTAACTACTGTCACAATTAAGTGATAACCGGGACCAACGGCTTTACGTGCCTTCCGAAGCACGGAAACGCTCGATTTGAAATACCACTAGGCACTCACCCACTCAGGTACCGACCACGATAGACGTAGCTTAATTTTGCCGCATGCTACACCACGAGCGCTTCTCAGTCGCCTTAAGGTGCCTTTAGGTAATAACAACATTCAGAATTCCTTTTAGTGTTAGGGTTTGCAATAAATGCAGACTTTAAATAGCTACCGGTAAAGTAAAAATTACTCATTTGAAAAGATCTAATGAGACAAAGCATATTATTAATTTCATCCTGAAGATTCCAACCTATTTAAACAGTTTCTGGAGCAGCGAAAAAATATAGAGTATCTATCACCTGCAGAAATACGTTGAATACTTTGTTTTCATAAAGTGTAGTTAATTTGAAATTGAAGAGCTGGCTGGCATTTGAGGTGCACCGGAGACATATTTTTTTTCTTTTCACTGATATTTATCATTAGAGTTACTGAAAGGAAAAGTCCATACTCCAGAAACTCGGTATTAAACAGCGTCTAACCTCCGTAGTATAGTCTCGCATCCTTACTTTCTTTGGACACGTGTCGCGGCGCGGAGATGTTTCCATAGAGCGATTGGTGGTGCAGGGTAAAGTAGAGGGCACCAGAGCACGTGGGAGATCACCCATACGAAGGACCGAACAAATTAAGGCCGCAATATGCGGTCCCATCAACGACTGCACCAGAAAGGCAGCAGTTAGGGACGAATGGCGGCGTGTTGCGAAGCGCGCCACTAATGACGACCACGACCACTCTGTCAAGAGTGACACGCATGAGAAGAAGAAGAAGAAATAGTTATTTTGACCCCTTGGCACTTGGATGAGTCGCGCATTGTCGCGCATCCTATAACTAGGAACCATGAAATAAAAATCGACCAGGAATCTGAGTTTAAGTGTACGCCTTTTATGAGTTTTGATGTACAGTTTTTTTTAGTGTATAATCACAGAGTTAATAATATACAACGTAGGTACAAGTATAATGTAGATGTCTAGTCAGTACATCGTAAATAGATATTATCACAAGTTATCTAAGAAAAAAAATATCAATGTTGTAAAGGTAGCACAGATATAACTGACAGTATGAAAGTAATATGTTTTTCTTTCTAACAATTTTATCGCTGAAATCTCGAAAATACACGAAATATAAGGTAGAAGCAGAAGGTTAACGCCATTACTTTACCTTGTTTCCGCGTTTACGTGTAATTTTATTCATGGGAGGTTATTAAGATGCCTACTACATAACGGATATGGTATTAGGCAACGTTTTATGAAAAAAAATATTGGAGCAAGTAAAGGTTATTACTAATACAGTCAAATTTGGTTAGGTCTCTCTGCTATGTCCCTACACTTTAGCACTGAATTCCATCTGTTAGTGGAATTAAACTAACCTCTATATCGGGGATTCGTTTTTTCGATTTTATCGTCATAATTACCTCTATAATTAAGACAGCGAGTGTATTTTACCTAGATTCCTTTTGCTAAGGTTGGTAACCCTATTACCTATGAAGTGTGTCGAAACTATAAAGAAGCAACTCACCTATACACAGGGTTGTCATCTCTATACCACACGACAAGCAGCATGCTGTCATTGTGCTGTGGAGGTTTGGGATCACATAACAGATCAGCTTCACCACCGACGACGGCTGATACTCTTGTTATAGTCCCCGATAGGGAACTGGATGACGTTCCTGTAAGAAGAAAAAAATGTCTTGAGACGTTCTTCACAATGGTGCGTCCATGCTTGGCGAAGCGAGCACGAGCTGAGCCTCGATCGAGCGCGATTGTCATTTTTTTCACGAACAAAGGGAGTCGCATCGTTGTAGGCTCGTTGTAGCTTCGTTCGTGGCTCGGCACGTGCTCTATTCGCGTAGCATGGACGCACCATAATAATTGAGCTGAACTGACATTTGATTGTAAAATGTGTATTTTTTTAATAGTACCTATCATTATAATCATCATCATCTGCCTGCCCTGTTCCCAATCAATTGGGGTCGGCGCAATATGTACGCTTCTTCCATTCATCTCTTCTATCCGTCATACTAGTATCCACTCCTATATACGCTTGAAATTAAGTCATCTAACTTTAGTTTGTAGGTGTTGTTAAAATGGAAAAAAATATCTGACACGCTATATTACATGTATAGCATCTCTACATAAAAACCGTAATTGAAAGTTACTTTCCAGGTACCAAACATCATATTATTTCAGTAATACCTACTGTTGTTTCGTAATTTGAAAGGCTTACGCTACCAGTAAAAATATTATCACAGAGAAATATGGGTATTAGAGGACACGCGTGTTCAAAAAAAATGTTAAAATATCATTTCATTTTCAGCAAAACCCAACTAAATCCCTGTTAAAGCTTCGTACGAAACATTGTCACCATATAAGCGGATAAATCCACAACATTGGGCCATGTCATATTTGAAAGCGATTTTATAATGCGGTATCTGAATACACAAGATTTTGTGTTATTATAAATGTCACGGTCAATTAGTTCAAATCATTATTTATATCGTGATAGAGCAGCAAATGTTGGCCAATATACTTCTTTTTCGATCATTTAGTAGATTAAAAGAAAAACAATGGAAAAATATTGTATACAAGCTAAACTTCAAATGACCGAACTCGTACAACGCCTGAAAAAAAAACCCACCATTTTTTTTTTCCTCAATCGTATCCCTGTGGTAATTTTAAGCATGTTTTAGATATATTGTTAAACTAACTTTCCAAAGTCGCTACCTCTTTTAACTCAATTGTATCCAAACAGCAATATTATGAGTAGCAGCAAAACAAGAAAATATCATACCGTTGAATATTATGCGGGTTCCAACCGAGCTCAACTGGACAATGTTGTGACACGCACACCTGACTTAGTATAAGGGTATAAGGTATTTTTTTGGCGGTTGTTATTATTGCAATTCGAGGTCTGCGAGGTAAACAATATTATTGTCAAAAGTGTGTAAGAAACTAATTTTCGTTTTTTGCTGAACTGAAAGAAATTATAAGCGAGGCAGCTGTTTTTTTAAATTTTGGTACTTACAAGTTTTCGCGAAAATCTAAAGCCTATATCTTTTTATCGTGTTGACTCAAGATCTTGATTTTTATACACCTAATCTATCTATATTCTATCTACTCTATCCCTATTCTATCTACCCGTTCGTGAGAAAACACAGGACATGTGACACATGGACAGACATACGGGCAAGAGAGTGATCTTATAAGGGTTCCTTTTTTACCTTTTGAGGTACGGAACCCTAAAAAGAAGGAGTTGCAAACCTGGCAGGGTATTAGTCGTGTAGACACTTGATTGATCAGCAAGGTATATAAGTACAGTGAAGACAGTTACCTTTATTATTTGGGAAATAATATTAATTAAACAGTTACTAAAAAATGATCACTTTTTTATTATAGTGTTAGCATTAACATTATATTATTTGAATATTATTTAATTTAATACCATTGAATATTGATTAATTATAATTAATTGTCAGCATTATTTATTATGAAAGTGTAAAACGGTTTATTTTGATATTGTGTATTTGAATATCGAGGAATGGCAACACCAGAAAAAGATAATTGTAATAATGACGGCCATTGGAGAAAGTGTTTTAATTCATTTTGTGGTAATTATCAAGTTTACCAACGGTGTAAATACGGATTTAGCTTGTCTAAGCCAACTTCTTTTCAGTAAATAAGTGATGGTTAATAATAGCGATTCAAAAAAATATGATTCATGGGTATCGTACAGTCATCTCGTGTACCTAGTTCATAATAGGTTTAAGATTTCAGTAATATTTTTTGGGCCTTTGGGACTAAAAATACCTTTTATTGAAAATACCTTGAAAACTGAAAATACATTGTGAATAAAAATTATATTGGAAGCTTTTTTTATTGAAAATACCAACTACTTACTCAATACATTTTAATTATTATCTTTTTTTCAACGAAACCAAAATGTAAAACTTATTTTTATAGCGTAGGTATCTGATATAATTTTAAACATGTAACTATTGAAGAAGCTATTGGTAACTAAAGCCGCAGATGGCGCCACTGTAAGCAAACCATTTTCACGCCACCGCAAAGTCGCGTATTGCATGCGGGCCAGGTATTAATGAGTATAAGTTTATACGTAGTGAAAACACTCCCACAAGTCCATTTAGTAGTATAATTGATGATATAAGGGCCGAAGGGCGGGGCCAAGACAAATTTCAACCTTAATAAAGAACGAAAGAAGGCTTAATAGTATGCGTGGGTATTGTAAATTATAAGAGAAGTTGGAAGTAAAAATACCATTTTAATTAAACACACAATGTTGGCATCGTAAATATTTTTATGTTAATTTTTAAGAACTTTCTCTATGACCTGTTTTTCATTTTTGAGCTTTGAAGGGAAAGTTTGAAGGGGTTCTTGAGCATGAAGAAGTATTCAAAGATTTCAAATAAATTAAAAATAAATAAATATCCTGGGACATTCCTCACACACGGTCATCTGATCCCAAACTAAGCAGAGCTTGTACTATGGAAACCAGATAACTAATATAATACATATACTACTTTTGTTTGTAAATACATACTTAATATACATAATTACACCCAGACACAAGACCTACAGACATGTTCATGCACACAAATGTATGCCCTGTGTGGGAATCGAACCCACGACCTGCGGCGCGATAGGTGGAATCTTAACCAGTGTCTTAACCAACCGCGCCAGCTAGCCCGTCAAATGGTTTGTATGAACAGGTATTTTTTTCGCGATTTCAGAGTTGCTCCTATTGATAAGTTGTCCATATTGATAAGTATTTCTATTCCATAAGATGAATCACATGAATCCTACATTTTCGTTTAAAATATAGGCTAGAAAGAGACTCGGCACAGCAAAGTATTGGTGTCGTATGGTAAGGACAAATTAACTAGCTAACAACTCCATTATAAGTGGTAGTGTATAAGGCCTCGGACAAGTTCATTATGAGACTTTTTTTTTAATATGACATTACAATGTAAGACTTTTCTTTCTACTTCATATAACACTCTTAAATGCGACACAGATTACACAGATACAAAAGAAAATATTTCGATTGGCATTTTTCCCAACATTCTATTTCAGACATTCCCTCACAATAGTCAAAGTCAAAACCAGTTATTTAATTTAGGCCCAATGTCCTACTGAGGCCTAAATTAAATTATGAAGATCAAAACTACTGAAGTAACCACCAGTTTGGAAGTCGGCCTTCAACTGAGAATATATCAATTCAATCGAGTCTGTTACTGATTACAGGTAAATTATGAATTAAAAAATGTGTCGCTGCAACAGAATAATAGTAATAATCATTAATTTATTAATTCCCTCTTCACAAATTCTGTACAATACAATAATGAACATTGTGGTATGGCATAAAATGTGACAATGGTGCTGATTCTGTTGTTTACAACTAAACTAAATTTTAGTCTCACTATATCTCTTTCTAACAAAGAACATAAGAAAAGGATGTAAGAAATTTAGTCCTGTCAAATTAGTCCAATGCTTGTTTTCAAAATAAATTTAGTCGCTATTTATCGCTGCCTAAAGACTAATTTGACAGCTATAAATATGTTCTATCCTTTTTCAATAATGTTTGTAAGAAAGAGATGTGATGTGACTAAACATGTTTAGTGCGATTTTCAACAGAATCGGCACCTATAGCTGTAGATTTATTGGTGTGTTTGCTTCAAAAAACTTACAACTGAGCCATTATGCATTCAGGTGTCTCACGAAAACTTTTCGCTTCAAGAGTCGTGAAGCGTGTCTTTTTGTGAGACAAAGCGTTTGTTCTTGTTGCTTTCATTATGTATTCGTCTGTCACAGATAATGACATGGAGCTTAATTAAAGTTTCTTATAATACATTCAAAACTTTACGGCTGTTTCGATATAGTTCAAAGGTTTCTAAAGACATTGTGAACCTGCATTAACTGTGCTCGTTTGACTTATTTGGACCCTTTTATACCTGGCTTATACCTTTAACCACGGTAAACTTGTCCTGTTATCTGGATTATCTCAACAAATCACATACTAACATTATATTTTCGTTTGAATAGATAGGCTTGTGTTGACCGCAAACAATGGCAGATACTCTTGTCTTCTTGATAATAATCCGTTTAGGACATTTAGAAACAGCTAAACCATTTATTAGTTTACCGCTTATCAGGTAACTTAACTAAAACTTTATAAGCTATCGTCAACTATGTTTAAGCTATAGCGAACTGAACAAGGCAGATGGAACTTTGTACTGGCACATCTTGGTAGTAACTACTCTACGACTAAGTAAGTCGTCAAATATCAAACGCAAAACATTAAGACTAAGTTCCGGGCATGTGAGGGACAATTGCAGCGTTTATTGCAAAGGATGCAGCATTTACAATGAAAAACTAATGCGGAGTATAGAAGTAACTAAAACAAACAAAAGACGAAATAACATAATTTTACTGCTTCGCAATAAATTCGTAGCATTGTAGCAATTTCGTAGCTAATCGTGGCTTCGTAGCAAATCGTGGCTTCGTAGCAAATCGTGGCTTGTAGCAAATCATACCGTCAGCTGACATTATTATGTTTATGTTAAATGAATACATAGCATATTTAATTATTTTATACAGAATAAATTATAATAGAAACACTACAGCTAAACCAACTTATAGCTAGTGACTACATTATATTTTTTAACGGATTCTTAACTAAATAGCTTAAATAACCATAAAAAAGAATGCAAATCGTCAGCTTCGCATACTGATTTTGTAGCGAGGTCTACTACCAAATCATCTACGGAATGATAGTCATTCATGATGTGGTTTTGTAATTTTGCTATCATAATAGTCAATTGACGGGCCAGTTGGCGCTTCACCTTACGCGACGCAGGTCGTGGGTTCGATTCCCACACAGGACATGCATTTGTGTGCATTAACACGTCTGTAATTGTATGTCCTGAGTCTGGTTGTAATTATGTATATTAAATAAAATAAATAAATAAATATCCTGGGACATTCCTCACACACGGTCATCTGATCCCAAACTAAGCAGAGCTTGTACTATGGAAACCAGATAACTGATATAATACATATACTACTTTTTGTTTGTAAATACATACTTAAATACATAATTACACCCAGACTCAGGACATACAGACATGTTCATGCACACAAATGCATGTCCTGTGTGGGAATCGAACCCACGACCTGCGGCGCGTAAGGTGAATCTTAACCAACTGCGCCAACTGGCCCGTCAAACAAAAAGAGTATTATATCTGTTATCTGGTTTCCATAGTACAAGCTCTGCTTAGTTTGGGATCAGATGACCGTGTGTGAGGAATATCCCAGGATATTTATTTATGTATTTATTTAATTGTATATTAGTTAGGAAATAGGTTTATAAAATAGCTTATGAAACGCGCTGGAGCCCAAGTCTGCTATTACAATTGTGTTCCAATGAACTATCAAAAAAAAAAAAAACAAAAAAAAAAATGTGTGTGTGATGTGTAAAAATTTACACATTTTACAGTAACACAATAGCATCATAACAGCTTTCGAATGATTTTCCACTGAAACTACAATCGTGCTACAATGATCTTTTCGTTGTCAGTTTTGAAGGTTTTTGTACTATTTTTTTTTCATTCCCAAGACCTTCGTCTCCGTATCCGACGTCACTACCACTGAGCTATCATCGCAACAATATATACTACACCATCTTTTTATAGACCAGTGTTCAGTTTTATTTAAAGGAATGGTTAGGTATGATGTAAGTATATGACGGCACTTGTCTAACAGAATGTGAGCTCTGAATGGCTGAAGTGAATAAAGTAGAACTAGCTGTAAACCTAGGGAAAGTCATATTTGCTTTATATTCTTTTTTTTTACAACCACACGACACTTGTCCTGTAGTAGGTATAGCCACAGTATAGCGATGTAAGGTAGTGAGCTGCATTTATTTTTAGGTAACAGTTGTGATGCCATATTAGGTTTTACAATTTTTATGTAAGACTAGCTGTCCCACGCGATTTTACCTGCATTATCTGGATAAAAAGTAGCCTATGTTTTTCTCCATATCATAGGCTATCTGCATGACTAATTTCATCGCGATCTATTAGTTTATGAGCTATGCTTGAACAAACTAAATATAACAAGATACAGACAAGCAGACAACAAACGTATAAAAAAAAATACAGATTGGGCTTCCTTGAATATGTATAATAATTTCAGAAATGCAAATAATGTTTTCTTACAAGTATTTTATTTGTATAAATAATATGGAGATTTAAGTACATTTTTATTGGACTTCAATTTAAGTGTAATTACAATACTTATAAAAGTACTATAAAAACCGGCCGAGTGCGTGTTGGGCCTCGCACAGTGTAGGGTTCCGTAGTTGCTCGTAACAATAGAAGTGTAAACAATTTAAGTAAACCCTAATAATTTATGTATAAACTTAATTGGCACATACACAATGTCTACTAACTACTAGACCTTACCTACAGATACTGACGTGACCCTTAAAGATGCATTACGAGTACCATTGTAAGTCAATTAATTGTGTCTATCTAATGTAACGATGGAGAAATAAATTATTATTCTCTTTATTCATCTGATTTCTTAGAATTATTTTTTTATAACATTAATGTTTAAAATCAAAAATATTATAAAAAAACCTAATCCTATATATAAATATGTTTTTTTTTACAATATTTCTTTAAAAACAACTAAAATTTTTATAAAAAACCTAATCCTAGTATGCCGCCGGCAGCGGGGTAGGGCCCAAGCTACCGGTGGTTATTATTATTATTATTATTTATTATTTATTTAGGTCTTAGAAGGGTTTTACTACTTGTTTTACATAACTAACAATTTCATCTAAGTAATTTTCAATGGAATTTGTACGAGATTTTGCTTTCACTTCTCCAAATACCTTTTATAAGTTGATCGACTATTACTTGTTAACTTGTGAAGCCGGTGACAGTTTTCCTTTTAACTTCATTACACATAAATAAACATACTATGTAGTATAGTATGTATAACGAAAATACGGTCGTTAAGAATATGTTAAAAAAACACATACTTTATAACAAAAATTAGCACTTTAATGCTTAGATATTTCACAAGCGGATCTCGAATCGTAATATGTTTCTCAGTTCTCGCAATATTTGGACCAAAATATCCAGCTACACTCCACTCCATGGAAAAGATGAGAAAAAAACACCCCCATTTAACCTGTACGGGAGGTAGGTACCTTAAAATATATTTTATCAAGATTTAATTTTACCACTTTCTCGGCGTGATTAATATGTCAAATAGCAGTAAGATTCTCTGCGATAAACTATAAGGGTTATTTTATGACTACAGGACCCTAAAATTATTAGAACTTTTAAGAATATCTTATAAAATCTGAAGCAAAGCTATTAAAACTGTCAGAAATAACTTTAATTTTATCAGACAAATAGCCACAAGGCGTACCTACTATAAATTTAAAAGCTGGCAATATTGGAAATATAAATCACCAGTGAAGGTTTTCAGTTGTTATTCGGTCATTGTTTCCACTCTATACACCAGATTTATTCGACCAAGTGAACCAGAAAATATCGGTAAGCTGTCCGTAAAAAGGATACACTACCTTTTATTCTTTATTTTTAAATACCTTGATTTTTTATATAACCTTATGTACATACAATCTTTTGTGGGTAAAAAGAACGTAAGTGGCGTTTCATTTTAAAATAACAACTAGCTATAGCATTTATTTTAAATAATAGAAGCCAAAGACTCCTTATAACACCAACTATCTGACAGTGATAGCCCCGTCAAAATAGGTCCTGTCGCTTCGTAGATTAGACGGAACAAAAAGACAGACAGACAAAAATTTTAAAAATGTTTTTTTGAAAGTATTATGCTTTCATAATGTATTTAGGAAAAAACTAATATTTTTACATTACACTTCAATTTTATTTATTTATATAGATAATACTGAACATTTTTCATACATGGTCATCTGATCCCGAACCAATTAGAGATTATTATACGGAAATTAGCTATGTGATTAAAAAACATTTCATTACACATAATCATTATCCTAAACTAGAGTTTAACAGGCGGGTAACAAGCTATCTTTATTATGATTGGAATTTATGGACAAGTAAGCATGTCAATAAAATTCAATAACAGTAAAGCAAGTAATATAAAATAATGTTTTTCATAAAACAGTCATAAAATGACAATTTTATAACGGTCTGAGAGAGGAGCAGCTCGGCTACAAACGCGAAATAACTGATGCTGTATCCTGTATGTGAATAAGGTCGCCAGAGCTCATTGGGGAGGGCGTCCATGGGGCTATGCGCCGCGTATGCTATAGTTGCAAATATCCTTGTAGTTTTATGGCATAATGTAGATAATAGCAGGAAGATAATTCTACTCAATGTATGTATGTATATATTTGACGTGTGAGCCAAAATTATTACGCCCCTAATGTGTTTGGTGTACTTTCATCCAGTAAAAAGTTTTCCACCGCATAAAGAGCTTTGTTAAAATTTTCCGTTATAGGTTTTTTCGTTTTCGATACCACACTAATTTTTTTACGCAACTAAAAAAGCTTCGGGATAAAGAATAATGGAATTGAATTATGATTTTACAAATACGTAGTTCTAAAAGTTTCAATAAAAAATAAAGAAAAGAAGTTAAATATAAAACGGTAATTATCTTAAAAAAAATATTATCCCGAGTGAAAGTTTAATGTTAATGGATAAGAAAAAAGATTTCTCAAGAGAGACATTTTATTCAGCATTAATATAAGTTTCATATTTTTACAGTACTCACTTGAAAAAATCTGCGAGACTTGAAGATACGTCTGAGGTAACATTAAATATTATTAAAAACTTCTTCGTCGATAAAGATTAGACTCAGATTATTCAAATAAATAAATTAGTCTGTTCTAGATTAGCTCACGCTTGCCTTCATTAACTATATAAAATAAAATAAAATAAAATAAAAGAGCCATTTAATTCCATATTTCTAAGTATTTTTTTTTACATTTCAAATGTTATTATTTTTTGATGTTGAAATATGGACCCCTTTTTGGGTAAAGGACTCCTCCAACTTTTTCCAGAAATCCCTGTCCTTGCCTGTATTTGTCCAGTCGATTCCTGATACCTGGATAATATCGTCAGCCCACCGTCTTACAGGTCTGCCAACATTCCTCTTTCCCTGAGGACCTTTCCATCGTGTGGTTTCTATGGTCCATCTATTGTCAGTGTAACGTGCGATGTGTCCAGCCCACCTCCATTTAAGTTTGAGTGCATGTGTGATAGCATCAGTTATTTTTGTTTTTTGTCTGATATGTTTATTCTTTACTTTGTCTATCTTCCTGAGCTTCAGCATGCTCAATAAAATCAAAGTCAAGCAATATTTTTTTAATTATATTTTATTTAAGCAAAATATTTTTACTTCTTTATTCATACATAGACTTTTAAATGATATTGATTAGCCTTTGATTGATAAAGCGTCCTGAAATCATGAATACGTCACATCTTCTACCATAAACCTAAAAGATATGCTACATTTTAACCGACGAAAAAACGGAGGAGGTTTACAAGTCGACGCGTATATATATATATTTTTTATGTATGATAACGCATAACTTTTTACAGAGTAGTCCGATTTTGATAATTCTTTTTTTATTTGATATGGTATACTTCGAAGTTGGTCCCATATAAATTTGGATAAAAAATACTTACCCTAAGGGTGGGAAAATAGGGGTGATTTATTGTTCACTCACCGATTTTAATGGCGAGTTGTGTATTACATTAAAAAAGTAATCAAACATTAAGCATGTAGTAATAAGTAGATTATATGGACAAAAAATTATAAAATAAAAACTTTTTAACAAAAAAAAATAACCACCGAAAAAACTGAAAAGCAAAAAGATAGAATTTTGAATATAACATGAATTTTATAAGGTTTTGCAGTCGGGGATAAACAAATATTAAAAAAACTAGGTACTTATTTTCTTTATAATTTAACGAAAAAAAGAAAATTGATATAGGTACAGTTAAGTCCATCCTAAAGCATTAAATTCTATTCAAACCAATCTATAAATCAATCACTTACTAATAATACTAATAATACATGTTTCATCACAAGACTTGACAGTTTTATCAAAATAAATTCGGGGCAAATCTTAGGCGAGTCTATCTGCAGGAGACGAAGAAAGAATACTAATCCTGTTCACTGGGGAGTCGAATCATTACAGCTGACAGGCCAAACAAAGTACCTACAAGAGTATTTGGGAAGGATTTGTCCCTCTTATTTTGAGCCAATTAGGTCTTTGATTAAAGATCTGCGTGGTGAATATTTTTATCAGTTTACCGCGTAGGATTTTCAACATAATTATTTGATTTGAAACAAAAAATAAACAGCTTTAAAACATTGCAAGATGTGAAGTTTACATTATTCATTGAGAATTAATTTTAAACTTACCTACATACCTAGTATGAATCTCAATATATGAATTTAAAAAACTGTTCAAAATTTCAACGTTTACAATACTTAAATTATTACTGAAAACAATTTGTTATCATAGAACGCCCGTCCCTCGCGCGAACCAACGGGTGACCCAATAGGTAGTAGTCTTTATCTAAGAAGTTAAGTAACCAATCTCCTAATCCAGCCACAACCAAATGTCGCCGGGGAAAAATCATATTCCGAAACTAGTCACTGATTTGTCACTGATTTTCGACAGTAAGGACCAATCGCTATAACACGTGTTTTACGCTTCATTGGATAAATTGTTCGATGTCTTTGAATTTTGGTAGCTATTCTTATTCATTTACTGGAGTGAGGTAACATGGTAATTTCCGTCGACTGCCTACTGTTTTTGTCGATAGAATAAATGAATGTCGTTAATAGGGTTTATGTCCTGACTATTCAATTTGTTTATAGTATAGCCTCCTCGTATTTCTAACCAGTGGGTAGGTAGGGTGGCCGTACCGAATTCAAATAGTAAAGATATCCAGGTTCTTGCTTAGCTAAACTAATTGTGTTAGATGCCTATTTATAATATTTTTTTGTCAAACAACTAAGTTCTTTATTCACTTTAAACAAATTATTAAACACCAGCTGTCTCCCACGGTTTCACTTGCGTTCCCGGGATAAAAAGCCTATGTCTTTCTCCATACCATGGTTATCTGTGACTTCTGCGAGCCAAATTTCATCGTGATCTGTTGAATAGTTGAGGTGTGAAAGCGTATAACAAACAAACAATCTCACATTATAGTAATTAAGAGGTTTCTTCAGGGTCGGCAACGCGCGAGTGATACCCCTGGTGTTGCAAGCGTCCATAGGCTACGGTAACTGCTTACCATCAGGCGGGCCGTATGCTTGTTTGCCACCTCAGTGGTATAAAAAAAATATACCTATACAAGACAAGAGCGAGACAGAAATGGGCATGGAAAGTCCTCTAATATAGTAATAAAACCAAATTAATTTTGTGGATTATAAAGTTAAAATCACTCACCACAATATAAGTTCAATTAGTGTGCAATTTTTCTATAAAATTACTATTAAGGGTAACAAAATATTCATTTTATAACAGTCAAAACAGCCCTGTGACAGACGGACGTGGGCCATCCATTTGACTTAGTAATAAAGTACGTACTGTTGAGCTTCTGGAATGGGGCCCTAAAACATGCCCCTTTTAATTAAAAGAAAGCCTACCGCATCACCCGTCACCGTCACTAGATATTGTGGAAAATCAATCACACGAAACACCCTAAGCGTCTATTCACACGTACCGCAAACACACCACAGCGTCGCGACAAAATTTAGTCAAGATGTGGTTACGTATGAATAGTGTCGCTGCGGCTTTTTGCGGTTGCATTGTGGTAGCTACAAAACGTTAAAATATTTGTACCGTTAGTTCACGGTGTCGCTAGTGATTGTTTTGTGGTTGCGACGTGGCTAAAGTATCGTAAAGTCGTGACGTAAGAATCTACTTTTAGATCAAAACAAAAGTCAATTTCGTTCCCATACCTCATCTATAGTCTATGGCAAAAATATTCAATCTACCTTTTAAACATTACAAAGTGTTTGATTGCAAAAGATTTTTTATTTACCTATTATTTTAAAGTTCACAGAGCAAGGAGTCCCGCGTGAATATATAGGTGGCAAACAAGCATATGGCTCGCCTGATGGTAAGTGATTATACCGTACCGTATATTATACCGTAGGTAGCCTATAGATGCTTGCCACACTAAGATTATCACTTGCGTGTTGCCGACCTGTTAGTAACACCCTTCATTCTCTTCAAACAACTGAGAGTCACTGAGCCGGCAGAAAAAGGGACAAAAAGCAGTGTCATCTGGTGCTACACAGCTGGTCCCGGCACACTAACAGCACCACGTTACCTCATGGAGCTCTGGTGACCTTACTCACCGCAGGAACACAACAGTACATAAAGGTGATTTCAGAGGATGCCGAGACGAAGGTCCCGGAATCGAATCTTACAATAAGCTTGAGCTTTCTGTGAAGGAAAACATCGTGAGGAAACCATAGCACGGTGGTAGGGTACTTTGTACCCTACCACCGGGTTATTTTGATTCTAGTTATACTCTAAAATGTGTATGTAGTTACCTACCTGTTATAGTTGTTGGAGTCGTCAGCACCACAAGCAGTAGGAAAGCAATCAAGGTCTTCTGTACACACCCTACGTTACACATTTTGTTATATTTTTTTTATAATCTTAACTTTTACTCTATTTAATTACATTGGCACATTTCACTAAGCTGTTACACAATCCTCGTTGTCGATTCCTCTACCTGCAACAAAAAGAGTTAAAATTAAATTGAGTCTATACATTATCATAAAGAACGGATTTGATTGGTAAGATTCATGAATGAATAATTTATTTTAGGGTTCTAATATGCAGTATTAACGTCGTCAGCAGGCTAATATTTTATTATCTTGCGCTCAATGATTTGTACGTAGGCTCGAGGCTTTTGTTTTCCTTCTTTATATCATAGTCTAATGGCCGGTTTCTATAAACTAAAACGAATCGTTTTGCTTACCAACCAATGGCAGGTTTTTAAACTGCTAAACTGGACAAATAAATAATTTCGAAAGCTAATTTTACCTGTAATAGTCACTTCCATATGGGAGGGGCTACTATGCAAAACTTTGAGGTCTTTACTTCATTATTAGATAGAATATACATGAGTCTTAATTATAATTGATAACAGTCCGTAAACTACTGGAATCGCCCATAAGAGGGCCTACGCAAAATGCGGCTAGCCGTCCAGTAGACAGCAATCAAAACATGTACGAAAAAAACATTTTTATTCGCACTGTGATGCGTTTTATGTGAGTAGACTGACGAGCCGTCAACTGCATTTTTAGATTATTTCTTGTTTACAAAGGATGGAGTGCAATTCTTTGTAAAAAAAAAACCGGCCAAGTGCGAGTCAGACTCACGCACCGAGGGTTCCGTACAAACCTGTAGGTATATAAGTAAATGGTAGTATAGACCTGAGTATTTGACATTAATTTCAATTTGACCTATTAAAAAAAAACTACTTACTAGATCTCGTACAAACCAATTTTCAGTGGAAGTTTGCACCGTAATGTACATCATATATTTTTTATAGATTTATCATTCTCTTATTTTAGAAGTTACAGGGGGGGGGACACACATTTTACCACTTTGGAAGTGTCTCTCGCGCAAACTATTCAGTTTAGAAAAAAATGATATTAGAAACCTCAATATCATTTTTGAAGACCTATCCATAGACACCCCACACTTATGGGTTTGATGAAAAAAAAAATTGAGTTTCAGTTCTAAGTATGGGGAACCCCCAAAATTTATTGTTTTTTTTCTATTTTTGTGTAAAAATCTTAATGCGGTTCACAGAATACATCTACTTACCAAGTTTCAACATTATAGTTCTTATAGTTTCGGAAATAAATGGCTGTGACATACACGGACAGACAGACAGACATGACGAATCTATAAGGGTTCCGTTTTTTGCCATTTGGCTACGGAACCCTAAAAATACTATCAAAGATCGTCTGTGGGTATATTCGTTACAACGAAAACTATATTCTTGAATACACATATAATAATTTTACAAAATGAAACTTATTTTGTAAAACATTTGGTAAAAAAAATAGCCAATATAGTCAGATTGTCTAAAAAATATTTAAAATATGTACCTAACCTTGCTGAGCTTCTTGGCAGTTCTTTTCAGTAGAAGGCCGACTTCGAACTGGTGCCCAACCCAAGTAGCATAACAAGCTGTTTAAAGGCTGTATTAAAGTTCGTTCTTATACTAAAAGCTGAATATTCAGGCTGTACAAAGGCTGTATAAGCGCTTATACAGACCTTATAAGTGTAAAAAGGGCCCACATTACACAGCTTATTTCGTTATTGGAGCTGTATAGAGGCTGTATAAACAAAATACAAGTATAAAAGCTGTATTAGAGCTGTTATTAGGTGTATAAAGCAGCCTATACTCTACGGATATCCTCTTTTAAGTATCTTGTAAGAATAAGAGTTCTAAATAGGTTGTTGAAGAGAATTATGTGAGAATAAAATAAATAAAACTATTTACGATGCCATACTGAATGGCGACATAATATTTAATAAATGGAAAGGCTAAAATCTTGAACATGGATATCTGATGCTGTTAATTGATGAATTCAATGTGCAAATTTTAATTTATTGTGAACCTGTGTATGTTTTCCGTCAAAATATTCACGCGCCAACAAAATAATCAAGCCAAAGTAAAGAAATTATACTAAATACAGTAAATAAGTGTTTGTTTTTAAGGTTAGAATAAAAATATATTTATAAATAATAGATATGAGTCTACATGATCATTATTCAAGCTGATAACCATGATACGGCTATAGTTATTATCAAATATTCCTTTAATTGTAATTTAAATGTTGTTATTGTAAATGTAAAAATGTCGACAATTAGCTATACAGCCTAGACGGTATTTGGAGTGTGTTATAAGTCTTAGTAGCTGTACTAAGTAAGTTATGAACGTTTATTGCTGTATTAAGTAAGTGAACACATGTTTAATACAGCCTGTATACAGCTTTAACGATAAAACCAGTTTGAAGTGTCAGAAAACACTTAACGCTGTATTATAGAGTTATAATATCTGTTTAAGAACCCTAAGCTGACGCGGATCCCTTTATACAGCCTGTATACAGCTTTAACGATAAAACCAGTTTGAAGTGTCAGAAAATACTTAACGCTGTATTATAGAGTTATAATATCTGTTTCAGAACCCTAAGCTGACGCGGATCCCTTTATACAGCCTATATACAGCTTTAACGATAAAACCAGCTTGAAGTGTTATAAAATTCTTAACGCTGTATAGTAGAGTTTTGATATTCTGTTTAAGAACCCTAAGCTGACACGGATCCCTTACTAAGAATTTTATACAGCTAGAGCTGTATAATATCTCATAAATCACTCTTATAAGTATTAAAACTGTTCTTTACACTCTTGTAAGTGTCTAAAAGAACTCTAAGTTCTAAATGGGCTGGTTTATTGATGTAGAATACGCTTGCGTGCTGCTTGGGAAGTAGCATAACAAGCTGTTTAAAGGCTGTATTAAAGTTCGTTCTCATACTAAAAGCTGAATATTCAGGCTGTAAAAAGGCTGTATAAGCGCTTATACAGGCCTTTTAAGTGTAAAAAGGGCCCACATTACACAGCTTATTTCGTTATTGGAGCTGTATAGAGGCTGTATAAACAAAAGACAAGTATAAAAGCTGTATTAGGGCTGTTATTAGGTGTATAGAGCAGCCTATACTCTACGGATATCCTCTTATAAGTATCTTGTAAGAATAATAGTTCTAAATAGGTTGTCGAAGAGAATTATGTGAGAATAAAATAAATAAAACTATTTACGAAGCCATATTGAATGGCGACATAATATTGTTATTAAAATGGAAAGGATAAAATCTTGGACATGGATATCTAATGCTGTTTATTGATGAATTCAATGTGCAAATTTTAATTTATTGTGAACCTGTGTATGTTTTCCGTCAAAATATTCACGCGCCAACAAAATAATCAAGCCAAAATAAAGAAATTATACTAAATACAGTAAATAAGTGTTTGTTTTTAAGGTTAGGAAGTTAAAAATATATTTATAAATAATAGATATGAGTATACAAGATCATTATTCAAGCTGATAACCATGATACGGCTATAGTTATTATGAAATATTCCTTTAATTGTAATTTAAATGTTGTTATTGTAAATGTAAAAATGTCGACAATTTGCTATACAGCCTAAACGATACTTGGAGTGTGTTATAAGTCTTAGTAGCTGTACTAAGTAAGTTATGAACGTTTATTGCTGTATTAAGTAAGTGAACACATGCTTAATACAGCCTGTAAACAGCTTGAACGATAAAACCAGCTTGAAGTGTCAGAAAACACTTAACGCTGTATTATAGAGTTATAATATCTGTTTCAGAACCCTAAGCTGACGTGGATCCCTTTATACAGCCTGTATACAGCTTTAACGTTAAAACCAGTTTGAAGTGTCAGAAAAAGCTTAACGCTGTATTATAGAGTTATAATATCTGTTTCAGAACCCTAAGCTGACGCGGATCCCTTTATACAGCCTATATACAGCTTTAAAGATAAAACCAGCTTGGAGTGTTATTAAATTCTTAACGCTGTATAGTAGAGTTTTGATATTCTGTTTAAGAACCCTAAGCTGACGCGGATCCCTTACTAAGAATGTTATACAGCTAGAGCTGTATAATATCTCATAAATCACTCTTATAAGTATTAAAACTGTTCTTTACACTCTTGTAAGTCTCTAAAAGAACTCTAAGTTCTAAATGGGCTGGTTTATTGATGTAGAATATGCTTGCGTGCTGCTTGGGTGATAACTTCAATAGCTTTGACGTTCATAAGTGCCCTATTAGGGCCTTTACTGAATAAATGACTTTGAGAGGGAATGATACGCAGGCGTAGTCTGAAAATTATGCACACAGCTACAATAAAGAACCCGGGTGAAACCACGAGGCAAAAAGCTATTCATCAAAAAACTTAATTCATTTAATAGTAATCACGCAAGGCTTTTATAAAACTATGGAATCATTAAAATTACTGTCAAATACGATATTGCGTGTTGAGCCTCATATAATTTATGACATAAATTTAATAAGCCACAAAAGCTTTTAAATTATGACTCAATGGTAAACAACCTGACAAATGAAATGGGGAAATGAGGACGAATTGACGAATTGAGTTTGGAAGGAAACAATTTGAATTGAATATAAATGATTGAATTAAATCAACAATCGGTAGGTACCTGTGTTTTGTTGGCTGAATATAAGCCAGCTAAGCTTTCTGTGATTTCATTCAGTTACAGAATCATTTATCATCGTAATTGTATGGTCAGAAGTAATAGTAACACTATGATATATATGTGCAAAGTTGGAGCCGAGAGTGTTATAATCAATGCACACGCGTGTCATACGACGTTTTTCAACACACTTGCAAGGAAAAAATAGACTTGTATTTTTAAGCAGTTTTTTTTATAATAATCAACCACACAATGAGAGCGTTAACGAATATGGCGCGCAACTTTTTTTATTAACAGCGTTGAGCTGTCAAAATTGGTCTACACACATAGTGTAGTGAGGTACAATCTTATCATAATCGGGATTATACCTATCATAAAACTTTGCGGTAATGTAAAGTAAAAACACAAGTGCGTAATAAGCTGCATTAAGATACTAAAAACGGTGCAATAAATGTCACTTTACGAGCGAGTGTGTTGATAAAACTAGTCACTTGGAAGACAAGGTGAAGCTGGCATCCAAAAAGCTTGGAGTGCTCAACAGAGCGAGGCAGTACTTCACATCAGGGCAAAGACTGCAACTTTACAAGTCGCAGGTCCGGCCGCATATGGAGTACTGTTGTCATCTATGGGCGGGAGCACCTGGATACCAGCTTGGGCCTTTAGACTCGGTTCAGCGACGTGCCATCAGAATTGTTGACGATCCCGAGCTCACAAGCGGTTTAGAGCCCCTCAGTCTGAGGAGAGACTTTGCCTCCTTATGTGTGTTCTACCGCTTGTACAACGGAGAGTGTTCTAAGGAATTGTTCGACTTGTTGCCCACGGCTACCTTCCACCATCGCAACTCACGCCATCGACGGGGAATCCATCCTCACACATTGAAACCAGAATTGTTTCGAACTGTGCGGGCTCAAAGGAGCTTTCTTCCGCGGACGCTCAGGTTGTGGAATGAGCTCCCCGCCGTGGTTTTCCCAATGGAGTACAGCATGGGGTTCTTCAAAAAGGGCGTGAAGAGATTTCTTCAGGGTCGGCAGCGCGCGAGTGATACCCTGGTGTTGCAAGCGTCCATAGGCTACGGTAACTGCTTACCATCAGGCGGGCCGTATGCTTGTTTGCCACCTTAGTGGTATAAAAAAAAAAAAAAAAAAAAAAAATTCTATGTTCATAAATATAATGTAACCATCTTTAATCTTTACCAATTTATAAGTTCTAGTACCTACCTACCCCAAGCTTGGTTAAGAAAAGAAGGCAAAGTTACAAAGTACATTATTAACAAGGGCCATTATTAACGTAATAACTGATATTTGTAGACACGAGGGGTTGATTGATTGATAGTAACACTACCTGTTATTATTACACTAGATAGCTGTGTATGTAATTACAGTTATAGACTGAAATTCGGGAAATATTACAAGCAATAGTTATATTTTCTTTATGTGAACAGACTGAAACAGTAGGCATATGGCATAGCAATAAAAGCCAACATTCATATACCTATATATATTATTTTTTTGAGACCACTAAGTTGGCAAACGAGCATACGGCCCGCCTGCATGGTAAGCGGTTCCGTAGCCTATGGACGCTTGCAACACCAGAGCCATCACTCGCATGTGCCGGCCCTGCAGAAGTCTCTTCACAC
The DNA here is from genome assembly GCA_947623365.1 of Achlya flavicornis. NCBI lineage: Eukaryota > Metazoa > Arthropoda > Insecta > Lepidoptera > Drepanidae > Achlya > Achlya flavicornis. The sequence goes on along the minus strand of OX392473.1, from coordinate 3,110,167 downwards.
CCTTTTTGAAGAACCCCATGCTGTACTCCATTGGGAAAACCACGACTGGGACCTCATTCCACAGTCCAAGCGTTAGCGGAAGAACTCCTTTTAGCCCGACAGTTCGAAACAATTCTGGTTTCAATGTGTGAGGATGGACTGTCTATGGCGAGAGTTGCGATGGTGTGCTGCCCAGAACTACCATACTACATACAAATCTTATTTTATGACTTCGCAAGTTAATTTTTATCAACAATATTATGTATAGTGGTCGACACGTAATTTGGCCAGACTCATATAAAACTATTTTTCCTTTTTTTTTCATTTAGTTCTAAACAAACAAATTTTAAAATAATTTATTTCAATTACCATGAAATAATGACAAGCAATTGGAGTGAAAATAATAAAACTGAAAGCGAGCAAAAAAAAACTGAAAATTAAAACCAAAACGTGGGAAAGTTACTTCCCGAACGGTGTAACCACGGTTGGCAACGTAAATAGCTGTAGGTACTGTAGCGTGGATCTGTTCATCTACATAATGTTGCTGACTCTACAATATTAATGAAAATTGCTACAAAATAATACATAAAATTTTGTTGGCAATCAAAATTCGACCCTTAGTTATAATAATAAAAATGAGTATACAATACCTAGTTATAATAATACTAATGAGGATACAATACAGTCATTAAGGTAATTTATTATTAATTACACTTAATTACGTGTTCGATTCATATGCCGAGCCCAAATAGGTTGATAACTATTGTGTAATCTATATACTCGTGTATGTACTATACAAATACATATATACTACCTACACAAGATCAATATATTGACAAGTTTTGATATTTTATGGACTAAAAACTTTTCAAACTAAATATAAATGAATTACTTATCTAGTATGTATGTACACAAAGCGTAGTGTAGCTTGACTAGCTGTTATATTATATTTATGCAATTTTGGCCACTGAAGGACACCTAAGTAGTTCATATTCACTGAAGTTACCACCGGTTCGGAACTCGGCCTTCAACAAGGTTAGATAGAGAAGAACAGGCAAGAAACTCAACAAGGTTACATTTTTGGACAATCTATGTTTGGCTTTTTTTCCAAATAATTATCAATAAAAAAAACATATACCTAAACATAGGTACAGATGAAAATAGAACCAGAAAATAAATAAAAATAATAACCTAAAAAACACAATTATTGAACCTTGTTATTGATTAGCTGTTATATTATATTTTTTCAATTTAGGCCCCAGAAGGACACTTATGTAGTTCATATTTACTGAAGTTACCACCGGTTCGGAACTCGGCCTTCAACTGAGAAGAACAGGCAAGAAACTCAACAAGGTTACATTTGTTTAATATTATTGGACAATCTGACTATGTTTGGCTTATTTTTCCAAATAATCTATATATATATAATGCTTTGTCCTGAATGACTGACTGACAATCAACGCACAGCCTAAACCGCTGATCGTAGAGACCTGAAACTTGGAGGGTGTGTTCTTTGTATTACGTAGGCATCAGATAAGAAAGGATTTTCCGAAATTCTACCCCTAAGGGGGTGAAAAACGGGGGCAAAGTTTGTATGGGACATCGTGATTCCTTGGTCCGATCTACTTCAAATTTTGCATAAACATTATTTAACAGAATTGATGGAAGACATTTTTCGTATTTTATTGAAAATCATCGCCTAACGGGGTCAAAAAGGGGTAGAAAGTTATTTTAGGGGTGATTTGCATCGAAGTTGATATCAATACTCCTTAGTACTTTTGATTTAATTAACATTTTTTATTTTGACACATGTTTGAAATCTCAATCCGATTTTCACAGATTACAGAATAAGGCAGATGGAACGAACGGAACACGGGAGTGAGGCCAAAAAAAGCAATTAGGTACAAATTGAAAAACACATAACTGGTATTCGCTTTTGAATTTGTATTCGTGTTGAATTTGTTTTGTGTACACTCCCGTGTTTCGCGCGCTCTATCTGCCTTTTGTTCTGTAATCTGATCTGAGCCGATTTTATAAAAAAAACTGAAATGCTCTTTAAAATTGGAATGTCAAATATAAAAGATTATTTAAATCGGATTAGAATTCGAAATTTGTTTGGAAGATCATTTTCTCGGACTTTTTGGCGGGAACTTGCAGGGACGTTGCGTTTTCATTTTTATTTTCATAAATTCGTGTATTTTGAGTTTTATTGCATATTATCGGTGGTATTGTATCCAATAAAGATCAATCACATGTATTGATGTATTCACCAGTGAAGTGAAATTAAATTAATTATGTTTATCGTGTCTTTTCAAAAGTTCGTGAAGAGTTTTAGTACATGACCACCACTGTAGTAAAACATGACTTTTATGGACGGTGACTGACTGAGGACTATGTGAAAGTGATTAATTGTGACTAGAACTTATAATATAACTGGAAATTGGCAAAATACACAAGCCGTGTAATGCCAATGAAAAAAAAAAGTTCATTTTCTCTATTTCAATAGAATATTTCGATTGTAGTAAATTTAATTTCTTTTTCATTTGTTGTTATAATAATATAAGATTCTTTGAGTTTGATTTTTATAATATAGGTTTTTAGTTTTAATTGTAAAAATCAGTGGCGTGCATTGGTTTTCGAAGGAGAAAATTCAAACCGTACGCGGGTGAAACCGCGGGGGTCTGCTAGTTATCAATAAAAAAACATATACCTAAACATAGGTACAGATGAAAATAGAACCACAAAATAAATATAATAACCTAAAAAAATACAATTATTTACCTACTGACTTTCGTATCAGCATGAGCGAGGTGCACTTGAGCTACCTACTTCCAGTCATCTGTATCTTCAATATGATCAGCTACTTTGTAATAAGCTCTTTCATTCACAACTTTTCAGTCATCTTGGTATGTGAATGTGGTATTTTATTATAAAAGCGCAAATTATTTCCAAGAAATTACTTATGAACTGTCCGTTGCTCTTCTGATCCGGTCGCATCCGTTCGTTTGAAGTTTTACACCCGATTTTATTTAGATATCATAAATGTATTCCAGCGGCTACCGGTTAAAAGTAGGTACTGGCAGTCACGAAAATGTTTTTAGATAAATAATTAAATATTTGATTAGTTATAAAATCTGCAGTACTGATGTACTGAAGTATTTTTGTGTGCAACCATACTTTTAACAGAACTGTAATAAATAAAAGACCGCCTTATTCATAATGAAGATATCAAACGTTGATTAACTAAAATTCCGAAGTATTTATCTGACGCGTGACATTTGGTGATCGAAAGAGTGAGACGGGGCACACTATTACACTGATTTAGTTAAAATGCGATTATGAATAAGGGGGTTGGTTATAACTTTATCAATTCCGTAGAAAAAAACCGCTTTCAGTTTTCCGCTTTGCAACGAAAAGCATTTCATTTTAATTTATACAGATAAAGCGATAGTTCCGAATACAAAAGTGGTAAACTGTATTTAATCTCAATATATATTGTAAGCTTTACAACACAAACTTTGATAATATTTCAAGTCTACTAAAAACTAAACTTAAGATCTCTAATTCCGAGCTACATAATTATAATTTAGGGGCGATACAACTTCAAAACAAAGTACCGAAGCCTGAAATTTGCAAAGTTACACAACATAGTTTAATGTGGTAAATTTGAACTTATTGACATTGTTGGATATTGACTTGTGAAACTTGCGAGACTGTTTTATTTAGGAATTGGGTTCTAGACGTCTGGTGCTCTGTATATTTTATGCTCATTGCTGATCCGAGAACTATGTAAAAGCGAGTGAGGTCGTGAGCTAGGTTATTAATATTTAGGACAAGATTATTAAAGCCGTCATCTAAAATGAATCCATATTTCCCTTGGTCACGCTATCACGTGTGAACGGCTGGATCGATTTCGCTAATTCTTTTTTGTTGTGTTTGTTATTGTCAGGAGAAGGTTCTTATGAGGGAAAAAAATTTGAAAGTTGCGAGGGTAGGGCAGTGGTAGGGTAGGGTAGGGTAGCTAGTCAGTAATAAAACAAAAATTAAGAGTGCTTAAATTGTATTTTAAAATTGAAAAGTAAATGTATGAAGATATTGAAACAAATAAACACCAATATGGACTATGGATACAATAACTTAGGTGACACTCTATACATATCACTAGACCAAGATCTTATAAATTACTAGCTGTCTTGTGCGGTTTCACCCTATTGTTTTCATTATTATAAGTAAGATATTTGCGCTCGTGGTGTAGCAAAATTAGCCGTTCTTAATCGATCGGAAAAGTTAAGCTACCACCGGTGAGGCCGGTATCTGGATGGGTGTCTGCCCAGTGATATTTCAACTCAAGCATGTTCTGTGCTTCGGAAGGTACGTTATGCCGTTCGTCTCCGTTATCACTTAATTGTGATAGTCGTTAAGCTAGTTGGAGGCCTCCTAGGTAGCTTGAAAATTCCAACAGTAGGTTTTCAACTAGCCTACCTGCACCGATCTGCAGCGAACATGCGTCTGCCCATTCTGCCTCATTTGTGAAAGGAGGCACATGTCCATGTATAGGAGCGCGCACATGCTCGCTCAGCAGTAAAACATTATAGGCTGATGATAAAGAATAACAGATAATTTTATTGATTATATCATGATATCTGATCATCTGATATATTTAGGTTTTTAATAAAATTAAAAATACAAAATGTAGAGAGCCTTAATTCAGGTCGGTTAACGAAAGCTGGCACGTTCACAGTACTCACATTTTCACGCAATTTCACGATACGATTCTAATCAGTCAGCCAATTCTAATGGACGAATGCAAAAAATACCACACTATTTTTATGAGCAGTAGCAAAAGCAAAACAATAACTATCTCCTTCATACTCATAAGATTGACCGAGCGCGAGAGAGACGGTTGGACTTTTCATGATGCGCATGCAGTGCGACGTCACGCCGCGCGCTTATTATTACTGACACTACACAAGCGCAACGTGTAAATGTGTTGAACGTGCCAGATTTAGATTACCAACCTGTATCGTTCATATTTATATTCTTAATTTTGTTACACCACCTAACAAAAATCGATATCTTACTTAACTCCAGCATTAATAATGTACCTTAGGAAGTTATTTACCAAACGCGGTTTTTAAAAGGACTCGTAAATCTCGATCAATACCCAGTCTCGGTAAGCCATATTTTTATTAAGCTCGAAGAAATAATGCCTCGTTATACCGAACGGTTAGAATTTTGCTCCTGCAATCTCGATTAGCATAAGTAACTATGAATAATGCCCAAGCCTCATTCTTTGTAATGATGATAAAGAAATTGCGTTACTTATCACAAAATTACTTGGATTTTTTACTGTAAAAATGCCTAAAATGGCTACAGGTCGTAAATATAATGTACAGGCAGACTAGAGTTCATATTTTCAATCTTTTTTATTTTGAATGTATTCAACACCTTTTAAGTTTGTTTTCTTTTAAGATAATTTTAGCATATTATCATTAGTAATTAAACTATTTGAAAATATTATTTCAATCGCTATAATCGTGATCTTTTCTGTTGAGGAATTTTCGAGCCAAAGGGTTGAACTTTGTTGGAAACAATTTTACTATTTCTTCAAAATTGGTCATAAGCATTTGACAATTGCTTTAATTGTGACTGTTACAAGCTTTTCTGGACTTTAATTATTGGCAGCCTGCTGGAGACCCGGCAGCTGCACTAATTACCCAGAACTTCACAGAGCTCAGAAATTTTCAAGCAATAATATTCAATAATAGTTCTGTGTAGTGCTCTACTAGGGTTTAAATTGAATAAATGAATGGCTTTGACTTTGAGTCAAAGTCATAGACATTAGATAGTGATCGAATCACGAACGCTATATTCGATAACTGTTCTAAACTGTTCCAACGATAGGCGATAAAATATGTAAACAACCGATCTCTACTGAGTTACATTACGATAGCGAGCGATCATTATCTCTCGCATAGAATAATGACGTCAGTTGGTCGACGACAGCTTGTTTTTCTTTTTTATACAACTTAGTCGGTAAACAAGCATACGGCCCACCTGATGGTAAGCGGTTACCGTAGCCATATGGACGCTTGCAACACACAAAGCATCGCTCACGCCTTACCGACCTTTCCCCCCTCCCCTATGAGCTCTGGCGACCTTACTCACGCGCAGGAACACAACTTTACACAACATAAAGTTATTCGGCTGCGGTATTCTGTAAGGTGGAGGTACTTCCCCAGTCGAGTTGCTCTTTGAGCGAATAAACGCTACGCTCTACCTATGCTATGTTTGGTTCGTGGTACAGAAAAGCGGTCGGTAAAGCAGCTGTCAACATATCTTTATCTCGTCTCGTTGGCTTACCTTTAGATTCAAAATCGTTTATCGTTAGCCTCAATGTTGAAACACAAAGATCGCTTACTTGATATTACGCTAAGCGAGGAAGTTTTAGATGAGATATTCCGAATACAAATATTTCTAAGCCCACACTTTTATTACCAGTATTTCTATTCTTCTTTGTAGGAATCAAATTCAACTCCCGTAAGATTAACTTCAGTTACATAAGGAATAAATAAATAAATAAATATCCTGAGACATTCTGTCTGTCTGTCTGTCCGTCCGTATGTCACAGCCATTTATTTCCGAAACTATAAGAACTATAATGTTGAAACTTGGTAAGTAGATGTATTATGTGAACCGCATTAAGATTTTCACACAAAAATAGAAAAAAAACAATACATTTTGGAGGTTCCACATACTTAGAACTGAAACTCAAATTTTTTTTTTTCATCAAACCCATAAGTGTGGTGTGTCTATGGATAGGTCTTCAAAAATGATATTGAGGTTTCTAATATAATTTTTTTCTAAACTGAATAGTTTGCGCGAGAGACACTTCCAAAGTGGTAAAATGTGTGTCCCCCCCCTGTAACTTCTAAAATAAGAGAATGATAAATCTATAAAAAATGCATGATGTACATTACGGTGCAAACTTCCACCGAAAATTGGTTTGAACGAGATCTAGTAAGTAGTTTTTTTTTAATACGTCATAAATTGAAATTAATATCAAATACTCAGGTCTATACTACCATTTACTTATATACCTACAGGTTTGTACGGAACCCTCGGTGCGCGAGTCTGACTCGCACTTGGCCGGTTTTTGTTTTTAAATACATACTTAACCTGTTAGCTCGCGAATTTATCAGTTGACAACTCCCTGGGCTCGCCGGGGTTCGCGAAATTACGTCACATTAGCAAATTTGCGAAATGGCGCGCCGCCCCCGCGGTCATATAATCATAAATATCTACGTATTTACAGTATTAATCAAGAAACAGTAACTTATAGCGTCATTCTGAATACATTTTCTTATTGGAATCTTATTGGAATTAGAATGAAGTATTACAAGATTCCAATAAGAAACCTGGAAAAAATGACAACTGTAAAAAAACGGCACTTCATAAACATTTCGAGTTTGCACTTCAAGACGAATAACTCTGTCCACATATTACACACCTTTATATCAACACGAATACACGTTCTATCTAATTAATACATTTGTTTTACTTGTCTCAAATAAGCATCAAAGAGAAATACGATGCTAATGTAAACAATCGCGAGCATAACGTAAACAAACCAATTTTTTTTTGTGTGCGTCTATTGTTCTCTTATTTTATGACTTTAGTGTCGGTGTTGCTGTTTTGTTCGTAAGATAATGTGTCAAACTCGACGAATGTTACAAGATTTAAATAATAATCGATGATAAAAATAAAAAACGAGGTAGATTAGTGTGTCGATATCTAAAAATAGACCTCCATTTTCAGGTCATCGTACACACACTTCGTAAATGAATTTCAAACCATTTTTGATTGTAACACCTTTTATGAGTCCCTAACTTTTATCTCTTAATGTTATAGGCATAAGGTTCAAAAAAATATTTGTTGATAAAAGCCGTTGCATTACGTGAATTTGAATCTCGCGCCGCGACTCAAAACAAAATGAAGTGTGATTAGTGATATTTAACGGATTGCCTGTAAAAGGTGGGTGATATGTGTAGCTTATTAGTTTATCTAACCATTTTAATAATGATTTATATAAATCCTGATGTGTGAAATAAAATTTTCTTGATTATAAACACGTGAGTACTTGCGTGTTTAGATTCAAGGAATTCTAATAACACACATCAGTAATTATATAAATTATTACTAAAACGGTTAGATAAGCTAATATTCTATACAAATCACTCAACTTTTATAGGAAATACGTTAGTTTATCACACTTACACTTTAATTTTAGGCTAGCCTCGGAGCGAGAAAACGCATTCAGCCGTTTTCCACAAAAAATTGTCGAAATTCCATTTTTTTTGTACTGGTAGTAACATAATGCGCCCTACAAACGGTTGCGCAATTTAATCCTCTTTATTCACATACCAAACACGTGAGCACTTGAGTACAATACCCAACGCTACGATGTTTACAAAAAAAAGCAATTAAGTGAAATTCGAGCCGCCATTAGCGAGGTCCGTACGGACCTTGGGCGAGCTAACTGCGGTCGAACTGTCAAGGTCCGTACGGACCTTGCGCGACATGACAGGCGCTTTGCACAAATGGCACACACATACCCTACACTCCCTGGGTAGGACAAAATGTAGTAAAACTAGGAAATCATAGTAATTAGACCAAGGCAAGGAAGCACAAAACAAAAAATATACAATACTCACGTGCTTGAAAACCTAAAGATACACATTACAGCCATAAATACAATGTGTCCCCAATACCTAACTAGCAAACTTATAGAAATAGACCTAGAATATCGTGCAGAAATTCAATAATCATGCTGTCTCTAACAGACCCAATATCTATTTTTGTAGGGTGCGTGATAGACAAAACTATTCTTATAAGCATCTATTTGATCGGCGGAGTTTCACATTACACGAAACTATCGTTTATTTATTCGAGCAGTTTGTTTCAAATGAATTTATAAATATACTGAAACCACAGATTTTACCTTTTTTACTGTTTTTGGTGGTTAATTAAATTTAGTTTTTTTGAAATCATTACGTCCACAAATAATAAATGCGTTGTATAGTATTTTTTTTTTTGTACTACTAAATCGGCAAACAAGCATACGGCCCATCTGATGGTAAGCAGTTACCGTAGCCATAATGGACGCTTGCAACACATGAAGCATCGCTCATGCGTTACCGACCTTTCCCCCCTCCCCAATGAGCTCTGGCGACCATACTCACGCGCAGGAACACAACTTTACACAACATAAAGTTATTTGGCTGCGGTATTCTGTAAGGTGGAGGTACTTCCCCAGTCGAGCTCTACCTCTATCACACTTTATTAAAAGATATCATGGATAGAGACTGAACGTTTAATGGATTGGACATAAATATTTCATTTTGACGGGCCAGTTGGCGCAGTTGGTTAAGGTTCACCTTACGCGCCGCAGGTCGTGGGTTCGATTCCCACACAGGACATGCATTTGTGTGCATGAACATGTCTGTATGTCCTGAATCTGGGTGTAATTATGTATGTCGGAGAGTTAGATAGTTGGTCGAACTCAGTTGTATTATGATATTACCGTGGTACAAGGGTTGGGTGAAATAGTAGCAACTCTGATTTGACTTTAACGTAAATAACAGATTTAATGAGGGTATGCGTAAAAAGTAAGAATACTGATATGACTATAACGTGAATAACAAAGTTAATAAGGGGATGCATATTGCTTTTGGGACAATTAGTTTATCACAAGCTCTCGAGCTGTACTCATCTCATTGCAATCATTGTTACACCCGGTTCTGCAGCCTATAATTATTTAAGACTGTACATGTGTGAAGTGAAGTGATTATTTAATTGTAATATTAGGACAATAAACACATTGGGCCCGTGAGGAGTTTGTTGCGTCGCTTCTTCTCCTCATACGGGACTTTTACGAAGCGATGGTATAACGTTGTTTTATTGCCTGCACTGCGCCCACTGAATCCTGATACCACTGAACCCTAATTGTGGTCTTTGGATCGCTTGGCTGTCGCTGACTCCGACATCAGAAGTGGGATAAAGACAGGCAATTAAAACCATACTTGAATTGTTTCTACATACTTTGAGGACTGCCACGTGCTTGAGAACCCCGAACACGTGTCAAATAGAGGCTTTTGCCAAGCGAGGGATGACGTCAAGAATGAAGACTGAATAAAGTTTGGTGGCATCATTTCTATAACCAGAAACAGCCAGATAATCGTGTAACTAAATGAATCATGAGATGCGCGTGCTTATATGCGACATGATAATAGCTAGATGGTGGTGATTCCATGCTGCGCGTTTGTCTGCGGTGCTTCGAGTGTGGGAAAAACAGGTCATGTGATCGTTCCTTTACTTCTAACATTATTTTATTGTCTAAGCTGGAACCAAATGCTGTGTTGTGTTAACTGTTACCGATATGGTGATGCTGGCTACTTTGCGAATAACTGCCCTCGTGTCTGCAACTTCACTGCAGTCAAAAGCAGTCATGGCAATGGCAGCGCGGTTGGTAGCAACACCGGTGCAGTGAGCAACAGCAACAACCAGCGTCGGGTTGACCTGTGCTGCATTCGGCAACCCTACTGGATAGATGGCTATTTTCTGTGAGTCGATTTCATGTTGTTTACTAATGGATTACGAAGGTACCTGAGGTACAAGTACCCATTGTTGTTGAGAATATAGTTGGTTAGCGTTTTAATTGGATTTAAGTGCGTGTCCTCTTGAGTCTCAAATTATATTTTTGCGTTTTGGTCACGGAGATAATCACGGGTATAGTTATCGTTACGGAACTATTAGTGTGTAGCAGTCATAGAGATTATGGGAGCTAGATTATAGTCATAATCGGATAGTCAGATAAAATAGGCACCTAATGATTTGAATTGTACTTGCTTATTAAAATACTAGCGTGATACTTAATAAGATGAACCGCACCTAGGCTGCGTAATATCCCAGTTTGTGTTGAATCGTTAACAAGATGTGTTGTTAACAAAGTGTGACGTGACGGTATGCTTTATTATTACCCTTGTTTAAGTTGTTACGCAAATGAGACTAGACTTTGATGCGGTACTCATCAATATTGTTTTAGCAAGATTATTGTAATTTATTTTATTATCGTGAAATTGCGTTTTGATTTCGTGACGATTTCGGAATTGAAAAATGTAGGTAGAAATAAACTATGATGGTTAAAAGTATAGTGTAAGCAACTAACTAGGAGTTTAGTGAGTCCCTTGATAGCGATGTACTGTGCTGGTTCCATATGCGGTTGGCAATGTCCTTTGTTTATGTCCCTGACATTTATTCTCATAGTGAAGGTCATGTAAGGTTATGTAATGCCTCAATGTTTCTAGGTCGTTAAAATCACACAATATTTTAATCTCTTACGTCATATAATCTCACGATAGGTTTAAACTAATGCCAATTAGGTAGTGTAGTTCATTTTGGAGTGAAATTCTATCAGCCGGTGTAAAGTTGACCTTACTATTAGCTATTATGTAGACATAGCCTGATAGAAATTGGTATCTCTTAAGTAAACTTAAGTTGTCCGTGAAGTGAATCGATTAGTTCGCTACAATAGTGTTCGTTATTTAGCTAGTCTCTCTTTCACTATTCTATTTTGCTGTCACTGGTCTATTGATAGATAGTGAAAAGTGCAACACAAACTCGATAAAGCAAGATTAGAAAGAAAAAGAAGGCTAAAATGACTTATGGTTCTGTTAGGGGTCTGAACGGTGAGTTGGCCATTTACACGGTGTTGTCTAAATGAGGCGAGGTGGCCATTTAGACGGTGTTATCTGACTAGGCTAGGTGGCCATCTGGAAGGATAGGTGAAGAGATTTACACAGAGTCGGCAGATGCGAGTGATACCCCTGGTGTTGCAAGTGTCCAAAGGCTGCGGTAACCGGCTAGCATCCGGGAGACCGTATGCTTTTAGCCAGAATTTGTGGTGATCTAGAAGAGATTTCTGCAGAGTCGGTACGCACGCGTGTGATACCCCTGGTGTTATACGCGTCCAAGGGCTGCGGTAACCGGCTACCATCCGGGAGGCCGTATGCTCTTTGCCAGATTTAGTAGTAATCTAGAAGGCGTAAAGGCCTGTCTAAATGAAGCGAGGTGGTCATATAGACGGAGTTGTCCAGAAGGCGTGGTGGTTATCTGGAAGGCGTGGAGGCCATTGGCGGCCACTTAGACTATAAACGGCGCGGTGGCTGTTTCCATAACACGATACAGTGCGGAGATCGTAGATTTTCGTTAGTAGTCCGTGAATATTCTATAAGCAATGGCTTTAGGTGATGTAGTACAGTCTATTCGTGCCTAGAAGACTATAAAGTTAAAACTGTCTCCCTTAGGTAAGTGCGTAGGTAGTAAACGTGCTTGGTGGAGCTGTAGGGCTGTTGATCTTTTACCTGTGTTGACTTTAGTGTGTCTTGAATTGATGAGATAAGTTAAGAGATTGGAACTGTGTCATTGGTTAGTATGAGTAAGCGTTAGTGTAATGATTAAACTGAAGCGATTAATAGCAAAAATGGCTATCAAGTTTAGGCAGGAATGGCCGAGCGAAATTATCAGTTACTGTGCTGGACTTCTTTGGTTTCAGGTACATCTGGTAGAGTTTTTCACACGAGGACGTGTGATTCGCAGGATGGCCGTGTCGGAGAGTTAGATAGTTGGTCGAACTCAGTTGTATTATGATATTACCGTGGTACAAGGGTTGGGTGAAATAGTAGCAACTCTGATTTGACTTTAACGTAAATAACAGATTTAATGAGGGTATGCGTAAAAAGTAAGAATACTGATATGACTATAACGTGAATAACAAAGTTAATAAGGGGATGCATATTGCTTTTGGGACAATTAGTTTATCACAAGCTCTCGAGCTGTACTCATCTCATTGCAATCATTGTTACACCCGGTTCTGCAGCCTATAATTATTTAAGACTGTACATGTGTGAAGTGAAGTGATTATTTAATTGTAATATTAGGACAATAAACACATTGGGCCCGTGAGGAGTTTGTTGCGTCGCTTCTTCTCCTCATACGGGACTTTTACGAAGCGATGGTATAACGTTGTTTTATTGCCTGCACTGCGCCCACTGAATCCTGATACCACTGAACCCTAATTGTGGTCTTTGGATCGCTTGGCTGTCGCTGACTCCGACATGTATATTAAGTATGTATTTACAAACAAAAAGTATGTATATGTATTATATCAGTTATCTGGTTTCCATAGTACAAGCTCTGCTTAGTTTGGGATCAGATGACCGTGTGTGAGAAATGTCCCAGGATATTTATTTATTTTATTTATTTATCTACCAATTAATCAGTTTTACTGAGTATTTTTCCAGCATTTGAGCTAGACATTCACATTCTGACATTGCCTTCTCCCTTTACCTGATCCTGCCTCTATGATGTTTAATATAAACATACTGATGTTTATTTAAAGATAATGTTTCTTTTCTTTCTAGGTTAACCAAAATCTTGTGTAACATTCAATTCAGCTCTGTTCATGACACGCTATTTTCTCTGATATTCTCGGATGACCCAGATTTCTGAAACCTCCATTTACACTGTATGACACTTCAACAATTTCAACATCCCTTCTCAAATAGAAACAAGGGCGAAATGTGTTTGACGCGTTTGGCGCGTTCACTTGATTTTTTCGTTTTCCCTACTTTTTTTTTTTACATGTTGACATTAACGTTATTTTGTTTATTCTTTCAATATTTTGTTGTTACCCAACGAATACATGAAACTTAATAGACCTGTATACAGTTTTAAGGCGCTCAACTGCATGAAAGTGTGAGAAAACTGTTTGCATTGTGGTTTAGTCTAAAACCTGAGACGGAACATGTGAAGGAAAACATATTTTTTTCAAAACGCTCGCTCGTTATGTGACATTTATTGCACCGTTTTTAGTATCTACTTTTGTTTTTTACTTTACATTACCGCACAGTTTTATGGTAGGTATAATCCCGATTATGATAAGTTTGTACCTCACTGCAAGTGATATGTGTGTAGACCAAGCATTCTTAATTTAAACGGGTGAAATAGTTTGACAGCTCCCGCTGTCAAAATTGATTATTATCAAAAAATCTACTTAAAAAAATACAAGTCTGTTTTTTTTCCTCGTGTTGAAAAACGTCGTATGACACGCGTGTGCATTGATTATTACTCGGCCCACTTATCAACCCCCACTATCACCAACACTATGATATGAATGATATGGAAATTAATGAATAATTGTGGTGGTTATCAAATGTATTTTGTTTTCTTACTACATACCTGTGTTGGTAAGTAGTAGGAAAATAATAATGTATTGTGCATTCAAAATGAAGAAAATATGAATAAAATAAAATAAAATAGTACGACAGTCATCTTTTGGGCATCAAAAGCAAAACATCCTTAATAAAATGAATAGTTCATAGTTCATAAACTTCAGTCGTTATTAGCAACTAATTAATTATATGATAAAATGGTCTTTGTTTGGAAAGTAAGTTTACCATTTCTCAATTTCTCATAGATAAATTCAAAAGTAATTTTATATCAAAAACAAAATGCAAACTTCAGCCATTATCAGTTTCATTAATCAATATAAATAAAAGGCTTTTTACTGAGTGAGTGATTGACTGACAGAAGAGTTTCGGCTCCGAAACTATAAACATGAATCAATAACTGCCACTTTTAGACAACACCGGTTGTTTTTTTACAATTTGACATTACATTTCATATAAATAGTGTCAAAATATCAACCCTCAATGGCAAAATCAAAGAAGTTATTGGTTGGTGCAATACCTTTGCAGTAGGGGATAAACCAATAACCTAAGTATGTGTTTTTTTTGTAATATTTGTTTATCCCCGAATGCAATACCTTATAAATTCAAGTTATATTCCAAATTCTACAGATTAAAGAGCTTGTTTTTCCCTTTTCAGTTAGTTTTTGTTTTACGCAGTCGGGTTTTTTGTTTCTTTTAATAATTTAATTTATTTCAGACTTTTTAGTTTTATACAGAATTAGTAGTAGAAGTATTAGTAAGTAAATGAGCGGTACGGTAAAGTAACGCTAACATCCATCGCAAGTTGGCAACTCTGTGAGTTACGTACGGTAACCGCTCATAGTACCTATACCTACTGTCCTTGCATTAAACATGTTTTTTTGCAGTTTACGTCAAAATGGTAGCACACAAGTATTACAATATATACATATATGGAATGGGCTGTTCACAAGCTTTCATTTGATACCCATATTGTTATAATAACGAAATATTTGTTTTAAATACCCCCCTCTTTTCCTATCCGTAGACGCCATATAAAAATAATATACCCTATGAAACTCCCACAGTCAAGACGAATCTAATGACACCTCAATTGCTTAAATCAATCAAGCCGTTTAGGCTGCAGAGCGTTCCAAAGAAATAGACATACATACATACATACACTTGAAAAACATAACCCTCCTTCCGGGTCAGTCGGGTAAAAACTGGTGAATTTTAAGAATAGCGTGGTTTTTTTTTTAATGAGACAGAATAATCATCCACTAATGATTATTTTTTGATACACATACGAATATAACAAATGTTGGAAGATATTTTTATGAAGAATAGTGATACATTAATATAAATTAACTTAGAAACAAAAAAAAAATATACATTATATCGGGAGATTATTTCTAATACGGAACCTACAGTCAACAGGGTCTTTCGGTGACTCTGGAAGCGCATAGGGTTTGTTATAAATATACAAATTTTTGACAATATTTTGTATGCGTAGTATTTGTACATTTCGTTATTATTTTTATTTTTAAAGCCATTATTTGCCTAGTAGAGCCAGTGCCCATTTGTTTTTAGGGTTCCGTAGCCAAATGGCAAAAAACAGAACCCTTATAGATTCGTCATGTCTGTCTGTCTGTCTGTCTGTCTGTCTGTCTGTCTGTCTGTCTGTCTGTCTGTCTGTCTGTCCGTCCGTATGTCACAGCCATTTATTTCCGAAACTATAAGAACTATAATGTTGAAACTTGGTAAGTAGATGTATTCTGTGAACCGCATTAAGATTTTCACACAATAATAGAAAAAAAACAATAAATTTTGGGGGTTCCCCATACTTAGAACTGAAACTCAAAATTTTTTTTTTCATCAAACCCATAAGTGTGGGGTGTCTATGGATAGGTCTTCAAAAATGATATTGAGGTTTCTAATATCATTTTTTCCTAAACTGAATAGTTTGCGCGAGAGACACTTCCAAAGTGGTAAAATGTGTGTCCCACCCTGTAACTTCTAAAATAAGAGAATGATAAATCTATAAAAAATATATGATGTACATTACGGTGCAAACTTCCACCGAAAATTGGTTTGAACGAGATCTAGTAAGTAGTTTTTTTTAATACGTCATAAATTGAAATTAATATCGAATACTCAGGTCTATACTACCATTTACTTATATACCTACAGGTTTGTACGGAACCCTCGGTGCGCGAGTCTGACTCGCACTTGGCCGGGTTTTTTTCGATGGTGCCGCTCAGACGACAGACCGCACCGCGCCGAACTATTGAGTCAGTGAGAATAGAACCTATACAATTCTAAATCAGTAACGCACACGACGCGCAGAACGTCAACAACCCTTTGTTTTCACACAGACTTTTTGTGTGCCGCAGACTAAAGTCCGTCGTCTGCGCTGCACCTAAATCCGAGGTTCTCTATACTGGGTGTAACGGAATGTGTATTATATCCATTACAGTAATCCATTTTTTTTGTACTATCCACTTTTTTGGTACTATCCACTTTTTTGGTACTATCCACTTTTTTGGTACCATCCACTTTTTTGGTACTAGGCGCACAGATCGCGGAATAGAAAAATTTATATTAATATTAGCAAGTGATTCACAATGATACTGACCTTCATTGAGCAGTGATATGTTTATTATGATTTGAATTCAGTAAACTTGGAAGTATACATTTGGCATGAATTTTCAGGTAATTTATTTGGACCTGAAACTTTTTATAGAGATTCTGTACCTGATGTAGTCTTCACTCACCCCTTTCGGATGTATATACCCTCTTTGTTAATACCAGTATATATATCCACCTATTAATCATCATAATTTAGATATAATAATATCAATAAATAAACTAAAAATGAATCGCCAAAAAATTCAACTTTAAATGTCAAAAGTAGAAATCAAAATCAAAAAGTAATTTATTTATTCAGTTTAGGCCCTAGTACAGGCACTTATGAACGTTAAAACTCAAACGCAAACACTTGGAGTTAACACTTACCGTAAACTGGAGTAAACATCCCATGTTCATCATTGAACTCCTCGTTCACAACACCATAAACACAACCGTAAAATGCGATAATAAATTTATAATACCATCCACACACGCAAAACTGAAACCTATTAATTAAATTTTCTATACAGCACAAAACTTTTTTATTCATCAAAGTTTATGTCATAGCGTTCGTTTCTATCGCATCGTCTGTTAGAATATTAGGACGATATTCGTGTGCACTCTCCGGATGCTACGTACATACTACCAACTACATAACTACGTCAGGGGGTAATTCAACAGATCCTTATTGCGCTTGCGTGAAACGGAGTGCCTCATCTCTCTGTACAGTTAATTAATATATCAACTTTTATCGGGCCCCTGGCTTGTACAAACTGTCAACCTTAATAAAATATTTAGCTGAGTGTCTCATGCCCGATGAAACTTAGACCCGTTGAAAATGACGCCTAGTCGCTATAAAGTAATTAAAGTGTTCATAAATTAATCTCTGGGTTTATTAGGCACGTCCATCCGCTAATGATTATTTTAGCTAACTGCTTGACTAATGACTTCGTAAGTTAAATTTTCGATATAAATTACGAAACCTAAGTTTGTATCTATAATGTTCGTAGGTTCACGGTTTCCTTTTATATATACAGAATATTGTATAAGTATTTGGAAAAAAAGCTGTTTAATATGAAAAGATCTTCCAAGACAAAAAAAAAGCCTTTCTAAGTTTCTTGCGTGTTTTTCGAACCGGTGATAAATTCAACTAAATAGGGCCAGGGCCTAAACTGAATAAATGACTTTTTGATTTTTGATTTTGAAAGATATGAGGTCCTCGTATAATTGGAAATAGGACGCCGTAGTAAGATTTAATTTGTCGGGCCGTATTTTAAGTGCACATCTACCATCTGAGAACAACTTTGATCCGTGCTTATCAAGTGTAAAGCAATAATGAGTTCACAGAGGGAAATACGACTAAAGCTCAAGAGGAGAACGTTTTGTAATAATGAGAAATGCCATTTAATAAAATAGGAACATTTCCTTGGAAAGCCATTTTTTTTAAACTGAATTTGCAGGGAAGTTACCATGACCCCAAAGATCACGACGAGAGAAAGTAAGTAACTTTTTATTATATTAACGCCAGAGAAACCGCAAAAATGCATTCAAAAATTATTAATGTTTTTATGTAGCCTATTTACGAGAATAAATAAAAAAAAAAAAAAACTTATTTGGCTCGTTGGCCAAAAGCGGAACAAATGACGTAATTTTTAAATGTCAATTGCCATTGGTCAAAGAGAATATAAACACTACGTTCCTTGGTTGTTTTCTCCCCGAGTTCCACGACTAGCGTCTAGCTATAATATACACGATAGCGACTCTTTCACCGGGCCAGATAGGTTTGTGGGACTATAGAATAAACTCAATAATATTGCAATGACGACTGTTAATCATTAAAATCCATTTAGTATTTTATGTTCGTTTTTATTTTACTGGCTTGCCAGTCGTCAATTCAATGGAAATGGCTATTTTCCGAGTAATGAGTCATTCTACTCAATGTATTAATGGTCGCTTTTGTTAAAAGTTAGCTTTGTTTTATGTTTTTCCGGCGAGGCGCGTGGATTGATCAATTAGTGATGTGGAACATTCAACATTTGGTGTTGAATAAAATATAAGACTATTATCAATCGTTTTTATGATGGTATAGTCATAATATCTAAATAGTCATAATTTTAAGAGAGGCGGAGCGTAGCGTTTATTCGCTCAAAGAGCAGCTCTACTGGGGAAGTACCTCCACCTTACAGAATACCGCAGCCAAATAACTTTATATTGTGTAAAGTTGTGTTCCTGCGCGTGAGTAAAGTCGCCAGAGCTCATTGGGGAGCGGGGAAAGGTTGGTAACGCATGAGCGATGCTTCGTGTGTTGCAAGCATCCATATGGCTACGGTAACCGCTTACCATCAGGTGGGCCGTATGCTTGTTTGCCGACTTAGTCGTAAAAAAAAAAGTTTTTTTTAAATTTTGATAATCTTAAGTTTATATATGATTCGGCCATATAATGAGAAGAGGGGATGACAGCCTTGAAAAGCTGGTCATTGTTGGCAATACCGAAGGCAAGAGAACACGAGGCCGCTCGCCAACACGATGGTCGGACCAAGTGAAAGAAGCCACCTCCTCTTCTAAATTCTACCAAGTGGTGAGGGCTACTTCGGACCGGAATCGATGGAGGCAGATTGTTCTTTTAAGGGATTCCAGTGACCACGATCCTCAGAAATGAGGGACCGACTGAAGAAGAAGAGAAGAAGTTTATATGGACAATATGGACATGAAATTTATTCTCCGCTCAAGCGGCTGCAGCTTTATAAAGCGCAAGTTATGCCGCATACTGTGTATTAGACCTCTGGGCAACTTGATCTACTTGCATCGGTCTAAAGGCGGGCCATTCTTATCGGTGATAATCCGTAAGTTAATGGTAGTTAAGAACCTCTAGACAGACAGAATAAAAAAAAAACTTTTCACATTAATTTTCCGAACAAAATGTATGGGTTTCACCTTTGTGCCATCGTATTGCTGGCAAGCGATATGGAGTTCATCCTCACGTCAGACTCAAGTCTATATAACGATTCAGTCAGTTTCTATTTCGGACCATTGGGACGTACCATTCCACATCCCAAAATTCCAATGATCTGCTGGAGGAGCCCATATCGTAACGCTGAGGGAAATCTTTATTTCCCTCAGCGTTACGATATGGGGTTTTCCAAACGATGCACAAAAGAGTTCATCAAGGTAAAACTTAGATAGTAAGTAATAAGTCATAATTCTATTAAAAGATTTATAATCATAAATATGCCAGACTGAAAACATGTGGGTTTAATGCCCTTATGCATCAAACGGGTGAAGTCGACTCATTAGCTCTAAGGGAATAAAGTTACGCTAATGTTAAAACATTACCTTTTCTGCTGAAAGATAGGACTTAGGGTTTATTCCACTTGGTACATTCACATTGGATTAAATACCATTTAATTTTACATAAGCAGTAATTTTATATATTGTGGTAGAACTCCCACTCTGCACCCAGAATTATTTTTTTTGGCTAGTGGAAAAGATATCAGGTTTATTTCAGAACAGACGAATATTATAAGCCAAAAAGGAATAAACTAAATAAACAGGGTACAAACTCGACAGAAATAAATTCTGAGAAGTTCCCCATGCTCTCACTCTGTAGTGATAACACGGTTTTAACTTTAAGATAACCGTTTTGTCTGTAAAATATTCACTCTTGTGAAAGTAACGTAGATCTTGCTAACAAAGTTTCAACGGATGATGATAAAATTTAACTAATAATTTATATTTTAATTTAATTTTCGGTTTTTATTTCTATTTTTAATGCACCGCCCGTGCATGTGATTCACGCGTGGCTCCAACCGAAAATCAGCGCTGTAGTAATCTGCAGTACATGCTGAGCTGGGGCCATTTGGACCCACGATATCACTCACAAATTTATTGCATTGCTATTTCGTCTTTTAGTTTGTATATGTTGTATGTTGTTATGCTGTTTCTTTTTTTATTCTTATTGTGTTGTGTGTGTATCTGTGTCTAATAAATACCATATTGTCTTTTTTTTATCTTTATCACAAATTTTGGCTGAACCCTTTTTTGCTGAATACTAGACATGCATTTTTACCTGGTTGCAATTTAATTGACATTTCGGAATTTTAAACAAACCTATTGTACATATAAGAAAGCAATAAATAAATACATTTAAAATACGTAAATGGTAATCTCAAATTAATTGTAAAGTTCAGGCAAGGCACGAAAGCAGAACTTTTAATGGAATTAATTTTTGCAATTACTTACATATTGATGTGACGGTACTTTGCAATCCCTTTGTTATAATATTCTTTGCTTTTGTACGGGAAATTCAGAGAAATTTTGTGAAATTTAATTTAAGAATCCTCTTATTCCTAATTTTGTAAGGGTATTTGAGTATTTTTGCTTTAGCTCGCATAATAATAATTTCATAAAATGGGATGTTCTACCTACGGAATTGTACCTGCGATTCGCTTTATTACGTTTTTGGGGACGAATATCTTGAGCTATTTAGTATATTACCATAACGTTCTTATGTAATGAAGATCCTCTTTGGAAATAACGTTGTCGTTATTAGATTTATATTTCAGTCTGTGAAGCACAAATAACAAAAAAATAGTATAATTTTAACACATCTCCATTTTGAAAAGAAAAATAGGATAAATAAAATGAATAAAAAATAAATGAATCCATGCAAAAATTTATAGTGAACTAGTTGCGCCCCGTGGTTTCACCCACGTACCCGAGGGATATATTGCTGTCCCGGGAGAAAAATTACCCTGTGTTAATCCAGAACATATTCGATCAACATGCCAAATTTCATCCAAATCCGTTAAGTGGTTGAAGGGTGATTGAGGAACAAACATCGATCCAAACTTTCGCATCAGTAACACTACATATTATAAAATTAAGTCGCTTTCCGCGTCTGTCTGTCTGTCTGTTTATCCGCTAACTCCTTCAATACCACGCAACGGATTTTGATGCGGTTTTCACTATCAGTTAGATAATTTTTCAAGGAAGGTTTATATACTGGGTGAATATTTTTTTCTAGCCAGTATGGGCAACTTCCATCCAGGCAACTTCTGAACTACAGGTCTTAGAGAAAAACACAGAAAGGAACCCCGCGCTGAATTTTAAATGTGAGCCAAGTTCTAGTTAATCTATGCTATGCACACTAAATTGAAAGTTTTTCGTCAAGAACTTACTGATGTATTCCACCAGCTGCATTTGAGAGCACTCATCGTAGTGAGAGAATGGTGAAATACACGCCTGCCTATTCATAGTAAGTATTCCATTTAACTATAACACACATAACATACTCCTACTTCACTCCTACATACACTACATACACACCTACTATATCCATCTTCTCCAGTAATAATCAAAATATCAGTTGTATGACGGCTAATTGATCTGCTAACACTACACTGCACTTTACCACTAACAAAATATTGATGGTTTCTCTACTTTATTTATTCTGTAGCCAACCGGTAGTCGGTTAATAATAACAGCAGCCATGGAGCAAGCATAACATCCACTTCACAAGGTTTGCTTAGCAAACGTAGGTGTGCTTTGTATATACGCATTAATACTGAATATTATTCGCCATTATTAAATTACTGAATGTAGTGACGTGAGGTATTTCTTGCCACAAATAAATTCATTTTCATTTCATTTCATTTCAGATTCTTTTTAGTTTGAAGTGTGTTTCCAAAAATTGTCGTGTGTCTTTTGTTATGTGCTTTTTTTGTATTTTACACTTTTATACACTTCTCAGAGTATATAAATACTACGATTATATTATATATTTGATACACTCGCGCCATCTCACTTAACGGCGACTTGTAAAGTTGCAGGAGCAGATGCGGCCAGTGCGGAAAAATCAAAATTCATAAAATACGCATTTATTGGACAAAAATATATTTTCATGCCTTTTGCGGTCGAGACCATGGGACTGTAGGGGTCCGAAGCTCGCCGTTTTGCTTGCACTTTTTCATCAAAATTGATCTAGGCCTCCGGAGAACAGCGGGCGATGAGTTTTTTCTGCCAACGCATTAGCTTGGCTATTCAATGAGGAAACGCTGCCAGCCTTCTTGCCTTGCCGTTAATCGGAAGCAGCGGCAGACTTGAGGAAATTTTCTATATAAAGATTGTAATTTGTACATATTTGTTGTTAATTTTAGATCATATAGAATCTCACATACTGCAGTTTGCTAGTCTACAAGCTTATACAAACAACACTGTCTATCAGCACTGCTTAATTCCAAAGCCATCCAATATTATTCCCAGATATGAATCAAAACGAAGTCCAGTCTGTACCATAAACGAAAACAAACGTTATCATGACAATCTTCCCGATTCATTACACGCATAATGTAAATTTGTCGGGATTTACCTTTACAGTTGACCGCGTATAGACCACTACCTAATCTAATCTTGTCAAGGGATTATCAACCCTATTACAATTAAACACTACATATATTTCTGTACAACAGTTACCGTAGATTTTGTAACTTGATCTGTTGGATGTACTAAGCTAAATCCACAATGAAATAGAGCACAGTGTGGGTACGTGTAACGGAAATTGAATTTATTAAAGCAAAGTGCCGTATCTAGAAGCTGTGAGATTGCCTTCCTGTACTAATAAGCTTAGAATGCTGTTGATTTAGGTTCTAAAGTTCTATGAATTCATTTGTAGTCGCGCCGTTTACGCAAGTTCTCAATAGCGATGGCTGTATCATTTTTAGGGTTCCGTAGCCAAATGGGAACGGAACCCATTTTTCGTAAGGTAAGGATTCGTAATGTCTGTTTGTCTGTCCGTATGTCACAGCCACTTTTTTCCGAAGCTATAAGTATATATTGTTGAAACTTAGAGAAACGTAGATGTATTCTGTGAACCGCATTAAGATATTCACACAAAAATAGAAAAAAAAAACAATATTTTTTTTTGTTTTCTCATACTTAGAACTGAAACTCAACATTTTTCTTTCTTCGAACCTATACGTGTATCTATGGATAGGTCTTAAAAAATGACATTGAGGTTGCTAATATCATTTTTTTCTAAACTGAATAGTTTGCGCGAGAGACACTTCCAAAGTGGTAAAATGTGTGTCCCCCGCCTGTAACTTCTAAAATAAGAGAATGATAAAACTAAAAAAAATATATGATGTACATTACCATGCAAACTTCCACCGAAAATTGGTCACGTCGGGGTCACCACTATGGAGGTGCAAGGTGGATGACACCTCCATTTAAAAGGGAAGATCTTCCGCCAGGCTGGGACATCGTGCCTGGGGACCGCGGTCCAACTGTACATGTCGGACAGTTGTATATATGCAGATTCTCGAGAAAACTTCGCCAGCGCGATGCAGGATTTAGGCGCGATGCAGGATAATGTGGCGCCACGCCATCTATCTTTCCGTGTGTGAACTACCTCGGTGTTACTGATAGATGGCTGATAGATGTCGCTACATCACTCCCTTCCTAGACCGGAGGTCGATCTGTTGTTGCGTCGTTGCGTTAAGCTTGCAAGTGCCAGTGCTGTTCGAAGTCTACGGTGAGTCGAGACGGAGCGCAGATGCTGCGACAGGTTGAGCCGGCTGGTCCACGTAATGCAGAAACCGCCACGCCGGAGAGATGATCCGGGCGTGTGCTGCGGTGGACTGTGCGGGCGAGGAGCTTAGTCGCAGTGTTGCCTTGCAGGACCAGGAAGCACGGTGAGTCGGCTGCGATGGACCTGATTAAGGCCAAGTTGGCTTGCTGTGTGACTGCTTGCCGGTGGGGAGTGATGAGCTTGGAGAATCTGCTCAGAAGTGCTACTGCATGTTCCGTGATTTTAGAGGGTTGGAAATAATCCCATCCATCACGTCGGGGTCACCACTATGGAGGTGCAAGGTGGATGACACCTCCATTTAAAAGGGAAGATCTTCCGCCAGGCTGGGTCATCGTGCCTGGGGACCGCGGTCCTACTGTACATGTCGGACAGTTGTATATATGCAGATTCTCGAGAAAACTTCGCCAGCGCGATGCAGGATTTAGGCGCGATGCAGGATAATGTGGCGCCACGCCATCTATCTTTCCGTGTGTGAACTACCTCGGTGTTACTGATAGATGGCTGATAGATGTCGCTACACTTTCACTTCGTTCTTGAGCCTGAACCGCTACAAAGTTATCCCGCGCCTTTTAATATAATTTTATTTAAATTAATGACAAATATATCGTCAAACACCACCTACACACAGATAATCATACAGTAACACAATTTCACGACATTAAATGACATTTTAACAACGGTGTAAGTGCAGTGCAAACGTTTCCGCTTCGTGGGTAAATGGTAGACCTATAAGTCCTAAATTTTTCCATCGATTTCCGGCCAAATCAACGGCCACAGGGCCTAATTTGAAAGGCCCTTTTACAAATAACAAATATGCCCATATTTGCTACCTTAGCAGACCATCGACAGGCCAGCTGGCGCAGTGACAGGCCAGTTGGCGCAGTTGGTTAAGACTCTGGTAAAGATTCCTCCTATTGCGCCGCAGGTCGTGGGTTCGATTCCCGCACAGGACTTGCATTTGTGTGCATAAACATGTCTGTATGACCTGAGTCTGGGTGTAATTTTGTATATTAAGTATGTATTTACAAACAAAAAGTAGTATATGTATTATATCAATTACCTGGTTTCCATAGTACAAGCTCTGCTTAGTTTGGGATCAGATGACCGTGTGTGAGGAATGTCCCAGGATTTTTTTTTATTTATTATGTCTGAAACTGATGTCTGATGGTTTTAAATTTTGTAACCGACTTTATTGCAATGCTCTGAGCATAATCCGGGAAAATTAAATATATTTTATGGGTTTAAAACACCTTCGAATGACAAAGATTAATGAGAACGGTACATTAAGTTAAACAATTCCAATTCATGCGGATTCCTGTCATGTTACCGAAGGTGGAGCAAAATAGCTAGTTGCTTAACTTTTCCAATTAAAATACACTCAATGTGAAAATATATTTACGATAATATTAAATTTTGATAATTTTTCACGCATGAGTTCATTTTCATGATTCTAGTTATAGTGATTATTGGTAGGCGCTTCTTTTTTGGTTTTAAATGTCAACAACGTATGTAGATTTATCTATCGAGCGCACTGTTGAGTTGTCCTGCGTAGAGCTTGAGCGCTATATTATAATTTGTGTGTACCGTCCCCCTTTAGGTGACTATAATTTGTTTGAATTATTAGTTTTAGAAGATGCTCTTAAGAAAGCTCAAACATGTAATAAAAGTATAATAGTATGTGGCGACTTTAATGTTAATTTGTTAGTAGATTCACCTACAACACTTAGATTTATTAATTTATTCAAATCATTTAATCTTAATAATTTATTCTATGAACCAACTAGAGTGACAGAAACTTCTGCAACGTGCCTGGACAATGTATTCTGCTGCTGTGATGTACTCGAAAAATCTATTGTCACTGAGTTGACTTCGGATCATTGTGGTCAGAAAGTAGTACTTTTTAATGAAACTAATGTTAAACCGCATAAGATAACTTGTAGGCCCATAACATTAAATCGTATGGTCCGTTTTAAAGATAGGGTTAGTAACAATATTGCCTCTGTTGACATGGCACAGGACGAACCAGATAGTCTTTACAGTAATCTCTTTAAATTTATAAAAACAGAATTTGATAAGGCTTTTAAACCCAGAACCTTTAGTGAAAATTATAAAATTAAGTTTAACGACTGGGCAACATCGGGTATTTATATAAGTAGAGCTAAGTTGTATGAGCTGTATGGCATGAAAAAATTCAATCAAAATATCGATTTTCTTGAGTATGTCAAAAATTATTCCAAATTTTTTAAGAAAGCCTGTACTTCTGCTAAGTCCATATATTTAAAAAATAAAATTAGTCAATCAAACAATAAAGTCAAAACTACTTGGAACATTATCAACTCTGAAAGGGGAAAATACCAGAACAGTAATAAGCGTATTGAGTTAAATATTGATAATAACATTATTTCTGACGATAGTCAAATTGCACATGCTTTTAATTTATTTTTTACTAATATACCGGTAGACACAACTTGCTCCTTGAATTCGTCACCGATAGATGCTGAATTGTTATTAAAATCCAATGTGCCTGAGTGCTGTGAATTATTTAAGTTTAGGCACGTTACACCTTACGACATAGTCAAAACATTTAAAACCTTGAAAGTTAAACGCACTGGGGACTTATGGGATGTATCCGTAACTGTTTTGCAGGGTATCATTGATGACATTGCTCCGCATTTAGCTTTAGTATTTAATAAATGCGTTGATTTCGGCCAATTTCCAGATTTAATGAAATATAGCAAAGTTATACCTTTGTTCAAGGCGGGAGATCCCAGTGATCCTTCCAATTATAGACCAGTTTCCATTTTGCCAGCCTTGAGCAAAGTATTTGAAAAGATTATTTTAACGCAATTGCTCGCTCACTTTAATTTGAATAAACTATTACATAGTGAGCAGTATGGGTTTACAAAGGGTCGTTCAACTATTGATGCCGGGGTAGCACTTTTAAGAAATATTTTTAACGCTTGGGAGAAATCACAGAATGTTATTGGAGTATTCTGTGATCTATCTAAAGCCTTTGATTGTGTTGATCACCGGACACTCATACGTAAACTAAATTATTATGGGGTTAGGGGCGCAGCACTTGATCTGATGAAGTCGTATCTCGGGGATAGAATTCAAAGTGTTGATGTCAATCGTATTAAATCATCTGGTTCTCCTGTGCTTATGGGGGTGCCGCAGGGCTCTATTTTAGGTCCTTTTCTATTTTTAATTTATATTAATGATCTTCCTTTTTATGTCAAAAATACCTGTGGAATTGTACTGTTTGCTGACGATACCTCACTGATTTTTAGTGTTGATAGACTGAAATCTAATTTTGACGATGTAAACGGTGCATTATCTCGGGTATTAAACTGGTTTACTGTAAATAATCTAGTTTTAAATGCAAAGAAAACTAAATGTATTAAATTTGCACTACCTAATGTTAAAAAAGTAACCTTTAGGTCTTGTTGAATCATCAGTATTCTTAGGGATTACTTTAGACTCGAAACTTCAATGGGGCAACCAAATATCATGTCTTTCGGGAAAGCTCAGTTCAGCTGCTTATGCAGTTCGAAAAATTAGACAGCTAACAGACGTAGACACAGCTCGATTAGTTTATTTTAGTTATTTCCATAGTGTTATGTCTTATGGCATTTTACTTTGGGGTAAAGCTGCTGATATAGAAACCATTTTTATTTTGCAAAAAAAAGCAGTGCGAGCTATTTATAATATGAGTTCTCGAGCTTCCCTCAGAGATAAGTTTAAACATATAGGTATCCTCACAGTAGCATCGCAGTATATTTATGCAAATATATTATTTGTACATCAGAATATTAATATTTTTGTAAAAAAAAGTGACGTGCACTCTTTTAATACTAGAAATAAGCATAAACTTGTGACCTCTGCTTATAGACTCCAAAAAGTGCAAGGTTCATTTTTAGGACTGAGTATACAATTTTATAATAAAATCCCTAATAAAATTTTGAATTTACCGTCACATAAGTTTAAGGAATGTATTAAGGCCGCTTTAGTACAGAAGGCTTACTACAATATTACCGAATATTTAAATGATAAAAATGCTTGGGTGTAGCGCTCGCTCTACAGGAAACATCTGATGTAATAAATTTAAGTTTGATTTTGAAAAGAGTAATTGCTGAGTTTATTGCCGGCTCTTCTTAGCAAAAGCAACCTTCCGAACCGTGCATTAGAGTATTAGAGTTTGACTATTCATAAGTGCCTGTGAAGGCCTATTTGAATGAATAAATTATTTCATTTCATTTAAATTATTTCATTTCATTTCATTTCAACTTGACTGATTACAACATTTTGCGCACACTATTCCTATATAATACTACTAGCTTCCCCCCGCGGTTTTACGCGCGTTCCCGGGATATAAAGTAGCCTATGTTCTTCTCCATACCACAGGCTATCTGCGTGCCAAACATGATGATCCGTTGAGTACTTGAGGCGTGAAGGCGTAACAAACAAACTCACTGTCGCATTTATAATATTAGTGAGGATAAGTTAGGAAGCGCTCGTGGTGTAGCATGATTAGCCGTTCTTAATCGATCGGCAAAGTTAAGCTACGTCTGTCGTGGTCGGTACCTGGATGGGTGACCGCCTAGTGGTATTTCATATCGAGCGTTTCCGTGCTTCGGAAGGCACGTAAAGCCGTTGGTCCCGGTTATCACTTAATTGTGATAGTCGTTAAGCTAGTTGGATGCCTCCTAGGCAGCTTGAAAAAAATTCCAACAGTAGGTTGACCACTAGCCTACCTCCACCGATCCGCAGTGGGCACGCGTGGTGGAGTATCTGCCCATTCCCTTTCACCCTGATTTGTGAAAGGAGGCCTGTGCTCATCAGTGGGACATTATAGGCTGTTGATGAAGTTAGGAAGATAGGATATCTTCCAAAGTGTATTGTCAATGACTCATATTCCTGTCCTAAACTTCTCGCATTATAATGCCATAAATTCTTGGAATATTCCCGAGAATACATATATTCATTTTAAGGTGGGCGGACTTCTTACAGTGTAGGTGGTCCGCCTAACTCTGTAGGCGCACTGTAGCGAAATAAATGATGTATTGTGAAACACAATGTTACTTCGCGATATGGTCTTGTGCACACGAAGTGGTGTACACTATGAGAATAAACGATATGTTCGTATAATGTTAAGGATGATTTTATATAGAGCGTATCACGGATGTGCCACACAGAGGGAAAGTGCCTACTTTAAGTTTTCATTTCATTTTCAAATCTTTGTATATAAAATTCTACTGTACGTGTGTATGTCACTGAATTCCTCCTAAACCAGATGTACCCTTCGGGGTAAACAAGTCAGTAATCAAATGAACAGAACGTAAACGGCTGGACCGATTTGAATGCATTTTTTTGTATGCGTTTGGGTGGCGCCCTGGATGGTTTAGATGGCAGATGCCCGGCAGATGGCAGATGGTCGATAATATAACCTAGATAGCAACTGCAGCGCCATCTGCCGGATTGATTTGTGAGGGGAGGAGTTCAGTGACAAACACACGTACAGTTGAATTTTTTGTATGCGTTTTGTTGATGCCCTGGATGGTTTAGATAGGGTAGTGTAGGGTAGGTTAGCACCACGCGAACGAAGTCGCACCGAGATTTGAACGTAACGAAACGCAAAAAAAACCTGGGTTATTATGAACGCGATTGAAAAGGTATACAGAGCATCTTTAATTAAAAGAAGACCGCGAAATTCCTTACAGTATAGGCAAATAAAAAATGAAATTGTATCTACTCATTTAAAAATTTAACGTCTTCTGCTATTTAATCTATTCAAAGTACTTTCTCTCTGTGGGGGACCCGTATAGAAACTTTTATTCGGCTTTTGTACGTGCATCTTTTGTATTCATACATTGAACGCATGTCCGGTTTCTTTCATCGAAATTAAAATTTAAATCATCATAAAGCAGGGAGAAAATTGCTTGTGAATGTGAAAAGATTCTATATTATATCCGCTCTTTAGCAAGGCCTTTATGTTTATGTTCTCACATCTTCTCTCTCGTTTCTCTCTTGGCAGACGCGTACGATCCCCCGCCATCTCTTCCTGTTGGCAGATCTATCTGTCTGGTGCAGTCTAATACGCGGTTCTCACATAAGTAAATGATAAAATATACAAAAAAATAACTTTCCTCCTGAAGTAACAAAAAATATGGTCTAATTTAAAGCAATCAAGATTGGAGTAAATATCTTTCAAAGTATAAACATCAGGCTGTTATCAACTCGACACGAAATCCTAAATAGCGAACTCTTTATCTTAGTAAGACTGCGAATTATCGCCCGTTGCCGAGACAAAATTAAAGCGATGTTCAACGGACAGGCCGTTTATTGATGTTTTTTTTAAGTAGGTACCTACTTTTAGCCCATCCATGCCTTTTTTCTTATACGGGATGGATACGTCAATACGACAGAAATCACGTAAAGTACTAATGTATACGATCAACTTTTACTATGGGACAAACTTCGAAATCTCAAAAAAAATTACTGCTTTTCATACAAAAGGTACATGTCCCTCGGCAAAAAGTAAAGAACAACAAGCTTTAACAACCTTTTTTAATAAATCTGCGTAAAAGTGCCTTTTGGGTATAATACTGATTATCTTTGGGGTCATCTGAGATAAGCAAGGCGGTCCCTATTGTTTACTCGAGGTGAAGGTCAACGGTGTAATGGTTAAATGAGCCTACTTTGCGTTAAATATCACGTTATGTAAATAAGGGCTGACGTGAAATTAATACTCGACACTCGTATATCTACATCCTCAATATGTGTATTATTTTTTTATAATAAGATACCGTAATGTTTGGGGTATAAACAATAATAAATAAATAAATTTATTTTTGTCATCAAAATCGATCTAGGCCTCCGGAGACAAGCGGGGAGCTTTTTCCGCCAACGCATCAGCTTGGATATCCAAAGAGGAATCGCTGTCAGCCTTCTGGGAACCTTGCCGTAAATCGGAAGCAGCGTCAGACTTGAGGAAATATTTTATACATACGATTACCACCAAAGTTACGCAGTAGAGCCCCTGGTCAGAGTCGCTGGACACCGCTGGATGCAAGCGGCCCAGAACCGTTCGAAGTGGAAATCAATTGGGGAGGCCTATGGTGAGCAGTGGACATCCATGGGCTGATATGATGACGATGATATTTAATTTAAAAATATTTATCCTCATACAGAATGCAGTAGCGTAAACTTCACTATGATTAAACGAGAGAAAATGCATAGTATTTCCTCAAGACTACAAATAGTCCGAACACATTCCAGTACAATATTACAAAACCAGCCAAGTGCGAGTCGTACTCGCACACGGAGGGTTCCGTACAATATTAAATAACACAACTTTGCTATGAAAAAAAAAACGCGAGAAGACGTATCTTGTATGGGCACCCCCATATATTTTTTATTTTATTTAGTTTTTATTATTTTTGTTATAGCGGCAAGAGAAATACATATTCTCTGAAAATTTCAGCTGTCTGCCTATTACCGTTCATGAGATACAGCCCAATGAAAGACGGACGGACAGACGTACAGTTGAATCTTAGTAATAGCACAGTCTATAAAATCATACAGTCGTCCGACGCCTTTCATCTCGTGGAAAATGACGACAAAGTCTAGACAGTATCGCGACGGCCATATCAAGTATTCCGTGTCCTGACTGTGGTAATAGGGTCCCGTTTGGCACCCTTCATGTACAGAACCCTAAAAACTGTTCAGAAATTGCTACCGGGACATGAAATTATTTAATTCTGTTCATATTACCGTCAGTTCTGGAGAACACGCTGCATGCATCCATGCCGTTGCATACAAAATGAGCTCTTGTTGCCAGCGCGCCAGCTATTTGAAGCTATTTGTGCTGGAGTTTTATTAGTTTCCGTCTTTATTAGCATCGGATTGTATTCAATGAATGTTGGTAGTTTGAAATTCTATCAATTGGATACGTACAGTCGAGGACATAAATATGTATACACTTATTGAAATTCAAAAGCGATTTTCTCGCATGTTTAACATTTAAGTGTTAAACTATTACATCAATCATAATAGTATATGTTAGAAGATTCTGCCTTTATAATATCTCATAATTTCAATCAGTAGTTTAAGAGGAAACCGTTGTTGAATTTTACTAATTGTATACATATTTATGTCCTCGACTGTACTTCTCTTTTTGATATTTTCTGAAATACGATTAACTTTTCAAATTATACAGATAACCTATAAGTACACTTATACTTATATTTTGAGAGAGGTAGAGCATAGCCTTTATACGGTGAAAGTGCAGCTCGACTGGGGAAGTACCTCCACATTACATAAATCCGCAGCCAAATAACAAATAATTTTGTTGTGTTCCTGCGCGTGAGTAATGTCGCCAGAGCTCATTGGGGAGGGGAAAGGGTCGGTAACGCGTGAGTGATACCTCGTGTGTCGCAAGCGTTAATATGGCTACTTTAACCGCTTACTATCAGGCGGGCCGTATGCTTGTTTACCGACTTTGAGGTATAAAAAAAGAATTTTGAAAATCCGTCAACACGACGACGGAGTTATGCCCGAACATACATAAAAAAAAAAAAAAAAAAAAAAAAAAAAATATGAACATCCGAATTGAGAACCTCCTCCTTTTTTGAAGTCGGTTAAAAAACAAAACTAAAACTGTTAAGAAATTTGATCTGTTCAAATCATTTGGTTAAACCTATAAAAACGATAAGCATCCTAGTGATGCATCTGGCTGGCTACCACACTAAAGTTGAAAATCTGTCGCCAAGCACCTATTGGTGTGTTCCGACAGCTGCACTTGAAAGCTAGTTCTTTCTAGGCTATGTGTGCTTACCACCTTCGGCCACATCATCACTTACCACGAGATTGTGGTCAAACACAGGCCTTGCGAAAAAAAATATGTTTTATTTATAGTGTTATTACCATTATGCACTTGAGTAAAATATTACTCCCATACAGCATTTATAATAATGGTGCGTCCATGCTTGGCGAACCGAGCACGAGCCGAGCCACGAACGAGCTTTCTGCGAGCACGATTCGCGTAGCGTGGACGGGCTTGCGAGCCTCGAACGAGCATTCGTAGCGTGCTCGACTGCGCTCCGCCCGATTGTCAGTTTTTTCACGAACACAGGGATTCGCATCGCGCTCGTTGTAGGCTCGTTAAGTACGTCCACGCTTGAAATCGCGAGCAACGAACGAATCCTGTTCGTTCGAGGCTCGGCTCGTGCTCGCTTCGCGTAGCATGGACGCACCATTAAAGTTGAGAATGTTATTTTTTAAATCTTAATTCCAACCGGTTATCTCAAGTTGAAAGCAATTTTATGGTTCTCTCCCATACTTTATTATATTAATCCACTGTATTTCTCACGTCTATGCAGACGTTTTATTGTACTTTTCCTAAAAGCGCTTTAAAGCACTTCAGGCTATGTAATTGAATTTTATCTTTACATGAATCAAATTCAATTTGACGTGGGGCTTCAAAATGCTTTTTCAACTTCTTTCTCCCCAAGATTTACTGAATATGCGCTGAATAATTTCCATAAGTAGTAACTATAGGTAGATTAACTCAGCATTTATGTTTTTTTGTTATTTTATGTTTGGACCAAATTGTACGTAATTAAATTGAGTCATACACTTGGTTAGAATCTAGTAGGTAATTAACTGATAGACCTAAAAAGCTTAACCACCGTTATTTAACTGCCAGATTAGCCCGTTTAAACAAACAAAAAAACTAGTAACTATTAGTTTCAAATAATAGCATAATATTTTTTATACCATTTTGATTTAATTTACTTAAGAAACCCTCCACACTTGATCAGTTTTCTACTAGGTTTAAAAATATTTAAAAACACCGAGTTATATGAATAACCTCGTAGCAAATGCTATCACATTTGTTCCGAAAGATATATGCTCGAACGAACAAAGGGGGAAATGTTGGGGAATATTAATTTAAGGCCATACATCAAGACAATATGTTAAAGCTTAAATGGTAATATTCAGCACTGTAAGTAGTGTTTTGTGTGATTTATTCATTTCAACTAGGTACACACGGCAACATATCAAGCTATACGTTTCTAGTATAAGCTGACCTCCCATTGAACGGAAATCCTATACATTGCGAGATCAGCTTATAATGGAAATGTATAGCTTGATATGTAGCCGTGTGTACATGACTCTTAAGGATATGACAATGTGGTCAAGAAATGGCTGGACCTAGTAAATTAAGAGATATTTAAAGGGCTGCATCCCCAAAGGGTGCCAACGGGACCCTATTACTAACCGTTATCCGTCCGTCCGTTCGTCAGTCTGTCTGTCAGTGGGCTGTATGTCATAAACCGTAATAGGTAGAAAATTGAAATTTTCACAGAATCTGTATTTCTCTTGCCACTATAACAACAAATAATAAAAATTTAATAAAATTAAACATTAAAGGTGCCCCATACAAGACACGTCTTTACGGAACCATTCGTATGTGAGTCCATCTCGCCCTTGGCCGGTTTTATTTTGTAACTTGTGCAATACTATATAGCTTTTACTTTACCTATAAAATCATCTGTCTCACTAATAAAGAATTAAGTGATCTCTACATTTTTATTTACAACAAATATGTACAAAATACAATCTATATTTACAAAATATAATCTATATATAGAAAATTTCCTCAAGCCTGCCGCTGCTTCCGATTAACGGCAAGGTTCCCAGAAGGCTGGCAGCGTTTCCTCTTTGGATAGCCAAGCTGACGCGTTGGCGGAAAAAGCTCCCCGCCCGCTGGTCTCCGGAGGTCTCGATCAATTTTGAAGACAAGGCGCGAGCAAAACGGCGAGCTTCTGACCCCCATGGTCCCAAGGTCTCGACCGCAAAAGGCATAAAAATATAATTGGGTCCAATCGATGCATATTTTTTGAATTTTTAATTTTCCGCACTGGCCGCCGCTGCCCCTGCAGCTTTACAAGTCGCCGGTAAGTGAGATGGCGCGAGTGTATCGACACATGTGGCATCCCACACCAGCGACTTGCCGACACTCCAAGGGATCAAAGACATACCATCCGGTCTCTTGCCATCGCCCCGCGCAATACCGACTGGTTCCAGTACGGAAGGCACGTTAGCGACAACAAATGACTTAAGTTGACATTTTAATGACCAGGCAATAAACTCGTTTCTTAATTTACATTCTATCAGTCTAATTATTTATAGAAATACAATATTGCTCATTAATATTATTTAAACATTGTTAAAATTTATAAAATTTGCGTCAATTTATTGAAATTGAATTTAATAAAGCATTTTTTCTGGATGAACCATTTATTAAAAAACTATAGAAAGAAAAAAAAACTAACAAAATTGTATATACGCAAATACACAAAATACGCGTGGATAAGATTAGCCTGTATTTGCTGTCACGCAATCAGTTAAGACTACAATAAACAAAAAAAAATAGCAAAAAATAAAATGTCGCTAAAACATAAATATTTAAGGAGTTTTCATTATATAACTGTTAAAACACAAAGACAATTTCACTTTATTTTCCGGAGAGTTTACACAAAGAACCCTAGAGAGTTAATGGTCCTCTACAATCCATTATCATAAATTGGAATTTATTGAGTCCCCAATGACGGCCATCTGAAGTACATACCTGTGTTACGTTAAGTATAACTGTTGGGCCACTGAAATTATATTTGAACAGAGAATATTAACTACTTGAATGCCTAATATACATGGAAAATAATAACTTATTATTTTATTAGTATATACTGGGTGGAGATTTCCAGATGGCATATTTTCGAAACCTATGTTGGGTTAGTTATGCTGAACAACTTTTACTACGGGAAGAACACTGAATTCTCAAAAAAAAATGTTTTACTCTTCATACATTATAATTGAGCAAGGTTTTTTTGCTGTGGAGTTCGTGTTAAAAAATAAATTTGAGATTTCACTATTGGTCCCATAGTAAGGGTTGTTCAGCATGACTAAACCAACATAGGTTTCGAAAATATGCCATCTCGAAATTTCCACCTGTTATATGATGAAACCTTATTTTCTTTTCATGCTTTTGTCCCGAAACTATATTGAAGACCTTTTAAATCCATCTTATGTGACTGAAGTTTCATGAAAAAATATTATTTCTTTGCTTCATCAGAGATCTTGTGAAATGTTTCACATCAAATTTTCCTTCCTCCGCTTCCAAGAAATAGGTCAGAAGAATAACTTTCCATATGGTATCCGACTGTTATTATCTGCTTCGATGGAATTGCACGGTCCAGTTTCAACGCTCCCTTTATCGATATGGAATTCGAATACGGATAAATTCTCATCTTTTAAATAAATGGTTCGCTTTACTTTCTGTTCTTTATTTAAAAAGCATGTTAACCTTTCAGACGTAACAATAAATGCAAAAACCGGACAAAAAAAACATCTTTTATTTGAATATGGAATTGCGTTACCGATAACGTGTACGATAGGGTGCCATGGTCAATACGGTGAACCACACAGTCGCCTGTGCACTCTACGTGACTACTCTCCCGGGGGAGTTACAGCTATAAATCATTTTGACACTTTACAGACCGGTAACATGTGAACTTATAAAAACAAATCTGAAAATTACGATGTCAGTATTTTTTACTTTATAATCTAGATTCATCAATTTAAAAAAAACAGTAGATTATATGTAATATTATTTACTACATATTTTGAATTTTAATCAGATAAATTAACTTTTTAAAGTGCCAATACTCGAAAACACAAAACCTTTACAAAGATACATTGTACAATCAGACGCGATTACTTTATAAAATCATCAGCATTTAGAATAATAAAAACCAAATTTTTAAGGAAAGTTTAAAAGTGTTATTATGTAAACGCCTGATTCCTAAATAATCAACGCTATAAATTCATATTTTCTTTTAAAAGATAAAGAATCTGTTGGTGAAGTTTAAAAATAAGACCTTTGAAATTGTTTCTTGTCCGCCTCTACGATAAAGCGAAGCAAATGGATTTTCTTTAGTCCTATCTGAGGAGAAAATTTAACGGGTTGAAACATAAACAGAGATTTTAAATCTTTTAGCACTAATATAAAAATAATGTATAGACTACTTACATTTTTTACAAGCTTTTTTTTAATTATCGACGAACTTAAATCATTAGGCCCTAGAACCAGAATCCTTGTCAAGACGAATCAAACGAGCCCAAACTCGATGGGGTTGCGTCGTTTCATTACAGTTTACCTTTGGCCACCGGTTCCAGCATCAGATCAGTTTCATATCATAATAATCACACACAGACCGGATCAGGTGAAACTAAATAAAATAGCTAGTATTGAGCGTAGGTGTGACGCAGTGAAAGATAATCATGTCTAACTAAACGTTTTCATAGTAGGTACTGTAGGTACTATTATTTGTTGTAAAGTATTTTTTATGTATTTTAACATAATAATTAACAATAAAATGCTCTTCAAATAATACCTTTAATTTGCCGATAACTTGAATATTTAAACTCCCATGGACACAAAAAAAGAGTAGGGCCAAAAGCCCTCAAATTGAGACCAAATAAGTTTAATACAACACGAACAGAAAGGCAACAATAAACAACATCAAGTTGCAGCAATAAAACAATATATCTTGTGAATTCCTTGTAACATTTCAGATAGAAATTCCATTGTAACCCATCTTTTAGAAGCACTCGTGGCTGCGGCTGTCACTTGCAACTCACTTTGCATTTCCCAGCCAAAACCGCAATATGCATAGTACGAGGCTATAAAATGAGTCTGGAAGTTAGTTGTATGGTACAATTATTTATACCTACAGCGTCGTTACAAGGGGTTTCGAATCAAAACCCTTATGGTGCGTCCATGCTACGCGAATCGAGCACGAGCTGAGCCACGAATGAACCTACAACGAGCACGATGCGAAT
Organism: Achlya flavicornis; assembly: GCA_947623365.1. NCBI lineage: Eukaryota > Metazoa > Arthropoda > Insecta > Lepidoptera > Drepanidae > Achlya > Achlya flavicornis. The sequence continues at coordinate 3,071,797 of OX392473.1, read as the reverse complement.
ACCTTTGTTCGTGAAAAAACGATTGTCAGTTTTTTCGCTCGTTCGAGGCTCGCAAGCTCGTCCACGCTACGCGAATCGTGCTCGCAGTGTGGTCGTTTGTAGCTCAGCTCGTGCTCGGTTCGCCAAGCATGGACGCACCATTATGGTGACACTCGGTCTGTCATGCTATTGATTTGAAATTTGGAATAGTTGTATACATTTCTTACCCAATCTTATTGCAAATGAAAAAAATAAGTTTAGTTTCTTTGCAAACGGCTCCGGAATGGGGGACCGAAATTTCAAAGTGGGGCTACAATTTGAAATGGGGTATCATATGAGATACTAATACAGGGTTTTATTTTTTTGATATGTGATGAAACATTACAAAACAATAGTTACCCTTATCTCCGAAATTCGCAAAGCCAAAAATCTGAAGTAATTATAGTAGGTAAGGGTAGGGTAATAGCTGTCCGGTTTCTTTCTACTGTTATAGGCCCAAACCAAGAAATTATACGTCTAAGGAAGGTTGGAACCCTGGTGAATGAGTCGAGACTCTTGGCCGGTTTTCATTTATGTAATATTTTATCGATATTTTATCTTTTCCTATTGTCCCCTTTCATAGCTATTTGTATTCGAAAAACAATTTACATTTTTGGCGGTACTTAGAATCACGTTTATTTTTTGTTTTAAGATAATGAATCTATATATTTAATTTAACATAATTAGCAGAATATTCAAAACACGTTTGTTTCCACGAACAACTAAATTACTTTAATCACATTAGACGAAGACCCGATTTCAAAAAATACAAAAAATTTCTATTTTAAACTGAACATTCAATTTAAACTGAAACTGAGGAATTATAATAGTAGGTAATCAATTATGATGTACAACTTAACAATACAAAAATTACAAAAGAATTTAAAATAAATTTATAAAATTAGGCCCCTTCGGATTTGTTCCGAAGATGCTGGCAGCATTTCCTCGCTATGCTGATGCATTGTGCGAAGAAGCTGCCAGCTCTTCGGTTCCTAGAGGGGACCACTACAAAAATAAAATAAAGTACCACTATCAAATTGAGGAATTTAACTTTTATATTTGTGAGCCTCTGAGCCAATAGGTATGGCTATGAAATAGAATAACAAATGCTAATAAACCTGAACAATTGTGAATGACATACGACAGAGCAGCAAGTGTTTCTTGTCACGCGTTCACAAAACAAATTATAAATACTAAATCATACTTCTGATGGCATTTCCATACATGGAGTATCCCTGGCGTGTAGAAAATTCAGGGTACACCCGTTTCCAACTTTTCGAATGCGAATCGCTTCGGAAATGCTCACTGTGAATGTGACGTTGGCCCCCTAAAAAGGAAGCTAAGCAATATTGCTAACGGAATTCATTTTTTCGTATTTACAGCAGATCTTATGCAATTCATCAATACCGAAAAATATTGGAATTACGTAGGATCAGACGAGAATGCAAAAAAATGAATTCCGTAGCAATATTGCTTACGCTTCCTTTTTAGCCCCCCAGTGCTCCAATGACGATTAAAATCGCGCTCAGCTCATCACACATGTCCATTTCACTTAGACTTTATTTTTAAATCGCTAGCGTTTATCGTGATATTATTTAATGATCGAAATATGCGGATTTTCTGTGCCTTTCAAACTCTTTTGATGAATCGGGCATAAATAAAAAAGTGATGATTATCCAGCAAAATGATATCTTCAATACTGGCATATATCCGTGAAGACCTGTTATCTAATTCAATTCAGCTTCCTAATAACTATTCATATTTTTTAAGTTTATTATTGTACAGCTGTTGGTCTTCCTACACTAAATAAATAAATACAATCAAAGTTACCAATGATGTAGCAATGTAGCTATGATGCTTGAGGGAATATGAATAGCCAGTAGACCAAACCATATACAATAGTAGTAGTTAATCGAAGAGTACCGTGATGTGCTGTTAAATTGGTTAAAATAACTAATAACTGTTAATTTGTAAGTACTTAAGTATACGGCTTTTCATGATATAAAACTATGTTTAGGATTTTTCTACAAGTTTGAGCAGATTAAAAAATTAACCGTAGTTAACAGTCACATAATAAAAAAGCATTTATTTATTTTGTTTAACTAATCTATCTATATATATAAAAATCAATGCCACTTTTCGTTGTAATTTTATAACTCAAGAACGGGCTCCAATCCAAACCAAATGTTTAGGCTTTTTTTGGACTATTTAGTAGATGGTTTATGTGAAGTTTGCACAAAATCGGTCGAGCGGTTCTTCATTTATCACACTTTTATTATTTCACTTTATACGTAGCGAAGCACGTACCGGGCCGCTAGTAATGTATGCAATTTTGCAAATTTAAAAGTGTTCATCATTATTTATGTACATATCCGTTTCCCTTCGTGACGATATGACACGAGGATGTCTTAATAATTTACAAAATATAGTTCACCCATTCACCCTTATAAATGAAGGGTAGGAATGTCACGGGAAAAACTGTGGATCTCTGCCACCATCATTTCAAGTTCTCATATTCGCCGTCTACACATGTTTGTGTAATTAAAGAATGAGTAATTTACCACATTTTCAGATGGTTTCCTTGTTAAACTATCGGCACGCTATGATGATCGTTTTGACAGCCCATAATTATAGCAGAGCCAAAAAAGACACGCATAGCGAAACAAGGAGAGACACCTCCCGCCCGTAGTTTAGAGATCATCATATATAAAATAAGAAATTAAGAAACCGGCCAAGTATGTACGTGTCATTAATTTTACAGGATGCCGCAAGCTTATAAACTAAGTTACGATTTGGCAAAAAAATATTGTGTAGTTTTTCCAATTTCAGATCTGTAATTCATTCGGAGCTAGACATACGAACATACGAATATAATATACGCATGGATAGACAGCAGACTGACAGCAATGTGACAGCAAACAGCTCCGTTTTGCTCTTTGGGCTAAGACAGGAGAGTGACACCAAACAGCTCCGTATTGGCCTTTGAGCCCTGAACCCTAATAATAACATAAAGCAGTTTCTAATAAGGAACCTATCACTAATTCTACGCTACATTATTATTATTAGATACAGAAGCTGGACGATCGAAGGAACAAAATTTGCCTAATTATTATACTATAATTAAAAAAACCGGCCAAGTGCGAGTCCAACTCGCGTACCGAGGGTTCCGTACAAACAAACCTGTAGGTATATAAGTAAATGGTAGTATAGACCTGAGTATTTGATATGAAAAAAACTAATTACTAGATCTCGTTCAAAACAATTTTCGGTGGAAGTTTGCATCGTAATGTACATCATATATTTTTTTTAGTTTTATCATTCTCTTATTTTAGAAGTTACGGGGGGGGGGGGGACACAAATTTTACCACTTTGGAAGTGTCCCTCGTGCAAACTGTTCAGTTTATAAAAAAATGATATTAGAAACCTCAATATTATTTTTGAAGACCTATCCATAGACCACACTTATGGGTTTTATTAAAAAAAAAAAGTTGATGTTCAGTTCTAAGTATGGGGACCCCCAATTTTTTTTGTTTTTTTTTTAAATTTTTGTGTGAAAAACTTAATGCGGTTCACAGAATACATCTACTTACCAAGTTTCAACATTATAGTTCTTATAGCTTCGGAAAAAAGTGGCTGTGACATACGGACGGACAGACAGACAGACAGATAGACGGACAGACATCACGAATCTATAAGGGTTCTGTTTTTTGCCATTTGGCTACGGAACCCTAAAAAGCAATCTAAAAGTTATTGCTGTGACAAATTATTTTTCTAACAAGTAAATTAAACATCGAAGGGCAATTTGTTTCCGTTCGGATGTTACGTAATGAAAAATGAAATAAGAAAGATTGATTGAAGAAATATTTAATAAGTGATGATTAAATTCCTTAATGTCGAGTAAATTCTCCTCTCCATTATTAGTTCATAGTGAAAGTTGGATCACATAAAATGTTTCTTCATTAAATAAAATAATTTGTTTTTCAACAACCTCAGATGAAACAACAGTTAAGGAAATTATTCTAGATAAGGCAAACTTTATAAATTTTTAAAATGAAATGTTTTTTAAACTGTGTACAAAATAATATCAGGTCGGAAGCACGACATGAGTGGAGCTTTTTATAAAAACAACCGCAAACATAAACTTTAATAGTTAGTCTGAACTTAAGCCGTATAGCTTGACCACATCTTGAAATAGACTTAATTGGATCTTCTTCATTGATGTGATTTTTCAGTAATCATTATAACAATGATTTTGGCCGTCAACTATTTATTAGTTATTGAATTAATAAAATTCTTCGAAGAATACTTCAACGCATAAACACCATATTTTCCATGATAAAAGTCTAATGCAATACTCTCATGGGGTATATTTTCATATCAAATAAACTAAGGTCAGTAACCGTATGTCAAAACGATCTCAGACTTGTTGCAACGACAAATAGCACCACAGGGAAATAAGTATAAAACATTTCACATTGCCCTATTCGGTATACCGTTGACATATTCACGAAAGATATGGCCAGAGAATGGGCAAAAGGTTCGAGTATCGGTGGTTTTTAACGGTGTTCAAGCGGAGCTGAAATCTCGACTCTGATACCATATCTGAATGGTTCCAACGTGATCCGATTTACATAATACCTCTACTACTCGGCCTTTCTCCTATGTAAATGTGGATTTTTTCCTCCTCGATCCGAATGGTATTAACTGTAGGCTTGGAATGATTGATATATAAAATGGATTTGTTTCGGGATGATTTATGGGTATCGCTTGTTTGGTAAACATTTTAGGGTATATATTTTGTTCTTAACTATTCTGCTAAGTGTGAAATGCCAGCTTTAATTTCCTCTGTCTCTGAAAATGGTACTTTTCCATTAGTTTTTGGGGATTAAAATTCTGTACCTATCATAGCTAAAAGTTATTTGGCTGCGGTATTCTGTAAGGTGGAGATACTTTCTTTGAGTGAATTAACGCTACACTCTACCTCTCTTGCAAATTTTGTTCACATCATGACTTACCCTCGTGAGATTCTAGTCTACAAGCTTGTCTATACCCTAAAACTATCAGGACTACTACTCGGGGATAACAAAGTATGGTTGAAAAAGTTTGGACAAGTTTAATGAAACGCAATAAATAAGGTAATAATACCTTTTAAAGCGATGATAGCTCAGTGGTAGTGAAGTCGGATTCCGAGACGAGGGTCCCGGGTTCGAATCCTACAATGAGCTAGAGTTATCGGTGAAGGAAAACATCGTGAGGAAACCATAGCACGGTGGTAGGGTACTTTGTAGTACCCATCTGGCTGGCTACCACCCTCGAGTTGAAAATCTGTCGCCAAGCACCTATCGGTGTGTTCCGACAGCTGCACTTGCGAGCCAGTTCTTTCCAGGCTTTGTGAGCTTACCACCTTCGGCCACATCATCACTTACCATGGTGAGATTGTGGTCAAACACAGGCCTGTACAAAGTAAAAGCAAAAAAATTACTGCCATACAAAAACATATATTAATATTTTCTCTGAAACTTTTATTTTTAGAGTATTAAAATGGAGGTCCATTTTAATTATTTATAACAAAATTAGATAACACAATACCCACTTAAATATTAATTGATAAGTGAAACTGTATACGTACCCAACGATAAATGGATGTTTAATGAACATGATTAATTACGTGGCGTTATCGTTTCGCCTGAAGTTCGTGAGGCCTAATTCATCATAATTATGTGATGCGATCATGTTACGGTGTTGTTCTAACCTAGTGCACTATCACCGACATTGACAATTTTCGCGGAATTCGGCTAGAATATTCGAGGCTTCTTTTATTTACTATACGATATTTCGTGACTGTTTTTGTTCGACGTTTCGGATGGTTTATTTGTTCGATCCGGACGAATGGCAGGATGCGGTTACTAGACATTTAAATCGACTTGAAAATATTATTGTATGTTTTCATCAGATCGAACGACAATGGTTTTGATGAACATGTTTGAGATGAGATGTCATGAGAGTCATAGTAAGTTTAGTTTATACTATAAAAAAAATATCTGAATAGAGCTTCTATAATACGACAACGATTAGAATAGGAAGTATAAAATTTCATAAAATAAAAATGTTATGTTCTCCGGAAAGTTTGTTTACATTCTTTATCTTGTCTCGTTGGCCTTACTTTTGTTTATATAAAAAAATATCTTAATAGATAACTAGGCTTGTTTCGAATTAATAGTAAATAAATAAATAAAATAAAAATAAAAAAGCCTTTTATTTCTTACTCAGAATTACTAAATACAGTCACCAATTATTATAATACAATCATTAAATTTATACAGATATTTGTTCAATAATTTTCTTAATTCAATTCTTAAGTCAATCGAATTAATAGAAATAAAATATAAACAGCTTTTTGTAACGGATTAAATTAAGTTTGAAAACTGTAAATATTCATTGTGAAGTTTCGTAAAATAAAAATAAATTCTATGCACACGCATATCCGGTTGAGAGTTTACTCGCAGACTTGTCTTGTCCGTGATAAGACAAATCTTTTTTCGCCATCTAGTCATATAAAAAAAAATTACGCACATATGTCCTCTTCATAAACTAGAAGCAGCTTGCAGTTGTCATGTTAATAAAAATGAAGTGTATTTTCTTACAAATGTTAGACCACTTTACGACACACTGTGATGTGATCATGACGAAATACCGTTTTTTATGTCACGGTATTTTTATAATCCACAAAATGTATGCCACGTCACAGCATTACCGCCTGAATATTCATTATGTTCATTATACTTACCACGGAGGGTAGGGTGAACCCCCGTGCGGTACATAAAATTGATAACCAGTTAATTATGAAAAAATATTTTATTTAAATGAATTATGGAAAACTAAGTCAAAAAAATTTTTGAGTCAAAGCCATAGAAAATATTTTTTACTTTTAAAAGATCCGAATATTTGGAATATGAAAAATGCTGTTTATTTTATAGTATTAACTTATACCAATAATACTAGACACATAATAAAACTAAGATCAAAGAAAACAAATCCTGCTGTTGCAGTTTACATCTTCCTTTAGCTTCAAAAGTAACTACAATATAATAAGGCACTCTATGAATACCTAGAAGTGTTTCTAGATAGGATTAAACTTTTAAAAAGCTGTAAAACGGCTTTTATCGGCCACAAGTGCACATAAACCGAAGCCCAGCTTGGTACTTGGAGCATTATGAAAGACGTACAATACACAGTTGCCGCAAATGAGAAACAAAGGGAAACCTTTACCATCCCACTCAACTTTGCTTTTAGCATTTTGACACGCCGCTATTGAAAATGTAAAGAAAAATATTTTCTAAAAAGCTGGATAGGGTGTCGGAGGGCTTAGTATTTTCTTCGGTTTTATCTTAGACTAATAGTACTTTCTAGGTAACAGCAAGTAAGTATACGTACTCATCGTTACCACAATATTAACAACAGTCATTTTGAATGCTCAAATAACCTTTATACCAACAATCCTACTTTAAATAAATAATTATAACAGAGAGCTTGCTTTAAATAATTGGCATAAGAACACATTTTTAACAATTATTAGATTTCCTATATCCCCAAACCGTTAGTACTATTATCTATTTTGTGCCCAAACAAAGCAAGTTTGACTCATGGGTACCAACTTTAATCAGTTTTCCAATTATAAATTTGGTCACATAATTGTCAAATTTTTTAATCAGTTTTTAAAGGTACATGATTTTGATTGAATTTATTGGGAATGTTACCTAGCTTACAACTTGTTACTTTACTACAAATGACCTCAATAACCGTTCCACAACAAATGTATGTTGTTTATACGAACACTTTCGATTATGAGAACGGAAGATATGAAGCGAACAACTCAACCAATATTATGTCGTCTATAAATATTATTATAGAGAGGTCTGGTAATATGTATCTCATACCCGTTCTATAGGTAATCAAAACTTTCCACATCAACGAGTTTTGATTCATTTACAAATATAATTTCATTTATTGGTTCACTGAATTAACATTGATTCTATATTAAAATACATATATATTACATAACCTAAATATTGAGCACCTATATGTTATAATAACAACCGTCTGCTCCGTCAATAAAAAACCGGCCAAGTGCGAGTCAGACTCGCGCACCGAGGGTTCCGTACAAACCTGTAGGTATATAAGTAAATGGTAGTATTAGATAAGAATTTCAATTTATGACGTATTAAAAAAAACTACTTACTAGATCTCGTTCAAACCAATTTTCGGTGGAAGTTTGCATCGTAATGTACATCATATATTTTTATAGATTTATCATTCTCTTATTTTAGAAGTTACAGGGGGGGACACATTTTACCACTTTGGAAGTGTCTCTCGCGCAAACTATTCAGTTTAGTTTTTTTTTTATTAGAAACCTCAATATCATTTTTGAAGACCTATCCATAGACCCCACACTTATGGGTTTTATTTTAAAAAAAATTGAGTTTCAGTTCTATGTATGGGGAACCCCCAAAATTTATTGTTATTTTTTTCTATTTTTGTGTGAAAATCTTAATGCGATTCACAGAAAACATCTACTTACCAAGTTTCAACATTATAGTTCTTATAGATTCGGAAAAAGTGGCTGTGACATACGCGACAAAATCGCGTTTTCAGAAGAACTGCTGATAGTAAAATCTACTGCAGTTCACTTGACCATAACTTCCAAAAATTGTATTTTACGGCTCAGTCAACCATATTTTTTGCAGAAATTTCACGAACACCGCAATAATAGAGATGCTGCACGCATCAGTGATCCGACTGTGCAGGCTTTATCCATTATGGATATTTAAAAAAAAACAAATATCGCGCAGGATATTTATTTATATCTCAGTTAATAACCCCTCACATCATTTATATCAGGATTTCAAAACATTATTTCTTGAAAATAGTATGAACCACAATGAAGAATCAAATATATCAATATTAGTCTTACAATATAAATGTGGAAATGAAATCCCGCATATTATTGCAAGGAATCCAATAACAGTGTGGTGAACATCTGCTAAAAGAAATTGACTAACATTACGCCTCGCTGGCCTCGCGCCGCTGCGCTGTCTGTGATTTTGGTTTTACTGTACAACTTCCTTGTCGGTTTGCATGTTTTGTTTTATTTCTCCGTTGACATGTAGTTCCTGGTTTCTTTTTGCGCGTCTCATCGCCGAGGCAACGTTATTTACGTATTGTTCCATAAAAATACCGGTTACGTTAAATTTTCAAATAAAACAGAGAAATTTTCATCTGTGTTACATTTAGAATAAATACACATAATTGGACTGTTTTACAAAAAACTTAAACCGACTTCAAAGTACACTAAGAAGTAATCAAATCCTGATCTGATTACAATGGGACCAAACGGAAAGTGTACCCTTCCAGTCAAAAAAAGAATTTTCCAAATCGGTTAATAAATGACTGAGTAATCAGTAATAACCTCCTCCTTTTTTTGAAGTCGGTTAAAAAATACAATTTTAATGAAGTTTTCTTGCCTCTAACCCCGTTCCCGTTATTAATTAAATATGTCTCTCCGTCCTATAAACAATCTCCGGAAAATCACGTCAATTCGTTGCTGCGAATAAGAACAAACCCATCATCGCATTCATAAATTATATTAGAGACATATATATCTCCACATTTTGGAACTGACGTCTTTAAGCGATTAACATAAAAAGTCACTTACGCTAAGTCGGCTTATCGAAAAATCTTTGCGTTTTAGTACTCGGCAGCTACAACGTAATTCGTGGGATTTTCGATAACATTCTTTTGGATAGCATAAGATTACAGGATAATGGTAATTTGATAAAGAAATATTGTGAGTTTTGTCTTCACGCCAAAATAGATTAACGGGTAAAATATTACGTTCAAAAATGTATATTGTCACATATTAAATATTCATTCATAATTCCGCAAATCACAGGGCATTCGACGAGAAAAAGATACGAATAACAATAACACAAACTCTACGTTAACACACAGTTTAAAACTGGCAGTTAATGTTATAACTTTTTCCTGAAAGCAAATTGGGCAGATGATAATTTTAAAATTTTAACTTATTGAAATTTCGTTTGATGTTTATTTGATGAGCACTTTAGCTTTATCGTTTGAACAGTCAAAAAGTTGTGGCGAACTCTAGCTTTAAATGATTGAGCTTATCTTATTGCTTGTTAAAATTTTAATTCGTACAGATAATTAGCGTACTAATTATTTACAAAAAGTTTCTACAAATTACAATCTATATATAGAAAATTTCTTCAAATCTGCCGCTACTTCCGATTAACGGCAAGATTCCTAGAAGGCTGGCAGTGTTTCCTCTTTGGATAGCCAAGCGGATGCGCTGGCGGAAAAAGCTCCCCGTCCGCTGGTCTCCGGAGGTCTCGATCAATTTTGAAGATAAAGTGCGAGCAAAACGGCGATCTTTGGACCCCCACGGTCCCATTGCCTCAACCGCAAAAAGTTAGAATGCGATAAATATCTTGCAATCAATTGCCATTAAAATAAACTTGCAATCAAACACGTCGATTCACAGAACTACGAACTGCTTTTATTCAAAAGAGGGCTGACGAGAAATTATCATAAATTATACACAAAGCATCATTATACAAGCATCGAAATCCACTTGATAGATTACTTGCTAAGCAGTTTTCCGTGGATCTATTTACTCGACAAAACGAAACCATTTTATTGTTTTCTATCATAACTACCAAAATAAAATTATCCTTGATAATTTTGTGTAATTAACAATTTCACATTTTCGTAATATTAGACGACTAATTTCATTTTTCACAAAACATAAAATACCACCGTTCTTTCATTTATTTCATTTTGATTTTTATATTCCGTTTTTGTACAAACTTTTTTTGGCAAGTTCATCAACTTCTTTATCTGAAGTCTACCTATATTCGATAATAATTTTCACCATAAACGGCACCTTTTGTTCACTGTTTGAGCACTGTCAGTAACTCGTAGGGGTGTTAGGTGGTAACTTTATTACTAATATTTGTGTGGTGGACACACGCTTTAATAAACAGTAATGGTTCACACGTGGTTCGTGTTCAAACGATGTGCGGCTGGTGCGATGCTTGCAGATTGAATTTCCCTCTTGTTTAGAACGACAGAATGACTGATGCTGAACATTATCTATTCTACGCCCGTCATAATGCGTTTTCAGTTGCTTTAATATCCCTTTATTGCTTTCCCGCTAACGTATTCGAAACGGGTGGTGATTTTTAGGGTTCCGTAGCCAAATGGCAAAAAACGGAACCCTTATAGATTCGTCATGTATGTCCGTCTGTCTATCTGTCTGTCCGTCCGTATGTCACAGCCACTTTTTTCTGAAGCTATAAGAACTATAATGTTGAAACTTGGTAAGTAGATGTATTCTGTGAACCGCATTAAGATTTTCACACAAAAATAGAAAAAAAAAACAATAAATTTTGGGGGTCCCCCCCATACTTAGAACTGTACATCAACATTTTCTTTTTAGTAAAACCCATAAGTGTGGGGTGTCTATGGATAGGTCTTCAAAATGATATTGAGGTTTCTAATATCATTTTTTTATAAACTGTTTGCGCAAGAGACACTTCCAAAGTGGTAAAATGTGTGTCCCCACCCTGTAACTTCTAAAATAAGAGAATGATAAAACTAAAAAAAATATATGATGTACATTACGATGCAAACTTCCACCGAAAATTGGTATGAACGAGATCTAGTAAGTAGTTTTTTTTAATACGTCATACATTGAAATTCATATCAAATACTCAGGTCTATACTACCATTTACTTATATACCTACAACCTGTTTGTACGGAACCCTCGGTGCGCGAGTCTGACTCGCACTTGGCCGGTTTTTAGGTTTGGATTTGTCGATAAAGCCCCTTTTATATCGCTGATTTAAATGAAAGTTAGGCAGTAACGTGAATAAATTTAATATTACCCACGCGTACGCGTGATTGTTAATGTGTTTCATAGAAATTAGCAGAAACTAATAAAAGATTTTTGCGCGTTAAAATATTTAAGTGAAAAATGTTTTATGAACGATTAGCTTTACGACCCGCGGTTCCACAGCGGCGATACTTTAAAATTTTGAAAAACCCATCTTTATTATTTTCCCACCATATATAAGGATTCTATGAGCAAAATTTCAAGATTCAAGGCCCTCCGTTTTAAGATGTGCATTTCATCTTTTAAAAGATATTTTTAATAAGAAATGATTAAAATATCGACAAACGAAAACGCATATTGTCTCATCCTATTTTTTGAAAAATTTAAACGATCATTCGTTTTTATTTAGAATAAAATGTTTCCCACATAATAAATAAATCTTATCATAATATAAATTCACCTATGAACTTTTCTGGTAAGACTGATGAATATTTGAAACCCAATATACCTAATAAAGGTTATCTGATTCTCTATAAGATTTTGTACCCTTTCATTCTTTCATACCAGCTAAAAAGAAAGTAAGAAAATACATACAGATTTACATATAAATTTTACGGATAATGATTTAAGTAAATATTTTTATTAGTACTATTTGAGAGAGGTAGAGCATAGCGTTTATTCACTCAAAAAGCAGCTCGACCGGGGAAGTAAGTCTCTTACAGAATACCGCAGCCGCGCAATAACTTTATGTTGTGTTCCTGCGCGTGAGTAAGGTCGCCAGAGCTCATTGAAGAGGGGCGAGGGTCGGTAACGCGTGCTTGATGCCTTGTGTGTTGCAAGCGTCCATATGGCTACGGTAACCGCTTACCATCAGGTGGTTCGTAAGATTGTTTACCAACTAAGAAGTATATAAAAGTAAACATAACGATCATGATGTATATATAATTAAAATAACTTGAGTAACTACCTACTCCTTTTCAGACATAAGAAGAAAGGGAATCCAGATATCCCGATTTCGATATTTACCTACACTTTGCTAAACAGCCAACAAACAAAATTTCTGTTTTTGACACATAGCAGGTACCTATAACCTTACCAAATCACAAAAAATCTTCCAATCGTAATTCAAGTCTTAGAAGGTTTCTGAGAATATCTAACATGTTAGGATTTTCACATAACTTTTGTAGGCATTGAAGTTAACTGACATGTTATTGAAATTCCGTATCAAATATTTGGAAAAATATTTACTAAGCTATGTAATAGTGGTTATTTGAGTATATTTTATAGATTTTTTGGATTTAACAATGAAATAACTGCATTTAAAGTCTTGCCCCATTATTACAAAACATGGTCTAAATCCATGTTTAAATATAGCCTCGTCTCTTTTTGTTATGACGTTAGAAAGTCACTGATTGACTGGTTTTACTAAACTTGCTTTAAACCTTCTTTTGTAATAAAATATCTTATTTTGAGAGAGGTAGAGCATAGCGTTTATTCGCTCAAAGAGCAGCTCGACTGGGGAAGTACCTCCACCTTACAGAATACCGCAGACAAATAACTTTATGTTGTGTAAAGTTGTGTTCCTGCGCGTGAGTAAGGTCGCCAGAGCTGATTGGGGAGGGAAAGGTCGGTAACGCGTGAGCAATGCTTTTTGTGTTATAAAAAAAAAAAAACTAGGGTCCCATTTAAAGCAAATTTTCTTGCCGGAGTCTTCTCAGTTTAAGTGTATTTCGAACCGGTGTGGTAAATTCAACTGTATGTACCAACTTAACGTTCATAAGTGCCTCAAGCCTAAGGTAAGCCTGTAGACAAGATGGTTATCGACAATCGTCATCGACAGTAAACGATCAGCCTTTGTATGGGATTGACATAAGATTGTTAAAAATCACGTGATATTTCCATTTGAAATGTCAATCCCATAAAAAGGTTGATCGTTTACTGTCGATGACGATTGTCGAAAACCAACTTGTCTAGGGGGGGCTGGGCCTAAACTAAATAAAAATAACTTTTTGATTTTCATTAGATTTTGAAAACCGTATTTTTCAAACGATTGTTTGAGGATTTACTGCTTTTCCTCTGATGTTGTTTTTCAATTGCTTCGCATAGACGTAAACCTCTCTGAAATATAAACATTATTCAATAATATATTTTGTATACTAATATTTAAATAGGTAAGTACGTTTATAGTAACGCCTTTGCCATCGTTTTGAGTTCTGCGGTGTTTAGAAAATGCCTTTGGAGATAAGAGTTTGCGTTAGGGATTAAATTTCAAATGCTTGGTTTTGTAGGACGACACCAGTCTTAACTTGTCAACTGTTAGCAAAATATAAGATTAAACAAGATGACACAAGACCCGTCTTCAATTTGCGACGTAAATAAATCCTTTATAAAATCTGTAGTCGCGTGTGTGTAGTGTAATATAAAAAAGTGTAAAATAAATACGCGTTTTTTTTTTTTTAGGTATTAATTGTAGTATTATTATATATAACTGTAAATTAAACGTTGAGACCGAATATCCTGAAATTTATTAAATATTTAGTAAATTGTTATATTATATTATGTTATTAGTAATTGCACATTATGATACATACATGTGTGCAAAGTTGGTTATTACACACGAGGCGGCCCAGCGATAAGCCGCAGGCGAGTGCGATAAAGGAGCCGAGAGTGTAATGATCAAAGCACACGCCTATCATACGAAATTTTTCAACACACTTGCGAGGAAAGAAAGAAACCGTTTTTGGAGTTGATTTTTCGACAATAATCAACTACATAACGAAAATGTATGGAAAATGGCGGTTTTTTTTTTGACAGCGGTGCTCTGTCAATCTGTTGTACGTGTTAAATTAAGAATGCTTCGTCTAAACACATATCAATTACATTGACGTACCTTAATGCAACCTGAACTTTAACATAATTTGGATTATAATTATAATAAATCTGTGCGGTTATGTAAAGTAAAAAGCACTAGTGCGTAATAAGCTATATTATGAAACTAAAAGCTGTGCAATAAGAGTCACATTACGAGCAAGTGTGTTGAAAATTATATGTATACTACTTCATACCTAGAGATTATTCTTTAGGCTATAGACAGGCTCGGACAATTGCTTTTAATGGAATACCGAACAGATTCATTCATCATCATCATCATATCAGCCTAAGGATGTCCACTGCTGAACATAGGCCTCTCCCATTAACTTCCACTTGTAATGGTTTTGGGCCGCTTGCATCCAACGGAGCCCAGCGACACTGACCAGGTCGTTGGTCCACCAGGTGGAAGGTCGTCCCACACGGCGCTTTCCAGTACGTGGTCGCCACTCGAGAACCTTCCTTCCCCATCGGTTATCGGTACTTTGAGCGATGTGGCCTGCCCATTGCCACTTCAGCTTACTAACTCTACGAGCTATATGACGTCCTCGTTTCGGACCCTGTCTCGTTTATTCGTTGATTGAATGGTTTTAATTATTACCTGCCAATAAAGAAAGGATCCATTCCTCCAGCTTTCGAAGGCTGTTAAAAAGATTAATAGAAACGACAAGTAGATCATTGGTTTGTATTTAGCTGTCCCATGGGCTGTATACCAATCCCTTTGTCCATTGAGCATTTGGGTTAACAGTTACGCACGATTAAGTATCGCACTTGGTTGTTTAATGGTATTGGTCATAAGGGTTTAGACCTACGGTACTGGTATTAAGCAGTCTTAACGGCCAGAGCATTTTGTTATGGTTGAAAGGTCGCAGTAATGTTTTCCGAGATTTTTCCTCCCTGAATCTAAATAAAATAAATAAATAACCGAGGACATTCCTCACACACGGCTATTAGATCCGAAACTAAGCAGAGCTTGTTAGAACAAAACCGGATAACTGATATTCTACATATATTATTATAGTAATTGTTATATGTAAATACAATCCTACCTAATATAAATAATTACCCTCAGACTCAGGACATACAGACATGTTCATACCGTGTGTGAAAATAGAACCCACGACCTGCGGCGCGATAGGTGGAATGCTTGAACGATGTGGTTAAATCGTTCAAGGTGGAATGTTATCCAACTGCGCCGACTGGCCCGTTAGATCCTGAATAGATAATTTATATGGATTAATAATAATATCTTTAAACAAAATGGCAATAAATTAAGTAAAACTTATCGTCTTAGATTCGAATCACATAAATACCAACTCATAAAAAGCGCCATCTCAAATAACATATTGATCGAACTGTAGAAAGCTTCTAATTTCCTTTTACAACATTATATCAGTCCTTTTTCCCATCGGAAAATCCCTACAAGGAATAAATTAATCAAAGAAGCCCTTTGACAACCAACCTATAAAATGTTACCCGCCGTAATAAAGAAAAATAGATGGCTACGCCTAAAATACGATGGTTCATGTGGGAATCTTCGCGAACAATGCTGTCATAGATCACTTAGATGTTATATGTAATATACTATCCGAATGTGGTATTATTTGCTGAGGTATGCTTGGACATCAGGTAGTCGCAGAAAGCTACTTTGTATTTCCAGTATTAATGTGGTAGATATGATCTATAATAATTTTACATTTGTAAGATTATGGCAAAACGTTTCAGCAATAAATATCAATAGACAATGGTATAGGCAGATCATAATGCGCCTACTCTAGTTGCCGCAAAAATTGGAAAATGTTGACCGGTATACCTCGATACTTGACTAATGTTTCCATTTACATTCCATAAAAGTGCTACAAAAAAAACTGTTAAACAATACAAAAAAAATTTTATAAAGAACATCAACACGGCCTCGTGTACAAGAACGTCTAAATCAATGTCGCCTGCGGGGCCATAAATTCCTAAATATTAAAACTGGCGCGCCAGTGACCATACATACTGAAGTTGTGAAATAATGAAGACATTCAGAATTTTTGGTTCCTGGTAAAAATGAATTTTTATTTACTGATTTGATTATTCATTAAATATTATGTATTATGTATTATGACAGCCGTTATGGTATCGTACGACAATGGTCGTTTTTATGGAGGAACAGTCTTATGTCTTTAAACAGTCAAGAGCAGCCAAATAATATCTATCACTTGTATCCTGAGCTGGTCTTCTCTTATCATCATCATCATCAGCCTATAATTTCCCACTGCTGAGTACAGACCTTCTTTCACAAATCAGGGTGAAAGGGCAGATACTCCATCACGCGTGCCCACTGCAGATCGGTGGAGGTAGGCTAGTGGTCAACCTACTGTTGAAATTTTCAAGCCGCCTAGAAGGCCTCCAACTAGCTTAGCGACTATCACAATCACGGGTCACAATTAAATGATAACCGGAACTAACGGCTTTACGTGCCTTCCGAAGCACGGAAACGCTCGATTTGAAATAGGTACCACTAGGCGGTCACCCATCCAGGTACCGACCACGACATTTGACGATCGATTAAAAACGGCTTATCACGAGCGCTTCGCTTCTTCTTCTCTTATGATGGAATGAAATATTCAAATTCAATTCAAATTCAAATAGCCTTTATTTCTGATATTCATTTATACAATTATTACATTTTATATTATAGTTTTAATTTATTACATGCATTTATTTATATTAAGCAAATCAATTATTATTATTTAAATTTCATATATAATAATTCTTTATTGTATATTATATTTGTGTGACATCAGCAGCATTTGTATCAGATTGCCCTTTGGCAAAGGCCTCCCCCAGAATTTCCCATTCTTTTCTGTTTTTGGCTGTTCTTCTCCATAGTGGTCCGGCAATTTTTTTAATGTCTTCTTCCCATCTTTTTTTCTGTCGCCCCTTCTTTCTCTTCCCTTCACGAGGGTACCACATGGTGACGTTCCTGGACCATTTTTCTGTCTTGTTTCTGATCATATGACCTGTCCAGTTCCATTTGAGTTTGTTTACTGTATATGTGACATCAGTAACTCTGGTCTTTTTTCTAATAATGTTTAGATTAACCTTATCTTGTAATCTGATATTCAAAATGCTCCTCTCCATTTTATTCTGGCAGACTTTGAGTGCTCTTTTGCATTTATCAGTGAGGTTCCAGGTTTGGGATCCGTACGTCAGACATGGTAGTATGCATGAGTTGAATATTTTGGTTTTTTCCTTCATTTTCATGAGTGGATTTTTCATAATCTCTTTGAGGGACCAAAACCTTTTCCATGAGTTACTTATTCTAATGTTTATTTCTTTTTGCATTTGGTCCTCTGGTGATATAATTTGACCCAAGTATATGTATTGATCGACGTATTCTATATTATTTTTGTTAAGTGAGATAGGCGTTTTTATGTGATTTGTCATCAATTTTGTTTTATCCGTGTTCATAGACAAACCTACAATTTTGCTTTCTCTTTCTAATTGTTGTAGCATTTCTTGTAATTCGTTTGGTGTTTCACAAATCAAAATTAAGTCGTCTGCGAACCTTAAATGATTTAGTTTTTCGCCGTTTATATTTATCCCAAAGAAGTCCCAATCCATTTTCCTGATTATATGTTCCAGCACTGCTGTGAATAGCTTAGGAGAAAGAGGATCCCCTTGTCTCACTCCTTTCTTTATTTGAAATGTTTCTCCTATTCTCTCGGTTTGTATCTTTGCTGTAGAATCTTCATATATTTTTTGAATTATTCTTACATATTTCGTATGTATACCTTGTGCTTCTAGAGCTTCCCATATATATACATGTCTTAAGGAGTCGAATGCTTTATTATAGTCGACAAAGGCTAGGTAATACTTCTTCCCATATTCATTGCTTTTCTCTATCACTTGTTTTATGGTGTGGATATGGTCCATTGTTGAGAAATCCTTCCGGAATCCAGCCTGTTCTTTTGGCTGATTTTGGTCTAGTTCCCTACTTATTCGATTTAATATGACTTTAGAAAATATCTTGTATAGGTTTGATGCCAAGCTAATCGGTCTGTAATTGTTAATTTCGTCTATGTCGCCTTTCTTATGTAGCAATATAATAGTGGATGTCATCCATTGTTTTGGTATAGTTTCTTTGTCGAGTATTTCATTAAATAGAATTGTAGTGGCTTTAAGTATTGTTTCTAGACATCCCTTGAGGATTTCGTTAGTTATTTTATCATCTCCGGGAGCTTTGTAATTTTTTTGAGTGAGAGTTGCATTGCTTACTTCTGACTCTAATATTGGAGGAATAGGGTCTTCATTTTCTTTTAATAAAGAGTGTGTATCTGTATAACCAGTCATGTCATCATATAGGTTACTGTAGAACTTTGTAGCTATTTCGGTAATTTGAGGTCTTCTTGCTTCTTTTTTTCCCGTAGTTTTGTTTTTGATATTTGGAATCCAGTAAGAGCATTCTCTTAACTCCTTCAGAGCTTTTTTGATTCCACCTGTTTTTTCAATGTGGTATTGCAATGTCTTCTTCCTTTCTTCTTTTCTGTGTGTTCTGATTTTTTCATTAATTTGCTTACTTATTACCGCAAGTTGCCTTTTATTTTGTTTTTTATTTTCTAAGAGAGTCTTCCTTAATTCTATTAATGATCTAGCCTCTTCCCCAATCTTGATCTTTTGTTGCTTTATGTTGCACAGTTCCCTAGATGTTTTTTGGAGGGCTTCTTCTAATTGGTTGTATTTTTCTTGAGTTGTACTTTTGTTTACTGTGATTTTCTCTATATTATTTTTTAATGTTGCTAATAAGTTTTCTGGAATGGGGTATATAATGTGGCTTGGCTGAGATAGATTATTAGTATGTTTTCTCTTGTTCTTTGGTTTGTGGGCATAGATTTCTGTTCTTACCATTCGGTGATTTGTGTTAAAATTGAATCGGTTTAAAATATCAATATTTTTAAAGAATTGAGGTTTGTTAGAGAGAATGAAATCAATCTCATTTTTCACTTGTCCGTTAGGGGATATCCAGGTCCATTTCTTATTTTTGTTTTTTTTGTAGACGCTATTCATAATTTTTAAGTTATATGCAAGTGCTAAATTCACTAATCTCTGCCCGTTGTCATTTCTTTTCCCCGTACTAAATTGTCCTAGTATTATGTCTTCATTTGGAAGCCTTTCACCTATTTGACTATTGAAATCGCCCATGAGAATTATTGTTCTATGTGCTTTTTCGATAGTTTCCTCTAATTTTGTGTAGAATGTGTCTTTTATATGTTGTGGCGCAATCTCTGTGGGTGCATATGTTTGAATTATAGACATTGTTTCATAACCAGGTAATGTAATTTTTAGTAGGGCAATTCGTTCAGAAATTCCAATGAACTCTTCAATATGTTTTTTGTAACATTTTTTTACTATGAAACCAACTCCGTGTAATTCAGGTGTCATTCCGATGTGGTAAAAGATATACTTTTGATGTTCTTCAATTTTTTCTCCCATTCTTCTTACCTCGCTCAAGCCAATGACGTCCCAATTTATTGAATTAAGTGCGTGTTCTAGCTCTTGTAGTGACTCTTCTGTCCTTAGAGTTCTCGTGTTTAAAGTTGATATATATAAGCCTTTCTTTATAAGTTCTCCTTTTTTCTTAGTTGTGTTTAGTATTTTGTCATATTTTCCTGATATGTTTTGACTTTTATTTTTATTCGTTTGTATATCTGGGGGGATTCGGTCTCCGACCCCACGGTGACCAGCCGGGTTGGGGAAGTATATGTTTTTGGTATATTGTTCGTTTACTAGTGTTGCTGTTGTTTTTCCTTTGTTACCGATGTCCAATGAACCCTATGCTTTTGGTGCAGTTTTTTGTTCTGTTAGGGAATTAGACCTGGATCTCATATATGCAAATGGATCCGTTTTATGTAGTTTTGCTGGAGCTATTATAGATTTCCCATCAGCTTGTCGCGATTTTGTTGAGGGAGATGTCGAGATTTCTCTTTTTCTTTTCTCGTTTTCTTTAGGTTTTGCTATGATTTTGTTGTTTCTAATATAGACTTGTTTTCCTTTTTCTCTTTCTTGTTTGTGCTCGACTTGTAACTTTTTTCGCTTTTTTAACTCATCTTTAGAGAAATCTTCTGTGATGTAAGTGTTCTCGGGCATTTTCTTCTTATTTTTTAATAATTCTATTTTCTTGTTGTATGTTGTAAGAGAAATTAACACTGGTCTAATTTTCCCTTCTTCGTATTTTCCAATTCTATGCAATTTATTTACATCTGAGTTTTCCACGTGCACGTTCAATTTTTGAGTGATTAGATGAATGATATTTTCGTATAATTTTTCGTAATTTGTTTCAGTTTCTTTTATTCCGTGTAATATGACATTGTTTTTCTTGGTTATGTTTTCTAAGACGGCAATTTTCTTATTTAGAATCACTATTTCTGATTTAAGCATGTTGTTTTCTTCCAATAATGGTTTAATCTTCTCATCAATAGTCATCATAATTTTTTCTGTATTTTGAGTGATCAAAGTTGCCTGTTTTTCTAGTTCTTGTTTCATCATATTGTATAACATTGTAATTGAAACTTCTTCCGACATGTTTGTAATCCGTAATCAGTATCACAGTACAATATATTTTATGAATGTTGACAATCTGCGTGCAATGGAACGTGTTCGTATCTGCTTGTCGGACTGCAACTTTGCAAAACTTGTACTGGTAACACTCAATTGTAATTCTTAGGTTGGTAGTACGTACGGTTCCCTCTCCTTGACTATGGTCGTGTAAGTTGACAGTGACAGCTGAATCGGATGGCAAGTGGAGATTATGTTTACAAGCGATGATTTTCACAATTTATCTTGCCGTACACGTAAAAAACACTGGTGTTTTGGTTTAGTTGCACTGAAATATGGACTATGATGGAATGAAATATGGACTTCCAAATCTCATGAATTATAAAAATAAAATAACTCGATTAATAATAACTTATATTAATGGCATTTTTAATAAATTACAAAAATACCATTGATTTGGTATCAGTAGATCAAAGTACCAATTGTATTAGGGCTATGTTAAGTTTTTCAAACTATTTTGTGTTATTTGTTTCAACCGTTTCAATTCTTTAGAAATTTTGAAACGTCATTGCCAACGTCATAAAAATATGCCTATTGTGTTATCACGGTGTCACCAATTATAATCTCTGCATTGAGAAAAGCAAAAAATAAATGACAATTTTTAAATCTTGCCTGAGATTTCTTTTATAATCCATGAGAAAAAATAGTTTTAACTTTTATCATAGAAAATCAATGGATCACACGTCATTTATTAAAACTACGAGGAAATATCAATGATATTATAATAAAAAGAGGTAAGTAGATATCGCACTAACGCACGCTAATTGTTGCAGACAAATTCGGACAACTGTCGTAATTTTGCTTAGCGGCTACATATAGCCATCACTTTCTGTACCATACGTTCCGTATTATCTATCGCATTCACCTAATGCAATAATAACTTAACGCCGCTTAGTTTAGGGTAGCTAGTAATAAGATAACGTTTACATAACTATTGAACAACGTTAAATTGTTAGTTGGGTTATCTCTAGTATAATATCAATGGGAAATATGGAATAAATTAATCATAGAAGCCCTTTGACAACCAACCTTGTAAAATGTGCCCGCCGTAATAAAAAAAAAATATGGCTACGCCTAAAATACGATGGTTCATATGGGGACTCTTTGCGAACAATGCTGTAGATCACGTAGATGCTATATGTAATATAGAGGGATGCTTGCGCAACATCTAAGCTCAAAAACTTCTCGTTTTTACCCGACTGACCCGGAAGGAGGGTTATGTTTTTCGAGTGTATGTATGTATGTATGTATGTATGTATGTATGTATGTATGTATGTATGTATGTCTATTTCTTTGGCACGCTCTGCAGCCTAAACGGTTTGACGGATTTAAGCATATGAGGTGTCGTTAGATTCGTCTGAACTGTGGGAGTGTCATAGGGTATATTATTTTTATATGGCGTCTACGGATAAGAAAATAGGGGGGGTATTAAAAACAAAAATTTCGTTATTATAACAATATGGGTATCAAATGAAAGCTTGTGAAGAGCCCATTCCATATATGTATATATTGTTATACTTTTGTGCTACCATTTTGACGTAATTTGCAAAAAAACATGTTTAATGCAAGGACAGTAGGTATAGTACCAACTATGAGCGGTTACCGTACGTAATTCACAGAGTTGCGATGGTTGTTAGCGTACCGCTCATTTACTTACTAATACTTACAACTCATTCTGTATAAAACTAAAAAGTCTGAAATAAATTAAATTATTAAAAGAAACAAAAAACCCGACTGCGTAAAACAAAAATTAACTGAAAAGAGTAAATCAAGCTCTTTAATCTATAGATTTTTGAATATAACTTGAATGCTATAAGGTATTGCAGTCGGGGATAAACAAATAGTACAAAAAAAATATACATACTTAGGTTATTGGTTTGTCCCGACTACAACCTTATAGCATTCAAGTTATATTCAAAAATCTATAGATTAAAGAGCTTGTTTTACTCTTTTCAGTTAATTTTTGTTTTACGCAGTCGGGTTTTTTGTTTCTTTTAATAATTTAATTTATTTACAAATAAAGCATCCCTTAATTCCAGCCCTCTAATCTTGTTTAAATAACGTATTATTATGTAATTTAGAATTCACGTGTACCGAGACGATAACCTAAAATCAACATTTTCTCTCTCATTTCGTATGTAAATCTGGGAACGATTACAAAGTTAAACTTAAGCTTCTTTAAGATAATTTGGTTTGAATTAAGACGAAATAAGTTAACATAAAATGAAAATGATGGACTAATAAGTTTTTGTTAAAAATAAAATTTTTAATACAAGCTTTTTTGGTGACTGTATTTGCATTGTCTTCCAATATACTAATGTATACCAAATATCAAGTCAATCCGATCACTGGAAGTGGGTGAAATTCGACTTGCAAGATTCCACCCGAACAAACATACATACATACATTGCAAGTTAAATAAAAGCTTGTAAAAATTTAACAACGTTGTACCCACCAGTTAATTTATTAAAGTTACCTAATCAGTACCGACTTTTCATTTTTTGTTCTTGATATAATCCATTTATTTTAGTTGATGATATCTATCATCAAAAAAAAAAATGGGAAATCTTAAAGTAAACGCAGCCAGTCTGCTGGAAACCTTGGTGATCGTCATCAGCAGCAACCTCGAGAACATTTTTTAAAAATAGATTCTATTTTGTATATTTGTTAGAATAAAAAACCGGCCAAGTGCGAGTCAGACTCGCGCACCGAGGGTTCCGTACAAACCTGTAGGTATATAAGTAAATGGTAGTATAGACCTGAGTATTTGATATGAATTTCAATGTATGACGTATTAAAAAAAAACTATTTACTAGAACCAATTTTCGGTGGAAGTTTGCATCGTAATGTACATCATAATGTTTTTTTAGATTTATCATTCTCTTATTTTACAAGTTACAGGGGGGGGACACATTTTACCACTTTGGAAGTGTCTCTCGCGCAAATTATTCAGTTTAGAAAAAAATGATATTAGAAACCTCAATATCATTTTTGAAGACCTATCCATAGACACCCCAAACTTATGGGTTCTATTAAAAAAAAAACGCCCAAAATTCATTGTTTTTTCCTATATTTGTGTGAAAATCTTAATGCGGTTCATAGAATACATCTACTTACCAAGTTTCAACATTATAGTTCTTATAGATTCGGAAAAAAGTGGCTGTGACATACGGACGGACAGACAGACAGACAGACATGACGAATCTATAAGGGTTCCGTTTTTTGCCATTTGGCTACGGAACCCTAAAAAGGCCGTTGCGTCACATATATTTTATGTTTTCGAATAGTACTTTCGAATACATAATAGATGATTTATTTCACTTCGGCATTAGCCTGTATTCGGGGTGCATATGGAATTAGGGTTGTCGCAGATCAATCTAAATTTGAGTAATTGGCACTAACGACTGGCAGATTAATTTGTGTGAACTGAAAAGCTTTCAGTGTAAATATTACGTTACGATACTGTAATAATATTCAAGAAATTGGGCAAAACAATTAGATTGGGTGAAGATGTAGGCTCCATAACATCATTTGTCTCTTAGTATCACTTCTCGTTGATGTGTGAAATTGTGTTGCAGTTTGGCTTTTATACATAGTTCTTTTTCGTGAATTGTTTGAAAAGTGTGACATTATGAAATTAGACTGGCCTTGAACAGCTAGTTGCTACTACTACGCAATTACTTCTTATGCTGTTAGTAACTTTGAGTAGTTCCATGATTACTGGTAGTTTCAGAGAATAGCGCATTTAATTAAACAATCAATTAAATTAAAAAAAATGTTAATGTTTAGCTTCAGCTTGGCACTCTCAACTACTTGTGATATAAAGAAATATGAAAAGTGTAAAGATCCATGGTATCATTGTAAAAAAAACTGTTCCGCAATTTTTCTTGTGATGATGAGTATATCTACATTTGAAAACGAGCAATCTAATAAGTGTAAAGTGGCTAGTTGACCAATCAAACAGTAGTAGAACTAGTCGGCGCGCGGCAGCGTGACAAAAAGTTTCAAAATAAAATTACGGAAGCCCGGAGGCATCATTCATGTTCTGCGACCTCCTATTTTGTTGGCATATTTTATTTGATGAATTTTACAGTGTCCACAAATTGTTGTTGCTGTTTTAATCGCTTGTAACATTACTATTTCGTTTATTTTTTTTATTTCAATAATGATCGTGACGTTCAATAAGTAATAATTATTATTATTAAGTACAATTAAATGTGAAACTGCAAAAACCAAGAAACATGTAGTTACAGGTTCCTACTTTTTATTCAAATCAAACTTGATTCTTAAAATAATTAGAATAAAATAAGTAGGTATATTTCAAGTAAAGTTAAATAAAATGTTATCATCGAATTTCAACAGTTCGCAAAATTTACAAACAAACATTGTATACATTCTTATATTCATTAGGTACCTTAACTTACCTCAGACATGCTCTTTAAGACAAGAAAGGCGGCTCTTAGTCACGAGAGCGTAAACAATTTCAGACTGTGCCTTTCTTAAACGGAAGCTTTTGCTGAGTAGACTTTTCAATTTCACCGAGTGCCAGGAATTTATGCCGGGAATATGGTAGTATTTTCTTTTCATTTCAAAAAGAGCATTCGACTCTACTCCTTGCTGTTAAGACTCCGTACCCAAAATTTTGCCGATTTCGTGATTTTACAGATGTGATTTTACGGTTCAAATACTGTATTTCTATAATTTTTAATACACAACATGAAAGATAATTTCAATTATGATCTAATACACCAGCAACTTTCTTATTTTTATTATTTAATTTTGATTAATCGACGTTTAAACGGATGGCTGTTTCTGAATTTTTGCTGTAAGAGGTGTAGAATATCACATATTTAAGAATCGTCTTGACGTCTAAACGGTACGAAAAAATTACAATATATTATTATGAAAGTCTTCTATAAAATACACCAATAACTTTTTAACACTTTCATATAAAAATGCTGAGTAAAAAAATATTCAACTTAGTCAAATTGTAGAGAATTTGGGTTAAGTATTGCTTTTGATTTTGGCTACTTCGAACTCTCGTTTTTTCAAACTAAAATAACATAAATAAAGTTCAGCTCAAAATCAAACCAATACCTGAAAAAAAAGTTCGAAATCTAAAAAAATCTATTTTTAAAAAATCTTTGAAAACTACCTAAATCGCGCAATATAATACTCGACGCAAGCCTCGAGTCAGCAGACCGCGCCGAGCGCTTCCAGAGGGTGGACGTATCGCTCTGCGCACCGAGTTGCCACTCCTACGTATGACGTGCCGACACACTCAGTTACAGACGAAAATAGTGCGACCGTGAGTTCTTGATTCTTTGGTAATTTATATTATTTATTATTAGTTCAAATATTCTAGCTCCATAACGGAGCAACGTTTCCTAGCCGTGTTTGGGCTTGATGGAATTGTCTTTAGATGAGCTTTGACCTTATATGGTTTTCAGGGTCTGATGATGGAGAAGAAGGGAAAGCACTGGAACCCCATAGTGGAGTTGAACTTTTTAGATACTGGTCCGATTGCTCTCAAAATCGATATTTGAGAGTCCTCGGGGTCATAAAACAAGAATCTATTCTCAGAATTTTGAAAAAGTGTCCGCCATTTTGAACTTTTTAGATGCTGGTCAGATTGCTCCCAAAATCGATATTTGAGAGTCCTCGGGGTCACAAAACAAGAATCTATTCTCAAAATTTTGAAAAAGTGTCCGCCATTTTGAACTTTTTAGATACTGGTCAGATTGCTCCCAAAATCGATATTTGAGAGTCCTTGGGGTCACAAAACAAGAATCTATTCTCAGAATTTTGAAAAAGTGTCCGCCATTTTGAAGTTTTTAGATGCTGGTCCGATTGCTCTCAAAATCGATATTTGATAGTCCTCGGGGTCACAAATCAAGAATCTATTCTCAAAATTTTGAAAAAGTGTCCGCCATTTTGAACTTTTTAGATACTGGTCAGATTGCTCCCAAAATCGATATTTGAGAGTCCTCGGGGTCACAAAACAAGAATCTATTCTCAAAATTTTGAAAAAGTGTCCGCCATTTTGAACTTTTTAGGTACTGGTCAGATTGCTCCCAAAATCGATATTTGAGAGTCCTTGGGGTCACAAAACAAGAATCTATTCTCAGAATTTTGAAAAAGTGTCCGCCATGTTGAACTTTTTAGATACTGGTCCGATTGCTCTCAAAATCGATATTTGATAGTCCTCGGGGTCACAAAACAAGAATCTATACTCAGAATTTTGAAAAAGTGTCCGCCATTTTGAACTTTTTAGATGCTGGTCAGATTGCTCCCAAAATCGATATTTGAGAGTCCTCGGGGTCACAAAACAAGAATCTATTCTCAAAATTTTGAAAAAGTGTCCGCCACGTTGAACTTTTTAGATACTGATCCGATTGCTCTCAAAATCGATATTTGATAGTCCTCGGGGTCACAAAACAAGAATCTATTCTCAGAATTTTGAAAAAGTGTCCGCCATTTTGAACTTTTTAGATGCTGGTCAGATTGCTCCCAAAATCGATATTAGAGAGTCCTCGGGGTCACAAAATAAGAATCTATTCTCAAAATTTTGAAAAAGTGTCCGCCATTTTGAACTTTTTAGATACTGGTCAGATTGCTCCCAAAATCGATATTTGAGAGTCCTTGGGGTCACAAAACAAGAATCTTTTCTCAGAATTTTGAAAAAGTGTCCGCCATTTTGAACTTTTTAGATACTGGTCAGATTGCTCCCAAAATCGATATTTGAGAGTCTTTGGGGTCACAAAACAAGAATCTATTCTCAGAATTTTGAAAATGTGTCCGCCACGTTGAACTTTTTAGATACTGATCCGATTGCTCTCAAAATCGATATTTGATAGTCCTCGGGGTCACAAAACAAGAATCTATTCTCAGAATTTTGAAAAAGTGTCCGCCATTTTGAACTTTTTAGATGCTGGTCAGATTGCTCCCAAAATCGATATTTGAGAGTCCTCGGGGTCACAAAATAAGAATCTATTCTCAAAATTTTGAAAAAGTGTCCGCCATTTTGAACTTTTTAGATACTGGTCAGATTGCTCCCAAAATCGATATTTGAGAGTCCATGGGGTCACAAAACAAGAATCTATTCTCAGAATTTTGAAAAAGTGTCCGCCATTTTGAACTTTTTAGATACTGGTCCAATTGCTCTCAAAATCGATATTTGATAGTCCTCGGGGTCACAAATCAAGAATCTATTCTCAGAATTTTGAAAAAGTGTCCACCATTTTGAACTTTTTAGATACTGGTCCGATTGCTCTCAAAATCGATATTTGATAGTCCTCGGGGTCACAAATCAAGAATCTATTCTCAGAATTTTGAAAAAGTGTCCGCCATGTTGAACTTTTTAGATACTGGTCCGATTGCTCTCAAAATTGATATTTGAGAGTCCTCGGGGTCACAAAACAAGAATCTATTCTCAGAATTTTGAAAAAGTGTCCGCCATTTTGAAACATTTTTATTATCAATTGATTATAAATTATTTAAAATTGACTAAATTTGAAAAAGAAGCACGTGACTCCAAACGCGTCGTCTGGCTGGTCGTCTTGCTTGTGACGTCACAATGTTAAAGTACCACGTGAGTACACTGTCGACGGTTTTTACAGTACAGTTAGTTAAATAATTATATTGTTATGATAATGTCATCATCATCATGAGTAATAGTAATAAACATTTACATGTGTAGCACTGGACTTATCTAAGCGCACGGCAGTGCGCAGGCCAAGTTCCTACAACAACGCCGCACGCACACCGTGCACTACTTAAACGAAAAATGTCGTAGTAAAGTTCAGTGCGCTAGTTCTACTCGCACTTCAATCAGCATAGACTATAGACTTCGTCACTGGCGCCGGGGCACAGGCCTACCTTCTATACAAGGCCAAATGGGAAATCCATAGTGATCACAAGGGTCCAATGCAGGTAAGTGACTAACTACACACCCGTAAGGAATACTACTTTATACTTCACAAACATCTTAAAAAGGCTTCCAAGGCTTGTGCAAGTTATTTAATCTAATTGCTTTCTTGATTTTGATTAAAATAACCAGCCAAGTGCGAGTCGGACTCGCGCACCGAGGGAAGTAGAAACTTACCGGTTTTAGTAAAAATTTACGGATTTCGGATAGTTTCCTTCATTTGTGCTATAAGACCTTACTCCATGCCGAATTGCATGATTCTCGGTCAACGAGCTGTAGGTAGGTACTCAATAGATTTTGATTCCCTTAGTCTTGACATATAGATAGGTATGGTATTTGTAGGACAGTTGGACAACAATGTGATAAGGGTTCTTTTTGAGGTACGGAACCCTAATAATCAGAAAAATCATCAGAATACTTTCAATTATATTAAAGTTGTCAATTTAATCATAATAAACGCATTATTTGACAAATTCAAACCTCTCTCACTTAACTATTTACTAATACAAGGTAGGTTAGGTACCTACTAAAATGTTAAATTACTTCTGCGTTCGTCGACTGTACACGCAGAATAAATTATATAGGTTTAACTACAACGGTATATAAATCCTGGGACATATATAGGAACAACTTACCTCGCGTCAAGGGGAAATCTATGAAATTTTAAATACCTATTATATTTCGGCGTTGATTTGCAGCCGTATACAGAACAGTTTGTGTGCTGCGCCATTTAGATTTTGAGCACTGAACAATACCTATAAAATTCACTGAACACTTAGTACCTATGGATAAGCGTTTATTCGCTCAAAGAGCAGTTCGACTGGGGAAGTACCTCCACCTTACAGAATACCGCAGCCAAATAACTTTATGTTGTGTAAAGTTGTGTTCCTGCGCGTGAGTAAGGTCGCCAGAGCTCCATGAGGAAGGGCTGTGCTGGTAGTGGGAGGACCAGCGGTGTAATACTGCTGTACGGTTGTGCAGGCGTGGCATGTTTTTGCGGCGGTCAGGGAGACCCGGTGAAACAGCTGCCCGCTGGCTGCCCGCAGGTTGTAGGGGTCCCGAACCCAGGGATCACTTAATCTCCGCCCTGGGAGGCTGACCCGCCGCCTCGCGCATAATCGCTGGTATAATCGATCGTGCCGGAGAAGGAGACCGGAGTGGACTCGTCCGATTGTAGCAGGGGGGGACCGGGGGCCCTTCCGACTGCCGCACCAACAAACCGCATCACCTGTCCAGCACTCTAGCAGAATAACACTGCACTTTGTCCTTCTCGCTGCCGGCACAGCGACTGCTCTCAATCTCTAAAACCCTTTTTCAAAATATGCCAAAAAGAAAAACAAAAAAGAGATTTTCAGCGGCCTCCCCGTCCACATTTAAAATGGACTTTTGCAACTTCAGGGGAATTCATGCGAACATCAATGCAGTCCACCAACATCTGGAGACTGCACAGCCGACTCTGCTTTTTCTCACGGAGACACAAATATCCTGCCCTGATGATACATCGTATCTGCACTACCCCGGGTACAAACTGGTGCCGGGGTTTGTATGTACGTCAGGGAGGATATTTGTTGTCGCCGTCTCCGTGGCTTGGAAGACCGGGACCTGTCGATTATGTGGGCGCGCGTAGATTACGGTGGCCACACCAAAGTTTACGCGTGCCTTTACAGGTCCCACAGCGGTGACGCGGACACAATCCGGTTATTTGAGCACCTACAATTGACGACTGACAAAGTACTGGAGCAGTACCCCTCCGCGGAGTTAGTGATACTAGGAGACTTCAACGCTCACCACGTTGAGTGGCTTAGTTCTCGGTCCACTGACCTCGCGGGGAGGACTGCTCATGACTTTGCCCTGGCCTATGGCTTCTCACTGGTTCTTTCTCCTACGAGAATCCAAGATATTGAGAGCCATACTAGTTCCTTACTGGACCTTCTGCTGACTACGCGACCGGACAACTATGCAGTGACAGTGGATGCGCCACTTGGCTCATCGGACCACTGTCTTGTCCGGACGCAGGTGTCTTGTACGCGGCCCGTTTCGCCCCGGTCACCCGGGCGTCGTCGCCTGTGGCACTATAAGTCAGCAGACTGGGATGGATTGCGTGAATTCTACGCATCGTACCCGTGGAGGCAGCTTTGCTTCGCATCAGATGATCCTGACACCTGTGCAGTTGCCGTCGCTGAGGCGATTCTGGCGGGTATGGAATGCTATATCCCAAACCCGTTAGTGGCTGCAGGGGTGAAGAAACGACCGTTGTTTAATCGGCCCCCCAAAGAAGCTAGACGAAATAAGCAGACTTTGTACGAGGCTTGGACCACGGCCCGAAATAATCAGGACCCTAACATCTCTGTTGCGAAACGCAAATTTAACGCTGCCTCGAGATCCAGTAAGCGATTGATTGCCAGGGCAAAGTTCGATTTCGTCGAATTGGTGAGAGGCTAACTAGCCTTCCCTCTGGGATTCGTGCTTTCTGGTCTCTTGCCAAGGCTGCCGAAGGAAACTTTTGCCAGTCGTCCTTGCTACCACTACGTAAGCCGGACGGGAACTTGGCCCATAGTGCTAAAGAGAAGGCTGACCTTTTAGGCTCTCTCTTTGCCTCGAACTCAACTTTGGATGATGGTGGCGCCACACCGCCTACCATTCCGCGGTGTGAGAGCTCCATGCCGGAGATAAGCATTACCCAACGGTAGGTCCGACGGGAATTGCTTTCTCTGGACATCCATAAGTCGAGTGGGCCAGACGGCATACCGGCAGTGGTGCTGAAGCGGTGTGCTCCTGAATTGTGTCCAGTACTGACGCGTCTTTTCGCGCTTTCCTACACCAAAAAGGAAGTCCCGTCTTCGTGGAAGACTGCCCATGTGCACCCAGTGCCCAAAAAGGGTGACAGATCAGACCCGGCGAATTACAGGCCATCACCTCCCATCAGGCTATCGCCATCACCTCCCTTCTCTCCAAAGTCATGGAGCGAGTGATCAACACGCAGCTTTTGAGATACCTGGAGGATCACGATTTGTTGAGCGACCGACAGTATGGCTTTCGCCACAGTCGCTCAGCTGGTGACCTCCTTGTGTATCTCACGCACCGTTGGTCACTCGCCATCGAGAGTCAAGGTGAGGCAT
This sequence comes from Achlya flavicornis, assembly GCA_947623365.1. Lineage (NCBI taxonomy): Eukaryota > Metazoa > Arthropoda > Insecta > Lepidoptera > Drepanidae > Achlya > Achlya flavicornis. Next base: position 3,039,350 of record OX392473.1, on the reverse strand, counting down.
TGGCAGTGAGCCTAGATGTGGCAAAGGCGTTCGATCGGGTCTGGCACAGGGGTCTTCTAACGAAGTTACCATCATACGGGCTTCCCGAGGGATTATGCAAATGGGTTGCCAGCTTTCTGTCCAGCAGATGCATAAGAGCCGTCGTAGACGGTAGCTGCTCCGACAGCATGGATATAAATGCCGGCGTCCCGCAAGGCTCTGTGCTGTCCCCAACACTGTTCCTACTGCATATCAATGGTATGCTGTCTATTGACGGCGTTCATTGTTATGCGTACGACAGTACAGGGGACGCTTATTACACGGGCCGTGCTAATATCCCTCGTTCCGAGGTGGAGGAAAGCCGCGAACGGCTGTTGTCTGAAATCGAGAGTACACTAACTAGTGTCTCCGATTGGGGCAGACTAAATCTAGTCCATTTCAACCCCACTAAGACTCAAGCCTGCGCGTTCACCGCTAGGAAAACCCCATTTACTGTGGCTCTACAGTTCCAGAACACGTCCCTGAACATCAGCAAAAGCATCGGGATCCTTGGCGTCGACATTTCTAGCGATGTTTTGTTCCGAAGTCACTTAGAAGACAAGGTTAAGCTGGCATCCAAAAAGCTCGGAGTGCTCAACAGACCGAGGCAGTACTTAACATCGGGGCAAAGGCTGCAACTTTATAAGTCGCAAGTCCGGCCTCATATGGAGTACTGCTGTCATCTATGGGCGGGGGCACCTGGATACCAGCTTGATCCTTTAGACTCGGTTCAACGACGTGCCATCAGAATTGTTGACGATCCCGAGCTCACAAGCGGTTTAGAGCCCCTCAGTCTGAGGAGAGACTTTGCCTCCTTATGTGTGTTCTACCGCTTGTACACGACTCCTTTCTACCATCGCAACTCTCGCCATCGACGGGGAGTCCATCCCCACATATTGAAACCTGAATTGTTTCGTACTGTGCGGGCTCAAAGGAGCTTCCTTCCGCGGACGCTCAGACTGTGGAATGAGCTCCCCGCCGTGGTTTTCCCAATGGAGTACAGCATGGGGTTCTTCAAAAAGGGTGTGAAGAGATTTCTGCAGGGTCGGCAACGCGCGCGTGAAACCCCTGGTGTTGCAGGCGTCCATAGGCTACGGTAACCGCTTACCATCAGGCGGGCCGTATGCTTTGCTTTGCCACCTAAGTGGTAAAAAAAAAAAAAAAAAGGTTCATGTTATGTGGTCCAAGGGTCTCTCAAATATCCATTTTGAGAACAATCGGACCAGTAACTAAATAATTAAAAATGGCGGCCACTTTTTTTCATTTTGAGAAAAGATTCATGTTATGTGGTCCAAGGGTCTCTCAAATATCCATTTTGAGAACAATCGGACCAATAACTAAATAGTTCAATATGGCGGCCACTTTTTTTAAATTTTGTGAAAAGATTCATGTTATGTGGTCCAAGGTCTCTCAAATATCAATATATATATTTTGAGAGCAATCGGACCAATAACTAAGTAGTTCAATATGGCGGCCACTTTTTTTAATGTTCAATAAAGATTCATGTTATGTGTTCCAAGGGCCTCTCAAATATATATTTTTAGAGCAATCGGATCATAACTAAATAATTTAAAATGGCGACAATTTTTTATCGAGGCAACCTTTTATTGATGTTATAATGGAAATCTATTATTGGCCGTGCATTTTATTAATGTTTAAGCAATTTTTCATTAATGTATCGCTGTTGGTTTCGTAAATAAAAAAAAAAAAAAAAAAAAAAAAAATTGCACAGATTATTATTTTGTAAACCCAGTTTCTTATTTTTTGACCCAATAACATCTAACATATTTTTCACATACCTACAAACTTCACATGATGGGAAATTATGATTGTGACGTCACCGCACTCGTCGGGGTATTTCGGGAACTGTCGACATGTTTTCGGTACCGAGTTCAAAAAAAAAAATTCAATTGATTATAAATATTTGATAACAACGAAAAAAATAAAACAAAAAATAGTTTTGTAGCAAAACTTATGTATCATCTTTCGATTTATGACAAAAAAAATCTCTTCAAATTCCCAATTGTTGTCAGTGCGATTAAAATGTAAGTATTATGTCATAAATCTAAGTTTGTTTTGAAAAGAGTCATGCTCAGTTTATTACTGGCATTTCTCAGCAAATGCAACCTTCCAAATCGGGATTAGAGTCAGACTATTCATAAGTACCTGCGAAGGTCTATTTGAAATAATTGATTTGATTTGATTTACTACCATGACTTTTTATTTCAAAAGAAAAAACCACGAGAGTAAGACACGTAAAATATATCAATGGATCAAAACCATTTAATAGCCGTACTGACCATCACTGACTCCGCCCTCACGCACACACGCCGACCGAGCGCTCCCGCGTGTGCGTGAACGAGTCAAATACCTAATTCGGCCCGTTTCGATATTGAGTGCGGCCTCTTAACTAAAAAAAAAGTCAGTTATGTAGTGTTGTATAAAGTAAATAATCTCAATTACAATAATAGTGTGAAAGTTTGGATGTTTGTGACTCAATCACACATTTAACAGATAAAGGCTGAACAGATTTAGATGTAATTTTATACACAGAATATGATTAGGATTAAGATACTTTATAAGCCTTTTTACCCCGGAAAAACCTAGGGACCTGTTAGGCGAAAACTAGTAATAGGGATGAGGCATGGGTAAGAAAATATAACTATAATTAGCCCGTCAGTTGAATTATCAAAAAATATTAGACACGTATTTTTTGGTTTATCAAATTAATAAAAATTTACAAAGATATAGCGCGTCAAAGTTCGGGAGTAGCGGTTTGTGGTATCACTTGTTCGTGGAAAGTGTACTATCGCGTGACCTCATGCAGAATTTCAACACTAGTGTACGTAGTATTTATCTACTCTGAGCTAGTGTGTTGAAATATTTGTATTTTTTGTTCGATTGACAAAAAAATACATGTCACATTTTTTTTATGTAAAAGACAGCCTAAAATAATATTTTTTTTCAGACCACTTGCCTATTTTACTTTGATGCATTATATCCACCACATAAATAGATTTCGATAATGCTGAGTAAATCTAAATGCTACACTACACAGTAAAGAATAGATACCAAACATCGATCTTAAGTCTTCACAACCCACGCCTGGAAAATTTTGTAAAAGTCCACTGAACCCATTGCCCCGTGAACTGAGAACAGCAAGCATTGGATGTTTGAATATATTTTACCTTGATTGAGATCGTACCTACTTAGCGCCTATGAGCGGCGTTTTACGGAAGATTTTATTCATTTTATTTATTATTTCATTTGATTTGTGGATTTTTTATAGCCTCACTTTTTTCCTGTTGACATGATCATTACGAGGAATAATAATTCCTAACTAACAATAAACAGCAGATGTTATCTTATACCTTGTCGGCGTTTTGATTTAACAAGAGTTGTAGAGAAAAATCAAACTAGAACAATAAAAAAGTACGGGATGGGACTTGCTGCCGCGGACGCTCAGATTCAGGAATGCGCTCCCCGCTGTGGTTTTTCACGGGAGTACAGCATCTTCCAGATACGTGTGAAGAGATTTTTACAGGGTCAACAACGCGTGATTAATACCCCTGGTGTTGCAAGTGGCCGGTAACCGCTTACCATCAGGCGGGACGTATGCTTGATTGCTACCTTATTAGAATAAAATATTCACACAAGGGATTGAATATTAAAAAACTGATCGTTAATCACATTTCCACAGACAAACGCGATAAATCCATCGCGAGATGTAATAAAAACCATACAATCCACAACACACATTGTCCTTATTATACGGGATCGAATAAATATTGTTGGTATTCGAAAACGATGCGGATAAAATGAATCTGTCACGGAAGTATGGTAACGGTGTGAATGTGTTACATTAAACGCTTCATATTTTAACAAAACATCTCATTCATCATCATTTTAAGGCGATGATAGCTCAGTGGTAGTGACTTGAGCTTTCGGTGAAGGAAACCATAGCACGGTAGGGTACTTTGTAGTACCCGTCTGGCTGGCTACCACCCTCGAGTTGAAAATCTGTCGCCAAGCACATATCGGTGTGTTCCGACAGCTGCACTTGAGAGCCAGTTCCTTCTAGTCATGGTGTGCTTACCACCTTCGGCCACATCATCACATACCATAGTGAGATTGTGGTCAAACACAATCCTATACACAGAAAAAAAAAGAAAACTAGAAGTATCACAAAGTATATGCTTATGCACTTATGTTCTCAAAATAAAAATAGTTACGCTGACACATCAAGTAACAAAGTCCTGGGGTGCCAATTTAAACCGAATATCTTGATGGTTGCTCCGCAACCGCCTAAGTTAATATTCCTTAACGTAAAGTATGTATGAAGGCATCACAAAACTAAAACTTACCGAGTGCTCTCCTTCAATCCTCCAACCAATCATTTCGTTAGTTTCTAATGGTGCATCAATGCTACGCGAATCGAGCACGAGCCGAGCCACGAATGAACCTACAACGAGCCTACAACGAGCAAGATGCGAATCTATTCGTTCGTGAAAAAACTGAAAATTGCGCTCGTTCGAGGCTCGCAAGCCCGTCCACGCTACGCGAATCGTGCTCGCAGTGTGCTCGTTCGTGGCTCGGCTCGTGCTCGGTTCGCCAAGCATGGACGCACCATAACATTTGCATGACAATTGAAGGACTAGGCTTTGACTCAAATTTTCCGTTAATTCCTTTACGTTTTTAGAATAAAAGTATTTTGACCTAAATTGCACTAGAAATTATTAAAAAAACCATTCCTATTAGAATGTTGATTTTTAATTTTTTGTTGAGTATGAATTAATAACAAAATTATGAAATAAATTATTAATGTTACAAATAATCTATCTAATCTGTATATATAAAAGGAAACCGTGACTGACTGATCTATCAACGCATAGCTCAAACCACTGAACCGATTGGGTTGAAATTTGGCATACAGATAGTTGTTATAACGTAGGCATCCGCTAAGAACGGATTTTTGAAAATTACACTCCTAAGGGGGTAAAATAGGGGATGAAAGTTTGTATGAAAGTCCGTCAGTTTTGATGTTAGGATCTTCAAATTTTGTGTTTAGGCTAACGATTGAAAATTAATTTATAGGTGTCTCAGCGTTTGTGATAATTCCACCCCCAAAGGGGGAAAAAAAGGGATGAAGTTGGGTAAGCAAGGCCTTCAATTCCACAATAAACTTAATTAAATGTATTATAATACAGTGTAGGTATCCAGTAAGGAAGGATTGTTGGAAATTCCACCCCTAAGGGGGTAAAATAGGGGATGAAAGTTTGTATGCAAGTCCGTCAGTTTTGAAGTTAGGATCTTCAAATTTTGTGTATAGGCTGACGATTGAAAATTTCTGTATATATAAAAGGAAACCGTGACTGACTGATCTATCAACGCATAGCTCAAACCACTGAACCGATTGGGTTGAAATTTGGCATACAGATAGTTGTTATAACGTAGGCATCCGCTAAGAACGGATTTTTGAAAATTACACTCCTAAGGGGGTAAAATAGGGGATGAAAGTTTGTATGCAAGTCCGTCAGTTTTGAAGTTAGGATCTTCAAATTTTGTGTATAGGCTGACGATTGAAAATTAATGTAAAGTTGTCACAGTGTTTGTGATAATTCCACCCCCGAAGAGGGAAAAGGGGATTAAGTTGTATATGAAAGTACTTCATTTCCACAGTAAACATCACTAAATTTATAATTATACAGTGTAGGTATCCACTAAAGAAGGATTTTTTTAATATTACACCCCTGTAGGGGTAACATAGGGGATGCAAGTTTGTATGAAAATCCATCAGTTTCGAAGTTAGGACCTTCAAATTTTGTGTTTAAGCTGATGATTGAAAATTAATTTATATGTGCCTCAGCGTTTTTGATAATTCCGACCCCGAAGGGGTAAAAAAGGGGATGAAGTTGTGTATGGAAGTATAACTAAATTTATTATTTAAGCTTATAGTTGGAAACGAACGCAACGAATATCGGTGTTGTTGGAATTTGAACTCTTAAGGGGTGAAAAGGGGGATTAAATTTTGAATTTGAAATTCTTTATTTTCGAAGTAAAAATCACAAAATTTATTATTTCGGCTTATGGTTGGAAACTAACGGAACTTATATCGCGTTTTTCGAATTTCAATCCTTGAAGGGGTATAAAGGGGGATGAAATTTTGTATTGAAGTTAAAATAATATACACGTGTATCATGTTATTAAGAAGCCTACTGCCGCCCATCTATCAGTCTGTCTGCCACAAGAAAAAATCTCAGCTGTCTGTTTGAGGAACTTTTGGATAGATCTCCGCCCGTCGATCTGTCCGTCTGCTACGGGCAATTTTTAAATTATTATTTCATATTTAAATTTAATACTAAGGTGTCACACAAGCATACGGCCCGCCTGATGGTCAGCGATAACCGTAGGTATCACTCGTGCGTTGCCGACCCTACAGAAATATCTTCACACTCTTTTTGAATACCCTCTGGCTATACTCCTTTGGGAAAGCCACGGCGGGGAGCTCATTCCACAGCCTGAGTGTACGCGGTAGAAAACTCCTTTAAAATCGCACAGTAGAAACCATTTCGGTTCCAATATATGAGTATGGACTCCCCGTCGATGGCAAGAGTTGCGATGGTAGAAACAAGCCCGTGTGAATCAGATCAAACAATTCTTCAGAGAACTGTCCGTTGTACAAGCGATACACACATAAGGAGGCAGTCTCTCCTCAGACTGACAGAAAGACAGAAACATCTCAGCTGTCTGTAAATTATTGAGAAACTTGTGGATATAGGTCTCCACCCGTGTATTCGTCTGTCTGTCTGTCTGTGTGCCATGAGCAAATATATCACCTGTCATGAAATGGTTGAGGAATTTGTGGATAGGTCTCATAGTGCAATTTTAGATAAATATTCCCTATCTCGACACCTCCCAAAAAAGACATTTCACTTTCCCATTCATACACGATGCATATTTCTGCCGGTAGATTTTCAGATCTTAAAATCGGGAACGTAAACTTTCCACAAATAGATGGGTTGATACAAATACCAACTTAGGTATAGATAAAATGTATACTGATGTTACTATGAACACAAACCGATACAGTGGTTATGCGCGAGAGAGCCATTATGACTCCCAAAAATGACCAACCCGCTGCGATAAATGAAATGTTGATATATTCATTTGAAGGTTGTTGCCACCATGGTCGATATGGATGAGTCGGTAAATTATGCTGTAAAATTTTTAAACTCTCTTAATCCGCCGGGTAACCGTGTCATGTATGTAGGTGATTGATTTGAAATATACGGCCTCCAAAATTGTGCTGTGGAACTAGACTTCAAGTAACAGCTCTCCGCCGCAATGTTATTGAGGCCAAAATATCAACTGGTTCTGCCAGAGGAGAAACAGTCTTCGTGCCGCGTATACCATTGATCCCAAATCCTTCGTTTAATTTAAAAGTTTACAGTTCCTTATCAAGGTTTGTTTAGCGATGGCTATTAATAAATCACAGGAAAAAACTCTGATATTTGCTAGAGTTTATTTGCGGCAGGACTGTCAAATATCACACGTAGTGGCGGGCAATAGCCATGAACTATATTGTTACAATGATTCATATGCAGAAAAAAACAAAAACTACGCGGACGAAGTCGCGGGCTAAAGCTAGTAAAATATAAAACAAAAACCTTAAAATCTATATAAATGAAAAGAAATAAACTAAATGAAAAAATCGTTGTCAGAGGGCAACGTTCCCAGAATGCTGGCGGCATTGCCACGTTGAATGGCAACGCTGATTCTCTGACCGAGGTGTATGCCAGCATTCTGGTCACGAGATGCTTCGACCAGGCGTTTAGATATTTCGCGAAAAAGATGGTGACTGCTCGGCCCCCACGGACCCAGAGTTTCAACCCCAAACGGCTCAAATATGTAACTCGTATCTATATTACTATATTTGCGCCGCTTGAGGTTCTCTGCTGACATGTCAGCGCCACCAGCCCTATTTATTGTCTCTGGAAGATGAGACGGAGCTAAGGTATCGACACACGTGGCATCCCATACCAAAGGCCGTCCCAACTTCCAGGGTACAAGTGTCATTCCGTCGGGTCTCTTACCATCGTCACGAAACAGACCATTGGGTTCTAAAATAACTGTTACGTTGGCGCTGGTAAGGGCCCGGCGGATGATATCATTCAGACTGGCGTGTCTGGAAAATCTGCCAGCGCTTTTATTGCATGACAGTCCGTGGTGACCGAGTTGGTCGACAGCAGTGCCGCACTGACAACGATGTGATGCATAAATGGGTTAGCCCAAACGCAAACAAACGGCAGTTCTAAAAGTGTTGGAGTCCAAAAGTGTCCCCATATGTGACGATGGGTGGGCCTGCAACCAAAGTCCCGATTCCCAAGTACTAACAGCAGTGAGACGGGCCCTATCCGCGGTGCTGGTTGACGTTTCTAATAATTGATTCCGTACCAGCTCACAGAGGGGGCCATCCCAGAGCCTCTGCGAGGAAGGGACTTTGGGCAGTTCCACATTCGGGCAGGCCAATTGCCAAGCAATTTTGGCCTCGGTCCAGCAAGATACCTCAACGTTTGGTAATGAAATAAACAAAATACGCTTAATTAGGTTATCTGTGCTATGAACCGAAGACAAAAAGGCTGGCAATGATACACTAGTAATTTATTTAATGCCTAGGCCCCCTTGCCTAATAGGCAGGGAGGCTTGTGACCATCCTCGACTGTCCAGATTTATGTTGAAAATGGAGATGAGTGTATCTCTAATGATATCATCCAAGCCTTGTAATAAATTTGGGTACTTCCAAAGTGGACAACACCGAAGAGAATACACGAATTTTGGAACAAAAAGGCAGTATCTGATGATAGTAAAAGCCGCGTGTTTATTAATTTGTAGAAGACGATCAGACACATTATTGAAATTTTGTATTTTTTCCTCGACAAAGGTGGATACTGATTCTTCAAGGATAGGGGAACCTAGGAGGCGAAGCGAGCTACTGTCTAAATGTTTAATATTTGGGGCCAAAGAATTAAAATGTTCATATGCTAAATCTTTTGCTAAGCATGTGTCGGTAAGAAATAGTTCACATTTTGAAAAATTTAGTTCTAAGCCTATATTGTGAAAATCTTTTATTAACTGTTCCAAATCATTTAAGACAGTGGTAACATCTCCTCCCAAGGTCCCATCATCGAGATACCAGACGTTGAATTTTGATTTCAGACGTTTTATGATTGGATGAATGGCTAAACTAAAGACGGCCGGCCCGAGGGGGTCACCCTGTTGACACCCTACAGCGGAATGAATTAAATTATCGCCATAAACTAAATTAGATGGTTTTCTATAACATTGATTTAAAAAATTGAACGAATTTGGAATTTTCTCAATTACTTGTGTCAAAAGAGCACCCCTGTCAACGGAGTTGAAGGCATTTTTTATGTCCACCTTCAGCAGCACTTCCCCACCTTTGTTATCTAGAAAGGTTCTTAGTGAATGCACAGCAGCCTCGCAGCCGCCCCGTGAGCCAAACCCTAATTGTATCGGCTGGAGTAAATCTCTTATGATGTCTCGGTTGGCTCTGCAACAAATCTTGGCAGCGAGGCGGCGGTATACGGTGCCAACAGCTATAGGTCTTATCCCGCCATCTTTTTTTTTTAAAGCACAGAGATTTGCACCGTACAAAATTGCTGCGATGTCATTCGGAACCCTTCCAGATAACATTAAATTCATGAGGCCAGTGAGATCTTCCAGAAGAGTATTCCTGACATCACCACAACGACCACAAGTGAGGTCTTTAAGATGTTGTGGAGAGAGGCCATCAAAACTGGAAGCAGAACCATTCAGGAAGGTTGACAAGGCAGCGGAAACATCATTAACTGTACAATTTAGTGAATCTGAAAAGAAATTTTGTGGATCGGGCAGGCAGGGAGTTGATGCTGAAGATGGATGTTTGTTATTTAAAGCAGCTAATGTCTCGGCTGTATTTTCCGCAATGGCATCATTGGAGAACAACAATCTCGCAGCACCACGAACATCGCCGTCGTTTAATTTATTTTCAATTAAATGAAACGGGTTAGAGCGGGAACTTAATCGGGTAGTGGATGTTCTAGAAGGGGGCTCTTGTGGTGTATCATTATTTAAGTGGCAATTTTCTTTTATAATAGATGTCAGTGATGAATGATCATATCTATTGCGTGGGGCGTGTAGGATTCTATAGGGAAATGTAAGGAGTTGTTCCCAAGCACTGTTTGTATTTACATTAATGGTATGTTTTATTATTTTAGATAAGGATTGGGCAACTGATAAACGTGCGCCACGGGGAATGCGTTTCAAGACAGGAGTTGTACGTTTTAATTTTGATAGAGTTTCTAAAAAATCTTGTTTTTGAATAGATGAGCCAGATGAGAAAGGAATTGGTGTGGGACAAGATTGATTGACAATTTTATGTACTCGTGTTTGATGAATTTTAAGGCCTTTTTGACCTTTAAAAAAACGTGCTTGGGGGCATCTCGGACACTGGAGCAGATTCTCCAATGATGCGGGGACTTGGACATCCAACAAGGTCTGACTTACTGGTATGGGCTCTGCCATTCGTGAGATGATGAAAATAAACTAAAAATACGTTAGGTACCTAAAAAGAAGACAGAAAATTATGTAAACATAATAATAAATTAACGAAATTAACATTAAAAGGATATAAATTAAAGAGTTTCTTGTATGATGAACACTTAAAGACGAACACATGTACCTACGAGTCATTTTTAGGGTTCCGTAGCCAAATGGCAAAAAACGGAACCCTTATAGATTCGTCATGTCTGTCTGTCCGTGTATGTCACAGCCATTTATTTCAGAAACTATAAGAACTATAATGTTGAAACTTGGTAAGTAGATGTATTCTGTGAACCGCATTAAGATTTTTACACAAAAATAGAAAAAAAACAATAAATTTTGGGGGTTCCCCATACTTAGAACTGAAACTCAAATTTTTTTTTTTCATCAAACCCATAAGTGTGGGGTGTCTATGGATAGGTCTTCAAAAATGATATTGAGGTTTCTAATATCATTTTTTTCTAAACTGAATAGTTTGCGCGAGAGACACTTCCAAAGTGGTAAAATGTATGTCCCCCCCCCTGTAACTTCTAAAATAAGAGAATGATAAATCTATAAAAAATATATGATGTACATTACGGTGCAAACATCCACTGAAAATTGGTTTGAACGAGATCTAGTAAGTAGTTTTTTTTTAATAGGTCATAAACTGAAATTAATATCAAATACTCAGGTCTATACTACCATTTACTTATATACCTACAGGTTTGTACGGAACCCTCGGTGCGCGAGTCTGACTCGCACTTGGCCGGATTTTTTTTTTAAAACACTTGGAGCGAGGCGAACACTTCACTGGAAAAGCATAAAGTACGAATCAGATTCCCACACAAATCAGCTGATTTCTATTATGACACAGATACATTTTATTGTGGATCCATTGACATGACAGGGATGAATATTTTAAAAAATTATTCGGTTTTTCCGCTTTTATGGCCTGTGATAATAAAATGATACAAATAAAGCAGCGCTCAGACGACCAAATTTGATTTTCTGGTGAAATTATCGTCCAAATAATAAATATATTATAATTGATATTATGTTGCTTTGGCATTCTCCATTCGCCAATTTTCTGGTGAAATTATCATCAAAATAATAAATATTTGAAAATTTATCTTATTCTGCTTTGACATTCTCCGTTCGCCATCTTTACTTTGTTCAATGTGAATGTTACAAATTCACAGGTACTTCTAACATAAACTAAAAGATATTATGGTTTCCACGAAATGAAAATTGTGCTTTTAATTACAAATTAATGGTAGGCTTCCAAGAAATCTAGATTTCATTAATAATAGTTTCTAAATTACTAAGTAATTTCGTAATTTAGAAACTATTATTAAGTATCATGCAGCCTGAGCTAACTTCACTAGTTCGACAAAATATCTTACCAGCTAACCTACTGTAAGTATTATGTATGCGATTATCTTTCTACGAGTTCAACCTACTTTGGGGGCTTTACCCCCGCACTCCTATCGTTGATCACGCATTAATTTTCTAAAGGCTGCAATATTTAGTGTTAGAATATTAATCTTACTCAATTATGCAATCTTTACTCTGCTTGGAATGTTATTTCTAACCTCTATATAATATTTATTATAAGATTTAATAAGAAATATATGGAATATATTATCTGAAATAAATGAATTGAATTGAATTATAACATGCGAACCTTACACGAACAACACCTGGGGCTCTACCGCGTAACTTTGTTGGTAATCGTAACGAACACCATTATTGAATTTCATCCAATCAGGGCCCAAGAATGGTTATCGTCGCGTCATACCGCGTGCGCGTCATTGGATGAAATAAACCGTTTAGGCGGAGGAGGTCACTTTCTTAACAAGTCATTTTCTGAGTACGTCGTTTTCTTACTAGGTCACTTTCGGGCGATGTCATTTTCTGGGGAGGTCATGCGGCTGTACAGTTAGAATGAAGTAATAATAAGTATACATTTTTTGGAAAGAATATATAATATATCTTGTTTTGGTACTAGGGAGAGCTCCTTCAAGCTTCTGTTATACTGGTACTATTTAAAAATGTGGTGTTTAAATAAAATATATCGATAAAAAAATAGTTTTATTTTACAGAATGTTATAATTTGCTATGAATCCGAAATTTAGGCTATACAGCATAAGTAAAGGAGAAATCCGAAAAAAATAAATTTGTAGCTACATCACAAAAAAAAAAAGCAATCGTAAAAAAGGATAAAAAACCTCCATGCCTCGATTCCCGTGATGAACGAACTATTTACATACCTACAAGTTTGAACGGAACCCTTAGCGTCCCTTGGTACGCGAGTCCGACTCGCACTTGGCCATGTATACATATTTTCATTGTAATAATAATATGTAAATACATATGGAGGTGCAAGGTGGATGACACGTCCAGTTAAAAGGGAAGATCTACCGCCAGGCTGGGTCATCGTGCCTGGGGACCGCGGTCCAACTGGGACAGTTGTATATGTGCAGATTCTCCAGAAAACTTCTTAGGCGCGATGCAGGATATTTTAGCGCCACGTCATCTATCTTTCCGTGTGTGAGCTATCTCAGTGTTACTGATAGATGGCTGATAGATGTCGCTACATAAACATATTTTTTTTTTTAAATATACAAGATTGCTCAGGGTAATATTAAGTGGAAAATTTGGATTAGTTCAAGATTTTAGTTATTTTCTACCTACCGGATACTAATATGAGAAAAGTAAAATCATTCTAACTGTACAAAAGCGTGCATGACCTCCCCAGAAAATGACATCGCCCGAAAGTGACCTAGTAAGAAAACGACGTACTCAGAAAATGACTTGTTAAGAAAGTGACCTCTTCCGCCTAAACGAAATAAACAAAGATACGCAATAGCCCGGCTTTTATGGTGCGTCCATGCTTGGCGAACCGAGCACGAGCCGAGCCACGAACGAGCACACTGCGAGTATGATTCGCGTAGCGTGGACGGGCTTACGAGCCTCGAACGAGCATTCGTAGCGTGCTCGACTGCGCTCCGCCCGATTGTCAGTATTTTCTTGAACACAGGGATTCGCATCGCGCTCGTTGAAGGCTCGTTAAGTACGTCCACGCTTGAAATCGCGAGCAGCGAACGAATCCTGTTCGTTCGAGGCTGGGCTCGTGCTCGCTTCGCGTAGCATGGACGCACCATAACATTCCCAGTGCAAAGACATTGTAATAAATATTTCACAGTTCATTGCTGTGCTTATTTGACGATGGGCTAATGACTAATTTAACGCTTATGAAGTGCAAATTCTCTGTCATACTGGCAAAGTAGACGTTATAATACTCAGTTTCAGCCCAAGAAATAATATGAATGGGCTGCGCACCTGTGGAGCTCATTTCTCTTCTGTCCTCGTTTCTTGTTATCTTTGCGATTGGAGTATTTTTTGTCTCAAGAAAGGTTGACACTATAAAAAGGCACTGATTTAAAGAGGCAGTTTTAAATAGCGGTTTTGGTCAGTTAAAAATTATAAATGACAAGTTTAATAACTAGTTCATCAGTTAAAACTAAGCAGTAAAGTAAACAAAAATGAGTAATAAAAAATAATGAAATGGATCAGTGAATATATAATTGAGCAGGAAATAATTAAATGGGCGGTAAAAATTATTGAACGAGCGGTTACGTGTGGGCAGTAATAAATCGGAATTTGTCGGTAAGAAATCTCATTCTAAGCAATTCTATAAACAATGAGGTGGTAAAGTAGTTTTCGAGATATAGCGGTGTGACGGACGGACGGACAGACGGACGAAGTCGCACCATAAGGAGGAACCCTTATGGTGCGACTTTTACCTTTTTGGTACGGAACCCTAAAAACAGTACTTAAATAATAATGAAAAATTAAATTACTTTTGCTTTGACTGAAGGAATTAAATAAAACAAATTGTATAATAATAATAGGAACTTTTATTCGTAATTTAAACGATTACGTGATTGGTCGCTTCCGCCAATAAGCTCCGCCCAACTAACGAACATTTACCTCTCTTTTCAATGAATTTGAGTTCGGGTGTCACCGCTCGCTATGATCTGCCGAACTATTTATCGAACCGCTTATTCCATCATTTTTACCGCTCATTCAGTTATTGGACTGCTCAATTATTTTTAGAATTGACATTGTATGATAAAATAACCGACTAATTGATTTTTTATTACTGTCCATGTTTTACTGTCGCAATAATTAATCAACCGCAATTAAATTAAATAACTGCTCAATATGTTTTTCAACTGCTCATAATAACATCTCGGATATTTAAATAACAGCTCAAAAAATTAGTTCCCCTATAAAAATAGCGGATCTCTTCTTAATATCTCCTAAATCTTTTTGATCTCTTGGTAATTTGTTGCTAGCGACAAATATTATAAAATTTACTCGTAAAGTTTAAAAAAAAAAATATTGCACTAATTAATTAATTGCTTTTTAGTAATTAAGGTATACAAATAAATGATCACAGCAAATGATGATGATGAATACGAAAGGTTGGAAACAATTATGATATAAGTTGTTGACACATAGTTCTCTGGCATAGAGTCCATTTCGGGTTCGATAAATTTAGATAACCGATCCAAAAGTACACATAAATTGTGAGTGAAAATATTAATTGATATAATATTTCTTCTTATGTTCCTTTATTTCTGACATAAACGTGGATGCTTTGAATTACTTCTTTTCATCAGACTATAACAAATTTTATTCTCAACATTTACAAGGTTATGTACAAATTCAAAGGAATATAGTGGGAACATAACGTCATTTCCTTTAGTGGGTCTGACGCTAGTCCGACGAGAGCCGACACGGAAATGAGATCGCTCTACCCTTTTATCAGGGACTTATCGCGATAAAACATGACCGGGTACTGAAAATAAGATTTCCCTGCGAACTGCAAAGTACAGAATGTTTGCAATGTTTCAATCTCATCTGAGTTAGAAATATTTTGTTTTAAAGATCTAAAAGAGTGTATCTATGTAGAATAAATAAAAATAAATTATAGGCTTATTGGGTGATTTAACAGAAGTATAAAGAAGGAAGCACTCATGGTGTAGCATCATAAGCCGTTCTTAATCGATCGGCAAGTTAAGCTACCATCGTCGTGGTCGGTACCTGGATGGGTGACCTTCTAGTGGTATTTCAAATCGAGCGTTTCCGTGCTTCGGAAGGCACGTTAAGCCTTTGGTCCCGGTTATCACTTAATTGTGATAGTCGTTAAGCTAGTTGGAGGTCTTCTAGGCGGCTTGAAAACTCCAACAGTAGGTTGACCACTAGCCTACCTCCACCGATGGAGTACCACGTATGGTGAAGTATCTGCCCATTCCCTTTCACCCTGATTTGTGAAAAGAGGCCCGTGCTCAGCAGTGGGACATTATAGGCTGATGATGATGATGATGATAAGGAAGGTACTGATTATATTACTAGACTAAAGATCTTGTATGTACACAAAGACAGGTCGAAATGCGACAAAAATAAGTGTTAGGGATTTGTATGGGAAAAAAACGAGTGTTGTGTTACATAATACTTACATACTTATATTATTTTTAGATAAGGATAAATTGATATCCTTTTGTATAAACTGATTTTGGAGCCAGTGATAAGAAATATGAAAAAATACGTATTTACGTTTTACGTATTTTTAGCCAACTAAGCCAAATTAAGACAATTGTCTGAATTTGTCTGCAAAAATTAGTGCGCTCAATTTTTTTTTTTTTTTTTTACTGTGTATAGGCCTGTGTTTGACCACAATCTCACTATGGTAAGTGATGATTTGATCGAAGGTGGTAAGCACACAAAGCCTAGAAGGAACTGGCTCTCAAGTGAAGCTGACGGAACACACCGATAGGTGCTTGGCGACAGATTTTCAAATACGATATCTACATCTTTATTATTATAATATGATTGTATTTACCAGTGACACTTGTAATGTTTTGGTTTTCTTTCTATGCACCTCATAATAGCTCAAGAAACAAGTCACAATATCTAAAACGTATACTAGTCTAGTTTTATTTGCACGATCGTAATTAATTAATCACACCAAAGTACTCGGGACGTGCCCTAACGCGTTTTTTTTTTTTGAAACTTTTAAATTTGTTAACTATTTTCCAAATGAACTCTAAATGTTATGCAAACAACAGAAAATCAGTTCACTCCATGTTAAACTAGGTTTTTCTGAATTAAAACCTTTACTGAGCACATACAATTTTTGTTGTAAGCCAAGGGTGGCACTCGTAAGCCTCTGTATTTGGCCTTTAAGCCGATTACTGCATGTAATCTGGCTTAGAGGTGACACACGAGACGTGGTGATGCCCTCAATGAGTTTTAACTACGGCTATCTGTAGCGACTATTTTATGCAAGTTTTTAGGGTTCCGTAACCAAATGGCAAAAATGGAACCCTTATGGATTCGTCATGTCTGTCTGTCTGTCACAGCCACTTTTTTCCGAAACTTTAAGAACCATAATGTTGAAACTTGGTAAGTAGATGTATTCTGTGAGCCGCAATAAGATTTTTACACAAAAATTAGAACCCATAATTAGAACTGAAACTCAAAATATTATTTTGATAATTATTATTTGAATGTTCCTGGAAGTTTTTTTAAAACAACGAACTCTGTAAACATGGTTTAGTTATTGAATAATTTTAAAATTTCTGCAGTACTGCTATTCATGGAAAATATATCAACAGCACAGTTTCATGATAACAAAGAATCCACAAATCAGATTATTTGAATGAAATACCAAGATAGACACGCCACTCGTTTTACATTCATTACCCGTGTCAATCAATGTCATACGAATCAAGTTCATAATATGTCACTGTAAAATCCAAATACATTCCAACTTACTTACTTTTAGAACTATCAATTAAATAGACAGAAATGCTTACGGAAAAGTAAAGATCCAGAAAATTAAGAACTGAATAACAAATAAGATCCATGTAAGAATCAAGTAGTTAAATGACTTAAGAATATATCTTATGTTTATATAACATGTAGATATACATAAAATCACGATCTAAAAATATCTAATAAAAAAGTAATTAAAAAAAACTTCCAAATACACTAAGAAGTATGAAATAACTCTAATCTGACACTGAATTGAAGTCAGCGATAGAGCACGACGTATTCCATTGAAAATATTTCGCTGACTTCAAATCAGTGTCAGATTAGAGTTATTTTATACATACTTTTTAGAGTATTTGGAAGTCGATAAAAAAAAAAAAAAACTTTTTTATTTTGAAGTCCATTAAAAATAGTTTTTAGCATGAAAAAAAAGGAGGTTTACCCATAGAATACAAAAAAGTAATACGTAATTACGAGTAGGTACCTTGCCTACTATCGACTCTTTTACGAGTTTGAGCTCGTAAATAAAACATACATCTGATCAAGTGTGTACATTACATATCGTGTTTCCAATTTAAATTGATGAGCTCACTGAGTCATTTCGCAGCAAATTCATATATTTTTAGTATCATTTCCGTGCGTGAGTCTGAGTAATGGAGCTGAAACAGATTTGTTGAATACAGCTGTTGGTCACAGCCAAGAGCTGGCACTGCACATGAGCAGCGTCCAACTATCCTTGGACCCTTGAAGACGTTGGAGATACATTGGATTTTTAGCTTCCTTCCGCGGACACTCAGACTGTGGAATGAGCTCCCCGCCGTGGTTTTCCCAATGGAATACAGCATGGGGTTCTTCAAAAGGGGTGTGAAGAGATTTCTGCAGGGTCGGCAATGCGCTCGTGATACCCCTGGTGTTGCAAGCGTCTATAGGCTACGGTAACCGCTTACCATCAGGCGGGCCGTATGCTTGTTTGCCACCTTAGTGGTATAAATTGGACCTTGGAGATACAGTCGTATCTATATGGACCTGGGACACGCGACGGCATCATCCCTCAAAAAGCACTTCACCTACTATGACCCTATATAAGACGTGGGATTCCGGGTGCGATTCGCGATAATAACCCAGAATGTCACACCACGCTTATCTGGTAAGGCTTGGTAGCCAACTTCTAAATCTATCAAAAATCATAACCTCATCTTGAAGACGAAGATCTAATGAGGATCCTCTTTTTTAAGGTGGCAAACAAGCATACGGCCCGCCTGATGGTAAGCAGTTACCGTAGCCTATGGACGCTTGCAACACCAGTGGTATCAGTCGCGCGTTGCCGACCCAGAAGAAATCTCTTCACACCCTTTTTGAAGAACCCCATGCTGGAGTACAGTAATGGGAAAACCACGGCGGGGAGCTCATTCCACAATCTGAGCGTCCGCGGAAGAAAACTCCTTTGAGCCGTCACAGTTCGAAACAAATCTGGTTTCAAATATGTGAGGATGGACTCCCCGTCGATGGCGAGAGTTGCGATCTTCTTCTAGATGAGGATGAAATAAAACTAGTATACACTGGAGCCAGAGTACCTATATGCTATCAATGGGCTATATGTAAACTAATAATCTCATGTTTTTTGTAATAGAAAGACTATCAGAGTTGCGGTAAAATAATTTTATCAGCGAATCACACTTTATTTTGTGTGTGTAGTTCGGACTATAAAATTGAAAGATGCAATTTTCAAATAGCATAATGCATTGCATTTGTTTTAATACCCAAAGTATTCATATAATTACCAATTATAAACATATTTATACAATTGGAGATTATTGCAAAAAAAATAACAACAGAATATTTGCACAGCCTACTTAGAAAGTCATTCCGAGTTGCTCCGTTACATAAAACGTATTTACCTTTAGGTATAATATTAACGGAACCAATCCTATTCAAAGTCAAGATATTATAATTAAGGAGTCAATATTATTGGTTCGTATTTGAGCTAAGAACGAATGTATACGTTGGGACATAAGTAGTATTTGTATAATGTCAATACCAATACTCAGAATAGTAAGCTAGCTATAAGTATGTGACATACTCTGTTTCAAAACTGAAGTTACGAAGGGATTCAGAAACAATATTACAAAAACATACTTTTTTATTTTGGCAACCAAATCCAAATTAGGACTTATTTCTGCCAGTGTCAAGTTATATTATAGTTTAAAAACACACTTTAAAGTATAGTAACATTCCTTTTGTTGACCTACATTCTGACCAGCGCAAATAATCCGAGTTTTTTTTTGTGAAGTGCTTTGACGTGGACTTTGCCTTATGAAATATTCGCATTTTCATCATGTAGGCTATATTCATATTATGCTCTCGTAGAGTTCCACAGAAATAGTTCTAGAGCCGCTTGCATCCAACTACTACGTGTACTTATAGGTCACTGAAAATAGGACTAGCGGACAAACGAGTTGTTCATTCATCTTTTTTAGGGTTCCGTAGCCAAATGGCAAAAAACGGAACCCTTATAGATTCGTCATGTCTGTCTGTCTGTCTGTCTGTCTGTCCGTCCGTATGTCACAGCCATTTATTTCCGAAACTATAAGAACTATAATGTTGAAACTTGGTAAGTAGATGTATTCTGTGAACCGCATTAAGATTTTCACACAAAAATAGAAAAAAAACAATAAATTTTGGGGGTTCCCCATACTTAGAACTGAAACTCAAAATATTTTTTTTCATCTAACCCATAATTGTGGGGTCTATGGATTGGATAGGTCTTCAAAAATGATATTGAGGTTTCTAATATCATTTTTTTCTAAACTGAATAGTTTGCGCGAGAGACACTTCCAAAGTGGTAAAATATGTGTCCCCCCCCCCTGTAACTTCTAAAATAAGAGAATGATAAATCTATAAAAAATATATGATGTACATTACGGTGCAAACTTCCACCGAAAATTGGTTTGAACGAGATCTAGTAAGTAGTTTTTTTTGAATACGTCATAAATTGAAATTAATATCAAATACTCAGGTCTATACTACCATTTACTTATATACCTACAGGTTTGTACGGAACCCTCGGTGCGTGAGTCTGACTCGCACTTGGCCGGTTTTTTATAAGTTTCAAGTCGGTGTTATTTGTTCGGGAGCTGTCTCTCATATATCCACTCGGCTTTATTTAGGCAAGCGTCATCATTAGCATAATACTACCACCACTCTCGTATTCATGTTGTCCTGCTGTCGCGTTCTATGGATAACATTTTTGAGCACATACTCTGTTTTGTGTTGCAATATTTACACCTAACTACTGAATGGTTGAAATTCTTTTTACTGTCTGCTTTTCTTTCTATATTTGTCTAGCTATCAGTATTTGTGGTTTAGTAAATTGCTTTTATTTTTTATTGTAATATTTATTTTTAAATGATCTTGATATTTCATTAAAAAGAAATAGGTGTGAGTGTATTTTCAAATCTGTTGGAGCTTCATGATGTACTCGTTATTAATCAAGTAACTCTATAAATTCTAGCTAATAAACTGTGACAATATCATTGAATTTCTGTTATTTAAATAGTTATATAAAATATAAATAAATTTTATTCCTTTCGGTGTCGAGACCCTAGGTCCATGGGGTTCCGGTGCTCGCAAGCTATATAAAGAGCTGGCGAAAAGATTAGTGATCACCACTGGGGACCGAAGAGCTGGCAGCTTCTTCGCACAACGCATCAGCATTGCGATACAGCGAGGAAATGCTGCCAGTATCTTCGGAACAATGCCGAGGGGGCCTAATTTTATAAATTTATTTTTAACACTTTTGTAATTTTAACTAATAGTACCTAATATTTAATGAATTATACATTTTCTAATGAATTCCTAAGAAAAAATCTATCGCCGCGCCGCTCAATGTAATCTTATCAGACTGTAATCTCAGATACATCGAAGGAAATATGGGTTCAAAGTTGAAAACCCAATAAACGGGGTAAATGATAATCCGCTCCCAACTTTTGCAATATCGGCTCATATGGGATTAATTCATATCCTGATACCATAAGTTACCAGCTTGAGTGAAAGTTTTATCCGTTCTGACTTTAGTGGTCTAGTTTCTTTTTGCCTTGATTTGGTATTAGCCATTATTTTCTGGAGGAAAAAAACAGTTTTCGAGCAGAGAGCAGCATGAAGATATATACCCCCTCACTCATAAAGAACTATTTAACTAATACATTTAAATGGTCACGTAAATAATGTCACATTATTGGACAATGACTATAGAGTGACTTTATTTACGTGACCCTTTAAACAGTATATTAGTTAAATAATTCTTTATGAGTAAGGGGGTTTATGTTTATGTTTATATAAACAAAATTATAATAAAGTATAGTACCTAGCTAAAAAGAAAGCAGAAAAACCTGAATTGCTGGCACTAGAAAGATCTTATTTAAACTGGGTTGAGATTTCGAGATGGCATATTATCGAAATATGTTGGGTTAGTCATAGTCAACTTCTACTATTGGACCAAAACTGAAATCTTATAGGTATTTATTTATATTTTTTTTTACTTTTCATACATTATAATCGATCAAGGTTGACATTTTGTAAGAAAAGAAAAAACAAAATGAGAATTCACTATTGGTCCCATAGTTAAAGTTTTTCAGCATGACTATAACCTATAACCCAACTTAGGTTTCGAAAATATTTCATCTCGAAATCTCCACCTGTTATAACAATATAGCTCCAAGGACCATGTCCACCATGACCATTACTCTACAGCAACTTGAAACCCAAAACTAGTTGACATAGTCACTGAGCTTAGTTATACCATAACGCAAAATAGCAACGACAGCAACGAGGAATAATTTTGATTACATTGCCACCCGACACGGCAAATGCTAATATACCGACGACACCAGAGCACGTTTATATTGCAAAATATCTACGCCATATTTGTTATAGTATACAAGTGAATAATGTTTTTATTGCGCGGAGAGGTTTTCTATGGAGCCGTGATATTATGAAATAGAGTGTAGGATTAAATTGATGAGAGGCTGTTCTCGAGTGAATAAAATTAAGGAGGTGATAACTACCCCGGTTAGGCCGGCTTTTCACTATGGGATATAATATAATCTTTATATATAAAATTCTACTGTACGTGCGTATGTCACTGAATTCCTCCTAAATGGCTGAACCGATTTGAATGTTTTTTTTTGTAGCGTTTGGGTGGCGCCCTGGATGGTTCAGATTCACAAATCGGCCCGGCAGATGGCGCTGCAGTCGATAATATAACCTAGATACCGACTACAAAAATAACGCATACAAAAAAAACATTCAAATCGGTCCAGCCGTTTAGGAGGAATTCACTGACACTGTTTTGAAGTCAGCGAAATATTTTCTACAGAACACGTCATGCGATTTCGCTCACTCCAAAACAGTGTCAGATAAGAATTATTTCCCTTGAACAGCTCCGATACTGAATCTAAAAAAAACTTATTAGCTATAAAATTAGCTTTTGACGGGCCAGCTGGCGCGGTTGGATAAGATCACTCTGGTCAAGATTCCACCATAGCGCCACTGGTATCGTGGGTTCGTTTCCCACACAGGACATTCATTTTTGTGCATGAACATGTATGTATGTCCTGAGTCTGGTTGTAATTATGTATATTAAGTATGTATTTAAAAACAAAAAAGTAGTACTTATATGTATTATATCAGTTATCTGGTTTCCATAGTACAAGTTCTGCTTAGTTTGGAATCAGATGACCGTGTGTCCCAGGATATTTATTATTATTATTTATTACTTTTATATTATTATACCTAGTATTTTGATTGCAATTAGAAACTTCATTAGCTTTTGATTCGAAGTATATAGATTTTGATCTTCAAATAATGTTCGATGTATGGAAGTTGCAATACAAGGATACAATTTGATTTTAGTTCAAAACATATCGGACAAAATTCAAAAAATTCAAAATCATTTATTCAAATAGACCTTCGCAGGCACTTATGAAAAGTCTGACAACTGTTTTAACAAACAAAATTACTTTTATAAAAATACAACAACAGGAAAAAGTTTAGATAAATATTAAAACTGACAACATGCATCAAGACACCTCATTAGTTGACATCTGTTCGATATAGTCAAGTTTAAAAACTGTCACTGTAATCTTAAACGGACAATCTGCCTCCATCGATTCCGGTCCGAAGTAGCCCTCACCGCCTCGCGCCTGGTAGAATTTAGTCATATACATACATATACACAAATCCAGTGAGATTCATAACCCAGCTACCGTATTCGGGTAAAATGCGGAAAACATGAGCTAGGGGTGAAATCAAGTTTTACATAAAATTTTATCGCATCCGTGCCCGAGCTAGCTAACTTCAGATGTTAGGAGGTTTGATCGTTCCATCATACTGTATTTCAGATACCTCGACTAGTTTTGGCCCCTCGGTTTCACCCACGTTACCAATCTATAATGTTTTCTCGGGATAAAATATATTCTAGATATTTTATTCCTGCTTATGATCTACCCTTGTGCCAAATTTTATCACGATTGGTTTTGCCATTGAGGTGTCAAGACGTAACAAACAAAGAAACTCACTTTAGCTAGCCAACATACCAAAAAATAAATTAAGCAAGAAAATAAATTTATTTATGGCAAGTGATACACACATTTCACAAACCAGTTAAATAGGAGAAAAACATTAATAATGAAAATAAAAAAAGATTCAAAATATACCTATAGTTTTTGGTTTCAATCTTCGGTTCAAAATTATTAGAAAAATATTTTCGGTAGAAAGTCTACCTAATAACGTTTTTTACATTAATTATTTTTGACAAATAAAATAAAATAAAAATGCCTTTTATTTCTTGCTGAAACTAAATAAAAGTGAATGAATCTAATAAATCTAATACTATATCTAAATATGTATATACCTATGATTAAGTATATCTATTTTGTTCCTAATTATTTTTACTTATTTTTTTTTTTTCTTTTTCAATAATCAAATAACCTTAAACAATATCAGACCTTAAATAATACTTTTACTAAACAGATGCTTAGAACAAAGCTTAAACATGTTCTTTACAGGTTGCAAATCTTTTTTACCTACGCAAAGAACCAGCGAGATAACTAAAAAAACTGTTGGGAACACTTTGTTCCACGGTAATTTCTCTTTACTCACAGAACCTGACCTATCTTACTTGAAAACTTGTTAAGACTGTTAGTGAGAAAAAAATTAATTGAGCATATTTTTAAAAAGATAAAAAACTTAGTACTTCATATTCTAAGTTTAAATAACCCAAGATTAAATTAATTATATCGCTGTTACCATTTGCTGCTAGTTAGTCTAGTTACTTAATTCTATCGAATAATCTGTTCCATGAAGATCCTTTCTGACATCTGCATTTGAAAACGTATCAGCTAGAACATAAAGGTTAATTAGTAAGTGAGAGTATTAAATACTTGGGTGTGATACTTGATAGGTCTCTAAAATTTCAGGCTCATATTCACGCGCTGAATGGCAGGCTGCGTAAGCTCATTTACGTGTTTAAGAACCTGAGACATGTGGCGGATGTAAAATTGATAAAATCGGTGTACCTCTCACTTGTTCAATCCTTACTGACGTACTGCAACACCAGCTGGGGAGGTGCTCCAAAAACTAGCATTATTGAGCTAGAAATCACTCAACGAGCCATTCTCAAGGTGTCCTCTTTCTTGCCATACCGTTATCCAACAGCCCTCTTATACAAAGAAGCTAAAGTGCTTACAGTACGCCAACTGTTCATACTTAACATTATTTTAAAACAGCATGTGCTCCTTACCTTCTGCCCTTCGAGTACCCATAGCAGAAGACGTTTTGATCCTGTTGCTTACCTGCAAACTAAATATTCTACAAAATTCTCACATCGTTTCTTTTCCTATTTGGGTGGGCTTATATATAATTACACAAACAAGTTATTATCTATTTATAAACTTAACAAGCACCCATGCAAAAGGATTGTTACGGATTGGCTTCAGGGATTAAGTTATCTTGAAACTGAAGACTTACTCACTGCTCCAATAAATAAATAAAATAAGATCCTAACAGACGTGCTCTTTCACACTTACCCATGCTTAGACTTTGACACTCACTCTTACAATCACAATCTCATACACAAACACTCACACGCACACACACACGGTCTATTCAAACACTCATAGCTATCTTTACTAACAATATTAACACTTATTTCTGCCTGTAATGTATGTATCAATTTCCGTAATTTAACTACTACTGCAATTCTTTTAAATGAGCAACATATTACTGAATTGTATAATTATCCTAGTAAGTGGAGACCTGGTGACCTGAAATACAGGTATTTTGCCTAGTTTAGGCACCAGTCTCCCACAGTATATAGTTTGCCTAAATATAAAAAAATTGCCTAAATAATTTCATGTGTAACGTTTGGTAAATTTTGAGACCAAAGTTGGGCTCATTTGTAAATATTCTATCACAGAACATTCAAAATATTTAAGTCACCACGATGTAAGCCACAACAAATGGGTGTAACATTACACCACGAATAACATGTTTCTTTTATGATTAATTGAGATGGATCGTGTTCGACTCGCCCACGTTACACATGAGTGAAAATAACCATTTTTCCTGTACTTGAAACTGCTATGAAACTCGTATGTGTAACCATGACATATTTTGTCAGGTCATGGAAATGAAGGAAAGCATATTATTTAGATTAATTAAAATTGATGAAGAGGTGTTAAACGAATCACTATCGGAAATATTGCACGATGTAGCGTTATCGTCCAGTTTTCTCCAGCCTTCAATTGGATGTTGATATTTGCGATTCGTCCTATGCTTTAGGTACGGTTTTTTTTTAATTGACAAGAAGGTGAGGATCCAAAATTTGGCCTTATCACCCTTACGCGGACAAGTCGGCGAGCAAGCTCTCAACCGGGGCTAGGTAGTGGAAACCACAGAATTAGTATATAATACGTGGTAAGTAAAGCCCAAGTACCCAAAAAAATTCCATAAAAGCAAAGGCTCTTTCTGTTGCATTAAGCCAGACATTTAATTATGTTACAGCACTATGAGGCTATGGGCTTACATTTTTAATCTTGTAACTTTGACCTTTTCTCAGAAAAAAATATTGACAGATACGCAAAGAGCAGCGTGATCCTAGAAGGTTTCATGTTCCCACTATGAGGCTCTGAACCCTGAAAACGATCCAATCAGAGTTCAGGTGTACCATTTTATTTTAAAGATTGACGTCATAGAAATCTAAATAAGCAAATGTGGAAGTGTAATCTAATGCCATAGCTAAAGAGTCTACAATAGTGAAGGAAATGCCACTTATAAAGAGTAACGGAAATTATATATCTATCCGAAAAGCGTGAAGATTACAGTAGACTATAGGATGTCTTTAAAAAGTTTCAGCTCATACAAAAATTCATACCAATTTTTTGCTTCTAACCAAGATAACCAACGTGTCTACGAGGGAGATCATCTTTTCATCTCTCTTGCTAATATTATAATATAATCTCTTCCTCGATCTGTGCGTTTAGTAAGAGCCTCAGGCCTGCCCGCCTAGAAGTGGACCGTCAAAATCATTGTAAAATAAACTCCAAACAGTCTTAAGATTTCTATGAGAGAAGTACCTTTGCATGTACACGAATTCGTTCCGACGAGGGAATGGTCGACCCATTCTATTCAGTCTATCTGCTTCCATGATTGTTATTGCATCTCGTGGATCGGTACAGTACACATTCAATTTTCTTTCCCTGACTTGTCTTCGCTTTTTTTTAATGGTTTGTCAACCTGCACCTATTTTCAGAAAAAAATATATTTATAAACAATACAATATTGTTTTGAATGAACAAGAATTGTAGTTAATCTTAGTCTAATTGTATAACTGAATCTAATGGTGCGTCCATGCTACACGAAGCGAACACGAGCCGAGCCACGAACGAACAGGATTCGTTCGTTGCTCGCGATTTCAAGCGTGGACGTCTACAAAACGAGCGCGATGCGAATCCCTGTGTTCGTGAAAAAACTGACAATCGGGCGCAGCGCAGTCGAGCGCGAGACGAATGATCGTTCGAGGCTCGAAAGTCCGTCCACGCTACGCGAGCAACGAACGAATCCTGTTAGTTCGTGGCTCGGCTTGTGTTCGCTTCGTGTAGCATGGACGCACCTTAATATCATTAAAGTAAATAAAAATCAATCTACATAATAAAAAAAAAACCTTTGAAATATTTTTTTTGTTTACTTTATTTTTTCTATTTCGCCTTTAGATCTGTATGCATACCTATTATTAACTATTTTTCAATAGCGGTGAATATTTTGTATTCCTTACATAAAAATCGGTACATGAACATACTTTTATACTGAATGAATACTTTTAAATATCATCTATTAGAATATAAGGTAACGCTGTTTTTTTTTTTTAATAAAACCGAATCTCAAATCTAAACTAGAAAGTAATGTCACAACCCACAATAGAGCATGTTCAACAAATTGACATCAATTATTCAAACGGTTACCCGCCATCTCGTCCAAACTCACTGATTTATATGCGAACATGTGAATTTTATATTCAAAATGCATAACAGTATTGGAACAGTAAACTAGTCATAAAAATTCATAGTGATTTTATACAATCAAACTTTATTGGCATTTAAACGGTCAGTAAAAGTTGATTGTACATTTTTTTTTGTTTTTTATTCGACTAAATCGGTAAACAAGCATACGGCCCGCCTGATGGTAAGCGGTTACCGTAGCCATATGGACGCTTGCAACACACGAAGAATCGCTCACGCGTTACCGACCTTTCCCCCCTCCCCAATGAGCTCTGGCGACCTTACTCACGCGCAGGAACACAACTTTACACAACATAAAGTTATTTGGTTGCGGTATTCTGTGAGGTGGAGGTACTTCCCCAGTCGAGCTGCTCTTGGAGCGAATAAACGCTATGCTCTACCTCTCTTATTAAACGCTATGCTCTACTTCTCTTAAAACACATCACAATGTGAAACATAACTGGGGGTCAACCACTATCTTTTAAAACAATATTATTATAACCTTGTAACGATGCGACTTCTCCAATTTACTTATTGCTTCTGGTCACAACGACTAGGTCCAAATTGTCATATTATCCAATTTTCAAAGTTATAATTTTCAAAGGTTCTTATTTTCAAATGTACTTATCATTTGTCCTGTTTTGACGTCGGATGTCAAAGAAGGACGTAACGCAATTAAGGTTATAATAATATTGTTTTAAGAGATGGTGGTTGGCCCTATTACTGGAGCTTTTGATAGAAAATAAGGATGTTACAGTTTTATTAGCATAGCAAAGAGTCATGGCGAGATTTGTACAAAAAAAATAAAGATTTTTAGAGACGTTAGAATGACGTCAAAATTGATCCTTGGTGCCTAAGGAATAACTTGAAGCATTTAAAATATTTTTAGAACTCCGGGATAACAATACGAAATACTTTGCCATGTATGGCATGGTATACCAAAATCGTTATGTTGTTGTTATGTTTTGCTGGTAATGTAATCTCAACATTGGAAATGGTTCAAATACCTCTTTTTTTTTTGTACAATTGAATCTATGTATCTCGCCATGATTCTTTACTCATTATGACAAAGGTCTCCTTCATTCAAAAAAGGTAAACAGTTGAATAAGTTGTTTTGAATTTGATAGGAATTTCTGGTAGCCCTAACCAAATTCTGAGTCCATTAGTACCTTATTGATACATTTTAACGACTTGTGACGTGACTGAATGAACCAAGCGTAATTTAAAGAAATAGCTTTCGCTTCCCATGTGACATATAAACATTCCAAAGTCGTTGATGGTGCCGCAGAGTGTCGTGAAAGCTGTGTAATCAATAATTCAGTAGGGCGTCTACAATCTGTATGGCTCGCGTGTTGCTAACAAGATTACATGGACATTGCAGCTGATTTAGGGTTCCACCTTTTAAATGAAGTTTTTCTTTATGTCAACAGGTTGTCAAGTAGGCAGGTAAGTGGTAGATGATATATAATATTAGTAAAGTAATTTTGATTCGGTGTTTTATGGTTTACAAAGATTTCTTCATGAAGCAACAGCTGCATGCAAAATATGAATCGGAGTTAGACTTCTTTCATATTTTGGCATTTATATTATCGAAAATGTCGTTAAATAATAAAAAAAATTTTCAACATAAGTATACCTAAAATATATACCTATACTAACAATATTACTGGCTATTTATTTCATTAAATCTGTGTAAAAGTTTGTTGCCATATATTTTAATATAACCGTCAACATAATGAAAATTTATAGTAATATATATTAGTTTTCATTATAGTCGTTCAGAAATTTTTCATTTAACCCCGAAATATTGGTATAAACAGTACAAAATTACCACCAGAGGCCAATAAACTGACATGTCTACAGCTTAGATCACACTGTGAACTTGTTTATCGAAATACATGACAAGTCAAGAAGTGTCTTTGCTGTCTATTTGGCACTCTTGGAACTTTGGGTTCATCTTTGGGGTTAGGCATCACAACAGTCAAAGTAATTACATTATGGGGTAAAGGGTTGACTTATGTTAACACACCAATAAACAAATAATTTTAATGTTATGCTTCTCTCTAGAGCTTGAGATTGATAAAGAAAAAGTTTATATTAGATTCAAAATGTTAGAAAACGTCGTTTTGTAAACAAAACATAGTAAATAATTGCTAATTATGGAATTTGCTCGCAAGCCATTTTCAGCAGGAAAACATGCTACTCTATTGGTTCAAAATTGTGTGCTTCGCTGCGGCAATACATACAGACACTGCGAACTAAGGCTAACGAATCGTGATCAGGGGACAAAAACACAATACTATTTGTCAAAACAGTATGATATATCGGCCAGTGCAGCGAGCAAGAGATTCAGAGTAACTCTAGCGTTGCATACAGTAGGACTAAATTAAAAAATAAACACAGATTGAAGATGGAACGTTTTAATAAAAAAATGTTTGAAGGTCGTAAACAAAGTTATTTTATTTTAAAGAATAATTATGTAAGTACATCATGTTACAATAATGTAAGTTATCAATTTGAATGACAATGTAACCGACGCATTAGGATTAAGATCCCTAGAATCTCCATCCACTCAGCAGACACAATAAAATAAAAAAGAATGAATCGCTATTAGTCTACTTGTTAAATCCTCAACTGCCAGGACCTTTTGATTTGAAGGCATCATCATATATTTACGAAGACCATTTCCGCCATTGTAAAATTTACTCACACACACTATACACATTCGATTCATTCAAAATACAATTAGTATGAATCCATTTTGTGCTCCAATCTCTCAAGTGCCAAAAGCAATAGCACTCGGCCCTAAACTCTTAAAATATAAGAGTGCGTCTACGCTACGCGAACCGAGCACGAGCCGAGCCACGAACGAACAGGATTCGTTCGTTGCTCGCGATGTCAAGTGTGGACGTACAATGAGCATACAACGAGCCTACCATGAGCCCGATGCGAATCCCTGTGTTCGTGAAAAACTGACAATCGGGCGGAGCGCAGTCGAACGCGAGACGAATGACCGTTCGAGTCTCGCAAGCCCGTCCACGCTACGCGAACAACGAACGAATCCTGTTCGTTCGAGGCTCGGCTCGTGCTCGCTTCACGAAGCATGGATGCACCATAAGAGTGCGTCTACGCTACGCGAACCGAGCACGGTGGAGCACGAATTCGCGTAGCGTAGACGGACTTGCGAGCCTCGAACGAGCGTTCGACTGCTCTCCACCAATTGTCAGTTTTTTGGTCGAACAGGGATTCGCAACGCACTCGTGTTGCAGGCACTTTGTACGTCCACAATTGACATCGCGAGCGACAAACGAAGAGCGGCTCGGCTTGTGCGCGGTTCGCATAGCGTAGACCATAGTGAAACTACCCAACTCTACATCCGAAATGCGCGTCAGTCGGGGCTTTTGTAATCAAACATTTTTCATTATTTTTTCCAACACCATTACCAACGAAAGTAATTATGAGTTGCATAGAGTTTTGTGTGCGAAATGAAATTTAATGAAATGTCGGATAATCCTTCGCTGTTCGTATTAAGCTGATTTATTTTTAATGGAATGTGACGCTGGCGGTTTTGGCCTCCTATTTGTTTTGCACGAACATTTTGTTAGATGATTACGTTAAATATTTAAATGTTATTCTGTGATCCTGATTCCCAATTACATGAACATGCATGAATTATTTTATTGTTAAATTTAAAACACGTTGATGAGTTTAACGTGAGTATTTTTTTAATACTGTGAGATGTTATTTAATTAGCATTTGGCTTATCCGTCATGAATGAAAATATTGTCCCTAAAATGTCTTGTTCTACATACAATTTATAAGAGTTATGCTTACCTCGGAATTCATGTTGGCTTCGCATTCCAACGAGGTAAAGCCTCTAGCTTTTTGGGTAACATGCCTATAGACGAAGATTTATGCGTGGTTTAGAACTTTAATTATTCGTACAGTATCATTGTATTAATTTCATAGCTAATTATCACAATGTACAAAGTTTGTACCGCTAATAAATGTTGATTAAGATTGCTATAATTTAGAATTAATAGCCGCCTATAATCTCACTTTATTGGTTTCAAACTAAATAATCAAATACACTTCAGAAAGGATAATGGTTAGTGAGAAACAAAAGGCTACGTTTCCACTATAAAGCGATACTTTAACTTGGGATCAAGTGGGAAGTCTCTCTCTGAGGTGCTTAACTTCAAACCCCGACAGAATCTGTAATGTGATCGTGACGAAACTTAAAATATTCTAAATTATTATTTAGGAAAAAAACATCGTCTCAGTTGGCAAGCGTTTTATTGCTTAGCACTTTTGTTAGTGTGATAAAATGACTGTAAAAAACGAAAATGATGCCCATTTATAATCGTTGATATATTTTTTTTATAAATATTCATCCAAATTAATTTAAAATTTCATCTAACTCCGAAAAATGTAGGCCAAAGAATTTTTGAAAAAGAATACGCTTCAGACTTATTCAAATAATGACAAGTATAGAAAATCATTTCTTTTCAGAGTATGGGTCCTCCGTATAAAATCACAAAAATAACGAATATCCGAGGAAAGGAAATCTGATTTCCTCGTTAAGATTGTCGGGACGGGTACTTACTAAATGAACAAAAAAAATTGCCTATTGACATATTCTGCTGTTCGGCTTTCGTGAAAAACGATAGCTCACAAATAAAACATGCTTCGTCATTCAAGTTAAATAGCAAAATATCAATGGAGATGCCATGACATACCTAATTCATAAGAGTTGAAAAAGGTAGCCGTAGAGAATGATGATCTGGAAGAAATCGCTTCTCAGCGATAAGACCGCCCATTGTACAGTATTTTTAATATTAAGAATTTATTGTAATTGTTATTTTTATACTTGGTGGTGTACAATAAAGAGTTATCTATCTATCTATCTATCTATCTATCATTACTAAATTACGCGCAATAAAATTGACAAAATCATAAATTATAGGCTATCGGACAAGTCGCTAATTTAATGTCACCGTAATTTTGTGAACACCGTTACTTTATAATCTATCTAGCGAGATCATAAAGTGTCCATAAATTGTGAACTGTACCATACTGCTTACAATATAACGCATTCTTTTCGATAGTTTATAATCTATCCATGACAAACTGTCATATTGTGAACTGGCATCTACTTGAATGCGTCGGAACTAACCTTGCGCGCTGATTGGTTGAACGTCATGTATCCCTCGCACCGCCAACAATGTATCCTGAAAAAAATAATATGATTGACATGTTTAATTTTGATCTCAAACAATTAAAAGAGTATTTCTATTATTTAACCCTTATGTTTATTTTCTAACTCTATGGACACAGAACTAACCACCGCCAAGGCTGACCAATTAGGGACGGTTCACAATACGAAGGTTTGACAACGATAGATACTATCGTAAATGAATACGTTATATTGTAAGCAGTATGGTACAGTTCACAATATATCGAGTTTATAATCTCGCTAGGTAGATGACTTATAAACAAAATTATTTTCACAAAAATACATACGGCGACACATATAAGGCTAATGGCAGTAGGTATGGTAATGGCATCCAACAGTGCAAAATGGTATCGAATGGCAACAGTATGTATGCAAATAAGACTAGTTTAGCCTCGATTAATGATTATAAGCAATTAGTACGTCGTATTGCAAATCCGAAATGCTTACTTTCCGTGAGTGAGTTATGTTGCAATTTGAAAGCTTATTATGTATAAGAAAGATTGTTCAATATTGTGTATTAGTATACGTACATTTATTCCTAAAGTATTAATTATATATAGGTTAATATTTTAGGACACATATTTTAGGAGAACAGAAACATTTCGAAAAAAAGTCTGTTAAAAAACTTATGTAATTTCATATTTTTTTTTATAAATCTTTCATAGCTATTAATTTAAAAGATTATCAAGACCCTTAAAAATAACATCAAAAAAGTAAACCTCTGAGGAAACATTGTCTTTTAAAAACAGTTAATAAAACCCTATTACACAGGGACAATAAACAGAGTGGTCGGTCCCAATGGGTGTAACCTCAAAGTTCTAACTTTCGCGGTTTTCCCACGGGGATGGCCTAATGTCTGGACCGTGGGAAATGTAGGGTTGCTTTTAATTTGTTAACGATGTTTAGAAATATGACGTCATTTAATATTTCGAAACATTTATATTTTAATAGATTTTGACGAAGAGAGTAATTTTACAATTCGACACGAACACTATTTATAGTGAAACTAGCTTTAGCCCGCGACTTCGTCCGCGTAGATTATTTCTTTTTTCTAGACATGAATCATTGTAACAATATAGAGCTTTGTTCATGGCTATAGCCCGCCACTACGTGTAATATTTGACAAAAGTTCAGGAAGATTGAGAGATTACATGCGAACATGCCACATAGAACTGAAACAGTCCTGCCCGATTTGAAGAAGAAGATCTGAAAATCTACCGGCAGAAATATGCATACATACACTGTCCGATTAGCTGAAGAAGAAATATGTATTTTTTGGGAGGTGTCGAGATCGGGATTATTTATCTAAAATTACGCCATGAGACCTATCCACAAATTCCTCAACCATTTCATGACAGCTGAGATATTTGCTCATGGCACACGGTCGTGTCATGTTCTAGGTTCGGCAACGCGCGCGTGATACCCCTGGTGTTGCAAGCGTCCATAGGCTACGGTAACCGCTTACCATCAGACGGGCCGTATGCTTGTTTGCCACCTATGTGGTATAAAAAAAAAAAAGAAAAAAAACACGGACAGACAGACGAATACACCTATATCCACAAGTTCCTCAATAATTGCCAGACAGCTGAGATGTTTCTGTCTGTCTGTCAGTCTGAGGAGAGAATTTGCCTCCTTATGTGTGTACCGCTTGTACAACGGACAGTACTCTGAAGAATTGTTTGACTTGATGCCCACGGGCTACCTTCTACCATCGCAACTCTCGCCATCGACGGGGAGTCCATACTCATATATTGGAACCAAAATGGTTTCTACTGTGCGGTTTCAAAGGAGTTTTCTAGCGCGTAAACTCAGGCTGTGGAATGAGCTCCCCGCCATGGCGCCAGGGTGTGAAGATATTTCTGTATGGTCGGCAACGCACGAGTGATACATACGGTGACCGCTTACCATCAGGCCGGCCGTATGCTTGTTTGACACCTTAGTATTAAATTTAAATAATAATAATAATTTAAAAATTACCCGTAGAAGACAGACAGACAGACGGATCGACACGGGCGGAGATCTATCCAAAAGTTCCTCAACCAGACAGCTGAGAATTTTTCTCGTGGCAGACAGACAGATAGATGGGCGGCAGTAGGCTTCTTAATAACATGATACACGTGTACATTATTTTACTTGAATACAAAATTATGTGAATTAACAGCTTAAATACAAAATTTAATCCCCCTGTTCACTCATTAATGGATCAAATTCCAACAACACCGATATTCTTTGCGTTATTTTCCAAATTTAAATTTTATTCCAAGCTTATATAATAAATTTAGTATACTTCCATACACAACTTCATCCCTTTTTACCCCTTCGGGGTCGGAATTATCGAAAACGCTGAGGCACATATAAATTAATTTTCAGTCATCAACCTAAACACAAAATTTGAAAGTCCTAACTTCCAAACTGATGGACTTTCATACAAACTCGCATCCCCTATTTTACCCCCATAGGGGTGTAATATTGAAAAATCCTTCGTTAGTGGACACCTACACTTTATAATTATAAATTTAATGATGTTTACTATGGAAATGAAAGATTTTCGTATACAACTTAATCCCCCTTTTCCCTCTTCGGGGGTGGAATTATCACAAACGCTGTGACAACTTTACTTTAATTTTCAATAGTCAGCCTAAACACAAAATTTGAAGATCTTATCTTCAAAACTGACGGACTTCCATACAAAATTTCATGGCCTATTTTACCCCCTTAGGGGTGGAATTTCCAAAAATCTTCTTTACTTGATACCTAAACTGTATAATAATAAATTTAGTGAAGTTTATCGTGAAATTGAAGGCAACTTCATTCCCCTTTTTCCCCTTTCGGGGGTGGAATTATCATAAATGCTGAGATAACTTTACATTAATTTTCAATCGTCAGCGTAAATACAAAATTTGAAGATCCTAACTTCAAAACTGACGGACTTGCGTACAAACTTTCATCCCTTATTTTACCCACTTAGGGGCGGAATTTCCAAAAATCCTTCCTTAGTGGATGCCTACACCGTATAATAATACATTTAGTGAAGTTTACTTTCAAATTGAAGGACTTGCATACACAACTTCATCCCCCTTTTCCTCCCTTCGGTGGTGGAATTATCACAATCGCTGAGATAACTATACATTGATTTTCAATCGTCAGCCTAAATACAAAATTTGAAGATCCTAACTTCAAAACTGACGGACTTGCATACAAACTTTCATCCCTTATTTTACCCACTTAGGGGCGGAATTTCCAAAAATCCTTCCTTAGTGGATGCCTACACCGTATAATAATACATTTAGTGAAGTTTACTTTCAAATTGAAGGACTTGCATTAACAACTTCATCCCCCTTTTCCTCCCTTCGGTGGTGGAATTATCACAAACGCTGAGATAACTATACATTAATTTTCAATCGTAAGCCTAAACACAAAATTTGAAGATCCTAACTTCAAAACTGACGGACTTGCATACAAACTTTCATCCCCTATTTTACCCCCTTAGGGGTAGAATTTCCGAAAATCCTTCCTTAGTGGATGCCTACACTGTATAAGGTATCTTTGTGCAAAATTTCAAATCTCTAGGTCCAGCGATTTGGGCTATGCGTTGATATATTGCTTACAAACTTTCATCCCTTATTTTACCCTGTTAGGGGTGGAATTTTTAAAAATCCTTCTTTTGTGGATGCCTACACTATATAATAATATATTTAGTGAAGTTTAATTTGAAATTGAAGGACTTGCATAAACCACTTCATCCCCCTTTTCCTCCCTTCGGTGGTGGAATTATCACAAACGCTGAGATAACTAAACATTAATTTTCAATCGTCAGCCTAAACACAAAATTTTAAGATCCTAACTTCAAAACTGACGGACTTGCATACAAACTTTCATCCCTTATTTTACCCCCTTAGGGGTGGAATTTCCGAAAATCCTTCCATAGTGGATGCCTACACCGTATAATAATACATTTCATGAAGTTTACTTTGAAATTGAAGGCCTTGCATACCCAACTTCATCCCCCTTTTCCTCCCTTCGGGGGTGGAATTATCACAAATGCTGAGATAACTATACATTAATTTTCAATCGTCAGCTTAAACACAAAATTTGAAGATCCTAACTTCAAAACTGACGGACTTGCATACAAACTGTCATCCCCTATTTTACCCTCTTAAGGGTGGAATTTCCAAAAATCCTTCCTTAGTGGATGCCTCCACTGTATAAGGTATCTGTGTGCAAAATTTCAAATCTCTAGGTCCAGCGGTTTGGGCTGTGCGCTGATATATCAACAATCAGTTTATCATTTTATATATTAAGATTTTAAGAAAAAATTGATTCGTATAAATAATAGGCTTATATGCACTTCAATTTATTAGAGGGTTTTTTTTATTGGGAAATCCAAAAGAATCAAAATTTTTCTCTGTATTTTTTAGTATTTACTTAGACGAATAACAACGAAAATAAACAATAAATTTTTCATACATAGCATACAACAAAACATAGATTTTTTATCTCCGATATTCTAGGACTAATTCTCTCATTCGAGTGAAAAATGATAGAGATATTGATAGCTTTCGATTGCTACACGAAAGCTTCAGAACTTATCGTATCTACCCCTAGTTTGGTTTGCACTGTCTAACTACTGCTACTGTTGACTGTGTAATAACCTCAAAGTGAAAAAGAAAACAAAAAATTACCCGTGAGTCATTAATTCATAGTTACCGAACCAAAAGTGAAAAATATAGTCATCAAAATTGTAAATAGCTTTAAAATAGAAAACTAAAAGGACATTATAGAGTACCATTTTAGTTCTAATTGAAATTTGATTATAGCTAACACGGCAATTCAATCTTATCGACATTGAAATAGAGTTTGAATTAATCAACGCTGATGGGCTAGCTTGAATATCAGTAAGGTTAGTTGTTACTACTGTTTTTATTAGGTCACGTTATGGAGCAGTCATTACGGGGTCGCAGAACATGGAATAGGCGTGTTTTAAAAGTTATATTGCAAGTAACGTTACTGTTATAAATGGACTTGAATTGGGTAAGGGAAGATTAACTGAGTGACTGTTGGATTTAGGATTTATCTTCTTAATTTTTATATCCCTTGAACCATATTATTCGTATTAAAAATATTTAATACGATATTAAAGCTGGTCATTGGGAGGTATATGAGTCCCCTCGAGCACTCAAATTGGGGTGTCCTGAAGCTTTCGTGTAGCAGTCGAAAGCTATCAATATCTCTATCATTTTTCACTCGAATGAGTTCTCTCATTTGACTGTTTCTCATTCAATTTGACTCAATTTCTCATTCGTTATAGAATAGCGGAGTAAAAAAATCTATATTTGGTTTTATACTTTTGTACGAATTTGATGGTTTATTTTCGTTGTTAAGAGCGCGCATAAGTTCAGAAAAAAATGCGAATGGCAGATGAAACAAACTTATGACTAATATTCGCGTGGCATGAGACGGAGATAGCATGTTTCGCGGAACAAAAATGAGCTAAGCGCTTCTAATCTAAATAACTCGTAATAAAGAATAGTTTTTTTTTTAAAATCGTTAGTGTCAGACCTAGTTCATACGTTCCTGATATTATTTATCGAGTTTTTGTCTTAATTAAATACACCATGAACAAATAAAACCGAAAATTAATTAATATTAGAGGTATCTTTGTGATTTTTTTCTATCGAAACCAAAACACGGTACCAACCACTTAGTAACTTGGTACCGTGTTTTGGTTTCCTCACCATATTTTCATTCACTGAAAGCTCGAGCACATTGTAGGATTCGAACCCGTAACCTTCGTAACGGCATTCGAAATCACTACCACTGAGCTATCATCGACCCAGCACTTTCGTCTTCTTAACATGACATTAACATAAGTGTCATAAAATTAATTTTAAATATCCCCTTTTCCACGTTAATTTTGTTAATTAATTTGAAATATTTATAGCATAATCGCAGGTTAATTGCGCATTAAGCTTATTAAGCTAAAATTGCTTTTCTCTAATTAAATTACGAACTTAAGCTACTGGCACATATAGCGTTTATTACGACTCTGTTTGACCTACTGACTTTTAGGCACTGGGATCTAGGCTAAGAGCTTGTAAACTGGGTTAATTAAAAAAAAAGTTGAATTTAAAAGGTCGAAGTCAAATAAAACATTTCATTTCTATTTGTATCGTCAAAAAAACGGTCCATCAAAAAAACGATTCACATTTGTCTCCATTTGTGATGTTATTAATTGTTATGGTTCGTCCATGCTATGCGGATCGAGCACGAGCCGAGCCACAACGAACCTACAAAGAGCACGATGCGAATCCCTTTGTTCGTGAAAAAACTGACAATCGCGCTCGTTCGAGGTATTCGAGGCTCGCAAGACCGCCCACGCTACGCGAATCGTGCTCGCAGTGTGCTCGTTCATGGCCCGGCTCGTACTCGGTTCGCCAAGCATGGACGCACCTTTATGTTTTATAGTATGCTGCTAGATGATATTAAATTCTTGTCAAAAGGAGAACTGTGTTTCTTGAAGCCGGTATCCACCAAAGCAGAGAATGGGCGGAGAATTTGTTTTCATTCTAATGACACCCCGAACGGACTAGAAAGAGCTTCATGTTATGATAACACCAAAGAACGAAGTCAATAATGGTAATTATGTCGTGATTAAGCAGTCCAAAAACAACGCAGATTTTAAACGCATAAAAAGTCAAAACTAACACGCGTCTAACCAACGTAATTAATAATCTTAAAACTAAGAAAAAAACCTATGTCTGTAAACTCAACATACCAAAAATATTTCCAATGCATCTTGAATCCCATATCTCAATATAAATTTATTGTTAAGCCAAACAAAGCTGCTTTTATCAGAAGGTAACAAAACTATAAATAGTAAAGAGCTCTATACTTTTTTCTTTATACAACTTAGGCGGTAATCAAGCATACGGCCCACCTGATGGTAAGCGGTTACCATACCAAGCCATATGGACGCTTGCAACACACGAAGCATCGCTCACGCGTTACCGACCTTTCCCCCTCCCCTATGAGCTCTGGCGACCTTACTCACGCGCAGGAACACAACTTTACACAACATAAAGTTATTTGGCTGCGGTATTCTGTAAGGTGGAGGTACTTCCCAAGTCGAGCGAATAAACGCTATGCTCTACCTCTCTTAAAACTTACTTACTTACTTTATTTCAGGTAAACAAAATATCAATTAACCAATTACTTGGTGATCCATTAACTCCTATCATGTTTCAGTTTATCTATATAGATAAAATAAGACTTTGCTTTTTACATCACAGTTAATCCGAGCTGTCGATTCCTTCCATTTCGGATATCATTGGAATGAATTGGAATGAACAGGCCCCGCTTCCCCTAATCCCTGAAGAGCGTAACATGAAAAATAAAAATTTGTACAATACCTGTATATTTAGAAAACGTGTTATTTTTTGAGGAGTCACCATATCCATAGAAAAACTCAAAAGTGATTCTATGGGAATAAGCACGAAATACATAGCATGTGCAGAAGGTATGTTTTTTCTAGGAAAAAATCTTATATACTTACGATGTTTCTCTCGATTTTAATTCATCTGTTATTTGAATTGAAAACTATTTCTGAATAATAGTGCAAACTTAATGATAACAATTAATGGTACAAACGCATTTTTGAAAAATATTACCTAACATCAGGTTATTTAAATCAGTCAGTCACGCATAAAATTAAAATCAAAAAGTAATTTATTCAGTTTAGGCCCTGGTAAGGCACTTATGAACATTAAATTGGTACCTACATACAGTTGAATTTACCGCACCGGTTCGGAATACACCTAAACTGAGAAGACTCCGGCAAGAAACTCAGCAAGGCTTTTTTTTGTGGAAGATCTTTTTTTTTTTTTTTATACAACTAAGTCGGTAAACAAGCATACGGCCCGCCTGATGGTAAGCGGTTACCGTAGCCATATGGACGCTTGCAACACTAGAAGCATCGCTCACGCGTTACCGACCTTTCCCCTCTCCCCTATGAGCTCTGGCAACCTTACTCACGCGCAGGAACACAACTTTACACAACATAAAGTTATTTGGCTGCGGTATTCTGTAAGGTGGAGGTACTTCCCCAGTCGAGCTGCTCTTTGAGCGAATAAACGCTATGCTCTACCTCTCTCAAAGATCTTTTCATATTACAGCTTTTTTCCAAATACTTATACAATATTTATATATTATTATTATGCTTATTCATACAGTTTTCACTTAGCCAGGGGGGATGCAAGTGCAGAGAGAAGCTACTGCAGCCATATTATTATATTCTTGTCTTCCACTTAATGAGCCACTTTATAGTAGGCTTTGTCAATTAACCTCTGCTTTATGAAATCTTTGAATTTATTATAAGACATTTAGTTACTTCGAGTGGGATTTTATTATAGAATCGAACAAAATTTCCGAGAAAAGACTTATTAGCTTTATTATTATAGATGTACGTTAGCTCAATCAGAATCAAATAAGGTTAAATCAAGGAATTCCATCTCGTGGAATCTCTGTACCTATTTTGGTCTTCTTTTTTTTTATACCACTTTATTGGCATACAAGCATACGGCCCGCCTGATGGTAAGCAGTTACCATAGCCTATGGACGCTTGCAACACCAGGGGTATCACTCGCGCGTTGCCGACCCTGAAGAAATCTCTTCACACCCTTTTTGAAGAACCCCATGCTGTACACCATTGGGAAAACCACGGCGGGGAGCTCATTCCACAGTCCGAGCGTCCTATTTGCCTATTCTTCTACAGCTTTTAAGTATTCAACACCTGCAGCGTTAGACTTCATTTTAGGGTACTGAGCGTCTATAGTTAAGCGTCTTCAGGCTGTTTTTATGCCATTTTATCTTTATTTCTTTTGGTAATGCAAGTTGGTGTCTTTATTAATCA
The DNA here is from genome assembly GCA_947623365.1 of Achlya flavicornis. Taxonomy (NCBI): domain Eukaryota; kingdom Metazoa; phylum Arthropoda; class Insecta; order Lepidoptera; family Drepanidae; genus Achlya; species Achlya flavicornis. The sequence continues at coordinate 2,997,208 of OX392473.1, read as the reverse complement.
TAAAGATGGAAGGGATTTACACTCATCATTAACATCACTATTTAGCTAAAATTACAGTTTTTGTCATAATCCTTCTTGACTTTGCTACTATAGGCAACCCCACCAATACATAAGTAAACATTACTCATTACAAATACAGCAAAAAGCTTATCGTCGTTGAGCGCGATGAATGTGAAAATTTGCTGCGGAGAAAGTTTCACATATTCAGTTTTATGTTTGTGCACACTTATGAATAGAGTGATTGTGTGAATTTACACATATCTACTGCGTGTTTGTAAAATATGTTTTTTTTTTATACCACTAAGGTGGCAAACAAGCATACGGCCCACCTGAGGGTAAGCAGTTACCGTAGCCTATGGACGCTTGCAACAACAGGGGTATCACTCGCGCTTTGCCGACCCGAAGACTTATTTGAATAGGCTTCATTTCGACACCAAACTTAGACACAAAACATTAAAACGTCGACAATGGCCCTGATTCTGTTGTTTACCACCAAACTAATTTTAATCTCATTTTAACAAAGAACATAAGAATAGGATGTAAGAAATGTAGTCCTGACAAATTAGTCCAATGCTTGTTTTCAATATAAATTTACTCGCCATCTATCGCGGTTACGACTAAATACACGAAAAATAAGAAGGCTAAGATTAATTTAACAGCTTTAAATATATTCCATCTTTTTTCAATAATGTTCGTAAGAATGAGACGTGATGTGACTAAAATTTGTTTAGTGCGATTTACAACAGAATCTGCACCAATATATAATTGTTTTTTTTTTACTAGTTAGTACTATTCTATTAGATTGGAGTTAGCCTTTCTATTAACATAATCTAAATACAACCTACGTATAGAAAAATAAGATTTTAAGTCGCCTACAGGAGTCGTATCCAAAATGTGTTTCACATTTTGAAACCCAAACCCAACTAAAAAAACGAAAAACGTGACCCAAATAGAACATAAACTGGGTGTAAAGCGTATTTGATTATGCGCATACTTATTGTCGTGAAAATGTAAACGATGACAACTCTAACAATGGGGGGAGAACTCACACCCCGCATGGTAGAACCAAAACGTTATGATTAATTCAAGCCACGGTGCACTTTATTTAGCTATGGCGTTGACTACTCACGCCACAATACGTGACAAAATAAATCGCATGCGTAAATACTGCGATAGCTTATAAAATTTCGAGGATTTGTTTATATGAGTGATTTCCGATTTGCATATCGATGGAGTGCTAATACCGGTTTATAGGATATGGAGCGTTTATTTCGAGGTATACGGAGGATTAAGTATATGCATTAGCCACTTTATGTTTTTCAAGTGATTTCGTTTGAGCTGAGAACACAGACGAAATGACGCTGTATTGTATTGAAAGACTAACATAAGTAACACAGTTTTTAATTTGACACAAATTACATGTGTTATAGTTAGGTTGGTTAGGCGCGTGCGCTCGCAGCCAGCTCGGTTTGAGAATGCCCCAGGTGAAGTGTGCGGGGTGCGGGGCGCGGCCTGTGGCACCGTCTGTCACGCGCATCGGCGTGAACATCCTCCGGGCGTTGGAAGCTTGATTCCAGAAGAAGATTCCAAATTGATAGGTATGAAGATTAGTGTTCATCAGGATCAGGTATTGGTACAAGACACATCTTATTGACAGCGCGTCTTACTGTACCTCTGGTGGTGTAAACATCAGCCACTCTACATATTCTGTCACGTCCTTCGTATAATTTACTGACGCGTCCCATTCTCCAGTGTAGCGGCGATAGGTTATCATCCTTCAGTATAACAAGGTCTCCTACTTGAAGTGGGTTCTGTTGATTCTTCCGCCATTTGGTACGGTTTTGAAGCTCTGCCATGAACTCGCGACGCCATCTCTCCCAGAATTGTTGCCGTACTTGCTCGATGCGCTGGTATCGGTTGTGTCTAGCTGATTGCACAGGTAGTGATGGTACAGACATCAGCGGACGACCGATTAAAAAGTGGCCTGGGGTTAAGGGATTGAGATCTGTAGGGTCTGAAGAGAGAGGGGAAATAGGGCGGGAATTGAGGATTGCTTCTATTTGCGTGAAAAACGTTGTCAACTCCTCGAACGTTAAGGATGCATTGCCCGCTATACGTTTTAAATGATATTTTGCTGATTTAACGCCTGCCTCCCATATTCCGCCAAAATGGGGTGAGTAGGCAGGAGAAAATATGAATTTAATTTCCTCATTAGCAGTGTAATCTGACACTGATTGACGACTGGAGCGTATAACTCTTACTAATTCATTGTTCGCACCTACAAAGTTTTTACCGTTGTCACAATAAATTACGTGTGGCTTGCCTCGGCGCGACACAAACCTACGTAGGCATTCAAATTCAAATTCAATTCAAAATCATTTATTCAAATAGACCTTCGCAGGCACTCATGAAAAGTCTGACTCTAATACTCTAATACCGGTTCGGAAGGTTGCATTTGCTGAGAAGAGCCGGCAATAAACTCAGCAATTACTCTTTTCAAAACAGGCTTAGATTCATTACATAATATTTACATTCTAATCGCACTGAAAACAATTGCGTGCCCCGTCGCGGCGGCAAAATTACAAAGTAGACTGAATAAATATTTAATAAGTAAATCAATAGCAAACTTAAGCAGACCAGCCCCCACAAGCAGCACCTGTTCACAAGTATGACGCGTGTGGCAGCCATCGCCCTCCTCGCCATATTGGAGGGAAGTGAGCGACCCGTCACACGACGCCGCCGCAAGCAAAGGCCTTAAAGTGAGCATGACTTACTTAAGTCTGCCTTAAAAATAAAAAATTACTAAAGGGAAACACTAAACACACAATTTGTTATCACTGTGACTATTGACAAGTTTAGACTAAATATCACAAAATAAAAATATAACAATTAGACAGACATAATATATCGATGCATTTATATCAAAATAAATAAATGAAGAACATTGAATTGTATTAATTTAATTACAATAAGTAATATAATCTGTAACCTAAAAACATAACTTATAATAATAATAGCATACTTTGAATTAAAATGGACCTTGAACTAGCTGCTCAGTGAGGCAAGTGCAGAGAGAAGCTACTTCCATACATCCTTGTCGTCAATATAATGAGACACTTTATAATAAGCCCTACTCAACAGCCGCTTTTTAATATGTTCCTTAAATTTAAAAAAGGACATACTGGTCACGCTATGAGGAATTTTATTGTAAAATTGGATACAATTCCCAAGAAAGGACTTATTTACTTTAGCTAATCTAAATCTAGGTACAGTTATTTTGTCTTTGTTTCTAGTGTTTCTATCATGATAGTCACTATTGACTGGAAACAAATTAATGTTCTTGCGGACATACATAATATTTTCAAAAATGTACTGAGAGGGCAAAGTTAATATATTAATATCCGGAAATACATTTCGTAGAGATTCGCGAGAACCCAAACAGTAGATGGCGCGAATTGCCCTTTTTTGTAATACAAAAATTGATTCCAAGTCTGCGGCAGAGCCCCACAGCGAAAGGCCGTAAGACATAAGACTATGAAAATATGCAAAATAAATTAATCTGGCTGTATTAATGTCCGTCAGTTGCCTTATTTTGCTGACTGCAAAAGCAGCGGAGCTCAGTTTACCACCTAAGGCTTCCAGGTGAGCACCCCACTGCAATCTACAGTCTATAGTCAGACCAAGAAAAACAGTCTTATCTACTACATTAAGTTTATTACCATCCACAATAACACTGGTATCAACTTTTGGTACATTTGGTAATGAAAATCTTATACATTTTGTTTTTTTAGAGTTTAACATAAGATTGTTGGCAGCAAACCATTGAGACACAGTCTTCAGAGCGTAGTTAACTTTTAAAAGATCTTTGTCTTTTCTATCTACTTTAAATATCAGAGACGTATCATCTGCAAACAAAACGACATCTGATAGTTCTTTCACCATATAAGGTAGGTCATTTATATAAACTAGAAACAGAAATGGGCCTAAAATCGAGCCTTGAGGTACGCCTAATTTGACTAAGGAGCCCGATGACACACTACCATTGATTCCTACTTTTTGTTGGCGCCCTGAAAGATAGGAAACCAAAAGATCGAGAGCCACTCCGCGAATTCCGTATAACTTAAGTTTAAGAGCTAGCGTTTGGTGATCTACGCAATCAAATGCCTTGGAGAGATCACAAAAGATACCAATAGCATCGTGTGAGCACTCCCAGGCCTGAAAAATTTGCTTAATAAGTTTAGCTCCCGCATCCGTAGTGGACTTACCTCTCGTAAAACCGAACTGATCATCATGGAGTATCTTGTGGTTATTAAAATGCCTTAACATTTGGTTTAGCACAATCTTTTCAAAAATCTTACTTAATGCAGGAAGTACTGAGACCGGTCTGTAATCTGAGGGATTGTTTTTACATCCCGATTTAAAGATCGGAACAATTTTGCTGTATTTCATCAAATCAGGAAAGTTGCCCTGTTCGAGACATTGGTTAAAAATTAGGGCTAAAATAGGGGCAATATTAAAAATAATTGACTGTATAACTTTAACTGACAAACCCCATAAGTCTTCTGTATTTTTCATATTTAGTGACTTGAAAGCCGTGATAATGTCATAGTCACTAGCATGATAGGAAGGCTTCTGTGGTAAGATCACTAACAACTTCCAAGTGAAGAGCTTTCGTAGTGAGACATACGAATACACACAGATAGGCTTTTGATATACGGTTACCTCGTCCCTTTTTAGAAGAAATCATAAATGGTCCAGCGAAGTCGATACCACATGAATTAAAAGGAAAATTTGGATTTACTCTCACATAAGGTAAGTCACCCATCTTAGGCTGTATAGTTTGACCACGCATACGTGAACAAACGACACAGCCTTTCGAGATGGCGCGGGCTAAGTTTCTACCATTTAAAGGCCAAAACCTCTCACGAACAGATGATAGAAGCAATTGGGGTCCCGCATGAAATAAACGTGCATGTTCATAATTCATTATTAATTTAGTAAGGTGATGCTTAGCATCGAGTAAAATAGGGTGTCTTTTATCATATTGACAGTCAGATTGGGCTAATCTTCCTCCTACTCTTACTAAACCATTCGTATCTAAGAAAGGATTTAGTGGCAATAATTTACTTTTATAATGTAATTCTTTACCATTTTGAATCTGTTTTATATCGTTGGAAAATGACTCAATCTGACTGTGTTTTAATAAAAGCGTTAAAGAACGTTCAAGTTCATCAGATTTTAATGGCCCAGTTAATTTAGGTAAACCCCTTTTATAGTTGTATATAAAACGTAAAACATACGCGTAAGTTCTTTTTAATTTTAAATAACTAGAATGATTTTTAAATGCTATAAATGATTCCAAACCTTCATTAGAATCACCAACCACATTACTAACAATATCAACCACCTTTTTTGTTTCTGGCAATTTACTAGGTGTTTTGTGAGGTTGAGTAGGCCATTCCGACTGACCTTTTTTAAGAAAAGCAGGTCCCTCCCACCACAGGTAAGTTGCCTGCAAAAGCTGCGGGTCGATACCCCTAGAAGCAAGGTCTGCAGGATTTAATTCGGTAGGAACATGGTTCCAGTCACACTCTTGAGTAAGTTCATTTATTTTATTTACCCGGTTACGAACAAAAGTTTGTAGGGTTTTGTTTTGTGTCCGAAGCCATCCCAGAACTACTGTGGAATCTGTCCACATATATTTCTTAATAACCTTACACTGAATGGCTTTCAAAACCTTATCAGAAAGTTGAGCTCCTAACAAGGCCGTAGTTAGCTCTAACCGGGGAATGGTAAGAGTTTTAATAGGCGCGACTCTTGTCTTCGCACATAATAATTTAACTGTAATATTATGCTCATTATTATGCGTGCGCAAATAGACGCATGTCCCGTAGGCTTGCTGAGAAGCATCAACGAAACAATGCAGTTCAATAGAATGTACTTCTAGGCTACCAACCATCACATAACGAGGCAAGACAATGTCTGATAGATGATGCAAGTTTTGTATAAAGGTTACCCACCGTTTTACAAACTGATCTGGTACTGGGTCATCCCAGTCTAACTTGGCACTCCATAAATTCTGGAGAATAATTTTTGCCTTGATTATGCAACAGCTGACTAACCCCAATGGGTCAAAGAGCTTACAAGTTGTGGAAATAATTATTCTTTTTGTAACCTTTTGCTTAGTTTCGATACCACTAGGAAAATGTAACTGGTCGTCCATTGGTGACCATTTTAAACCTAAGACAGTAGCTTCGTCGTGAAAATCCAGACTTTGCAAAGATTGTGATTGATCACAAAGTATTTGAGGGCAGTTTGTGCGGAATTTTCTCAGTGGAAAACAAGCTGAGTCCAGCACTTTGGTTATATTTATATATATATGTTTTAGCTCAATCGGGTTTGATGAACCGGTATTTAAATCATCGATATAGAAGTCATTACGGATCACATTAGCTATAACTGGATCTTCGCATTCATCAGCCAGTTGACCAAGACACCTGGTACTCAAGAAAGGAGCAGAAGCCATTCCATAGGTCAAAGTTTGAAGTTGTTTGACTTTGACAGGCTGATCGACTTGATCCCTCCAAAGCACGAGCTGTAAGTGACGTTGAGACTCATCTAAAGCCACCTGTCTGTAAAATTTATTTATATCAGCCGTTAATACGAACTTATGGACTCGAAAGCGAAGGAGAATAGAAAATAAATCACTTTGCATTACGGGCCCAACAGCCTGAATATCATTTAGGGACTTTCCAGAACTAGTTTTAGCCGAAGCGTCAAAGACCACCCTTAATTTTGTGGTTTCATGCTGATCTCTAATGACACAGTGATGGGGTAAGTAACAGCCAAATTTAGGCCTATCAATGTCATTTAAATGACCTAAATTATCATATTCTTTTATGAAATTACTATACTGCATTTTAACATTTTCATTTTTATTTAACTTTTTTTCTAGGGTTAGGAAACGCCTCATCGCAATAGGGAATGAGTCACCAAGTGCCTGCTCTGGATCCTCCTTCAGTGGCATCATGACAGAAAATCGGCCATCAGGTAGGCGACGAGTATTTTTATTAAATTGAGACTCACAAAATTGTTCATCTGTTGAGTAGGTATTTATATCTGAGGGTAGTTCTTCAACTTCCCAAAATTGTTTTATTGAATTATGTATATCTTGAAGTGATACCATAGAACTATTTTGCACAAAGTTGCAATGAATATGAGTATTATATTTAAAGTAAGATTCTCCAGTGTGACCCGCTATGAGCCAACCTAACAAACTATCTTGTAAAATAGGTTTATTTGGTCCTAATTTTATTTGATTGGGACTAATTATATCAAAGAAGTGATCCGCTCCCAGTAGAATATCTATTTCAGAAGGTTCATAAAACAAGGGGTCGGCGAGGACAATGTTATCCGGTAGCTGCAATCTCTGAACATCGACTGGAACGTTAGGTATAGTACCTGTAATTTTAGGTAAGACTAAACAATTCACCTTTACACTATACGAGCCGAGTCGAGACTTCACAATGATACCACACTTTTCCGACACCTTACACAAAACATTATTTATACCTGACACATTAAATGCATTTATTTTTTCTGATTTTAATCCTAATTTTTCTTTCAGATTGGCGGTGATGAACGACGACTGACTCCCAGTATCCAACAACGCACGAGCAAGGTAAGTACAATTATTTTTTTTATTTATAACCTCAACCTGAGCGGTACATAATAGGACTTGGCCTGGTGAAACAGCTGATAACCCAACCGCAGTATTACTAATCGAAGACTCGATGTTTTCGGTAAGTGCATTAGCAACAGTATCAGTTTTGTGTAAAACTGTATTATGTTTTTCTCGACAGATACGACACAAACCTTTTAGTGTGCATTCATCGTTATTATGACCAGAACGAAGGCAGTTAGAACATAACTTGTGTTTAGAAACCTCGGACAGTCTATCATCTACACTCATGGACTTAAACTTATGACATTGATGCACATAATGATTATTTTTTTTGCAGATAAAACATGTCCTTTTTTGAGAACCCTCCATAACAGTTAATGATCTCATATTCGATTTATTTTCTTTATGATGTGTATTTTTACTTTCATAATTACTATTATTTCGACTACAGTTTGAGGTTTCCAAGACATTAGCACGATTCTCAATAAACTCTCTAAACTCTGTAAGTGAAGGTAAGTGTGATAAGAGCCCTTTATGCTCCTCCCATTTGCTACTAGTTTTAGGATCTAACTTCGCTGAGACCAAAAATATAACTAACGGATCCCATCCAGTCGTAGGAACATCCAAAGTATTAAGCGCGTTAAGATTTTTATGAACATGATCACTCAAATACCTTAAGGCACGAAAAGATTCCTTCTGAATAGGGTTGAGGCTCACCAATGCATTTAAATGATTATTTATTAAAATATTTTTATTGTTATATCTATCACATAAAGCCTTCCATGCAAATTCATAATTTTTCGCGGAAAACTCAATAGATCTTATTACGACACCGGCACTCCCAACTAAAGAGTTTCTCAAATAATGAAATTTGGTAATCGGTGATATCGAGTCGTCGTTATTAATAAGTGACTCAAACGTATCTCTAAATTCTAACCACTTTATATAGTTGCCGTCAAAAGTAGTTAAGTTAATAGTTGGCAACTTTACTGTTCTCATGGTTGCATGACAACAACTTGACTTCACTGACCCATTATCTGAATCCTTATTTTTGGCTGAAAATGAATCTATTAATTCTTGCGCAAATGCAATTTGAGAGTAAAATTCACTTTCCGTTAATTCTCGTTCAGAAATCTGTTCATCTATGTTTCGAGAAAGTTCCTCGATTTCGCTCTGTACACTATCAAAACTAGCCATTAATTCCTGCAGCTGTGATAATCTCAAGGATAATTCTCTGATTTCCAAACTCGTTAGATCACTAGGTTTACTAGTTTGATATTTAGCTATGAAAGTTTTAAATACTGTCAATCTACTTCTTATATTACCCCGCTTCCGAGATAGGGTATTTAAATATTCTTTAGGATCTCCTTTATTTGAAGCTTCAACATTCAAAAATGGAATTGGACCTTTTGATCTTAATTTAGATTCAGTTTCAGCCATTGTAATATTAAAATATCTTTAAATGAAATAAGACAACAACGTATACTATATAGGCACGAACAATCAACTTAGGTTTTAATAAATTATGCACTCTAACCGGTTTACAATCCAGCAGTCACCAGTTCAAACCACAGCTGCCGCTGAGCCCGCCAACCGCACGTCAGCACGTGCAGCGTACGCGGAGCACGGTTGCACGCCGGCGTCGCTTAAACCGCCAGCAAGCTGCGCCCGCGCAGTGTAGCTTGGCGCGGGGCGCACGAAACAAGGATCTAGCTCAATAAGGAAGTTGTTTAGCAAAGAGTTAAATAAATACGTGAAAATTGGGTTTGGATTGTTCGAAATGGTTGCCTTAGTTTTAATATAGAATTGCCTAGGTACTAGTTTCCTACAAGCTAGAAACTAGTAGTGGTATTTGGAAATTTCCAGAAGAACTTGGTAAGGAAAAAAAAATATTACGGTAATATTATTTATGGAAAACTCGAAGTAGAACAGCAATATAATGTTATAAGTACTTATTGTATATTATTTACTATACAAAATGTCCAAAAAATTGTATTATTGTAAGATAGGTACATCAATAAGTAGATAGGCTTATAAGAATGAAACTATGTATTACTTATGTATGATACAAGCAAGTTGAAATATATGTTTTTGTTTATACAATATAGCCAGTACCAAGCTTGATTGATGGAAAATAAATGAATAGCTCAACTTGAATAATGTTACGAATAGCGGGCACTGCAATGTATTTTGTACAAATCAATTTTGTCTGTGCAAATAAATGTAGGCAAGGATAGTACGCATATAGCAAGATACTTCCTAAAATTGCTTGAAGCTAGGCATTTACACAGCAAATAGAAGTTGAAGATTGAGAATGGAAAGGAAAGTAAAAGGAAGGCTTACTTTATTTGGTCGGCCGGCGCCTTGTCGTAAATTCACAAAGACTCCAGTGAATGTCACAAATGTCACAACACCCAAGCGAGACGTGGCCAGGTGGCAAGTGTGTCCACGTTTGCAATCCGACTTCTCCAAATGTTCCAGGTTTCTTATCTTGACGGTCGCCAATTTGTATTGTATTGAAAGACTAACATAAGTAACACAGTTTTTAATTCGACACAAATTACATGTGTTATAGTTAGGTTGGTTAGGCGCGTGCGCTCGCAGCCAGCTCGGTTTGAGAATGCCCCAGGTGAAGTGTGCGGGGTGCGGGGCGCGGCCTGTGGCACCGTCTGTCACGCGCATCGGCGTGAACAGACGCTAAGACCACAGTAGATATATCAAACAGTAAAGTGACTCGACCCTTTTCTTGATTATAATTGCCTACAGCAGCACGGTACGTGAACACGCGAAAGGGCTGCCCACCTATAGTATTTTAATTTCATCTACCTACTTGTCTAGTTTTGTGATTTTAAACATATTTTTTATTTGATATTTTTTTTTTTTGTGAATGAAATAGGAAGTGTTCAATAAAATGTAAGAAACAGACGAGTAATATATATTTTTTTATGACCCCATTACCTACAGCACGGAGATACTCGAATACTCTATACTCTAAATCGAAATAACAATTTTTTTGGTCACCCATCCGATGTCGAACCGTTGCAAACGTTACTTAATATCAACCATTACATCGCGTGTGCGTTACCTACAGCAATCAAAACCTCTAACTACCTACTGCAAAATCTTACTTAAAAAGTAAATTATTATGTAAATCTTACTAGGTACAGGTACCTACCATTTATTACTCTCACAATCATTTTATAATAATATTTCGTCTAATTCAATAAATATATGTAAATAGCTAAGTACATACATAAGTAGTAAGTAGAAAGCCTAGCCTAGGAACTACTACTTTTTTTTAACCTGACCGTAGGTAGTCACTTTTTTCACCCAAGCCAGCCATCCACTTATTTATTTATGAATTTAGGTAGGTATTATGTTATTGACGAAGTCAAGCAACCAAAAAAGCACAATATAGTCTACTATAATTTCTCTTTGTCATATTAAGTAATTGTACTTACTTGTAATTATTTTAATTATTTCAATGAATATTTGTCATAAATCGCACGCTTACTGCTTACAAACCCATCACACCGTTCGTTCGTCACTGCAGCGCATTCGCGACTGTTTGCCAACCGAAAGCGAACCGAAATCGTGGCGCGTAGGTATGACTCGCGTTCCGGCCGTTTGTACGAAGAGCTAGTACTGATAGATATATCTACTGTGCTAAGACGTTCGCTGCCATTAGCAAACTGAAGCCACTTGTCTATGGATAAATGCGCATATGTGTAATGAAATGTTTTTATTGGTTTACTCATATTTTTTTTACAAATTTTAAACTTAAAAATTTTCACAATTTGGACATCTGGTCCGCGCAATAAATAAATTATTCTAATACATTTATACATATTTATACTCTGTTAATTCATACTATCTAGGATACATATTATTAGCTATTACTATACTATATTATATGAAATGTTAGGGTTAAGCAGAGGTTTTATGCATATGTGTTAGTGAGTGGTATATACGGTAAAGGAACTAGAGTTTTTTGGCTTAAATTTTTTATATATTAATTGGGCTTGCATTTGACCACTGACCCGCCCATAAGTGATGAAGATGAAGCCTAGGATGGAACACGCTTACCTAGAAGGAACCTATTCGCTCTGGCCTTGAAAGTCTCTAGATTGTATGAGTCAGAAACACAGAGGCCGCAAACAAGTACCCCCACTCTACTTTTTCGTTATGTACACAACGTACGGGTGAAACTTTTCCCGGCGTCTTGTGGTTCGGTGTAAGAATGGGGATGGTGGAATTAGGTTATCGCGGGCCGTGTTCCGTCTGAACTTCTATTATGTCTGTAGATGAGAATTGAGAGGAGCAGAAAATATTAATGCTCCTTCCCCTTATTACGTCAGATGGTTTAAATCCAGTCTAGCAAAACCCAGGTTTTAAAATATGTCTGTCACTTTCTAACGTCATACGATAAAAGGAGCCGGGACCATCTTAAAATCTGGGTTGTAATATACTTGGCTCTCATGTAATTAGACAGCTTCTTAAGTTTTTCGTGACAACCCTAACTTTACTAAAACTAAAAAACGTTTCATGTTAGAAATAAATCTCTAGTCCCTACTTATTTCACGAAACACGATCAAACGCCTCCGAATATTGGCAATGAAGGCAATATAAGTAGAGTAAAAGTTGTCGGCAACTTAGCACTTATTTTGCTAATAACTTTACTTATTGCTAAGTGCTAACTAATGTAGTTTACGATAACTAATTAGATCCATCAAATAAGAAATAATATAACAGTTATGCCTCATAGAGATAGAATATTAATAGGTACTAGAGTATGTGCATGACACGGGTATGATCAACGCTGCATGCTGCCTTGAAAACGACTAAATACAATAGAATTGAATTTCATTTTGATATTTGTCCGTCTATCACAGCCGATTTCCTTCGAATAAACCTACTTGCCGATTAAAACATAAATAAATAAACATTATGAATTTCTGTGGCCGAAACACGGAATATGAATTTGACACTTTGAGGACAAAATAGAAATTTAAAATAAAATTGCTACCTGTACCGTATGATATAGCGTGTGTATATTGAATAACGATATTTATCAAAATAAAGGGCTTGTTGCGAATGTCTCAATTTATTTATTTTTATACTACTTAGGTAGCAAACAAGCATACAGCCCGCCTGATGGTAAGCGGTTACCGAAGCCTATGGACGCTTGCATCACCAGGGGTGTTACTCGCGAGTTGCCGATCCTGTAGAAATCTCTTCACACCCTTTTTGAAGAACCCCATGCTGTACTCCATTGGGAAAACCACGGCAATAAATATATTTTTTCATAATGTTAAAATAAATGTTTTTAAAATTAAGAAACTAGCTAAAAATTGGCCATGTCCCTCCCCCCTTACCTTAACTTCTACTTAATTTAAATAAAAAACACATTACCTATATCTGTACACACGGCTACACATCAAGCTAGCTAGCTTATAAGCTCTTAATAAACAGTAAACATAAATTTTAAGACTCTTGTACAGTTTATCAATAGATCGTTCGACACATCAGCGGCTGTGAAGATGCAAAATCCAATTTACATGTTAGAATATTTAAATATCATAGTAAAGCCGACGCTGAATAAAATCCGATATTCATAAAGAGAATGAAAAACATTATGAGCAAGGGGTATTAACAAAGTCTCTTTAGAATGTCATAAAATACGATTTAAAATGCTGGGCGTAAAAAGTCCCTTCCATTTTAGCTTTGACAAAACGCTTCTCTGCTGTTCGCTGCCTTTACCCTTTGAGTCACATTGGAAATACATGGTTAAAGAATTAGTAATATTTTATAATTTAGTTGAACATAATTATACAATTATATTTAATATTTAAAATATTTGTACCTTTAATGTATAATTAAATAATGTAATCTCTATATATAAAAATGAATCCCTATTTCCCTCGAAAACGACTTTATCGATTACATCCATCTTTTTTTTTTAAGTTTTCTAATTTCTCTGGAAAAGGTTCTGACGGACAAAAAATAAAGTTTTTTTTTTATACCACTAAGGTGGCAAACAAGCATACGGCCCGCCCGATGGTATGCAGTTACCATAGCCTATGGACGCTTGCAACACCAGGGGTATCACTCGCACGTTGCCGACCCTGAAGAAATCTCTTCCCTCCCTTTTGAAGAACCCCATGCTGTACTCCATTGGGAAAACCACGGCCAGTGACCAGTACCAGTTGCGTAAAAAAAATTACGATTTAACAAAACTTTACGTTAGGGTAGGGTAGGATATCCCTCGTGTACGCGGGTGAAACCACGGGGCGCAAATAGTAATAAAATAAAATTTGTGTGAACCGACTAAAGAGCGTGACAGCGGGGCGGTCAACTGAGACGGGCGCGTGCGGCGGCCTATCGTAAGATTTGTAAAACTTACTGGATTATTGCTGATATAGGACTGTGAGTGTTATTTCTGTTTGCATCCTATAGATTATTTTGATTAGCTTATACCCTGATATTTATATCTGAAATTACAAGCATACCTCGTTACAAAGGTCGCCGTCGCTCTATGTTTATTTAAGCTACCAGCAGTAGAATACCATGTCTCTGTTCCGTAAGTTATTACTGGTAACACACACTGGTTATAGACCATTGCACAGATTAGTAAGTTGTATGTTTACAAGACCATTGTCTTCAGACTCTGAGGTATTGTGGACATGAACGTATGCCGTAGCTTTCCGAATACTGCCCGAATACTGCTTTTGAACAAAACTGTAGAATTCTAGATTATTAAAAAAACATTTCGCCAGCTTTACAAATATGTTCACCTCACGCTCTATAGCAAAACTGATAAGCTCGACGCAACGCACTCCCGTAAGCCATGTGTGATACTTACTTTAGACGTACATTCAATTACTCGAACGTTGAGTGTCAAAGAGCTTTCAGTGTCGTGTGTCGTTTAATCCTCAGCACTAAACGGTTCAGTCATGTTCACTATTAAAATTTCTTACAAAAAATACTTTGCATACTTCCAAAGAAAGGAAAAGATATATCTCCTTTATGTTTAGTAATTAATTAATTAGACCAAGGACTTAAATCATAAATAACAATATAGTGTCCATATAGATAGTATACATACTCGTATTTATGTGATTTTCTCAGAACAGGCTTTTTTATTTTTGCAATAAACACTCTACCAATCACCAAACCAAAGATAACTCCTATCTATACAAAGCGGAAGAGTTTTTTGTTTCTCAGTCGGATTCGAAAAAATCTTTTTGTACCTATGTGATAGCCAGATTCATGAAGAATATAGGCTATTTTTTATTTTCAAAATAAATAGGTATCCTCACGAAAACTTCAATAATGTAACCCAGGCTGTAAAAAAGATACCTATAAAATTCCTAATATCGCTTGCGCTGCGAAAACCATTGATGATAGAACAAAATAATGTAGTAAAGAATTATAGGTCTTTAAAATATCTACAGAAAATATAGTATTGATCCTTATTCAGTTAAATATGTTCGTTCCTTATGCATTTAAGATTAAATGTGCCCTTTATACCATATCTTTTAAAATAATACTTTAGAAGATATCACAGAATTATAATTACGTGCACCAAAAAAATTAAGTTATTTACGTGACGAGCGAGACTTGCGATATACGCTCTATCTACGAGTAAAATAAAGCGGAAGAGTTTGTTGTCTGTTTGGTTAAACGAGCACTCTGGAATAACCAATTGGATTTGAAAAATGTTTTCACTAATAGGAAGCTACTTTACACGCTATTTTTTATCCGGGTACGCGGGTGAAACCGCGGGGGACCGCTAGTCGTCCAATATTTTTGCTTTGACAGATATTCTACTAACTTTGGATAAGGGTAATATTACGTACGGAGATCTTCTTGAGAAATTGTCGTAACTTTGTTAATATCCAGTTATTAACATAAAGTTTTTCATAATAAGCATTTTGATGACAATAATGAAATTTTGCTGTTACTTATTTCATTAATTATTATCATTACCTACCAATGTAGCCTTGAACCGTCAAATTAATTATTTTCTGTTAGAAATTGCTTATTAAGACGGATAGAGTCTTTGCCGATTACATTTAAAAAGATTGCATTGTTGTGTCTGTTGTTTACAAAAAGAAATGTAGGTTCACAATATCTCTTTCTTACAAACATATTCGATAAAAGATAGATAATATTCACAGCTTTCAAATTAGTCTATGCCATTGCCATTTCCCGGAAATTATGTTTTATTATGTAATTTAATTATGTTTGATGCAACTAAATTCACGTTGAAAACGAGCAATTTGACAGAACTATAGTTTCCCTATAGTTAGAGTAAAAAAGGAATAAATACTGCAAATGACGTGGAATATCTACAAAAACCTATTAGTTCATTATTCAGTTTGTGGCGGGAACTTGCACAGTGACTTTGCGTTTTCATTTTTATGTTCAAAAATTTGTGTATTTTGAATTTTATTGTGTATTTTTGGAGGTATTTTACCCAATAAAGATCATCCATGTGCACCAGTGAAGTGAAATGAAATGAATTATGTGAATGTTGACATTTCAAGTTGTATCAAAAAGTCCGTGAGTCCGTGACGATCGTCTTACTACAATGGTGGTCATTGTACTAAAACTCGAGTTTTAGTATAATGACCACCATTGTAGTAAAACATGACTTTTACGAACGTTTGACTGAGGACTATAATGTGAAAGTGATTTATTGTGACTGAAAACTATAATATAACTCGACACTGGCAGAAATGAGCCCTAATTTAGGCTTGGTTGCCAAACTTAAAAATAAGAAGAAGTCACCCATCGGGCCTCAAGAAACCTTCTACAGTGGCATTCCAATTGACAGCAACTGGAGTAATGCGATTATGTTGTCTTAGATATGTTGACAAAGGTTTCGCCTACCGTCGTTTCGACGCTTTTTGCTAGGCCATACAATACATGAATTTAGATATATTTCACGAAAAAGAAGATTGACCTCAATGCTAGACGTAGTATTTATATACTCTGAGATGCTAGTAAGCGTTTCGTATATTTTCTACATTAAATTTTCGTGAAAAACCCAACATTTCATTAAAACCTGAAAATAACTAAACTAATTCAAAATTCAAAAAATACGCATCGATGGGACCCAATTATATTTTTATGCCTTTTGCGCTCGAGACAATGGGACCGTGGGGGTCCGAAGCTCGCCGTCTTGCTCGCACTTTGTCATCAAAATTGATCGATACTTCCGGAGACCAGAGGGCAGGGAGCTTTTTCCGCCAACGCGTCAGCTTGGCTATCCAAAGAGAAAACGCTGCCAGCCTTCTGGGAACCTTGCCGTTAATCGGAAGCAGCGGCAGACTTGAAGAAATTTAATGAATTGAAATTTTCTATATAATATTAGATTGTATTTTGTACATATTTGTTTTAAATAAAGATTATCTATAAAAAACTAACAACTTTTTTTTTAATACGATTATTTCGAAAAACATGCATACGGTTCGCCTGATGATAAGAGGTTACTGTTGCCGTATGTACGCTTGGGACATACGAGGCATCAATCATCTTTGACATATTTGTACTAAATATAAACTGCCACTTAATTTGTGGCCATGTATCTTTCATAAGCTTCCCCGCTGTGTTTCTTGCGAACTTAGCTAAATGCCAATCAACGGGTGCGCTCTTATACATATATTTAGATTATGTTTGTGAACATTGTTTATGGGTTTATAAGATAAAATGTTAGAAGCTTCTACACCGGAATCTTGTTGATGTGCCTCCACTTAGTAATAATAAGATTTTGGAAAAGCATTCAAGACAATTTTATTTTATTTTCGCTGTTTAAGCTACTTTCCTAGCTAATTGATTAATCAGGTTGCAATGATTTTCCTTCGAAGTGTGGGTTAAAATTTTTGGATAGTTCCAATTTGGTCAGGCTTAGGTCAGTTAACGCGACGCATGTATGTAAATACCCGAATATAGTACATATTCGGGTATTTACATACATGCTCTACCGTCCGGTATGATATCCGGATGATACCCAAATCGCATGCTTGTATTGAAGAAGTGCTTGTTAAGCCACAGAACTTAGCACTCACTCAAATATCTTATATAATTACGTAACATACAGTATATTCAACAATACATTTTCCAGACCAAAATACCTTAGGTGGCATAATGTGAAAAGTTTCCCCACAGAATCGCTATAACGATAAGCGAAGCTAAAACTTTACTAATTTAACGTTAAACAACTATGTACTGTCAGGTAATGCATTAATTTAGATAAATAATACTAACAATAGTTTTTCGTTAAATTAAAAACTTTTTTTTATTTACGTTCTATTTTTATTTTGGACAGAATTTAATGGAATCCTTATCCTCCTTCCTTACTAGTAGGTAGTAGATAAGTGCAATGTAGTTTTGGCATTTGTAGTAGGCTCTTTTGATTTTTAGCCGACTTCAAAAAAAGGAGGAGGTTCTCAATTCGGTTGTATTTTTTTTATGTTCATAACTCCGTCATTTATTAACCGATTTGGAAATGTCTTTTTTTATTTGGAAGGGTACACTTCCCGTTTGGTCCCATTGTCATCAAATCATATTTTTGTTTTTTTTAGATTTTATAACTCAAGAACGGGCTCACCTATCCAAACCAAATGTTTAGGCTTTGTTCGGACTATTAAGTAGATGGTTTATGTGAAGTTTGCACAAAATCGGTCGAGCGGTTCTTCATTTATCACATTTTTTGTAACAAATGAATTCAATAATAAATGGCGGATCATTTTGTTAATGGGGATTTTGCTGTCAAATTTAAACTTTTTTCAGATGGGGATTGTGAATCTAATGTGATGGTTGAGATAGGGTAGGGTAGGGTAGGGTAGGGTAGGGTAGGGTAGGGTAGGGTAGGGTGGAGTGGGGTAGAGTAGGGTAGGGTAGCACCACGCGAACGAACTCGCGCCGGGCAGCTAGTATTACATATATATATTTTGTCGGTAGCATAAAGATAAAATTAGGTATTTATTAGTTACACTACCAAATTCTACTATTTTTATGTACACGCACAACTCAATATACCTACCGACCAATAATTCATACCTATTATGTCTACATTGACGGTAGAGGCGGAAATTTGATTTCTTCGTTTGATATAATTAGTTGTTTGAATGTAGGATTGATTGAAATATTAGTCTAGTATTTATGACTATAAAATATCATGGTGTTTTAGCTTTGTCAACTTGCTTACTTTTTTACAACTGCGTGACAAACGCAGCCTCAGAAGCCCTTTCGAAATGATGGAATATTATCGCTATCCTATAGATTTTTATAGTACTAAACCGAGAAATATACACAAGCCACCGAAAGAATATCTAATAAATACCAAAGGAAAATTCCAATACAGGACTAAACTCGCCATAAAAGGAGAAACATACGCAGAATCCGACCACCTTACTATGAAAAGAACACGAAACTCGCTGTAATCTATCATTTTTATGAGCTACATAAAGGCTCTAAGCCTGCAAGCCGAGTGTATGTAACAGCCTATATAAAACCATTCTAGCGAGAAATTCACTAAAGTTTACGTCGTCATATCCACTATATTTGGTAATAAGTCGGCATTCGTATGGGGAATATTGTGTGTGCCAGACATATGTTTTGATGAGTTGAGTTTTTCGTCTTTTCATTGATGCATTATGATGAATGGAGTGAGTATTTAAACTGAACATCTCTTTTATACAATATTAACTATAAAAGGTTAAGTTTAATGTAATGTTAATATCTTTTTCTAAGAAAAAATCCAAAATTATAAGTAGAATTTAAAGATTACGATAAAGTTAATAAGCGAAAAGTATTCACACAAAATTCCATCGCTTAAAGTAATAATTAAACATTTATATTTCCCTACTTCGTCGAACAAAATGTAAAGTACACAGCATTAAAGGGACTTAAATTTTACCAAACTGCCAAATTAACTCCGGCAACTAAGTACAAGATAAAACAGACGCAGTTGATGTTGATAATATGGAGACCAGATATTGTTACAGAATTTGTGTTTTTGTACATTTGCGTATAAAAGTGAGAATTATTTCTGTGATATTTTCTATGGCAAAGTTGATTGATTAAAATATTAATAATTTTCATCCATATTATTATAAACTCATAAGCCATAATATGTATAAGCAAGCCTAACGAATAGTGATACGAGCAACAGTCCCTTGAATAAAGACTACATGTGTCAAGAATATTCCAAATTTTTTATACTATAAATAAATTAAAACAATAAAGTCGAGACCTCCGGAGACCAGCGGGCGGGGAGCTTTTTCCGCCAACGTGTCAGCTTGGCTATCCAAAGAGGAAACGCTGCCAGCCTTCTGGGAACCTTGCCGTTAATCGGAAGCAGCGGCAGGCTTGAGGAAATTTTCTATATATAGATTATATTTTGTAAATATAGATTGTATTTTGTACATATTTGTTGTAAATAAAATAGTCCCTAAAAATATATACAACCTACTTAGACTCTAAAGTCTAATGACTCAAAAATTATTTTGAGAGAAAGTTGATTATGTATGTTTTTCGGTTGTTATCAACCAAACATTATTTTGACTCCTTTGTATTTGTTCTCTTCCGTAAATGTGATCTTTTATTCATAGTTCTTGAATG
This sequence comes from Achlya flavicornis, assembly GCA_947623365.1. Classification (NCBI taxonomy): domain Eukaryota; kingdom Metazoa; phylum Arthropoda; class Insecta; order Lepidoptera; family Drepanidae; genus Achlya; species Achlya flavicornis. The sequence goes on along the minus strand of OX392473.1, from coordinate 2,976,894 downwards.
TCAGCGTACCTATATCGAAAAATTTGCAAGTATATTGTATTTTCACAATTCTGAATAAATAAAATTGTTGATATGTTATGGAGAAACAATATTGTTATTATATTTTTCGACAATTGTATTTGTTTATTTTTTACACGACTAAGTCAGAACCTCGGGGGACAGCTAGTATTATAATAAATGCGAAAGTGTGTTTGTTTGTTACGCCTTCACGCCTCAACTACTCAACGGATCATCATGAAATTCGGCATGCAGATGGCCTGTGGTATGATACTTTTTATCTGGGGAACCGCGGGGGACAGCAAATACACTATAGATTAAAGATTTTCTCTTTTATAAATAACTAGCTGCCCGGCGCGACTTCGTTCGCGTGGTGCTACCCTACCCTGTGGTGTTACCCTACTCTGTGGTGCTACCCTACCCTACCCTACCTTACCCTGCCCTGCCCTGCCCTATCCTGCCATGCCCTGCCCTGCCCTATCCTACCCTACCCTACCCTACCGTCAACCTTTTTTTTACAAACACTGAGCCACACGCAGAGATTGACTCCCTCCCGTACGGCCCGTACCCGTGACGTGATTTTTCTGCTAATACTTATATTTTTAAACTCGTGATATCTTTTGAATGGTATGTCCGAATTGAATAATTCAAAAAGTTATATAAAGGTATTGAAGCAGTCTTGAATATGAAGTAATTTATTTTGATAAGGAATAATACCAAGATACAAATAGAGAGCCATTTCTAGCGGCGGCATTTCAATTAAATTTTTAAAATAGAAAATCACTTATTGTGGCATAACTATAATAGTTAGACATATGGTATCGCGACACTTTTTGTAAATAATAATGTGTTCTGCAAAGTCATAGTACATTATTTTATTCTATCATCAATAGTTTTCGCAGCGCACGCGATGTAATGAATATTTTAGGTAATTTTTTTACACCTTGGGTTACATTATTGGAGTTTTAGTAAGGATCCCTAATGTTTTTGAAAATATAATATAGCCTATGTCACCCGGTATAGCGATAGTGTAGCTTCCCAACAGTGAAAGAATTTTTCAAATCGGTTCAGTACTTTCGGAGCCTATTCAATGCAAACAAACAAACAAACAAACAAACAATCAAATCTTTCCTCTTTATAATATTAGTATAGATAAAAAAAAAAAGTTAGGTTTTTTGTTTGTTTCTTTTTTTGTTACTTTTTTTTTTTTCTTGATGCATTTCTGTTTTATTTTGTATATGAAGCAAGTGGACAAATCGAGATTCCACATCCTAATGGTCCGCAGTAGGAACGTCCGACTGAACCGTTGTGTGGACGATCGAGGCGGCTCGAGGATATGAGGATGAACTCCACATCGCCGGCGAGCGGTGCGGTAGTAGAAGGGTGATGACGGCACCAGGTCGAAAAGTTCTTTAGAACACTCCCCATTATATAGGCGATAGAACACACAAAGCGTTTTTGCGATGACTGCTGTAAATTTTCAGTTTCTTGTAAACGGTTTGGTTTTAAAAAGAAATTTGTATTAAAAATATAACTCTAAATAACCTATTTATAAGAAACTTTATCTAACTTTACCTAACGGAACTAATACCAAAATTGAAAACATTAGATAAATTTCCAGGAGACCACTTAGCAATTAAAACTTGTATCGAAAACACGATTAGCAAAAACTATAGCAGTATACACGCATAACATCGACGGGTGAGATAAATGGGGGTAAGTTTTAATTACTTTCTAGCGGGTCTCGGATCAGTCCTTTAAATCAGTCCAAAGTTGAGAATAGAGCGGGTATTTTTCCTTTTTCGATATTTTTCACCTTGCGTTTGTTCAGCAAATTACTCTGAAAGGAGTTATGATGCGGTCGAGGATGTAGCACTCTTTCCCAGAAAATATTGTCTATTTTCCTATAATCCCAAAGGCGTGGCATCATATTCTATTTGTATTTATATTTTGTCAGATCTTCATACAAAAAAATTTATTCACGTGAACACGTGACATAAAACATAAGCTCAAGATCCTCATGTTGACAGTATTCAAACTATTGCAATAAAATATAATACGTCTACTAAAAGATAAGAAACCAAACGCAAATAAAAGACAGACTTGAAAAGGCAAACATCTTTTGGTAGAAGTATGCTTATAATATAGCCTAGGCAAATAGAGATGCCTTATAATAATAAAGGAATCCGTAGCTGCGTCGAGACCTGTTCGAATTGTGAATATAACGACGGTGTAGTTCCTTAGAGACATGGGATTTCCAACAGCAATTTGTGATTTTTCTTTTTTCCCATGTAGAATTCATGCTTATTATGACTGATATCTCCTAATCCTTACAAAATATTCTTATAATCAAATCATAGACCACGTTAGTCCACTACAAGATGTTTTATTTTTTCGTGTCAAGAAAAATCTTAAGCTACTTTTATTTAGTTTCACATAACTCAAAATGATCAAAATAGAGAATAACATATAATGTTTGTTTGTAATCAATGTAATTGAGTAGACAAACAAGTTGATTTTTGTGACAATAGTAATGACACAAATTTACAAAAAACAATCTATTTTATCCAAGAATGGAACAGAATATTTACTAATAACGATTTCATGTTGCAAACCGACCATTTGATAACATAGCTTAGATATGAGATGAGCATACTCTTTCATCCACTATCTTGCAGTGGGTGTATAATTCGTTTCTACAGCCATTATAATAATAATAAATAAATAATACATTTCCTGGGACATTTCTCACACACGGTCATCTGATCCCAAACTAAGCAGAGCTTTTGTTTGTAAATACATACTTAATATACATAATTACACCCAGACTCAGGACATACAGACATGTTCATGCCCACACAGGCATGTTCTGTGCGGGAATCGAACCCACGACCTGCGGCGCAATAGGTGGAATCTTTACCAGACTGTTAACCAACTGCGCCAACTGCCCGTCAAATTCATAATTATTGCAATATTTTTAACCGCGAGCCAATGAGCCAAATATAATACACTATTGCAGCGTTTCCGTGCTTCAGAAGGCACGTAAAGCCGTTGGTTCCGGTTATCACTTAATTGTGATAGTCGTTATGTTAATTGGAGGCCTTCTAGGTGGCTTGAAAACTTCAACAGTAGGTTGACCACTAGCCTACCTCCACCGATCCGCAATGGGCATGCGTGGTGGAGTATCTGCCCATTCCCTTTCACCCTGATTTGTGAAAGAAGCCCTGTGCTCAGCAGTGGGACATTATAGGCTGATGATGATGATTGCACTAGGTTTTTCATTCTATAATGACTATCATGGTAATGGGCAGGCCACATCGCCCGAAGAGCCGATAACCGATAGGGATGAAAGGGTCTCGAGTGGCGACCATGTACTGGAAAGCGCCGAACGGGTTGACCTTCCATTAGGTGGGCCGACGATGACCTGGTCAGAGTCACTGTGCCCCAGTGGATGCAAGCGGAGTAAAACCGTTCGAGGTGGAAGTCAGTTGAGGAGGCCTATGTTCAGAAGTGGATATCCTTAGGCTGATATGATGACGATGTTGAATGACTTAAATAAAAAATGGTGTAAGTTTCAAATCTCATGTAGCTTACACCATCACCTTAAACGTACCATCGTTTGAAGAGACCATTGCAAGGAACAAATAATTGATCAAAGTATCGCGATTCTCACAGCTAATGGATTAGCCTCAGTGTCTGCAGCTGAAGCCTTTCTTTTAATTAATTTTAATTTTGTTGCGGATCATTCATTGTTTCGAGAAGGATTATAATAATAAATAATAATAAATATCCTGGGACATTCCTCACACACGATTGAGTTTTATTTTTTTATATTTAGATGAAGATTTGCATTTTAGTAGGCGATGACCGATTTATTAGGTTCAATCCCTTGACTTTTGGTTAAAAAATAACAATTGATTTCTATTGTTTACTAAAATTCTATCCGAATTTCGAGGTCCGAAATAGTTCAAAGTTAAATGTGTTTTTTTTTCTCCATACTATCCTAACTTAATATTATAAATGCGAAAGTGAGTTTGTTTGTTTGTTTGTTGGTTACGCCTTCACGCCTCAACTACCCAACGGATCATCATGAAATTTGGCATTCAGATAGCCTATGGTATGGAAAAGGACACAGGCTACTTTTTATCCCAGGAACGCGGGTGAAACCGCGGGGGACAGCTAGTTTGCAATAAATTCAACTACTAGTACATACAGTTCATTTTTTTTTATACCACTTAGGTGGCAAACAAGCATACGGCCCGCTTGATGGTAAGCGGCTACCGTAGCCTATGGACGCTTGCAACACCAGGGGCATCAAGTGCGCGTTGCCGACCCTGCAGAAATCTCTTCACACCCCTTTTGAAGAACCCCATGCTGTACTCCATTGGAAAAACCAAGGCGGGGAGCTCATTCCACAGACCGTGCGTCCGCGGAAGAAAACTCATTTTAGCCCGAACAGTTCGAAACAATTCAAACGCGTGTCACGCAAAGTGAAAATATAAAGCTTATTTTACGGGAACAATTTTATTTTCGTGATTCTGGGCGTGTTCACTAACGAACCAACAGTTCGGGGAACCGAGGGTATTTGCAGAACATTGTCTGCGGCTAAAATCTAAGGAGGATTTCCCATTGTCCTACAGGGGTATACTTTGCTTATTTCATGTTTTTGTGTGGAATATTCTTATTTATTTTCATGTTTTACTATATTTTATTCAATGTATATAATTTTTGTATTGGTGGCATTAGCTACCGCGATCATGTAAGTACCTACTACCTACAGTTCAAATATTGCAATCAGCACAGAATAGTAAATTTCCTTGAACAAAATCATATTGAATATTATTGTTAGCTATGTTATATTTACGAATTTAGTGGGACTTCTAATTGATTACAAAAATGTTATACAATCTCCGACTTATAATCTATATGTAGCTTTAAATATCAAAAGCGGCAACAAACTTTTTAAAAATTCATTGAACGGTGAATAGTTTCCCTTAATAGGAAACATGTTGTTTAGAACCTGCAAACGCTGCCAAAAATATAACTTGCTACATATTTGATTGTGAATTGTGATCCATGTTTCTTTTTTTGTGGTTCATTTTCGTCATAGCTCCATAAAGCGTGAATATGCGTCTGTTTCAACTTTTATAACATGCATACTGGTTTTTGTTAAAACTTAAATTGACGGAGATCTGAGCTTGGAGCACTTGAGTGTGAGTGGATCAAAATGTTCATCATTTTTTGACTAATTAAAGCTTGTTCTAAAAGCCAATTGAAAATTTGCTGCACTGTGATGCGAAACCAAAACATAGTTTTATAAAGTTTGGTATCTTACCCTGACATATCTTTTCGTACATACATATCGTTTTCAACTTAATTACTATGTGAGACGATAGTTGGGAAAACTGGAAGAATTTAGTGCAAGTCACAGGACTCACAGGTGGAAACACGGAAAAGAGAATACACTTTCTCTGTGGGTGGATATCAATAGTGCATCTGTAGATGAAAATGAGTAGCCATTACTACTCATTGAATTTCACAACAAAATATTTTGCTGCTTGCTTTCTGCGGCTCCGAGCGAATTTGGAAAAAATAAGTCGTTGTTACACTGGGAAGCCATCCAGTAACCAGTTACGTATTTTGCCCGTCGGTTATGTATGAGCTCTTCGAGCGCAATTGTACTGCCTGAGACTTTAGAGAAAGATAGATGGCGTGGCGCCACAATATCCTGCATCGCACTTACGAAGTTTTCTCGAGAATCTGCGTAAATACAACTGTCCGACATGTACAGTTAGACCACGGTCCCCAGGCGCCATGACCCAGCCTGGCGGAGCCCTTTTAAATGGAGTTGTAATCCACCTTGCAGCTCCATAACTCTTCTAGTCCTTCGTTCTGCTATACTACAGGCCTTAGACTATGTTTTTCCCATCACGTCTCAGCTTAAAATATGTGAGCCATAAAATGCGTTGGAGTTCCCATAGGATTCGTAACATTTCCTTGCTGACTTTATATCGTGTATGTTTATTGCTGTAGCAGCTTTATTGGAGTTCTTCCTTTTTTTTTTATACAACTTAGTCGGTAAGCAAGCATACGGCCCGCCTGATGGTAAGCGGTCCTGGAAATCCTGGCCTCTATTATTTCCTCATAGTTTCTAATTATTTTTTTATTCTACTTAGGTAGCAAACAAGCATAATATGATAATACCTTTAAAATTTAAATTTTATTTCATAGCGGAGTGTTTTATCATTTGCACAAAAACATTAACTAACTGCCAGTTTCTGAAAGCCAAATCAAAGTTTATCTAATGACAGCTATTGCTGTCTTTGTTAAATATCATTGACAATAAAACAGGTACTTTCAACAAAAGATTGATTTTAATTATTGTGCTTTCAGAAAATGGCAGTGAATCTTATTTGTGTTAATAAAAAAAAAAATGTCTAATGCTTCGCTCTTTTCTATTACGTAACCTGGAACCGGACCTGTTTGCGCACAACAACTCACTCAAATTGCATAGATATATTTGCTGTTTACACATCTGACCATAACAGTATTGATCATTAACTCTTTTTATTCCCTTTTATTATCAGTTTTAAAACTACTCTAGTAAGTATGTAAGTTGTGCCTTATTAATTAACCTAGAATTTTATTTTTAAAATCTATATCATTTTGTGAAGAAAATAACCTGACTGATGCCTCCTCAACGTGTTTCCTAAAATACTTCGAAATCCCTTGACAAAATAAAGTGTTCGGCATTAAACTACTCTTGAACTTCATTTATCGTTCAATACTTGAGTTGCAACGCCATAACTGGACCAAGCAAAATACTGCCTCTACTACAAGCGTGTTTTCATTGGAGTTAAAGATGCTGGCTGTGTCATATAAAGGAACCAAATAGAATATTTGACAGCGTGTAAAATAAATGATCAAAATGATATCCGGAATATTATCAGTTTACCAACAAAAATACGAAAAAATAACAATAAATATAATCCTTTAATGATTTTTAATTACCAGTTGAATCACTAACTATTACTTTCTGAAATCCAAACAAAAGTTAATGTCTTGTTGAAATAATAGCTGTCAAAGTCTTATGAAATAACAAAGATGCGAGATGGCAACAGTTTCATCAAAGATTAACTTGGATTTGGATTTTCAGAAACTGGCATTAAGGCATTTGAACGAGAATCAAAAAAACAGTCAACAACTCAAGAAACTTTGGTATAAATCTAAAATAATAAACCTTTTATGACATATGTCCGGGATCCAAATCCAATTGTTTCAGTCAAGACTTTCACGTTTCAGCTAGTATTAAGCTTCGATCTATTGGAACTATATCTTACACCCTAGTCTTTATGACGACAAATTCTACAAAAATTACTAATCCAATCCAGTATCTTTGTAACCGTGTATTGAATGAATTTTGTACCCGGATGCACTATCTATGGTTGAAGGCAAATAAATTCCGCGATTTGTGGTTGGAAGGCTTCCAGGGTATTGTTGTGGCCTTCGATTTGGATGGTACCGACCCCAGCACTCGTGCTGAGTCATGTGCGAGATCCCCGTGTGATATACAGGCTGTAGTTTGCATTCCTTCATTAGTAAGGTGGATATAATTATTTAAATAGAAAAAAAAAACAATTATAAAACTAGTGTAAATTTTCATTCATTTCATTATAATATCCTGGGACACTCTTCACACACGGCTTTCTGATCCCAAACTAAGCAGATCTTGTACTATGGAAACCAGATAACTGATATACATTTTTTATTTTTAAATATATTAATATAGGTACCTACATAATTACACCCAGACGCAGGTCATGCAGACATGTTCGTTCATACAAATGTATGTCCTGGGTGGAAATCGAACCCACGACCTATGGCGTGATAGGTGGAATCCTAACCAACCAGGCCAAACGGCCCGTCAATCAAGTCCTCTATAAACTCGGAATTATAATCATAATTACAAATGGCGGTCATTGGGGGTGAATGGAAAATCACACTGTAGGTATTTTATTTCTTCTAGTGTATTTTACATCTTATTGTAGTTTAGAGATAAGATGCCCAACCCAAGATGTTCTAACCCTCTCGCGAATTTATTGTCGTCGTCGTCTGCATCGTAATGGTGTGATGTGATTTGTGCCCGTTGCTCAACCTTTCCCTTGATCTTGATCAATTGATAAGTAAGGCCAACGAGACGAGATAAAATACGTAAACGACCTGACATTTACTGAGTTACATTATGATAGCGAGCGAATTATCTCTCGCATACAATTATGACGTCAGTTGTTTTGGAATACTATCAAAAGGTGCTTCTATGAGTGGCTGATATATAGGATTGAAAGATGCCGCCAGAATTTTTGTACACGAACTTTTAAGTGGCCGTAGCATAAAAAATTCTTCACGGTCTGAATACATGTGTTCACGGCGCGGTTTACAGCTCTAAATTGGAACACACAGTTTAGAAGCGAGTGTACGGTCTTTGTATGCGACAACGCTGTGTATCTACTAGCTAGAGACGTGTTGTTGATGATAAAGAGGTCTTAGCATAAGGGTGTTATCCCTTATTGCCCTTATTTCGATGTCACATACTCTCTCAAGTATTTCTAGCAAGGAAAGAGGTGAGCTGATAAGGTGATAAGCTGGAATGATTTGGCTTGCATGTAGTGAATCTTACTACGTTTTTGTATGAATACTACTTTCTCTTCTCATCTCTACCGACGTATCAACATAGGAAATTCTGGAAATATGTAGGTGTATTTCAGTAGATTTTAATGGTAGGAAGCTTTTGATTTCCCATGAGACGTTATCCTGCGTGATGACGGTCTGGGCTGTTTGTTTGGGAACGATTGGCGGATTATAGGTATGTCCCAGGTGCTATCTGATGTAGCTTATTCAGGAGAGTAACTCACATGCTTCGCTGTCGTGTTTCGCTAGATTTTTGTCCGATTTCTCGACATATTCTATTTTTTTTAGTATTTGCGGCATAATACTACACAACACAACACTTACAACCATTTCAACGTAACCCAATTTTTGTGCATTTCATCATCATATTTGAGTAGTAACAAAATTACAACTCGTAGCGCCAAATTGTCGATATTTACGCTTGGAAAATATAATCGCGCCGTGACGAACGATATGAGAGATACATATCTATTAATTATACTAACAAATGAATTTCATTCGGAATGGGAATTATGTTTATCGACATGAGATCTGGATAAAGCCCCCATTGAGCTCGGTGCATGAGCCGATTTAATTCAGTGACAAAATGTTTGCACGATTCATTTATTTCATTGTTTTTCCATTGCGCCGAGTATCGTGACAAATTAATTCACAATCGAAATAAATTTCGCGCTGTCGAGTAACGTAATATATTGTTAACTTGTATCAATTGATTTGCTATAATAATGCATTTTCATTTGTATTATTGTCTTTTTTATGTTTCGATTTGTATACAATTGCAATGCTTGTTTGCTGCAAATACCTATAAAGGATTCCGTCCATACCTTTCGAAAAAGTGGTAAAAATAATAAGATTTAAGCATTCCTGATAAATCTTTAATTAAGGATCAATTAGCACAATAATAAGAAACTAAATTACCAGAGAGCAACAAATCAAAAGCAGCCAGTTTTCCAGTGAGCGTTAAAACTAGTTTCAGTGAAACAATTACCGGGGGAGAGTGTCGGAACAAGTTAACGTTCTGATTAAACTGAAACCGCAATTTGAGCCTAGCCATTGTGTAACGGTCTGCTCAAACTACCTTTATGCCTGCCATGGTTATGAAAAATCACTTATCTTAATCCAGTATTATTTTTCAGATCATTAGATTTGCGTGCCCTGTATAGATTTGGTTGTAATTTAATAATGACATAGCTCCTACCTCTCAGCTTTCATATATCACATCTGATAATCGGGTAAGGAAATTAAAATTTCACTCACAAATAGTTTTGCTGCATATATTTCAAGCGATTTGTTGTTCATAAATTCTACTTCTACTTATTCTCAGACAATAATTTATATGACAAACGGTAACTTAATATAAACAACCATTGTACCGTAGAACCAAAATTAACATCAAGCTTTACTAATAAAATGTCATGTGATTTATGAACCAGTCGACTATTCCTTGACCAATCAATATGTAAATTTCTTGCTCAGCTAAAAATGTTCGAATTTATCTCACTCAAAATTTTTTGATAAATCTCAGTTAAGGTTTCAGCTCCGATTCAAGGTCTCTTAATTAAAAGCTGACCCTCCAGTGGGCCCAAAAGCTTTAATCTTGATAGTACTGCTAATAAACTCACATAGTTTGACGATGCAAACTGTTTTAAGGGCGTTAGGAACTTCGCTAGTAGCGATAACCCCTAGGGAGTGACCGGGAGTTGGAAATGGTCTATAAAAATCTGTCTACCCTTATACGAACCAAGTTGGTTATAATGAAATTAGTTATCAGAGAGCTTAGTCGAGTTTTCTAGTAATTGACTATGGAAATGTTATTTCACTGTTTGCGTAGACGGCGTTATCGGTATTTTGTTGATTGACATAACTCTCTCTGTCTTTTGAACTCTCAACTCCACGTGTACACTCCACTCCACAATGTTACTTTTATTTAAATTTACTTTGTTTATTTTTTGTATTTGATTCACACACATGTTACCAAAAAAAATAAGTAGCACATCCAAAAGTATCGAATGCATTCCATCTTTCTCGGCACTATTTAACTTTTGTTCGTGGGTTGCAAAACTCAGGTCCATTGTAAACTTTCGCTTTTTACCAGCACTCAATTCTCTTAGCAAACTCGTTCAAAAGTTTCCCTTGAACCCCACTGTTTGCAATTTTACACATTTCACAGAGGCTTAATGTGGCTCAATAAAGGCGAAAAAGAGCGCAGTAGTAGAAAAGGTGCGGTTTATGTGTCTATGTGGATATATGGAGCAAAATTATACGTTTTAAAATTTGTTTGTATCAATATTTAAAACTCATTTATTTAAGCCCTAGTAAGGAATCAATGAACATTGTAATTGACCTTGATATATCAACCGTTTGTAATATACTCAAACTGAGAAGAGTCTGATTAGACATTATTTTTTAGGATTTCATGAACTACGGATTTAAAAAAAAACAAAAACCAATCATTGAAATGCGAACAAATAATTCTAATAGTTTCTTATAAAAAAAACTCAGTTATTTAAGAGTTACTCAGTAAAGAGAGACTCTTCATTTTTTTTTATTAAATGTTAATAACGTACCTTCAGTTTCATAATAGTTGTTCTCATGAATACAATCACTTATAGTTTTATGGCAAAAGGGCGGTTACTGTTAAATCTCCTTTCTACTAAAGGTGATACATGCACCTTAATAACACTGCAAAGGTGGCAAAGTTTAATGTGGTTAGGTTACAGATTGCCTAGTGCTCTGTTACAGTGTGTTTAGTTTTAATAACGTGATGAATAATTTATTTCTCCATTACAGTTTCTAACCGTTGAAAGGGTCAACTCTGAGTTTGAGACTAGTTTCGAGAGTTTTATTATTCATCCAAAATGTGTCTTTATTCCAACGAACACGTATAGTCCATTTGCAAAATGCCATTCCCATTTCAAAAAGTATCGCTACCCATAAGTTATTTAAGAAACTATAATACAATTTTCGTATTAGAGAACTCGAAAATACCGAATGTAATTTACATTTAGATTGAATTCTAATATGTTGTTGTAATTAATTTAATTATGTAATAACGACATACACTTTATCTCGTCGCTAGATTAATTGAGGGTTTTCCCTCACGGAGTTTCTCTCATACAAATGCGATTGAGACCGAATGGCAATAAGTACGACACATTCGGGAAAAAGGAATGAATGAACGAACAAATTGCAACCCGCATACGGTAACCTTTGAAATATTGATGACGAATCTACCCAAGAGAACGATTATTAGAATCAGATCGGATGTATCGATGTATCAACCCTCGCCACGCGCCGATATTGGAACTGATAATTTTAGAAGTTGTTATTGCTGTATTTCATATTAGTGGCCGGATTTGATGAGATTACTTTATGTCGACTGCACAAGGTTCTATTTAGTTTGTGAAGTGTAACTACAAAAATAATATGTATAGGCCTATAGAAACAAGCTTAAGCCTCTATTTCATAGTCGAGTTTTGTTTTTATGAGCCAAAATTAGAATAAATAATTCTAAGTAAGATAAATGGAGTACTGTTCTCATCTGTGGGATGGCTCAGCCAAATATCAACTGGCAACTTTGGACTCGTTAGATAGGCGCGCTCGAAGGATAATTGACGATAGCGACCTAACGAGCAAGAAACTGCAAAACCTGGATCATCGGCGTCAGGTTGCAAGTTTGACGGTATTTTATAGATTGTTCCACGGAGAATGCGATAAAGAACTCCATAATCTTGTCCCTCCATCCCCGTTCTTCTATCGAACCACTAGGCATCGGTGGGGTCTCCATCGCTTCGTCGTCGACATTCCATCTTGCCGTACCAAGCGTTTCGCTTCCTCTTACCTTATACGCACGGCCAAGTTGTGGAATGCTCTCCCGGACAACGTGTTTCCAGACACTTATAACATGGGTTTATTCAAGGCCAGAGTGAACAGGCATCTTATGGGTACGCGTGGTCCACCCTAGACTACATCTTCGCTTACCATCAGGCGGGATTGCGGTCAAGCGCAAACCTATATAATATAAAAAAAAAAAAAAAAAAATATAAGAGTTCACAGCGACTATAAATAAGGTATAGAATTGTGGATTATTTTTGAAATCTCCGAGTATGATTATTATTTTTGTAATTAAATTAACTTCTATTTTAGCCGATTTTCCCTTTTTCTCGATTTCCCAAAATTAATAAATCTTAGTTTAATAATATAATAGACTTAATAATACCCCTAGTTAGATACAACTCTATTAACAATGTTTAATGCGCAACATAGGATTAAAATTTTAAATTACGAACAGTCCTCTGCGACCCCTGTATTCAACACGAAACTAAAATAAAAGCCAAAAACAGAAAAGGCAAAACATCAAAACACCCACGTTAGCATATAAAAGACTACAAAGTTTTTAAATCGTACACAGCAAATTGCTATGACCTGGGATCAAAATATCAAATGAAGGGCTTACCAGCCAGCTTATGGCATTTATTTTTACATGTCTATTTAAATTCATGCTCATGTTTCTGAGATTTCTCGTATCAATATATAGTTTTGGGTCTATATCATTTTATTGTATAAGTAGCACCTATATTATGTAGTAAGTAATATTAGTTATCTCCTCGTTTCCATAGTATAAGCAAATCTTTATTTCACAAATAAAATTATTGAATTCGTAAATAATTTCGAAACTACATCAACTAATTGATTTAACTACTAAACCGAAAACTTCTTGGAATTTCGCAATCGTATCTTCATCCAGGTAACGGGCTCGTTCTAATTGGCACCCCTCTAGATTCGGTAGAAGCTCTCAAATTATTAACGACGGATTTTCAAGCCGTCTCAAACTCCCAAAACTGCTCTAACTTTAGATTTTACTGTCATACCATTTCACATTGCGATGTATTTTGGCTAACTCAGTTACACTGCATGAAGTTTTAAATGTTGTTTACAGAAGTTTTAAGACAAAGTTGACGTGAAATTACAAATGTGCTTTATATGAACTATTTTGAACTCATGTGTAATTTTAGCTGAAAGTCGGGTTATTTCATTGGTGATTAATCAAATACATGCGGCTGCAACTATAGCTTTGAAGTTGTTTTTTACCCACACTCCTAGGCTCCGAACGGGTATGAATGAAATGTCAATAATCATAGTTAATTTTGACACTTTGAATGAAATGAAACCAATGAAACTGAATGAAACACAATATTTCTTGAGCGCGATCTTGTTTTAAATTTTGACACGAAATTTGACGTTGAAAAACGTCAGAGCGTTTTACAACCATCGTTCTAGATAGTTGTTCGGTTGTGATTATTCTGAGGCACTGAACGCGTTTTTGCGATTTAACGTATGCTCTAACCACAGATGCAACTGGAGCGTAGGCACTGAACGCAATTGTTTTCAGTGCGATTAGAATGTAAATATTATGTAATGAGTCTAAGCTTGTTTTGAAAAGAGTAATTGCTGAGTTTATTGCCGGCTCTTCGCAGCAAATGCAACCTTCCGAACCGGTATTAGAGTATTAGAGTCAGACTTTTCATAAGTGCCTGCGAAGGTCTATTTGAATAAATGATTTTGAATTTTGAACGCAGCCTTACATTTACTTGGATATCTACCACAGATATCTACAATATTGTCATAAACATAATTCAGAATAATTTTATTTTCGTAGTCTAATTATGTCATTGGTTTACATGTCTATTGATAAATTAATGACCTGTTGTCTTTTATCAAAAATAACTAATTATTAAAAAAAAGGTTTTAAGGTTTAAAATTTCTTAAATATATTTTAGACTGTACATGTATGTAAATGTAAAATTAGGGCGTTTATATCTGCGACACAGTTTTATACTATTGTAGATGTCATCGTTTCAAAGAACGATGGGTCATTTTATATGAAACGCGTCCCCAGAGTGTAGCACTATGAGCTATGGTGGAGATTGTTGGCCACATCGAGGGCATAATTTCATTGTATGACACCAAGTCTGGATTCCATGGGAAAAAAAAGATATTGACGGTTAAAGCAGACAAAATAATGTGTAAATTTGTTACCGTCCCGCAGTATTTGTATAACTTTTCTGGTTTAAAAGTATTATATATGCTAATGCAGAGTTTAATCTATCTTTGTGCTAAGTTTCACCCACATCTGATAAGCCATTTCGGCGTAATTTAATAACAAACATCGATAAAAACATAAGCATTTTTACTTACATTACTAGGATAAGGTAAAGATCTAAATATTATTATTTCTTTTTTTATTTGGCACAGCAAACAATGACACTCACATATTACCTACCTACTATATGACATTCTGTTTAATTGCCGTTCTTTAAGTGTAATCAGCCCCATGGGCAATGACTGACTGGATTATGGTAAATAGCAAAACATAATAAAAAAGAGAACTTGAATATGACTAAAAACTGAATATGATTTAAAATATGAATTTGGTTAGTGAAAGTCACATTTTCTTTATGTTTCATATCGTTAATGATAACCGAAGACACGTACATAAAGTAGGTAGGTACCTACTTTGTATCCCGGAAACACATGTAAAATCCCGAGGTACAAATTAATAGTATACTTTAACGTTATTAATGCGAAAGATAGTTTTTTTTATATCACTAAGGCAGCAAACAAACAAACGCCCCGCCTGATGGTAAGCGGTTACCATAACGGTTACCGTACCCTATATAGACGCTTGTAACACCTAGGGTAACACGCACGTTGCTGACCCTGCAAAAATCTCTTCACACCTTTGGAAAACCTCGGTGGGGCGCTCATTCTACAGCCTGAGCGTCCGCGGTAGTGAGCTCCATTGAAACCGCACAGTACGAAACTATTTCGGTTCCAATGTGTGACGTTGGACTCCCCGTCGATGGCGAGAGTTGCGATGGTAGAAGGTACCCGTGGGCATCAGGTCAAAACATTCTTTAGAACACTGTCCGTTGTACAAGCGGTACAACACACATAAGGAGGCAGAGTCTCTTCTCAGACTAACGGGCTCTAAACCGCTTGTGAGCTCGGGATCGTCGACAATTGTAATGCGAGAGTAGATCTGTCCGTTTGTTATGGTTTCACAGCTATGTTACTGGACCGATATCGATAAATATTAGCAGACAGATAGCATGGAACCTGAAAATTGACATACAGTTATTTTTGTCTTGAAAACGCGGTTGCTATCGCTGGTATTGAGTATTCTGTGCCGCAGGGCAGAGCTAATAATAACAAAAAACAATCATTACCAAAGGAACATTTTTGTAACTTCAAATGTGAATATCTTTTTTCTCCCATGGAATTCAGACTTGCTGTCATAGAATTAAATAATGTGCTCGACGAGACCTACAATTACCACTATAGCTCATCGTGCTACAGTCTGGGGACGTTTTTACCCATTCTTCTTTCATTTGTAAAATAGTGTTTTAGTCATCATCTTCATACAATTTTATTTTATCTATCTTATCTTAATTAAGTATGATCACCTTCACCGTCTCCTACGGAACATATAAACATTATCTAATAACCCATTATATAATACAGCGTAGTGTTAATGCCGTGACGAAATTTTGCTTGAATTCTACACTGAGCTTGAGTTTTTGGTGAAGAGAAACATCGTGAGGAAATAATAGTAATGTGATACTTTGTAGTATGTACTCGCCTGGCTAGCTACATGGTGCAACTTAAGCAAGTACCTACCGAGGTGTTTTAGTAGTTGCATTTGAGAAGTTCGTAAACACATAGGTAAATATTGCTACCTATTTGTAATATCCGTAGGCCTGCTAGCTTGTAAGCCTTCTAACATTTAAGAAATCACTATTTGTTTCACCTCCCTGTTCTGCAGCATCATCTCCCTGCCCCCCTAGACAAACAAGATGGTTGTCGACAATCGTCATTGTTAATAAACGATCAACCTTTGTATGTGATTGACATTTCACATCGAAAAATCACGTGATTTTTAACAATCTCTTATGTCACTACGATACAAATATTGATCGTTTGCTAACGATGACGATGATCGACAACCATCTTGTCTAGGGGCCCTGTTCTGTTGCCAATCACTTATGGGGTCGGCACAATAATTACGCTTCTTCCATTTGTCTCTTCTATCTGTCATAACAGCAATCACTGCTTTCTTACCCATATGATCTTTCACACAATCCATCCATCTCTTTTTCGGTCTTCTTCTTCCCGTATATCCATCCACTTACGTATTCATAACTCTTTTAGTTACGTGGCTTTCATTCCTCCTCATAAATTGTCTATACTACGTTAATAAGTTCCCTCTTAACTATTCAGTTATTGGCGCTACTTTCAAGCTTCCCCTCATGTAATCATTCCTTATCTTATCCATTATTGTCACTCCAGATACAGGTCGGTTAACGAAAGCTGGCACGTTCACAGTACTCATAAATTTGCAATCAGTCAAGTCTAATGGACGAATGCAAAAATAGACCACTCAATATTTATGAGCAGTAGCAAAAGCAAAACAATAACTGTCTCCTTCATACTCATAAGCTTGACTTTGCGCGAGAGAGACTGTGTAAATGTGTTGAAACGTGCCAGCTTTAGTTAACCGACCTATATCTACATACATTTGTTAAACTACTATAAATAGTTAATCACAACATCAAAGTGAACTCAAAGCAACGACTATTCTGCACCTGTAGTCTGCCTAGATTAATACATTGCTGCTTAAGTGAGCACGTAAAGCCGTTAATCTTGCCTTCCATTATTAAATAGCGGTCGTAACAGGAGTCGGAAGCTTGTAAAAGCGAACTAGTTACACTGACAAAAATAAAATGGGAGAGCTCAGGTAGCATGGCAAGCTATACAATTATATCTACTATAAAAAGCTATACAACTTAAAGACGCACTAGGTAAGTTGTCATGTATTTATCGATCATGTTACTATCATTGTCAAATAATGTGACGTTATTACCGTGACCATTAAAATTACCATTATGACCATATTCTAAATAATATTATGTATTTAAATATAGCGTTTAATGGGTAACCGCCGATAGTATTCCACTAGGTTTTTTTACAGTTGATATCTACAAACAGAAAGCTTGTTGTGAACTGGCTGTTAAGTCCAGCTGCTGGATGGATAGTGTGTGTGACTGGACCAGATTTATTATTTGGTAGTGCTTGTGTATATCTAGTTAATTTTAGTACAAGTCGTCTTCAACATTCTATAAATATTTTATGATATATATGAAATATATAGTGCGTGTTTTATTTTGTACATGGATTTTTTTGGTACTAGAACTTGTATTATTAACTCTTCGCAAAATAAACTATTATATTTCTGATTGTATATAATATGTTGGAAATCAAAAATATCAACTAGTATTTATTAATAATTTTAGTTCTTTAGATTCCAAAAGGATTATTTTATTATTGTATTATCTCTAGACGCGGACTTGACTGTTACAATAATTATTAATCTTCATTATCCCCGATGCGCATGGCGAGCGAGTTCTTGAAGGTGCGAGATGTTTTTCCTTTTGTTAGAGAGCTCATGATAAATATACGTGTTAGTCTGAGATATGGACCGAACCCTGGAAAATTATGTTCGTACATGACTGTGACTTAATATCTCGTTGGAAAATAAGATAGCGAAAATTATAGGCTCCTGGGTTAGGATTACTTTGGATAAAATGTATTATCGAGTTAATAAGTAAATCTTATTTCGGAAAAGAATATAATTGGTCCTTCGAGGCAGGTGACATCGTGTTGCTTGTCAATATTATTAAATAGAAAAATAAGGAACATAATAAAAAGTTATTAAAGAACCAAATCGTAACATTTCAAATTAATCCGATCCCTTTCCTTTGAGCCAGATTCAAATTAATAACTCGAGATTCTGTCAACTTATTAAACATTTTCGGGTTTCCTCGTTTGTTACAATCTTTCCGCACCCGAAAAATTTGGCACTAAAATTAAACATTGGAGCCTGTCCGGACCCTCATCAGAGCGTGAAATTTCTCATATTGGAAAAAGAGGAACGTATAATAGATGCGCCGTGGGGCTTCCACAATAAATTGCGTCCGAGCTGGTCGGGGTAATTGGCAGGTGACCGGCGCGATTATTCAATCCAGGCATTGATGAATTTAACGCCAAACGCGTACGGTTACGTAATGTCTCTCTATAATTGTGGTCAACATAAAATGGAAAATATTTTACTGCGTATCAAAATCATTAAATACTATAACGGGCCGGTGCGTTTATACCAAGATATCCTACCTCTTTGTTTTTTTAGGTTTAATTCCAAGTCATACAAGATCATTATAATAATTGAAACAAAATGCTTTCCTAAGAAACAAAGTTAGAACAGATATCAACATTAGAACAAAGTAAAATTTTTTGTTGGTAGTTTCTTTGATATAGCCTTATCCTATAATTTATACTAGCTATCGTAGGGGTTTATATTATAAAACAAGATATTGAACACTGTGTAATGTTTTTGTTATTTTACAAGCAAAGCATAATTATGTATGTATGTATGTTTGTTCGGATGGAATCTTGCAAGTCGAATTTCACCCACTTCCAGTGGTCGGATTGACTTGATATTTGGTATACATTAGTATATTGGAAGACAATGCAAGTACAGTCACCAAAAAAGCTTGTATTAAAATTTATTTTTTAAAAAAAAACTTATTTATCTTTAGCTAAAATTGTCACGGGACGAACACGTATGTAATTGAAGCTGCCAATCTTCATCATTGGAAATTTCAAATTAGGTTATTTTGATATTGGGATTATGCTGGATGTACTGGTTTCATGGATACTTATTAAAAAAAATAGAAGTTGCTATTCACACTATTTATCAAAGTAGTACTACGCCCTGCGGTTTCCCTGCGTTGCCGAGCTTTTTATTTATAAAATACATAAAATATTATGTGCAATCAGTTATCTTTTTTTTATAAGTACTCATGAACTATCGTGGTTCAATGATATGAATAGGACGCATGAAAGACGTTCTAAAAAATACATCTTTATTTCAGCTCTTCTTTTTGAAAAAAGTTGGTTGACGCTATAAATATCTATGAAGATTTAAAAAAATAAAGCAATTTCATTTATTATAGCTCAGAGGTTTCTTCTAACCAAAATACTGCATTAGCCGTAAAAGCATCAGTCAGACTTCAGTTGGCTAGGACTTACGTGTAATCTTAAAAGGGTAATATTTTACCTCAAAATAGCTGCTTCCAGTGGAGTGCACTCAAGCATTTACCTTCCCCATTAACGGACTAGTATTTTGACCGCAATGCTTAGGGCAAAATTATGACAGATGCTATTGCGGTTTTTAGTGTGACGTAAAAATATTTAAAGCTAACGTTTTGAGTTTCATAACTTTTGCTTACCTATATTGAAAATAATTTCAAAAGTAATTTAGTATTTTTTGGAATGAGTTGTTGAATGTATTTTTTCAATGAATGTATGGCTGCCACTGGTGGCGGCGTATAGTGGTCTGACTGAACCACATTTAGTGGCAGCGACTGGTGGCCATAATGTGTGATTTATGTATGAAATATCCATCTTTTGCTTTAATGACTCTCTACAGAAGAAAATCAATGACTATTTGTTACAAATTTCAAATGTGTTATAATATCTAGGTCCACTAGTTTTTGTCAGTCAGACAGATAATAATGATAAAAAAATATCTGAGGTGTTAATTATTAGTAGTATTTAGTATTATTACAAACACCTCAATTATAAGTTTGCAATTCTTTTACCTAAAACTATATTAGCCTGGGAAACCACATTAAGAGCAGTCAATCCTCCAAACTTTTCATACAAAAGCTCTGTTCTAATGATGGCGTTGTTAAACATTTTTCGTTACATGTTTTAAACAATTTGGTATCTTGGGCACTATATCTAGCCGTGTATCTAGGCAAAAATAAAAAAGTGCGAAACAAATTCAGTAAGAGCCTCCGAAGAACAGCGTTTTTGCACAAATTTTACCTGAGCTTTGGCCATATCTAATGTACCTATAAATTGAAAAAGTTAAATTTTTTTTTTTTTTTTTTTAACTTGTAAGATTTTTTCACAAGAAGTATACTCCTGGAACAAGTTTTATGGTATGCGTAATCATGAATGACAACCTAGCGAAGCGGCCGCGAGTGATCAGCGGAATTTACCGACTTATAACCGACAACTCTGATGGTGTCTCTCTTTTTTCGCAGTCAAATTACTTTGGATGAAATTACAAGCTTTTAGGCTATGCTTGCGTTGAAGTTGCGTTGGCCATGAAGGGCCCCCAAAAGCGTACGAGTCGCCTGTAAGGAAGCGATGCCAGACTGAAGTGTCTTGTCAAGTACGTTAGTTACGGAAGTGCTTCACGTAAATGCGAGAGGTTACCTGAAATAAATTTGCTTTGCATTCATACTACGTATGTGGTTCGCGGATCTACACTGAAAATCTTTTTACTTCCAAATGTTTTTGCTTAGTTAGATTTTTTTCAGTAAAGGAAACATACCTATTCCTAAGAAATAATAAATGATTACTCAACGAACTGACTTTCTAAGTTATGTTTAAAAAGTATGGAATAGCGATAAGCGGTCATCGTAGACTTTTGACGCTGGCACCATCACTCACGCGTTGCCGACTCTGCAAAAATATCTTCACAACCTTTTTGAATAACCCCATGCTGTTCTCCCTTAGGAAAACTACGGCTACTACGGGAGCTCATTCTACAGTTGGCGCGTCCGTGGTAGGAAGCTTGTTGAAATCGCATAGTACGAAACCATTTTGGTTCCAATGTGTGAGGATGGACTCGCTGACGATGGCGAGAGTTACGAATAATTTAGTGTGAAAAAAACCATGTTTGATACCAACGATATGAATATCTCTATTCATTTCTACGCCTCTTAACTATGTATAAGATAACGTGAAAACTTTTGTAAGAGAGAGCTGAGTGTAACTTTTAAGTAACTGACTATCACTCGAGAATTCAGCAAGGAATAAGTTTAAGATCCCTCTATTTTAAATTCTGAGACAATGTATTTAAAATACAAAATTCAGGAAATGCTATTGTAGGGGGAAAATGTCGTCCCGGTACTTGCTAATGGAGACTTGTCTTGAGGCTGCTCTGTGTCAGCTCCGGCCGATTTGTGCCGATCCTACCTACTTCAGGCTTAACCATAGAGTTAGAATATCAATAGAGTGACAGTACGTGTACGTTCAGTCCGTCAGCACCGATACGGTGCCAAATGTCTTGAAACGATGTGCGCGTACAAAGTTTGAACGACAAAAATACATTACATATAAATGAATATGAATTATAATAATAATAATTAATGCCTATATCTCGTTTTTAGGGTTCCGTAGCCAAATGGCAAAAAACGGAACCCTTATAGATTCGTCATGTCTGTCTGTCTGTCTGTCTGTCTGTCCGTATGTCACAGCCATTTATTTCCGAAACTATAAGAACTATAATGTTGAAACTTGGTAAGTAGATGTATTCTGTGAACCGCATTAAGATTTTCACACAAAAATAGAAAACAAAACAATAAATTGTGGGGGTTCCCCATACTTAGAACTGAAACTCAATTTTTTTTTCATCAAACCCATAAGTGTTGGGTGTCTATGGATAGGTCTTCAAAAATGATATTGAGGTTTCTAATATCATTTTTTTCTAAACTGAATAGTTTGCTCGAGAGACACTTCCAAAGTGGTAAAATGTGTGTCCCCCCCTGTAACTTCTAAAATAAGAGAATGATAAATCTATAAAAAATATATGATGTACATTATGGTGGAAACTTCCACCGAAAATTGGTTTGAACGAGATCTAGTAAGTAGTTTTTTTTTAATACGTCATAAATTGGAATTAATATCAAATACTCAGGTCTTTACTACCATTTACTTATATACCTACAGGTTTGTACGGAACCCTCTCGGTGCGCGAGTCTGACTCGCACTTGGCCGGTTTTTATCGATATTTTTACCGAGAACAAATGACGTGGAATCCATATGGACATTTTGTCTTATTGTAAATCAACTAGTGTAATATGTACCTATTGTGAATGCATCTAAATGAAAACTGCTCACGCTTGGCACAAGGTAACGTTGTTAACGCTGTCAATCTATAATATTCTAACTCTATGGTTTTAATAACGGTTGCATGACAATACTATGATAAATACTATCATTAGTGTTATTTTTAAGCTAATGTATGTATGCTTAATAATGCGTTTGCGTTAACTATAAATTTGTATGGGATAAATTAGTACGATGAGTATTCCGCTAGAGGCGCTGTTCCAATTCCTATAGAAAAGTTTACTAACGTTAATTCTTACACACGGGGTACTGGTCACCAATACATTGCGTCCACAAGCATCGCGCGAATTTAAAATCGTGCGTATTTTTATTCGCGCTTGGGTTGCTCGACAGGATCTACTTATGTCAGCAAGTGTTGCAACGCCTCTTCTTTCCAATTATGACAGAAATTTTCAACCAATTGGTAACAAATACTGTTCAAAGTTTCAACGTCAGTTGAAGGATGCGCGAAGAAGACAAACGTTTTTTTTTTTTTTTTTTATACCACTTAGGTGGCAAACAAGCATAAGGCCCGCCTGATGGTAAGCGGTTACCGTAGCCTATGGACGCTTGCAACACCAGGGGTATCACGCGCGCGTTGCCGACCCTGCAGAAATCTCTTCACACCCCTTTTGAAGAACCCCATGCTGCACTCCATTGGGAAAACCACGGCGGGGAGCTCATTCCACAGTCTGAGCGTCCGCGGAAGGAAGCAGAATTAACACAAAATCAAAAATGTTTATGTAATAAATAATTGCGTTATACTTTTTATGATTTTACCAAAAATTATGTTAATTTCTTTGTTATATTATTGTTACTATATTTGCCTGTATTGTACCGGCTTTTTTTTTTTTATAATAAAACGATTCATAAATTTCAAAAAAAAAAATGCTTATTAATTCATCTGAAACTTCTGAGAAGCGGCTTTCTATTCTCAACTTAAATTTAATATATTCTTTTAAAACAAACAAGAAAAAAAAAAGATTAATACATTTTCCCAGTAAAACGGGTCAAGTATGCAAACAATAAAGTAACTCCAACTTAAATACTCTTGTATCTTTAATCTAAAGTCCCATTTCAATATTTTAGATAGCGTTCCACAACGAACTAACTCCAAGATGCTATTAAGGAGTTTATCTTAATTTATTTCAGCCCTTTTCACAGCCCTCCAGAGGTATTAAGGGCAGACACGAGTTATTTTACAGTCTGCTTACTCGATAAGTATGCACTGCACTTTATATGCTATAAAAAAAGTGCAAATAATTTCTTCTTTTTTCTGCATTTTATGTGTTTTCAAATATCAAAGGCGGGTCTATGTTGAAATAGGGAATATCAGTTATGAACGATCTCTTTTTTCTTTTCTCTGCGGTCACGAGAGTAACCCGCCAATACGAGGCAAGCAAAGCGCAAGGACACTACCTACCTTTTTTTCGAATCAATTCGTTGTTTTTTGAACCGTCATATCTTGGGTTTCGATTATACCATATGAACAAAATTCTCGGGATATTATGTCAATAGTGGACTTATTAAACATATAAAGTTTCAATTGCATAGCTATCGTCACTAACTCACTCACTGCCGATCCTAGAAAGCTGAAAATTGGTATGTTAGCTAGTAATACAACAACAAAAAAGTCTAAAACTTTGAACTTTTACCTCCCAACTGACTTCCGCAAATTTTGATGCTAGAGGTCTGAAAATTGATTGCAGATCGCATGTAGTCACTGCTTTTACAGTGCGTTCCGGACACATTCCGCTCAATAAGATTGCTTTTCTCATGAAAAAACATTATGCACTTGTTGATGGAATGTGTCCGCAACAAAGTTGAAAGAGAAAGGCTTTTTACTGAGCTTAATTTAAATGTAGCTAATAATGTATCTAAATGACATCTTGGCCAAGCCCACAAGTGGCGCGGCTAAGAGATTGTACAAATTCGCCCATGAATATAAATAAGTTGAATTTGTGAAATTGTGAATGTAGCTTTATATTTAAGATTAGGGTATGATGGGACTGGCATGGTCAAAACTGACAAAAGTCCCGAAATAAAAAAAGTATAAAAATAATAATAATAATAATTAATTACATATTTCAGGATTTTTAGTCATTCACCCCCCACCCTTTAAATAAGTGGATGGAAGTTTTTTACGGGATTTCCCATATAAACAAACAAAATAAAAAAATAAAAAATATACAAAAACATTTTTATGTAAAATTTTCAAAAAAAAGTCAAAAAGTTATCAGATCTCATGTAGAGCCAAGCTTAACAATATACGCTACACGCCCTAACTTTCCAAGTCCTAATTTCACAACCTCGACTACACAAATGTGCCTTGGCCGTTTCGCTACTGTCACATGGGCGTAAGATGCACTTTGCACACATGTATTATAATGTACTATTTCAACACACTTGCTCGTAAAGTGACATTTATTTCACCGTTTTTAGCATCTTAATCCAGCTTATTATGCACTTTTGCTTTTTACATTACATTACCGCACAGTTTTATGACACGTATAATCTTGATTATGTTAATTTTATGCCTCACTGCAAGTTATATGTGTGTAGACAAAGCATCCTAATCCTAATCCTAACTAATATTGAAATGCGAAAGTGAGTTTGTTTGTTTGTTAGCCGTCACGCCTCAACTACTCAACGGATCTTGAAATGATCAACGCATGAAATTTAGCATGCAGATAGCCTATGGTATGGAAAAGGACATAGACTGCTTATTATCCCGGGAACGCGGGTGAAACCGCGGGGGACAGCTAGTTCTTAATATAAACGTGTAAAAAAAAAACTTGCGCGCCATTATTTGTAAACGTTCTCACTGTGTGGTTGATTATCATCAAAAAAATCTACATCAAAATATACAAGTCTGTTTTTTCCTCGCAAGTGTGTTGAAAAACGTCGTATGACTACTACTCTCGGCTCCCTTATCGCATTCGCCTGCATATAAAGCATAATTATACGCTCGGCTCGCGCATCATCACTTTTGTTGCAGCTGAAATAATTGAAAATTTATAAATTTCTGAATTAAACTGATATTTAAAATACAAAGCATAATTATACGCAATAAAGTTCATCGCCATAAAAGCCTTCAATTTATATCGATTTTATACTTACCTCTACAGACTAACTAGCAAACGACTCTTGTTACACGGAAAGGGCGGGTGCAGTTAGACGATGTATACACTGTCGCTGCCTTCCAAAGCGCTCGTTCAGGAGACGTGGAGTAGCTTTATATTCGTGAGGACAAATTAATGCCGTTTTTTTTAATTTTGCCAGATAATTACTGTTTGTTGCTTAGTTACGTTTAAGGGAGAAGATTTTTTTTTTTATTTTGCTTTTTGTTGTGTAATTTTTAAATTAATTAGAGAAAAAAGGAAAGAAGGATGATGGTGGCATTTGTTCCATACAAACGTAATCCTCAGTTTCCTCTCTGGATAATGCACTAGAGCAATGATTATTCTACCATGCAATCTGTAGGTATCACTGTATGTCCCTCGGTTGTGTTTTTCTCCATAAATTAATAATTATAAATCTGAAATCACAAAAACTTACCATTTTTTACGCCCTTATCAGACATCTTATCAAACAACAAAGGAAAACCGACATACATAGCAGAAGCCCTTCTTATTATGATTCTCGTTTTTTTTATCGATTTTTTTTTGGAGATGTAAACCGGGAATTACGAAACTACTTACTTGGTACGCAAGAATTATTGTTGAAGATGAGGCGGTGGAAACCCTCCCGACGCCTAGTAGTTCGATAGAAGAACGGGGATGGAGGGACAAGATTATGGAGTTCTTTATCGCATTCTCCGTGGAACAATCCGTAAAATACCGTCAAACTTGCAACCTGACGCCAATGATCCAGGTTTTGCAGTTTCTTGCTCGTTAGGTCGCTATCGTCAATTATCCTTCGAGCGCGCGATCTTGTGTAGATCTCAGAGCAACGAGTTTTGTAAAAATGTGATTAGGTATAAGAATAATAATAACACTTATCTCTCACATGGTAAAGTTTTAGAAACATAACATTAGTACACCTCCCAAAAAAACAAACTAGATAATTTGTCTTAGCAAAATAAAAGGGCAATTTTCAAGGCACAGTGCATAAAAAAAACATCGCGCATGAAATAACTCGTTCACATTATCGCGCGTGTTTTATTCACAGGTTCCATGTCACCAGACTTAAGGGTGTTACCAAGCCCAATGACCTTGACGATTTGACCTCTAAACGAGTATTCTGTGCTACTCACCGCTGGGCGGCATTTGAAATGCCGCCTAACGTTGAGTAGCGATACTACAATCAACTCGATTACAGAAAAGGTAACGGCGCAGATGTGTCGTATCGTTTTTATAACTTTGCCTATTTCCATTATTTATAACTAAAAATGTTGATTGCTAGGTCCTCAGGAACATAATTTATAGTTTACAAAATACATAAATCTGTTTAATTTTACTCACCTGCTATATGATACATACCTATCAAGGGTCTGATGATGATCAGGTTAATACATACTGGATGTCAGTAATAGAAATAGCTAAGATGTTATGGTTTTCAATAGTTATCTAATATCACATGTGTTTTACTACACGATAAATCCCCAGGGTATGATGATGAACAGGTCAATAATAACGAGATATCAGTAATAGAAATGGCTAAGATGTTCTAGATTTTCAATAGTTGACTAATATTACATGTGTTTTACTACAAGCTGAAACTTAAGGGTCTTATGATGATCAGAAAAATACATACTGGATCTTAGTAACAGAAATGGTCGGCAACGCGCGCGTGATACCCCTGGTGTTGCAAGCGTCCATAGGCTAACCATAGTCCATAGGGTAACCGCTTACCATCAGACGGGCCGTATGCTTGTTTGCCACCTAAGTGGTATAAAAAAGTTACAGTCCAGTTTTCACTATTAGTGATTATAATTAATAGGTACAGTCGAAGACAAAAATATGTATACAACCATCTGAGCAATGATGACACTGGATATGACACAAACATTCATTGATATATTATGTAGTATCGCTGCACACATGATTAAATATTTACGTTCTGTGATGTCTTTAGAACAGGTCATGACGTCATTTGCGTGTCATTTGTTTCTTAAATTTCACTTTTAATTTAAATATACTCTTCAATCTCAGTCGTCAGATTCAATCAAGGGTCACTTCACACCGAAACGTGATGCAACGCGGCAAGCTTAGATAGCAATAGAATATAGATCTTTAAAAAGTGTTTGCCATGTTAAACTTTTTAGACACTGGTTTGATTGCTCTCAAAATCGATATTTGAGAGACATTGGGGTCACAAAACAATAATCTTTTCTCAAAATGTTGCAAAGGTATCCGCCATGTTGAACTTTTTGGATACTGGTCCGATTGCTCTCAAAAGAAAAGATTCTTGTTTAATAATAATAATCATGAATAAATATTTCACGACGAATTACTGAAATTACACAGTGAGTTCCCTGTTACATGGAGCGACAATTACTTTACCTTTCTCAACGACTTGATCACTTCATGATATTTTGATTGTTCACAAATTTATGATTTGATACATGGATATATATTATTAAACTTGTTGTTTACATACATAATTGGTGCCGATTCTGTGGGCACAAACTAAACTATTCTTAACTAAAATTTAGTTAAGTCCTGTCAAATCGACGTTTCCTATTCAGTTGGCGTACGATTTTAAACTAAATTTTAGTTTGACAGCACTAATATCGTTTTAGTTACTCAATTTAGTTAAGTGTGCAATTTTTCTATTCTGTTGGTCACGTTTTACGTCAAATTATGTCTAAAATAAGAAATGTCAAACTAGAATTAGTCGTCACCTAATTAGATGTGGATTAAATTTAGTCTTAGAGAAATAGTGTTGGAAAGTGGATATTTTGATTTGGATTATTTTTAATTCTAAATATTTGCATAGAATAAGGACAAAGCAAGATAGGGATATGTTACATACGTACACTGGACTACAAAATTATGTGAAAATCGTAGTTTTGATTTTAATTGTTTTCACTTCCAATGATATACCAATATAATCCACAAGCTTATTTGGCCCGGTGAGAGAGTCGCTGTTATCAAATTTGGTGTAGCAAACAACCAATGAACGTAGAGTTCATATTCTCTTTGATCAATGGCGATTGACATTTCGAAATGACTGATGAATTCCTCTTTTGACGACCGGGTCAGATAAGTTTGTAGGACTATAAGTAGATTGTAAAATGGGTTTCAATGAAATCACAAATTCACAAAGAATGGACAAAAAAAATGGACTTAAAACTTACTTTATAATATAACTCGACACTGGCAGAAATAAGTCCTAATTTGGATTTGATTGCCAAACTTAAAACTAAGAATAAGAAACAACGAAAACTCGACCACCATACAGTCGAAATCGACAAGACCGAATATTCAAAGATATAACATCATATGAAAAGGCTGTATGGTTGAATAACCCTTGCCTATCATTTTAAGGATTAAAAAACTACATACTAGGTACACACGGCAACAGATCAAGCTATACATTTCTAGTATAAGCTGACCTCCCATTGTACGGAAATCCTATACAATGCGAGCTCAGCTTATACTGGAAATGTATAGCTTGATCTGTAGCCGTGCGTACTAAACTCGCCAGGTTAAATATATATTTATTATGCCTGTACACCACAGGTAATCAAGATATTCTACTGACTTTATTACGCGTTATTGGAAAATAACACAAATATATACTCATTTCTGGACATAATTATATATTTTTTAATGATATTTATGAACTTAATGTTTATTTTTAATTATTTTTCCATTAAAATGTATATCATTCGTTCATTATTTTTATTTGATGGTAACACCCATCAGTTCAATTTAGGAGCTGTCAAAATCAAAATTAATCCTGGCATTTCTAAATTTAAATTTAGTTCGATGTGACAACAGAATAGCGTTTAGAAAATCCTTAACTAAAATATGTAAAATTTTAATTTAGTTTAGTTTAGTCTAATGCACAACAGAATCGGCACCATTGTCCAACAGTGTATACTTATTTTTGAACTTTTGTGTGTTCCCATATCTATGATGATGTGAACGGCGAATTTTTATGAGGTTTGGTGGTGTATAGTTATTTTTGTCCTCGACTGTACATGGGTATAGACTACCCCTTTATCAGTAACTCATCATATAGGCGGAGGTAGGTAAGTCCTAGGGACGTACCTATGTATAGGTATAGGTATTAACGTAGATCATATCTTAATATATAAAATGATAAACTGATTGTTGATATATCAACGCACAGCCCAAACCGCTGGACCTAGAGATTTGAAATTTTGCACACAGATACCTTATACCTTATATTTTTGTCGTACCCTCCTAGTCTATAAGGAAGGATTTTTGGAAATTCCACCCCTAAGCGGGTAAAATAGGGGTTGAAAGTTTGTATGCAAGTCCGTCCGTTTTGAATTTTCAAAAAAAAAACAAAAATTTGTTTTGTGATCCTAAAGCCTCCCAAATCTCAATTTTGAGAGCAATCGGACCACTAACTAATTAGTTCAAAATGGTGGACATTACTTTGAATTTTGAGAAAAGTTTTATGTTTTGTGGTCCCTAGGGCCTTTCAAATCTCAATTTTGAGAGCAATCGGACCAGTAACGAAATAGTTCAAAATGGCGGACACTTTTTTCAATTTTGAGCAAAGATTCAGGTTATATGATCCAAGAGTCTCCCAAATATCAGTTTTGAGAGCAATCGGACCAATAACTAAATAGCAAATTTCAATATGGCGGCCACTTTTTTCAATTTTGAGAAAAGATTCATGGTTTATGTTGCAAAGGCCTCTCTAATATCAATTTTGAAGTGAAGGTGAAGGAAAACATCATGAGGAAACCATAGCACGGTGGTAGGGTACTTTGTAGTACCCGTCTGGCTGGCTACCACCCTCAAGTTGAAAATCTGTCGCCAAGCACCTATCGGTGTGTTCCGTCAGCTGCACTTGAGAGCCAGTTCCTTCTAGGCTTTGTGTGCTTACCACCTTCGACCACATCATCACTTACCATAGTGAGATTGTGGTCAAACACAGGCCTATACACTGTAAAAAAAAAAAAAAAAAAATAATAAGTACCTGTGAAGGTCTATATGAAATAAATGATTTTGATTTGATTTACTACCATGACTTTTTATTTCAATAGAAAAAACCACGAAAGAAAAGACACGTAAATCAATGGATCAAAACCATCTGATCGCCGTACTGACCATCAATGATTCCGGACTCACGCACACACGCGACCGAGCGCTCCCGCGTGTGCGTGAACGTGTCAAATACCTAATTCAGCCCGTTTTGATTTTGAAGACGGCCTCTTAACACCGAATTTATAAAAGTAAACCTTTCATTTCAATCGGACGTCAGCGATTAAGTGGTTGAAAAATAAATTGTAAATTTTGTAACGGAAAGACGTACATACAATCATTGCATGATAAATAAAAGCTTGTTATAAAAAGAATAAAGGAAACCGATATCTTGCTCTAAATTCTACATAACTATTTATACCTAACACATTTCTGATTAGTCTATGACGACTATTCATGTTCTAAAAAATATTATTTTTACTTATAACTACATTACATATATTTAGAAGCTAAAAATTATGCTCAAAATTGTATTTAAGTTATTATCAGAAGAAATCGATTTAAAAATCATTCATAAATTTAAATATTTAGTTATTTTGTCGTATAAAATTTTCGTGCGAGGTCCACTCGTGACAGCAGCCATCAAGGCACTGACGAGTCTCGGCTCCAGGCGTCCGCGGGTGGGATTTGGTGGGGAGCGAGTGATTTATGCTTCGCGATTTAGTTTTTTAATTATTATTTGAAAATGATTCACGAAATTTGAAAATTAATCAATACAAGTTGTTATAAAATGCATTACCTTTTTATTGGTGTAAGATTCGCATAAATCTGTTGAGCCGTTATGTCAGCAATTTACAATTTAGGTTAAAATTATACCTGTAAGGATATGTGTTTTTACAAAATTTGAAGATATTTACAAAAAATTTAATCAATACAACTTGTGCGTGATGAACAAATGTACAACATATATTTTTTCCAGGACAAATGAATGGATAGATTTGTCAACAAAATACGTTTAGTCCAGCGTATTTTAGAGGTTTGACCATTGTTACAGCCTTAAGCCGAGTCTCGGTGGGGTTCAACCCGTGTACCGCACAAACTGTTTTGTCAGCGACAAAGTGATTCTGACAAGCTACGAGCTATGTCGATGTTTTGTTTTGTTGTTTGGCTTGATTGTACTGTACATCATACATTGAACTTAAACTAAACTTCGATGTTGGCAGCCAAACATTCAATTTACTGCTTCTTGAATATATTGACTAGCAATGTAGGTACTACGTCTTTTAAGCTATGCTAGAGCGCAATTTGCATAGTACACTTATAGTTCACGTATGTAATGAAGGATGTACCTCTGAATTTGGCTTTTTATGCATTCCCTAACTGAATAAAA
The DNA here is from genome assembly GCA_947623365.1 of Achlya flavicornis. Classification (NCBI taxonomy): domain Eukaryota; kingdom Metazoa; phylum Arthropoda; class Insecta; order Lepidoptera; family Drepanidae; genus Achlya; species Achlya flavicornis. The sequence goes on along the minus strand of OX392473.1, from coordinate 2,944,668 downwards.
GATTTCTGTATTTGCACAGTATGTTCTAGAAAACAAATAACATAATTTGCATACTGTTTGACACGCGCCCTATTTGCCACCCTATAGCTGTAGAGCAAGAACATTCTTTACTCGCCGCTTTTGAAAAGTATTTTTCATTTGCAACATTTTGCTGTACTATTTAACAATTTAGGTTTAATTACATTAAAAGATAGTGTCGCACTGAGGCTCATCTCTTTTGTACATAAAAATGAGAAAGGAACTCATAGATGATTCGTTTTATATTCGAGTGAGGAAGCTATTTCCAAAGCGATATGAAGTTCATCATATATATAGACGAAAGTAGCTAACTAGATCAAGAGTGAATAGAACAGTAATAATACTTTGAGTTCATATCCAAAGGAGTAAATTGCTCTACTAATCACTTGATCTTTTACCCCCTAATATATTGTTTAAAGGTTCACGTTAATAACGTCACTCTAATGTCATTGTTCAATAATGTGACATTATTTACGTGACCATTTAATCAGTATATTAGTTAAATAGCGCTTTATAAGTAAGGGGGTTAGTAACAAGACCATTAGTTGTCTTTTAAAATCAAGTCATAAATAAAATATTGTATAATTGATGAAAAGTGAAACTTTATTTTCCCTTCAGTTAATCCTCCAAGGTGCCCTATTAGATGAAGTCAAAAATAAGTTTATTAACGTAGTCACAATACTGGGTGGAGATTTCTAAATGGCATATTTTCGATATTGTAAGTTCTTCGAAGTCACCAACACTCGCAGTACAGTCGATCGATGTTTCAAATTTCGAAGTTTGAAATACAGTCTTATGTTAGGTTAGTCATGCTGAACAACTTTTACCATGGGACCACTAGTGAATTCTCAATTTTTTTTGTAACTTTTCTAACAAAATGTGATCCTCGCTCGATCATAATGTACGAAAAGTAAATTTAAAAAAATTGAGAATTCACTAGTGGTCCCATAGTAAAAGTTGTTCAGCATGACTAACCCAACATAGGTTTCGAAAATATACCATCTCGAAATCTCCACCTGTATAATAACCAATGTTGTGGTTTTACTTTGCTTTATTTGACTGCTGCTTTTACTGCCGGCCGCATAAATAAGCTCAGAGTCACTCACCGAGCTATGGAACGAGCTATGCTCAGAAATTCTCTACGTGACTGGGTCCGATATACCACATCTATAAATTTAAAGTTATGTTTTTCACCTTTATATTATTATGATAAATATTATTATAAATATTCTGATAATTATATTTATTTTTTACGAGCCCATAAATATCCACTAGCCCCCCTTATTAATAAATAAGGTGTAAGTCAGTCTTGTAACACCCAGGTATTAAGATAGCCCCAGCCCTTTTTGTTTATATGACATTAGAAAGTGACGGATATATTTAAAACCTAGGCATTACTATACTTGACTTACAGCTTATTTATTAATAAGGGGTAGGTTTTATTCATTAAACAACGGAATACTATAATAATTAAAATGTCCACCGAGACCAACCCAGACAACAGACCAACGACAGTTGAATTCCAAAAGGAGAAACAATTTGCAATCAGACTTGGCTTCAGCGAATAAATTAAAAGGTGCCTTTGTAGGTACTAAATTAGAGGTTTTCAAATAATTGAGATTGTTACTTGCAAGGTAGCGTTGTAGGGAGTAGTCGTAAATCGTGCTCAGAAGCTTAATTATCGGATTTGTTTCTTGGTTATGCAAGTTTTTTATGTAGGTATTTTCTGGTTCGGTATTTTTTTTTTATATTTATAATTTCCTCTACTCTATTACTATTTATAAATAGGCCTTTGTTTGTTTTCAATAGGACCTAAATAAATAAATATAGTGGGACATTCCTCACACACGGCTATCTGATCCCAAACTAAGCGGAGCTTGTAATGTATTTATTTATTTATTTATTGGTTTGCCAACAATTGTTACATTAATACATTATCATTAATAGTATACAAGGTCTTTATATAAATGCACAATTACTTATAGGCAAACACCACTTGCGCCATAATTAACCTATTTTGTTAATATAATTATAAGAACACAAGATATGTAATTTAAAGAGCACAAGATATATAATTTTAAACACAAGATGTATAATTTGAGTAAACACGAGATATATAATTTGTGTTACATGTGGTTACTCTCTTAACATGGTTAACAATATTTTTTTTCTAAAAGTAGCTGATGATGTACAATAAATATCGGAAACTTCACTGTTCGAATTTAACAACCTGCTGAGTCGAGGGATCGGTGAATTGTAACCCAGGACAGTTCTGCGAGCTGGTGCGCAGAGAGGTTTCACGGGTTTTCGCGGATACCGAGCTGGTACATTATACCGGAAACAACTTAAAAGTTGGGGACAATCCACTTGATTACGTAGTATTTTATACAAAAACATTAAATCTAAAAGGTCCCTGCGTTTTGCCAGTGAAATCATTTTGAAATTATTTAACCTATCTTTGTATGAAATGGCTCTCCTTCCCAGTCTCGTAGAGTAAGACAAATGGTAAGCAAACCTTTTCTGAATCCTTTCAAGTCTCAAGGAATGAGTAGCGTAGTGCGGCCGCCAAACTATACTTCCATATTCCAGAACACTACGCACAATGCAGTTGTACAAAAGTATTTTTGTGCTTGGCCTACGGAAGACTTTACTATTCCGAATAATAAATCCTAGCAATTTGGAAGCCTTATTAACGACATGATCGATGTGAGGCTTAAAAGTTAATTTTGAGTCAATATATACACCTAAATCTCTTACGATCCCAACATCTTGAAGTACTGTCCTCTTAATCTCATAACTTGATTGAATATTGTTTGTCTTACGCGAGAACTTAATATGCATACATTTGTTAGCATTCAGATGCATACCATTGCGGTCACACCAATTGATAAGCCGATCCAAGTCTTGTTGGAGAAGTACAGTATCCCCCATATCATCTATAACCCTAAAGAATTTAAGGTCATCCGCAAACATATATGGAGTGGAGTACTGAAAGCAGCTGGGTATGTCGTTTATAAATATGTTAAAGAGAATAGGGCCGAGGTGGGAGCCTTGTGGAACTCCAGAAGTGACAGCCTGAGTCTCCGACTGATATCCGCTTGCAACTACGTAGAATGATCGGTTCGACAAATATGAACTTAACCAATTAAGTATACAACCAGTGAATCCATATAAAGTGAGCTTGTAAATTAGTACACTATGTGGCACTCTGTCGAAGGCTTTACTGAAGTCTGTGTATATAGTGTCGACTTGTTTTTGCGCATCTATGGACTTCATTAAAGATTCAACAAAGGTAACTAAATTGGTGGACACTGAACGAGCTTTGACAAATCCATGTTGATGGTTAGTCATATATTTTTTGAAATGGATTTGAAAGATTGGACAAATTAACGATTCTAAAACTTTTGCTAATATAGGGAGAATTGAAATAGGTCTATAATTACTAACCAGATAAACATCATTACATTTATGAACTGGCACAACTTTGGCCTTTTTCCATTTAAGTGGAAAGACTCCTGAGGATAAAGATTTATTAAAAATTAAATTAATGGGATCAACTAACTTTGATGCACAGTTAATAAGAAATATAGGCGGTATACCGTCGGAGCCAGCTCCTTTAGCACCATCCAATGTTTTCAATTTCCTTAATGTGTCTTCCTTATCAATCATAAGCGAGGCCAAATAGTCACTACTATGACAAACTGTATTCAGAAATTTGGAATTGATGTTGGATAAATCAATTTGATCAGACTGGGTGTACACTGAAGAAAAATAGGACATGAATAGATCACAGATATCATTCCCTTCACTAACTGTTTTGCAACCGTCCGTCATTGAAACTGGATATATACTAGCGCCTCCTCGTTTCGCTTTTATAAAAGACCAAAAGAATTTTGGATTTTTTGAAATTGATCTCTCTATGTTGTTTATATAAGAATTATAGCATTTTGTAGCAAGATTTTCACATCGTTTTGTAATAAGCTTGAGCGATATAGCATCCATAAGGTTATTATATTTTTTGTATTTATTTCTTATATTATATTTTTCTTTCAATAACTTTATAAGTGTACGCAGTGTGTAAACCAGATAATATACTAATTGTTGTTTATAATAATTACATCCATAATCAGGAGTCAGGACATACGTGTTGGAATCGAACCCACGACCTGCAGCGCGATTGGCCGCGCCAACTGGCCCGTCACCTAGGAAAGTGATGATGAAGTGTTCACAAATTCTGCTATTGGATTGAATATAATTTGTAAAGAGTTTAAAATAATCCGTATTAAACCACGGAGTTTTTATTATTTGTACGTAGTATTTATATACTCTGAGATAATATACTACCTCAGAGTATATAAATACTAGAGGGTCAGCCTTTTACTACAAAAGTTACTCCCAGAACCCGCGCAAGTACAGCGCCAGTGGTGGTACTACAGTACCTACTACAGCAATATTTGTTTCTCCGGAAATTACACCAGATGACAATATTGAAATAAAAATATTATATTGCGATAAAATAAACTAGTAGATTTCAAAATAGAATATAATGTTTACCGTTAAAGTGTGCTTGTTAGATGCAGGCTAAAAAATAATATAAGCGACGAATAGGCCATCTATGTAAGGACCAAAGAAATGATGATTCTACAGAAATGCTATACAGCGCCATCTGTTAAATTATCTTCACACTACAACACATAAAAATCGTCTTAATATGTTGACTCTTTGCGGCTCAAATATTTTCGCCCATGAGTACTTAAAATACACCAGCTTTTCTGAAAATCCAATAGGTGTCACTGTATTAATAAAAATATTTTAGGGTTCCTTAACTCATTAGAAATAAAATGGAAACATGAAATATTGTAGAGGTGCTCTTTGAGTGAAAAAAAGAAGGGTTTTTGTGTACAGTTTATTAAGTCTTTGATAAATTAAATAGTTGAGTGTATATCTTTTATTTTGTTCGCAGAGTTTTCGCCAAATGTATCGCTTTTATTGATAGGTCAGTTTTAGTATAACAAAGGCAGTTCTTCATTTTAAAACCAATTTTCATGTTCCTTCGTCTAAAGATGAATTACCTACATACATTAAAACATATTTATCACCACGCATTGACGCTATTGAAACCGCAGCATAGGTATGTATGTGCACGGCTTGTGACACATTATTACATTATAACTGTACGCGTTCATATATACCAGACCATATGAGAAATATTACTCAGAGGACATAAAAGCGGGCACTCACGACAATATTTCTAGATAATCCGCTCCAGTGTCATCACTCAGTAGTGGTCTCCGATCATTGTTAGCGCTGAGTGACCCATCCACTTCTTTAAAAGCTTTTAATAGTAGTGGAGAGAAGTTTAAGATGTATTCATAACGCCCGTTAAGAGTGACTACACAAGCTAAATCATTCAGATCCATCAGTCTCACCTCCTTAATGTTGAAAAAAATGTATAGAGCGTGCGACAGAGAAATAAGAGATGGCGCTCTCATGGCAAGTCCTCTTCACCAGCAGCACACTTACAGCTCAGAAAAATTAACAGATTCAAGCACTGTACAGCTATATACATAGAGCTGTCACTCACCTGCTATTCTAGGTATTAAAAAGTAACCCTTTCAAATAGAGCATTAAAAATCCATTTCAAATAATATAATATGTATCAGACGAGAATAGAATATGCCAGAGACGTGTAGCAATACAATTCTTACGATACCGTAGCAACATCGTAGCGCACGTAGCTGGTGTCACAGTACGTGACAGCGTTCGCGTTATCGCCAAAGCCGCTGCGGCGGCGGCGGGCGTAGTACATCAAGTTACACAGTCGGTGAAATAATCACTTATAATTTATTTCGTTTATGTGGAAGTTTGCAACTTTCAACTGTGTATAAACTGTTGACACATTTTAGCTTTATTGTTGTAGAATAATACTTACAACATAATGCTGCCGATCATTGGCTGCACCGCAGCTGGCTGGTAGCGATTTCTTTATAATTTTTACTTATTCGAGCTAGATCATCATCATCATATCAGCCTATGGACGTCCACAGACGGAGACATGGGCCTCCCCCATTGACTTCCACTTCGAACGGTTTTGGGCCGCTTGCATCCAGCGGTGTCCAGCGACTCTGACCAGGTCGTCGGTCCACCTGGTAGGAGGGCGTAACTCTACGAGCTATGTCCGTCGTTTTCGTTATATATTATACGGATATATATTCTTGTAATTGCACTTAGATAACTTTTAAAAACAAATTAATATTCTGAAGAAAAATACAAAAAAAAATACTTTAAAATATTTTCCTTCATTTTCCGAACTTCAGGAAATTAAATTATAAAAGCAAGTTAAATAAAACAGTATCGCGAGCTATATGAATATTTCAAAATGTTTGCCAAACAATAGAATTGAGATATTGTCTTGTGTAACGCTAACTGCTATTGTTAAAGTTGAAGAAACATCCGAAGATTTTTCTCTTTGAATGTTCACAACAATGATCAATGCAAAGTAGAAAGTTTATAATCTTTTGACACTAGCCAATTTGTCATGGCTTTAAGATGGCTGTTGGAAATTATTAATAAGCTAGTTAGTTAGCTAATAATTATAAACTTTTATGTTTAGATGTTCCGATGTTGGTGACTGAAGTATCTAAGAACCAGTTATTAATGGGCCCCTGAATTCCATGTTAATAGCTTGCAACAAGTCACCATCATTCAAGCTGTCATAGATCTACCATCGTATAAACCACTTCAAACATCAATAAGATTAACTACGTTCCACAGATATAAATGTAAATAGATAACGCAAGTCCCTCCATCCGTATGAAAACCAAGCGTGTCACTTTTTTATACCTAACGCTTTACTTTGGCTTGGCTGGCATTACAGCTATAAGGTGATAATGAAGCGATCCAATTTTCAGCTAAATCCACCCCAGCTACACATCTCTGCTGGACATGCAGTCTTATGCGAGTTCCATGTCCGCGCGAAATATCGCACAAAGGCTCTTTTTGCACAGCTTTTGACACGAGAAGTACCTACATAAACTCGCGTCATCTATTTATATTTATATCTGTGCTGCGTACATACCTGAACCGAAAGCCATTGTCAAGTATGCTCATTAAGATCCTACCCTCTCTTTGTTCGAAAAATCCCATTTGAAATGCTAATGGCATTCAAAAACTGAGTAGAAATAAAGCCTACTCTACAGTAAGAGCCTTAATTAGTTCCAAGAGAGACGATGTTAGCAGAATTATAGTTAGGTAGATAAATGTGCGCCAGAAATCATTAACAAAATTGTACATGTGGTAGGCCATTTTGTCGTCTATATGCATTATGGAATTCTTTATTTCTGTTGCCTAATGTAATTTTCTTTAAGTGGTGTTCTTCCTTTGTTGTCCTATCCTTGTAGACTTTGGTAGGTAATCAACTAACCAATTATATAAAAATTTACGGGTGATACTTACGAAAGAAATTTATTTACATTTAAACAAAGGTAACATTTTACTTTGTATCTTATTCTAATTTAAATACCCAGTATTTGGATGACCGATCATTGCACGAAAACCCGGAAAAACGCGTTTTACCAGAGATGAGACAAGATCGATTTTTTGCCCCCAAACACTCCCATATAGCAAATTTCGACGAAATCGTTACAGCCGTTTTATTATATTAGGTCAAAGAACAATTAGCCCAAAGAAGCGTAATGACGTTGATTTTGCTTTCAATCTATTCCGCCAATTTCCCACCATCGACGATGCGTTCTGATTGGGTAAGTCAAGGACACATGCGCTCTGATTGGTCAAGCCAAGAACACACGGCGCAGTGATTGGTCCTTACTTTTCAAAATCAGTGACAAATCACTGACTAGTTTCGGAATCGGATTGCGCGGTATTACTACTCTAAGGGATTGTTCCTCGATGTATTAGGTTTACAAATATTGCTCCTTTAATGGTATAGGATATTGCAAACAAACTTCAATGTGTCAAGGTCTCAGTCATCACATGAAAGATACGAAAAAAATATTATAATGTTGATTTATATACAGGTACATACCAAGGAGATACAAAAATAGCTGGCTTTCCAGTTAAGAATGTTTCACACCGGAATGTACTCTAGGTAAATTCTAATTTGGTAAAGCGTAATTTTAATTCAGCATGTAAGGATTCATGGTACCAAAGTTTTATGTGAAAGGATATTATAATATGGATAATATGAACCCGATAATCTTTTTATCACATCTTTATATAACATCGCATACTTATTTTTTATACCGCACTAAGGTCGCAAACAAGCATACGGCCTACGAACGCTTGCAACACCAGGGGCTCTACCGCGTAACTTTGGTGGTAATCGTAACGAACACCATTAATTATTTCATCCAATGACTCGCACGCGGTATGACGCGACGATGACCATTCGTGGGCCCTGATTGGATGAAATTTATTAATGGTGTTCGTTACGATTACAACCAAAGTTACGCACTTGCGCGTTGCCGACCCAACAAAATCTCTACATACACATTGAATAACCCCATGCTGTAATCCCTTGGAAAAACCCAGGCGGGGAGCTCATTACACAGCCGACCGTCCGCGATAGGAAGATCCTTTGAAGCCTCACAGTCCGAGACCATTTTTGTTTCAGTGTGTGAGGATGGAGTCCCCGTCGATAGCGAGTGTTGCGGTGGTAGAAGGTACCCGTGGGCATCACAAAAAAAAAGTTGTCGAGCAACTCTTTAGAATACTGTTCATTGTACAATTATTAAAGAGATTTAAATATAACCTTATTTATTTTATTAGAGGTTGCTTGTATTGGAAATATTATAAGCTTTTGTACTATTCAAGTGCAGGAAAACAGTTGATTCATTCAAACTATTTTGAGTCATGTTTCCATTGTTTATAAGATTTGTATTTAACTGAACCGAGCGAACTGAAAAAAATGTATAGATAAATACAGAATCCAACTCTAAGTGGCTGCGCAAACGTGTGTCTTGTCGGATACTTTTTGTTACCGACACTGCACACCTCACAGGAAACCTTAGTTGCTGTGTCCTGTAGAGGCGATCGGACACAGTTTACGTCTGCGCAGGGAGTGGCTGATTTCATACTGTTTCTATAGAAATCAAATATTCCTTGGTAGCTTGTATACGACACAAGACACACGTTGGCGCAGCGCCTAATTAAATAAAACAACATAAGTTTTTATTTATTTTTGGAATTACCTGGCCTCATGGTTAACTTAAACATGATATCGTTGAGCTCTCTTGATAATATGTCAATCATACTTTTGTTCCCATACCAAATATCCATAGCGCTATTGGCTACCCATTTGGAAGGTCTATAATCTCGACGCGCAGTCTCCACATGCTCTTTCAAATTAGGGCGTTTTGTACTTTCACCTTTAAATATTACAAATGCTAATATCACAGCTAGTGTAATTTTAGAACTAATTGACATTATGCCTTCTATTCTCGGTAAAACCTCAATTAATAGTGATTTGAATTCAATTCACTATCACATATTTATAAAAACGAGAGAGTTGTTTATTGTTTTCCTAAAATTGTCTGTTTGTCTAAATGTTGACGGAAATTCATATAGCGTTTTGCAACAAAGCAATCGACTTTTGTAAATGGATTATGTTTATAAGACACAGAACTACTCGAGGTAATCATATCATGGTAGTATAGTACCTACCACCTATCAGTTACAAATCTGTCACCGAGCGTGTACCTAAAGTCGCGTACAGACATCGCGAGGATGAGATCTCAGCCTGAGGCAAGTGACGTATCCGTCTGAACTGCACAAAATCAGTATCAAATCAAACAGGCATTTATTTAGTTTATGCCCTGATATCACTTATGAACGTTAACTGTTCAATCTACTACCCGTTCGGAATGCACTTAAAATGAGAAGACTCCGGCAACAAACTCAGCAAAGCATTTCTTGTGGATCTTTCTTTTCATAGACGGGCCCGTTGGCGCAGTTGGTTAAGACGTGGAGTCTTAACCTATGGCGCCGCAGGTCGTGGGTTCGATTCCCACACAGGACATACATTTGTGTGCATGAACATGTATGTACGTCCTGAGTCTGGGTGTAATTATGTATATTAAGTATGTATTTACAAAACAAAAAGTAGTATATGTATTATATCAGTTATCTGGTTTCCATAGTACAAGCTTTGCTTAGTTTGGGATCAGATGACCGTGTGTGAGGAATGTCCCAGGATATTTATTTATTATTTATTTATTTATATTAGTTATTGTTCTAAATACTCAGGTGCAGTGCGGACGACATAGGTACTATCCATGACGCAATTTTTTGTCTGTGAAAATTGAGCCGATACAATTCTAAGCAGTAATACACACGACGAGCAGAAAGTCTGCCGCACAACTCTTGCCACATACAATTGTCACTTAGCCGTTGAGGTGCATGTTTGCATGTGTACCAGTGCATCAGTATAAAAATCTCTTCAACAAGGTGAGACGTGCTGATTGTAGCTGCGGCTCTCCATTATTCGATGCAACGGTTACCCTTAAAGATGTAAGAATCGTGTTTACTTTATGGTTACTGAATTTAAAAGCTTTTTATTTATTCGATGGCGATGGGTTTTGAATTATTGTGTTTATCTTCTTTTAAGTATTGTTATTCAGACAATCGATTAACTAAGTCTTACTTACCTCTTCCGGCAGCAGTAAAAAAACAAAAATTGATTTTAATTGTAATAAAAACCCGATTTGGCCTTGTGATACCAGATTTGAAAAGTTAACATTAACCCCCTTACTCATAAATAGCTATTTAACTAATATACTGATTAAATAGTCACGTAAATAATGTCAGATTATTTGACAATGACAATAGAGTGACGTTATTTACGTGACCCTTTACAGTATATTAGTTAAATAACGTTTTATGAGTAAGGGGGTGAATGTTTCGTGATTTTTATTAGTGACATAAATCAGTACGCTTTTTCAATAAATGTGATGTCATCATACTATATTTATAAATATGCAGTTGGTGTGGAGATTCCTGACTTTACTGTATGAAATCTGGCACAAAGATAGCTTATACTTTAGAATAAAACAATGTTTTTTACCGGTAAATCAAAATTAGTACCGATACCGGTTTAAAGTTTTTTGATATCTCTTATTTTTAAGGAATGATTACCTAATGATGACATTATACTCTCTAATATCTACAGAATGAGTTTACATCGTCTTCATAATATAACAAGTTTTTATTTTTTTATTTGAATCACATAAAAGTTTTGTTCATCTTCATTTATCAGGTGTGGTTTTCTTTTCTGAAAATAATGATAATATCGTTATTTATTTATTTTATTCTGACAACATACAGTCATGATGTTTTTTTTTTACAAAGTATAACTTAACTTAAAATTGTAGACTTTGAGTTTTGTTCATTATTTATATCAGTACCTAGTAGTAATACACAGACAGAAAGGTTGGCTAATCAAATTAATTACGAATAAAGCAATACCACAGAGGATTATACTAGCAATACTGACAAGTTCATATATTTGAGTAAATTTAGTTAAACTAGGTACCTATACTAAAGCACGTTTATCTTTGTACTCACACTTTCACCCACCTTGCAATAGACCTATTATTATGTGTACTATTATTAATACTGTGCTATTTCAAAGAAGGAGTTATAAAAATAATATTACATTTATAAAATTAAATAAAGTACAGTAGTACCCAACTAATAAGGCGCGTCGTGAATCTTCGTTCGCACAGAAAATAAAGTATGGTCCGAAGATTAACGAAAGAATGCTTATAACTTACAATCAACCTTAGATCACTACTATAAGGTTCATAATACACTGCAGCTGTTAGTTCCGTCTCACTCGCAAATCACGCCCCTCCGCACACATGGCGGCAGCTGCCGACCAATAGCATTTCCCGCGCTTTGAAAATGTACCTTCTGCGTAGGTACATCAATAAGCCATATTAGTTGGGTACTACTGTAAACATATCCAATTAATTTTACTTCGTGAAAGAAGAAAAGCGAGGTTGGACCCACGAAATGTAAAAATATAATATTATTCGCGTATACAAATTTTCCGCTGCCAATGTGGTAGATGTAGGCAGTATTTATATACTCTGAGAATTAGGTGATGTTAAAATTTCGAAGTGAATTATTTATTGATATTTCACGTTAATGCTTAATAGAAAAATTCGTTATCCTGTTAATACTTAAGTGTAAGCTTTTTTTTATAATAGCAATTTATTGCAAATAATTGGACTGTTTTACAAAAAACTTAAACCGACTTCAAAGTACACTAAGAAGTAATCAAATCCTGATCTGATGACAATGGGACCAAACGGGCCAAAGTGTACCCTTCCAGACAAAAAAGAATTTTCCAAATCGGTTAATGAAGGAGTTATGAGGTAACAAACATAAAAAAAAAAACATACAACTGAATTGAGAACCTCCTCCTTTTTTTGAAGTCGGTTAAAAAATATTAATTCAAGGCGACTCTTTTTATACGGTTTTATACCGTCATCTGTACTTTAACTGAGTAAAGGAAATTGCTAAATTAATGCGAAATGTAGCTAAGATGAAATCTTTTTTACTATGATTTTAAGACAATACTGTACAATGTACATTATAGGTATTCACATCGTTAATACCAATCACTGTAGGCTTACTATCCTAGAGTAATTTAAAAACAAATAAACTTACCATGTATATCCTTAACTTTCACAATCTTATCAATGGCCGTCGCTCCCACATTCCACAACTCCCTGGCAATCAAACTCATCACAGTTTTGTTTGAGTACATGAAATCCATCGCTTTTCCGACCAATGTGTCCGTAGAAGTGAACTTCTCATTTTCAATCTCTTTAAATTTCTTCTTAAACTCTGGTAACGTTTTAAAGGAAGACGTTATCTGATTTTCTAGTATAAAAAGGTAGAATATTGCGAGCAAGAATACCGTTCGTGGTAGCATTGTTAATGTGGATGTGAGTGTAGTTTCCAAAGAGCGGGCATTGGTAGGTTCCTGGTAATATTGTAAGGCGTTAGATATACTGTGGATTTAAATCAAGAAGTAGCTTTTAACTAAATAAAGAAAAACAAAATATCGAGTTTTCTATTTACAAATAATCAGCAATATTAAATCAATTACATGACCAATCCTAGGGGCCAAAGATGAAAGAAAAAATATTATAGCAGATAAGAGAGCCAACCACCATGTTATGTTATTTTTTTCACTACAATTTTAAGGGTGTGTCTAGGTCCCTATTTTTTTTTATGTTAAAAACTTTTCGAATTTGTCTGATAGTCTTTTTAATCACGGCGGAAAAATAGGGCATTTGTCATATTTTCTTCACTAATAAGTTGCTGTAAAAAAGGAAATAAGAGTTTGGACTCGTCCAAAGCAGACCTTGATGATATGGAAAAAAATGAGTGCTCTAGATGCATTATTAAGGAAGAAAACAGGGGATTACATTTGTATGGAAAAATCGCAGCTAGCGTCCCGTCTTAAAACAATATTATTATAACCTTAACCGAGTGATACCCCTGGAGTTGCAAGAGTCCATAGGCTACGGTAACTGCTTACCATCAGGCGGGCCGTATGCTTGTTTGCCAAATCAGTGGTATAAAAAAAAAACCTTACTTGCGTTACGTCCTTCTTTGTCATCCGACGTCAAAACAGGACAAAAGACAAGTACCTAAGGTTATAAAAGTATTGTTTTAAGAGATGGTGTTTGGCTCTCTTGTCTGCTAAAATATTGTTTCTTTCATCTTTAGCCACTTAGCTTCAAATCAAATTAAAAAAAAACGTTATTTGTTGATACGTAAAAAATCTCCAGTTAAGTATTTACAGGAAGTATTTTTTTTTTCAAATTTTCTTACTTTTATTGTTAGCTGAATCCTAGTTAACCAATTTCATTCGGAACCATTTAAAATTTACACCACATGTGCGAATCGAACCGCAAACAGATATCGCTTGATTCAATAATGTTGTATGCTTTTAACTTCATTATAACCTAAATATTATTTACCTTCACTTAAATAAATATAATAATCACGAATTAAGTATTGATTAATATCATTTTGTGTGTCAAGTTTATACACATTTTAATTTGAATTGTATTAGTGGTCTGTCTACGTGTGACCTTATCTTTATTGTGATTTTTCAAGGAATTGATTCAATGTCGGATTCCGAAAAGAGGCATTATTGATTCCAGAATTTATCACAAACTATAGTTAAATCAGAGTTTGAAGTTTGAATAATTTTTGAATGATCACCTTTAAAATGGCAAATCGTAAGTATACTGGTACTAACTGGTACGTTCAAAATGACGAATGCAACAATATATTGACAAATGCCTCCATGAGCTTACTGTAGTAAATTTCTGAAATAAATTACTTGTAGGTTAATAACAGTATATTTAAAAAAATGTTAAACTTCTTTAAATATATCTGCACTCTTTATGAATTATGAATGCAGATAAATTATCTAAAATATGAGAATAATGTTTAATACTTACGCATAAAAGTGCACAACACGGCAAATTTTAATAAAAAGCACATTACGATAAAGTTATTGCGTTTAATAATAGTAAATCAGCCCTATAAAGCATTTGAGTTATGCAATAAACACTTGTTTTATTTCAGTCGTAAACATGAATGGGACTAAGTATATGTGGATTATTATGCTAATGACTATTGGCACTTCCTTTACTGTCTGTTTTTTTTAGGTTTCAGTTTTAGTAGTACCTACTACTTGCAGGATATTATTTAGAGCACTTGTTTTTTAATCTTTCATCCGATATTATATTTTACTTATTGCTTATAGAAATATCAATACTGTAATCAGTATTGATATTTCTGAAAATGTTGCATAAAAAGGGTTAATTGAAGACAAGTTTGAGTTTAAAACGAGCCGTGTAGGGGAGGTTTTTAATAGAACGGCTGCCCTAGCGATAATCAAAGAAGCGGACTTTTTTTCTGTTTAGGCAAATTTCAGAAAAAAAGTTTGCACTTTTGAAAGTTTTACCCCTTTACACTCTCGGCTCCCTTATCGCGCTCGCCAGCGGCTTGTGCGCATAATACCGTCTCGTGTGTAATGATCAACATTGCACACTTGTATCATAATGTACCTACTTTAATATTACAATTAAATTTACTCTATTATAGTAAACACCATAATTTAACCCTTTTCAGTTTTCCATATATTTTCTATTTAAAGTACCAAACTAATATATATCGATCGACAGAACATTATTATATACATATTATAGTTGTCGTCGATTACTTTACATGTAAACATTGCTAGTTATGACAATTCAGTACAATGATGATTTACCGTCCAAAAAAGGAGACATTTCCAATTTCACGCATCTAAGCAGCTTATTATACAATGAATGCCATAACAATGAATCACATTTTACCTTATCTTCTATAATAAGACTGTGATCATACACCCAAAGGGGAGTACGGGACCGAAACTAATAAGACCGCTTTTCTTCATACACAGGCGTATTTCAAACAAATTCTATTCAAGTAGGTCCTTGGAATCCGATCTCTGTAATCATGGCTTGGCATGGCATGATAAGCATAATAAGAGCAGGCCCCCTAAAAGGGAAGCTAAAGCAATATTTATTGCTACGGAATTCATTTTTTCGAATTTACAGCTGATCTTATGCAATTCATCAATGCCGAAACTTTTAATGAATTGAATTGTATATAAAGAGTAGTTATTTTACCAAAAAATATTGGAATTATGTAGGATCTGGCGAGAATTCGAAAAAATGAATTCCGTAGCAATATTGCTTTAGCTTCCTTTTTAGCCCCCCAGGTATGTTAATTAATTGTATTATTATACTGAGTCTCACACTTGGTTGTATTTTAATTGAGTGCTGACGTAACACGTGTACAGTCGCGGAATGAAAAGGTTCGTCAACTTAGAGTTGGTTTTCGCTTGCACCAGATTGCAAGAATCAATTTTATTATAATGTACCAACATATTACCAATGAGGTTCCTAACAGGAAGAAACAGTGCTGCTAACATTCCCATAAATGTGACTTTTGCTATCGAATAAGGTTTTGCTTGTTTTTACATCACGTCAAACACAATTTATCCTAATTTTTATATTTACGGAATAAAATATAAGTATTTTTTTGTATGATGACATCATTGAATAAAGACTTTGGATGACATTGCCCGATTTTCAATTTTAATTTGACATAAATAACAATAGCAGGTTAAACCAAGAAGAAGGTTTTAGTTTATCAAAAAATAAAATAAAAACAATCTTGTTGACAAGATAAACAGTCGAACAACTCTGATGTGAATAATTTTAAACTTTGATAACGAACAGTTACATCATTATTTTCTCTAATTCAGTGTATTCTGTCTATTCAGTTTAAAAAGGTAATATGTGCTCGTGATACTTTGAATATCTATTCGTCCATGTTTGAATGAATCAAGTTGAAAACTGACGAACCTTTTCATTCCACCACTGTAGAACTCATTTTCGATAGCTAGATAACAGTTCTCTAGATTTATTAACATAAAATTTTTATTAGTTTCCAAAATAATTTAATTAATCATTGGGTTACTTACTTTAACTGCCGTACCACAGTCGTACTCAGAGACGTCAACCAGAATTTAATGATAGATTAAAGTACATTATATCTATTTGCTTATTGAATAGCTATATAAAGGGACAGGTCTAGAAATAACGAATCATTTTGACCAAAATAAACTAAAAAAAAAAAAAAAACACTTCTCATTTCTTCAGTCTGTAGGTGAGTTATGGCTCGGATCCTCAACTCAATGTTTCTGTAGCTCAAGAAGAAATTACAGGGGAAACTAGCGCATCTAGAAGATTAAAGCGTAAAATTCAGGGGATGCCGTCCGATCTTAGCTCACTTACGACAAAAATGAACGAGTTGTTTGATAGATTCGAGAAACAACAATGTGCTAAAATGAAAGAAATTATCGATTCTATAAGCACTATCAAGGAACAAAACGCGGACATTAAAAAAAGTATGGAGTTTTTGTCTAGTAAATATGATGACTTCTTAGAAAAAATAACGGTATTAGAACGTGAAAACTGCGAGAACAAAAAACAAATTGCTGTCTTGGAAACTAAGATTGATTTTATGGAACGAAATTCCCGCTCTTCGATGATTGAGCTTCGTAACATCCCCAAACAACAGTCAGAAAATAAAGATGTACTGCGTACCATTGTATTGAATGTAGGTGCAGCTCTTGAACAACCGATCTTGGATTCCGAAATACGCGAGGTTATCAGATTTAAGCCCAAGAAAAATGAAAATAATAGTCCAATCATTGTGGATTTCACAACTACTGCCACAAAGGATGGTCTGATTAGAAAATGTAAGATTTTCAACAAAAGCAACAAGGATAACAAACTAAATACCTCACATATACGCCTGCCTGGACCTTCACACCCTGTTTACGTAACGGAATCATTGACCGCGAAGGCAAAAAAACTTCACTACCTGGCGCGGCAATTAGTCACCGATCGTGCGGTTCATAGCTGTTGGTCTTCTTATGGACGAATATATCTCAAACGCTATGAAAATTCACAACCTATACGTATCGAATCAGAAGAAGACTTATCAAAAATCCATACCAAATCTCACTGACTAGTGAGCCTGAGAAACCATTGTTTATCAGTTTTCTTGTTTTTGTTTATTTTTATTTCTCACTTCAACAATTTTTTGTACCAGCTAGTTAGTCGCAAAATAGCCTCAAATATTAAATATTCTTTTGTAACAAACAACATATTATACATATATTTAATCGATCAATGTTATGCTACGAGTCTTAAAAACCATTGTTTTTCTTCTTTGATACTCATATTATTTATTCATTTTAACTACTACAACTGTTTTTTACACGAAATAGTTTGCCATTATATTTCCGTAACAATCGAATCTTTTTTTGTAAAAAACAAAAAACAAATATATCTAATCTATGAATGTTTTCGTACTCTTTTAAAAAACTATTGTTTTACTATTTCGTTACTTGTGATAGTTAGTATAAGCTACCATTTCTCATTCCAGCCAGTTTACCAAGAAACAACTTTAAATATTAAAGATATTTTTGAATCAAACACCACACACATATTATTTTTACTTTTATTACATCAATATTATACTACACAAACCACAATATATTCGTTAAACTCATTCATATTACTGTTAAATCCCATTGTATTACACTTTTTCCCACACATAACCTATGACCAATCTAATCCCAGAAATTCCTTTTGTCGTACAACTAGATATAACAATATAAACAATATCTTGAACACTACTACTTTACACAAAATGATAAGAAATTGTTTTCAAAATTCGATTGTTTACAAAATCTAAGTTGTGACCTCGATTCATTAACTGTCGCGTCGTCCTCGCTATGTAATATAGATACCTGTGCCAGCTTATTGCACAACAATAACTCAACTCTTAAGATTCTAATTCAAAACATTAGGAGTATCAACTGCAATATCCCAGGACTATTAACACTATTAACAAGAGCTAATACCTCATGGGACTTGATTGTGCTAACTGAATGTTGGCTTCCGCGGTCCTTCACGATAACACCTATCGATGGCTATACCTATATAAAGTCCCAAAATAATATCACGCAAAATGAAGGTGTCGTTATATATATTAAGGATACATTACATCTAACACATGAAGAACCGATCATCTTGGATGCAAATTGTTTGTTGATAAAAATTAACTCGTATACCGTGGTTCTAGCCATATATAGACCGGCTGGCTTCAAAAACACTGCACGCTTTATTGACTCACTTAATGACGCATTAACAAGATACTCATCGTATCCGAATATCATATTGGTAGGCGACATAAATATTGATATCACTCCCTATAATTTAGACTCAAACTCTTCTTCTTATCTTAACCTTTTAGCGTCACATGGTATTTTACCAGCTCACTGTATCCCAACACATGATAAAACTTGCCTCGATCATGTTATGCTTAAATCTAGGTTACTGGCACATTGCTACGTAGCAGAAACGTCCATTACAGACCATGACACAGTTATCTTTTCTATCGACTTGAAATTGCGGATGAATAACACATCTACCCACTTTATAATTAATAAAATAAATTACGATAATCTTGATATAGATATGGGTAAATTCGACTTTTCTCCGATATTTATTACGACAGATGTCAATGTTTCGATGACTTTTCTAGTAGACTCAATTAACTCTTTAGTTACCAAAAATACAAAAGTAATAAAAACTCCATTTCGGAAGAGGACAAAAAATCCATGGATGACCCCAGGATTATTAAAATGTATGAAACTTCGAGATAAACTACATCAAAAACTTAAAAAAGATATTAATAATGACATTCTAAAAACTACTTACAAGCGATATAGGAATTTTTGTAAGAACTTGATTAAAAAACTAAAAAAAGAATATGGGAAAAATGAAATCCAAATTGCAACTGATTCAAAAAGTAATAAAAAACTATGGGAAACTATAAAAAAACTAACATTTACGACAAAACAAAAGGAGGTACCATTCCAACTGATATCGGGTAAAAACCCACAACAAGATGTAAATGCTATTAATTCCTTTTTTGTTAATGTAGGCAAAAATTTAACGGAAAATATCCCAGTTAGTAGTGATTACGACTTATCTGATTCTTATGCACATTCATTTGTCCTGCTGGACACAGATAATGCTGAAGTTGACCTTATAATTCGCAATCTTAAAAATAACTGTGCCGTAGGACGTGACAACGTCCCAGCATTCTTACTGAAGCGCTACAGAGAGATACTAGTACCATTGTTGGTACATATTTTTAATCTCACCTTCTCTTCCGGTGCCTTTCCAGATATCTTAAAGCTAGCCGAGATTCACCCGATTCATAAGAGCGGAGACAGAGACTGTGTCAACAACTATAGACCGATTTCAATATTACCTACACTTTCAAAAGTACTCGAAAAAATTATGAATAAACGCTTAATTAACTATCTTGAATCCAACAATATTCTTTCAAAATCACAGTTTGGTTTTCGAGCAGGACTTTCATGTAATGACGCGGTCCAGGAACTCACCAATTTTATAGCAACAAACCTTGACATGAAACAAAAAGTTATTGTCATATTTCTAGACCTGGCTAAAGCATTTGACACAGTCTCTGTACCCCTCCTCATCAGCAAGTTAGAGAGACTTGGAATTAGGGACATCCAGTTAAAACTCTTCTCAAACTATCTTACCAATCGCTTTCAACGGGTAAAGGTGGGTGATTTGTACAGCGGTGATCTCCCCATCAATTATGGAGTCCCACAGGGAAGTATTATTGGCCCAACAATGTTTTTGACCTACATTAATGATTTATGTAATCTTCAGATGCCGGATGGAAGAATCATCTCTTTTGCAGATGATACGGCTTTACTTTTCCATGCAGATACTTGGGAGAAAGTCTTTACTAATGCCCAATATGGCTTCAATCTAGTTACAAAGTGGTTGCAAATAAATAAACTTACACTCAACACCTCAAAAACAAAGTATATTCCTTTCTCTATAAATAAATACAAATCTGACAAGCATTGCAATCTATCACTAACAGCGCATAATAATCTTTGTTCTCAGGAGACACCTTGCTCTTGTCCGCATCTCGAAAGAACATATAATATGAAGTACTTGGGCATCCAAATCGACAGTTCACTCACCTTCCAACCTCATATAGATTTACTTGCTACAAGAATACGTAAAATGATATATATCTTCAAAATTCTTCGAGATGTTGCCGACGTTAAAATTTTAAACTCAATATATTTTGCGTTGGTTCAATCACTTTTAACCTACTGCATAACATCATGGGGTGGCGCATCTAAAACTACATTACTAAAACTGGAGAGAGCTCAAAGAGCAGTACTGAAAGTTAGTCGTCATCTACCCTTCAGATTCCCTACTAATGAGTTACATCAAAGATGTGAAATATTAACGGTTCGGCAACTCTTTATCCTCAATGTAATCACACTAAAACATTCCGAAATTGTATACAACCCTTCTCTTTTTGAAAACATTAGGCGTAACCACATGGTTTGTTCTATCTCCAAATTTAACACCGCTTTCTCCCACAAGTTTTTCTGCTTCTTGGGAAGCTACCTTTACAATATGATAAATAAAAGCCTATCTATCTATAATCTTACAAAATATCAAGTCAAAGAGGTCATTCGCAAATGGCTTCTTAAATTGGATTATGACTCCACTGAAAACCTTATGTTAGTCACTATGTAATTGAGTCATATATTAGATGTACTCTAATCTTGATCTATTGCTCTAAATTCTTACTACTAAAATCTACTTTGATTCATGGCCTTATAGTCATTTCCACCCAGTTCCATACAATTGGCAGTCGGGTTTACACTCATAGGAATCTGATGGCGACATTGAACCCAGGGTAATCTGTTTTTATCGTAGGGCAAGTCCACATGTGTATTCGAATTCCCTGTTCACATTAAACAACGCAATCCTACATTACATGTTATTAAATCTTCTTTCATCTTAAATCATTTTGCTTACGAAACACATAAAATAATTGCAACCTTTCTAACCACTCCACGAAAATATTTCACTTTTCTACCCAAATACAACATTTGTATATACCTACCTCCTTTTTTCATATCTGATCACAGTATTATTATTTACACATAATATTTTCTCACACTTTTGGTTGTTTACTGGCTGACTTAGCTTATCTCCTAATTTATAGTAAGTACCTATTGTCTAAAACAAACTGTACACCGGGTCCAAGATGTGGGGACCTGGAGACCGGTAAAACAGGTTGTCAAACCTTAGTACAGGCTCCAGGCTCCACAATACATATGTAAGCATTTACAATGTTTTATGACACATGTTTATCACCTTTTTTGTATTTGTGGAGTTAACAAATAAAGCTTATTATTATTATTATTATTCACGATTTTTGAATTAAACATTGAAAGAAGTTCTCGCACTACGAAATAACGACAACTCACTCGCTCAAATTCAAAAATTCGCCAAATCATGATAATATTTAATAACAGATTTAAAACCTCTGACTCCACTCAGAGCGGCTCATGAATCACAAAATTAATGGCCGTAACACACAGGGTATTGCGATTGTGAAATGTTGGTTATCTTGCTATTTTGGATTCAGTAAATCATATTCAAATAATTTATTGTTAATAGGTGAGGAGGGACTATTTACTTAAATTTTTCTTCTTATTTATTATAGGTTCTGCTTAGTCTTATACTACTAATTTTATTTACGGTCTGTTTTCGCCCCGCGGTCTCACCCGCGAGGTACCTATTTATTGTTTCCAGGGATAAAAAGTACCTATTGTGTTAATCCAGAACATATTTGTGTGCGTTTCATCAATTTTTACCGTTATTTACCTTTTTTTTTTTTTTTTTTTTTTTTTTTTATTTACGTGGGGAATTCCTCCTAGGATACCCGACCGCCCTGGGGGGAGCGGCCTGGTTATGCCGGACTTTTACCGGCTAAAACCCCACGGTGGTCGCCACCTGCGCTACAGAGGGGGGCGGGCTCTCGTGCAGATCGCGTACCTGCTCGCCCCTCCACATAGCCCGTCCCGGGGGAAGTGTGATACCTCCCCCCAGCACCCTCGCAGTGCTATCGCACGATGAGTCGTGACCACAACGACCCATCGTCCTCCTCGGGGCCGCTTCTGGGCGTTCAGGGCCCCCGCCCCGATTGCCCACGACCCCGAAGGTCCCCGTTTAGTCGCCTTTTACGACAGGCAGGGGAACACCGTAGCTGTGATTCTAAGCCCCAGCTACAGGGCAGGAGGGCCGCCACGAGGCACTGCTGCACCTCGGCGGCGTCGTCTCCGAGCGGGATCGGCCCTCTCCCGATCCCGTTCAGCAGCCTCCTTCTGGACCATTACGGTCTCGCAGAAGGAGGCTACGGCCCTCCACGCCGTATCCCCGCTCAGCATCGCCGACACGACTGCTGGCAGGGAGAGATTCCGACCGATCAGGTCGACCAGGATCCGCCGCTCGGGTTCCCACGCGGGGCACACCGCGAGCGTGTGCGATGCGGAGTCCTGGTCGCTCCCACCACAATGGAAGCAAGCCGCCGTTGCCTCACGTCCGATCCTACACAGATAATCACCGAAGCACCCATGCCCGGTGAGTATCTGTGTAAGTCTGTAGGTGAGTCGTCCACCTTGTCGCTGCATCCAGGCCTCGAAGACCGGCAGGACTGCTTCGACAACGCGTTTGCGCGCATGCCGCTCCTCGCAGAGCCTTGCGCGCCACGTTGCGAATGCGATAAGTCGCTCCTGCCGTCTGATCGCCTCTTCTGGATCACCTCCACCACTCTGGCGGACGATGCGGATCCGGTCATATACCCTCGCATCCATATCCGCCAGAATGTCTAGTGGCGGAAAGCGAGCCAGAACAGTTGCCGCCTCAAAGGATATTGTGCGGTATCCCCGTACGATCCGTATGGCCATCTTACGCTGGACGCTGTAGACTTTTGTTCGACAGCGTCGGATGGCCAACCTCTTCGCCCATACGGGCGCCCCGTAAAGGGCTACGGATCGTATGACCCCCGCATAGAGGCGGCGAACTTCCTCTCTCGGTCCCCCGAGATTGGGCAGAAGTCTGTGCATAGCACCCGCTACCCTCTCGATCCGGGGGACTAGGCGATCAAAATGCTCTTCGAAGCCCCAGCGACTGTCCAAGGTGAGGCCCAAGTACTTCATGTACCGCCCCACCCCGACTTCCGACTCACCTACTCGGACGCACGAGTCGGGTGGTTCCCTGCTTCTTGGCAGTTTGTGGAACCATAGCGCCTCGGTCTTGTGAGGCGCTATTTCCAGACCCAACTCATGGATTTTGGCAACGACGACCTCCACCCCAAGCTCGGCGAGCTGTTTGGTCCCCTCGAAGGTATCCCCACTGGCGACCACCAACGTGTCGTCTGCATAGCAAACGACATTTACGCCAGCGGGGAGATTGACACGCAGAACCGCATCGTACGCTAGGTTCCACAGCAACGGGCCCAACACCGACCCCTGTGGAACCCCACACGTGATCTCCCTCCGGATTCTCCTACCGTCTTGGTCCATGTACAAGATGTACCTGTCGTGCAAGTAATCCCTGACTATACCTTGCAGGTAGGAGGGCACCTGATGGTATGCCAGAGCCCTCCTTATTGCGTCCCAAGGCAGAGAGTTAAAGGCGTTGACGATATCGAGACTTATCGCCAACGCCACTCCACCCCGGGATACAGCCTGCTCCGACAGAGAGCGGACGCGCAAGACCGCGTCTACGGTCGAACGCCCCCGTCGGAAGCCGAACTGGCTATCAGCCAGGTCAGGACCAACGCACGACAGATGCCCGTTGAGACGAGCGGCAAGTATTCGTTCGAACAGCTTGCCCACCTCGTTCAACAGGCATATGGGACGGTACGCAGAGGGAGAATCTGCGGATCTGCCTTCTTTCTTCAAGAGGACCAAACTTGCCTCCTTCCAGGCCGTGGGGAACTTGGCATAACGGAGGCAGCTGTTGAACAACTGCCTCAACCTGTTCCCCAGGGCAGCCAGACTCAACACCCACACCCGACCCGATACACCGTCGGGTCCTGGTGCGGTATTTCGGGCTTTCAAGCGGCCAATAGCTCGATCTAGCTCCTGTACGGTCACCCCCAACTCGTCATTCCACTCCCACGACGTCGAGGGGTGAACTGAGGGACTTGACCGCCCCGCCGGGAAAAGAGTAGTCACTACTCGACCCAGCAGGTTCGGATCTAGGGTCTCCGTCAGGGGAGGCACCCATGGCCTGAGTTTACCCAGGACCATCTTATATGGGCGCCCCCATGGATCCTCGTTGAGTCCCTCCAGGAGCTCATCCCAGCACCGTTTTTTGGCGTCTGAGATGGCGATCTGCATCGCAACTGTGGCCGCTCGATATGCCCTATAGAGACTGGCTGTCTCCTCGGCAGGAGTTCGCCTTCGCCTCCGGGCTCTGGTGTAAAGGCGGCGGCTTCGCAAGCAAACCGCGCGAATTTGCGCGATTTCTGCCGACCACCAGTACACCGCCCGGTGCTTGGGGCGACTGGACCGCGGCATTGATGCATCGCAAATTTGCGTCATCGTGCCGCGGAACCAGTCCGCTTCTCTTTCTGGATCGGTCGGAATCTCTTCGGTGATTTCTGGCCATGCCGCGACATTGGCGGCGGCTTTGAGCATGTCTCGATCTAGCCGCTTGAGACACCAACGTCGCGGAGGGCTGCCTTCATGGCGGCTGGTATTGGTGACGGGACGGCGGAATGCCACATCCATGAGGATGTGGCGGTGGTCAGATAGAGTGACCACCTCTTCTGCAACTCGCCATCCCGACAGCATGCGCATGGCAGCAGGAGTCGCCCATGTAAGGTCCACGATCGACTCCCCCTGCCAACGCACGCATGTGCTCACGGACCCCCGATTAACTAAACGGAGGTCCAGGCCAGCCGCCCACTCTTGTACGGTCTCTCCCCTTGGACTGTCTCTGGGGTTCCCCCATACCCTTGCGTGGGCATTAAAGTCCCCCAGAACAATCAATGAACGAGATGGACATCTGCGGACGCAGTCAGCCACCTCATCCAGGTACTCCTCGTATACCGTTATTTACCTACTGCAACTCATTTAAATAATAATAATAATTTCTTTCAAAAAAAGTAGTGCAATAAAATAAGATACAAATGTTTATAAATACCGAAAATGTACAACTAGGAAAATGTACTAAATGAGCAGCATATAGTTGTACAGAGAGTTGTAATAACCCAGTGACCTGAAATTTTAAGGCGATGATAGCTCAGTGGTAGTGACGTCGGATACCGAGACGAAGGTCCCGGGTTCGAATCCTACAATGAGCTTGAGCTTTCGGTGAAGGAAAACATCGTGAGGAAACCATAGCACGGTGGTAGGGTACTTTGTAGTACCCGTCTGGCTGGCTACCACCCTCAAGTTGAAAATCTGTCGCCAAGCACCTATCGGTGTGTTCCGTCAGCTGCACTTGAGAGCCAGTTCCTTCTAGGCTTTGTGTGCTTACCACCTTCGACCACATCATCACTTACCATAGTGAGATTGTGGTCAAACACAGGCCTATACACAGTAAAAAAAAAAAAAAAAAAAAAAATGCAGGTAGGTATTTTGCCTTGTTTAGGCACCAGTCTCTCACACACAATATACACGGGGACTTTTTAATCGTTTTAACGCTAGAACAAACGTTGTTCAGACCATGGTCCACAAAAATTCTATAAAATCAAATAAAAAAAAAAAAACTCATTGGTTTTTGAAAAAACCACACTATAATCTAAAAAAAAACTTATTAGCTATAAAACCACCTATCGCGCCGCTGGTCGTGGGTTCGATTCCCACACAGGACATGCATTTGTGTGCATGAACATGTCTGTATGTCCTGAGTCTGGGTGTAATTATGTATATTAAGTATGTATTTACAAACAAAAAGTAGTATATGTATTATATCAGTTATCTGGTTTCCATAGCACAAGCTCTGCTTAGTTTGGGATCAGATGACCGTGTGTGAGGAATGTCCCAGGATATTTATTTATTTATAAAATTAGGAATATTCCAATAAATACCAACTCAGCTGTTCACAAAGCGAAACACCCAGTTTAATAAACATCCTTTTCCCTACAGATTCACTGATAGTCATCGCGAAATTTAATTCATCATCATCATCATCAGCCTATAATGTCCCACTGCTGAGCACAGGCCTCCTTTCACAAATCAGGGTGAAAGGGAATGGGCAGATACTCCACCACGCGTGCCCACTGCGGATCGGTGGAGGTAGGCTAGTGGCCAACCTACTGTTGGAATTTTTCAAGCCGCCTAGGAGGCATCCAACTAGCTTAACGACTATCACAATTAAGTGATAACCGGGACCAACGGCTTTACGTTAGGGTGTCCCGACATATTTTTTTTTGGTTTTCCTTAACCCAAGACCTCTCGAAACTTGTGTAATTGATCGTAGATTACCAAAGTAATTTTTTATTTTTTTTAAATCTATATCTTTAGGGTTCTACCGATCTTCAAAGTTTTGAAAAATTTACATTTTTATGGTAATATTTCGCTATCCTTTAATTTCGGCTACCAAACTAAATATCAAAAAATATTAACTTTTTGTTATATTTAATTGTAATACATACACGACGTTTTGATTTGCATGCAATAACTCTTTACCAGTGACTTCGAATTGATATATTTCAATCTGCAAAATCCCTTAATTTACAACTTGTTTCGAGGGCTTTCTTGACTTGACTCGCGAGTGTTTTTTTTCGTAGCCAAAGTAAATTTTATGCTATAAAAGAACAGTTGCGATTGTTACAGTGTTAGTAGCAGGTTTAATAATGATTTTTAGGCGTAGCGAGTCTATTATATTGTACTATATACATACAAATAACTTACCATCGGCAGCTAAAAATTATAAGGGACGTCATTAAATTTATTTTATTTGTCTAGAACGAACTAAAATTGAAGTATAATGGTAAGGGTCCCTCCAAGTCAGATATATATGTGATTATTTATACTGAGTTTCTTGCCGGAGTCTTCTAAGTTTAAGTCGTTGGTAGAGTCAACTGTAACATTCATAAGTGCCTTATCAGGGCCTAAACTGAATAAGTTACTTTTGGATTTTTCGATTCCAATCGTAACTGAGGAATGAGTTATTCAATTACTGAAATCCTATTTTTAGAAGTACCTCAATTTGAAAAGATTCCCCAAAATCAAACGAAATTATAGTTTGAAAACTAACTGAAGTGTTTTTGGTGACATATGAGAAGCTTTTTGACGTTTCTGCTTTTAAATGCACTTCATTTAAATTATATACATGTGAAAATGGTTATAAGCGGTGCTGAAATGAAAGGAACGGCTGGATTAATCAAACTCAATAAATAAAATCTCAGCTAAATTGTGTTAAATTCTGATATCAAAAGAAATACTTTTTGCCTGGAAATCCTACTTGTGGGTATATTGTTTGATGATAGAGACCACATTCCGCAGCTGGCATTTCGAAAAATAAACCACTACACTTATCTAAGCCGAGGATTACCAAAGAACTACCAAAAAATAACTTCTCTCCTATAGATTACACCGAATTTAATCAGCACTACCGGTTCTTCGACATATTTCTAATGGGGGACCTTCAAATCATGGCATAAAATTTGAGCTTGGAAAATGTGGACCATCCTTGTCACACGTAATCGTATTAGAAAGATGTATTAATGGTAACGTAAGCCTCACAAAGCTACTTTTAGAGATGGCTTTATTAGATTGAAATCTCGAGCACAAATGCCAAATTTTCGATACAAAAATAAGTGTAAATTCTGTTTTTAACATTGATTATAATTAATATAGGGGTTTTTTTAATTTTTTTGTTCTTTTTTTCGTTAATTTCAATAATAAAATACCTTTTAAACTTGATTTTTATATTATTTTAGACATACGGCTTAGGCTTAGGTCACTAAAAACGTAAAATTTACAAAACTACTAAGTCCGGTAGAGCCCTCAAGATGATACGCAATTCAAATTTTTCTATGTTTTTAGTAATCTGTGTAAAATTACGCAAATTTCGATACCCCTTGCGATAGTGTAGCACGAAAAAAAATATTTCTCATACATGGACGGGACACCCTACTTTACGTGCCTTCCGAAGCACGGAAACGCTCGATTTGAAATACCACTAGGCGGTCACCCATCCAGGTACCGACCAAGACAGACGTAGCTTAACTTTGCCGATCGATTAAGAACGGCTTATCATGCTACACCACGAGCGCTTCCAAGATTTAATTAATCCCCGGATATTTGGAATTATAATTGGTAGATTGCTACGGAATTTCACACTAGTTCACGAGGGTCCCAGAGCTGTTATGGCGCTAATAATACATAGAGGGTATGAATATAATTCTTCTTGGTCGAATATAAATTTTGATAGTGACGTTAAAAATAATATATTTTTAAAATTTGGTAATACTGTACGCAGGTTTTTATTAAACCACCTACGCATTACTGAGTCTTTTTTTTTTATACCACTAAGGTGGCAAACAAGCATACGGCCCGCCTGATGGTAAGCAGTTACCGTAGCCTATGGACGCTTGCAACACCAGGGGTAAACCTCGCGCGTTGCCGACCCTGAAGAAATCTCTTCACTCACACTTCAGTCTCTTTCTTTCATGTTAACAAGAGCCACTCAGTATGTTTTTGCTCCCCTTCAAATTCAACGCAACAGAAAGACATTTTTCGTTTCGTCACTACAAGTTGATCGCGCTTATGATTTTTTAATAAGCGTTAGATATGTATATAGCATGTGTTTTTTTTATATGCAAAAGTTTTATGTTTAACATAATTATTCTTGGCGTGAGTTCCACTGCTTACTTGCTTTTATTTTAGACTAGAATCCCAAATAGTACATTATGACTAGAACTCAATAACTAGTTTAACTTAACAAATAATATTTATTTAATTTCAGATATTACTGGAATAATAATTAATACCTATTGCGATTTGAAAAAGTATAAAATAATATCATAAGGGTCAGTTCACACCGAGACGAGACGCGACGCGACGATGCATGAAGAGGCCAATTTTCTGTGAGGCCAATTGTTTCACAAAGACGTGTCGCACGTCGCACTGCGCCGACGCGCCGCGCGAAACCGCGCGGTGCCGCGATACGCATCTCGATGCCTTGAGGCGCAGCGCGTCGCCTCGGGACGTACCTACTCTAATTGTCTTATTGAAATATGTACCTTTTTTATGTAGTAATTAAAGTTCTATTTGTATCACTATCGTAAAAAGTGCGCGCCGCGTCGCTGCGCGTCCCGTCTCGGTGTGAACTGACTGACCTTAATAGTTTCATGCTCCTGTCAATTTTAATATTGACCACTGTCTTTATAAAGTAGCCCTCTTACTAATAAAACGTTATTTAACAGGGGTGTGAAGAGATTTCTGCAGGGTCGGCAACGCGCGCGTGATACCCCTGGTGTTGCAAGCGTCCATAGGCTACGGTAACCGCTTACCATCAGGCGGGCCGTATGCTTGTTTGCCACCTAAGTGGTATAAAAAAAAAAAAAAAATACTGCTTAAAGGGTCACGTAAATAAAGGCACTCTATTGTCATTGTTAAATAATGTGACTATTTACGTGACTCTTTAAGCAGTATATCAGTTAAATAACGTTTATGAGTAAGGGGGTAAATATTTTATGACATCCATAGATCCATCCATAGACCGAACTAATCGTCAAAACTCCCTATTCCATGATTATCATCTTTTTACAAAATAACTATCATCACACGTCAACAGTTCACTCAAATCACAATCACATCTATGTACATTATGTACATAGATCTATCTCCATATGAAATTCCTTTGATGTTTTTGAGTGGTTCTCGGGAAATGCGTCTGGGCGAACGTCAACAGCTCTCCGTCAGACTTCAAACGCTCTGATTCGCTTTTACACCTTACAGACCTACAGATCTACAGGACTTGAATGTAGGGACAATGAGTCCCTTTGACGCGTTTTCAAAGCTGCTAATTAAAATTTCTGAGTGCGTTTGGATTTTTGAATTTTGAGATTTAATGCTGATATACAGTTTTTTCGGGAGATGTAAATTTAGCTAAGCGTTACAAAGATGCTATTCAATGCCATAGTCGATTCAAACCTTAAGATTGTATTATAGTAGTAAAGTATCCTATGCAAGTATCCTATGTGTTAATCCAGAATTTAGTATGTGTGCCAAATTTCATCCAGATTGTTTAGTTGTGGTAGATTGTTTGGTTGGCAAACTTTAACAATTGAACAAAGTGCACAAAATAGACCTTAATAAAGCCTACATTAATTATGTAGTTCAGTCCATTATTCATGTACATCGTTCAAGTTCGTGAAGTCTTGATTTTTTTGTGATTAATATAAATGAAAACTGTACTAATAAAATGGAGCTGTAAAAATACAATGGAGGTTTTGATTATTATAGTCTTATGGTGCGTCCATGCTTAGCGAACCGAGCACGAGCACACTGCGAGCACGATTCGCGTTGCGTAGAACGGGCTCGCGAGGCTCGAACGAGCGCGATTGTCAGTTTTTTCACGTACAGTCGAGGACATAAATATGTATACAATTAGTAAAATTCAACAAC
This sequence comes from Achlya flavicornis, assembly GCA_947623365.1. Taxonomy (NCBI): domain Eukaryota; kingdom Metazoa; phylum Arthropoda; class Insecta; order Lepidoptera; family Drepanidae; genus Achlya; species Achlya flavicornis. The sequence continues at coordinate 2,913,464 of OX392473.1, read as the reverse complement.
GGGTTCCTCTTAAACTACTGATTGAAATTATGAGATATTATAAAGGCAGAATCTTCTAACATATACTATTATGATTGATGTAATAGTTTAACACTTAAATGTTAAACATGCGAGAAAATCGCTTTTGAATTTCAAAAAGTGTATACATATTTATGTCCTCTACTGTACAAAGGGATTCGCATCGTGCTCGTTGTAGGCTCGTTCGTGGCTCGGCTCGTGCTCGGTTCGCCAAGCATGGACGCACCATAATGAATGAACGTTTCAACGATCGAGCTTGGTTTAAGTGACGAGTACGCTTCCTGTCGTCTTTCACAAATATAACAAACAATCTTCTCTTAAATAAAATACGAGACGGTTAGAAGCACGTTAGTATGGATGTGTTCTTATTGTCTCGTTAAGTTACACGATGTATCCTTTCTTTGTGCGTTTTCCAACGAGCGCAGCTTTGTCACGTTAATTAAAAATAAAAGCACCGATGCGAACTAATTTCGCTTCTAATTAGAGCATAGTAGGTTTTTTTTTATGTAAACCATGTTACCATAATTAAACAAACGCACATACTGATTATGAGGTTGCTGGTTCTAAGCCATGTCATGTCTCTTTGAAATAATAACGTATAGTTTACCAATGATTTTTCAGTAATGATCGTTGGAAAACTTGACTGAAAATAAAATATCAGGTTTACTGAAAAATTTGTGGAATTTTGACTTACTATACTTAAAAATACATATAATATTATTATGGAATTTAAATTATTTTCAAATATCATAGTTTTTTTTTTTTATCTGAAATTACAAAATTTAAAAGTAAAATGAGATAGAACTTTTCCCCTGAAAATAATATACTTATCTTTGTACCTGTTTATTTTGCTGCTCTACTTATTGTTTCACAGTTTAAAATCAAATTACGTGACAAGACTGCAAAGTTTTAATGGAAAAGTTAAAGTAGATCAATTACATAGAGTAAGCTTGTCCGAGAAATGGATTAAGAATTTAATTCCTTGTTATTTTCTCATATTTTTAAATAAAAAATCGAAAAGTGTAGTGCTTGATCATATAACGTATCTACAATGTTTTTTTAAAGTAATATATTGCAAACGCTACTAATATTTCGCTCAGCAAAATTTTCACGAAACAAAAACATAAGCATACACTTGCGCTACCGGGGCGGGCAGGCGCGCCGTGATATCCAAAGCGCTATGATCTCGCCGAGCCAGATATGTCGCATTGTACGGGGAGCGTCAGCATTCAAGTGGCTTTTTTAACATCAAAGGCGGTTTTTACTTTGAGCCCGAGCTCATACCTTTTCCGGCATTTCGTGTAGTGTAGAATCATGTAGTGAGTAGATAATGCGAATGTTATAAATAATTAATGAGTAATAAAACCTCCATTATCCAAACGAAGCGCTCGTGGTGTAGCATGATTAGCCGTTCTTAATTGATCGGCAAAGTTATGCTACCTCTGTTGTGGTCGGGACCTGGATGGGTGACCGCCTAGTGGTATTTCAAATCGAGCGTGTTCGTGCTTCGGAAGGCACGTAAAGCCGTTGGTCCCGGTTATCACTTAATTGTGATAGTCGTTAAGCGGCTTAAAAAATCCAACAGTAGGTTGACCACTAGCCAACCTCCACCGATCCGCAGTGGGCCAGCGTGGTGGAGTATCTGCCCATTCCCTTCCACCCTCATTTGTGAAAGGAGGCCTAAGCTCAGCAGTGGGACATTAACGGCTGACGATGATGATGCTGATGATGAAAACCTCCATTAGCATAAACGAAATTTGAATCATTAGGTAGCTTTACCTAATTATTCAAATAAATTCTAATGATTACCAATAAAATAAAAATCATGAAACGTAGAATCACATTTTACCATTACAAATTCAAGTACCATCCATTATTGATTTGGAGAATACAGAGTCGGACTCGGTCTTTAACTTTTTTTAAACTGCTATGTTAAGTGGTCTTACGTACCTACTACATTTTACGTTAACAAATTTTATTTACTTTGTGCTATTATAATATATCTAATTCCTAATAGTAAGTTACAAATTATAAATTAATATAAAGAAAAAATAAAATAAACTAATATGAGTTCACTCGAGACCACGATCAATCAATCAATCAATCAATCAAATCAATCAACTTGGGCGAAACGTCGAGGTTAGTCAAAAACATAAGAGTGAAAAATCATACTTTGATTATAGTTTGTGCGCGAACTAGACCCGATACAGTAACAGTATAACGAATTTAGTACGCGAAAGCTTAAAAAAATACTAATAAACAAACAACAAAATAATTAATCCATCAAGTCGTTAACTCGTTTCACTCCATAAAAAAGTATTTTTTTAACTGCAACGTGCCATCAACCAACCAGGTTTCAGGTCAACGGCGCGGGCGTTGTGCTGTTGTTGTCGTGGTAAGCAAGGAGGTATTGAATGACTGGATGTGAATTTTAATAGTACATTATGATACATGTGTGCAAAGTTGGTTATTAACACTCGAGGCGGTATTAAGCGCGTGAGTGTAATGGGGCGTCCATGCTTGGCGAACCGAGCACGAGCCGAGCCTCGAACGAGCACACTGCGAGCACGATTCGCGTAGCGTGGACGGGTTTGCGAGCCTCGAACGAGCATTCGTAGCGTGCTCGACTGCGCTCCGCCCGATTGACAGTTTTTTCACGAACACAGGGATTCGCATCGCGCTCGTTGTAGGCTCGTTGAAGGCTCGTTAAGTACGTCCACGCTTGAAATTGCGAGCAACGAAAGAATCCTGTTCGTTCGAGCCTCGGCTTGTGATGAAAAAACAGACTTGTATTTTTAAGTAATTTTTTTGATAATAATCATCAATCAAGTTAGGTATATAAGGTTTAAAAATATGCTTTATAAATTATATAGGCTGTAGAAGAAAAATACCTATATTAGGTTGTAATCGGGACCTTAAATCATTTTTTCTACTGTTAAACCAACAGTAAAAAATATATTTAAGGTCCCGATTAAACAACACTGGCTGGCACTTACGACTTGGTTAACAATCTAATTATTGAAAAAGCCATTATTGAACTGTTACCATTTTCCAAAGGATGGAATTGTAATAGTTTGTCGTACAAGTCTTATGGTGCGTCCATGCTTGGCGAACCGAGCACGAGCCGAGCCTCGAACGAGCACGCTGCGAGCACGATTCTCGTAGAGTGGACGAGCTTGCGAGTCTAGAACGAGCGCGATTGTCAGTTTTTTCACGAACAAAGGGATTCGCATCGTGCTTGTTGTAGGTTCGTTCGTGGCTCGGCTCGAGCTCAATTCGCGTAGAATGGACGCACCATTATATAGGCTGTAGAAGCAAAATATATTATGTTTTAATTAAGTCAATTATATTAGTTTTAGCCAGCTGTAAAATATTGTACGATGCCTAGTACATTAACGAGCGTACAATATCGTGTTCATTAAATCTGGAGAATGTGACAACGTAGTATAATGTATCAAAGACGTCACAACCATTAATTAATGGTTAAAAGAACATCAAGAGTATGTTTTTCAACATGTATGTTTTTCTAATGAGCGCAGTACTAAAAGATGTTATTTTTAGGTATTTTGCAGACTATACCATCTGCAGACAGGATTTAATATTTTATGAAGTTACTATTCATCTAATAAGAGGACATGCTATCATTATATTTTTACTTTGTTCTTTTACAGCCCTAAAAGTATGTCACAGTTTTTTTTCCGGTGGCAGCATGGTGGCAGCTCCAGTGCAAGTGCTCAGCGTGATATAAATCGCATAATTTTTTGTGCTCGTCAGTTTTGTTTTGCCAAATTGCTAACGTGAAATCGTTATTGCAAGCATATTTTTTTAAATTTTAGTTTTATTCTTATCCAGACTCAAATTAACATGTATGTTTGTTCCGAGTCTGGGTGTAATAATGTTTATAAGAAACACAGATTACAGAATAAAAGGTAGATTGCAACAAAATTAATTCTTTGCAATGTTTGCAGAACTCAGGGTACAGATGACATTTTGTGAATTATTTTCCGGGGTATTATTATTGTGATTATTCATACTTGGCAAATCAAAATCAAAAAGTCATTTATTCAGTTAAGGCCATGGTATGGCACTTATGAACGTTAAATTGGTACATACAGTTGAATTTACCACCTATCTGCAAAATAAGAATAATCCACAGGAATAATCTCTTGAAAATTTGGAGATGATTTTCTTTGCACAGTAGATAAATGATACAATTAGGGTTTTAATGAAGACTCGCCATAAAACTTTATTGCCATGAAAATGAAAATGAAAAATAAAGGGAAGCAGCTTTAGGACTCACTATTTCTAACACCGTTGCTTTTACCATAATGGATGTTTGTGGCCATTACTCCACGTTCATGTTGCACCGTTAGCGACCTGTTATTTTTCATATTAGACTTACCATCAATCTAGATAACATGACTTATGTTGGTTATATCAGCTCTTCTATATTGAGCTTTATATATCCAAGATTAAATTACTAATGTTTATTTTATTTTTTAGGTCTTACCTGTACCTGGTCTTATATTACTGTCTGATATGAGTATTTAGGAGAGATAACACGACGAAGGCGCTGCGTTGAGATATAATTGGAGAGTTTTACAAAAAACTTAAACCGACTTCAAAGTACACTAAAAAGTAATGAAATCCTGATCTGATGAACATGGGACCAAACGGGAAGTGTAACCTTTTCAGAAAAAAAAAGAATTTTCCAAATCCGTTAATAAATGACGGAGGTACGAGGTAAGAAACATAAAAAAAAATACAACGGAATTGAGAACCTCCTCCTTTTTTTCAAGTTGGTTAAAAAAGAGAATTGACCAGATAATTTTGGCATATTTTGAATCGTATGACCATAGAAATAAATCTAAATAGATAACGTAAGTCCCTCCATTCGTATGAAAACCAAGCATGTCAGTTTTTTCTACCTACCATAATGTCACAAGAGCGCTTTAGATTGGCTGACATTAGAGCTATAAAGTGAAAATGAAGCGATCCTATCTGTCAGCTAAATACATTCCTCGCTACATATCTCTGGTGGACAATAGTGGACAAGCAGCCTTCTCTGTCCGCGCGAAACAGTTTCAAAAGAAGAGCATAGCTCTCCCTTTTGACACAGTTTCTCCGCGAATCTGTACGTATGACTTTGTAAGCGGTGTGCGGACGACTAATCGGCTTACGATCGCCCAATATCGTAATCAAGCCAAAAGATTGCAGTTTTCACATTGTTCTCTCATCTTAAAAATATTTTCAACTCGCACCTTAGTAAATTCAGTAAAGGGAACAAAATCAGTACAAAATTTAAGCTCACTTAATACCTACATAGTGTTTTTCCATGAAACCTGCCAGAGTTCGTTGCACAGATTACGTACCGGATCCCACTTAGATGGAAGATGGATAACGGAGCTACATTCGTTCTTAGATCCACTTATAGTCTCTGTAATCTCAAGGAGATTGGAACTACAAGAAATTGCTTTAGAGATACTTTTCTAATTTTCTAATGAAATAAAGCTCGGGATAATGATTTCTGTTACGGTCACGTATTTCAATTCTCAAGTAAACAAAGAGCGAGGATTCACGCTTGCGCCCAATGCGAGATTAATTTGATTCTGTGCCTTGTGTTAGTAATCAATGCAATATTTTTATGTTTTTCATTTCATTTCTTTTTCTTCTCTGACACAATATTCACAAACCAATAACAAGTTTTCATATTATATTTTGATGTAATTTAAACATAAGCCAAATTACAATACTAAAATTGTTCACGATACGTTATTTGTTTTAGGTCTTTTGTCGTATCTACTTACTGCTGTTTTCTCAACAAAGTAATGTGTTTAAACTTTAGGAAATGTTAAAAGTGAAATTAGGCCAGGGAAAAATAATACAGAAGCAAAGCCTTACAAAGCAAAACCTCAAATGCGTAGGAATATAATACGCACCTGTCGATGATATTTTTCTTGTTAGCCTCAGGCGGCTTTCGATTGATGTTTGCGTAAGTATAGATTTCGTATTAAGATTTCCTGAGATGGATATTGGGGTTTCGATAATTATTTCCATCTCATGAAATATTCGTACTATCGAGACTACTTAGCGAGGTCCATATTTTATTTATTTATTGGTTTGCCAACAATTTTTGGGTTTATTTCTTTACTTACTTCCATTTAACTTGTTTGTATTTTGTGGTACACGGTAAAAATAAATTGAAGTATAATATTAGTTAGATAATTTTGTTTTTTTTTTTCGAAATACATTAACTTAATAATAATCAGACATAGATTAGAAATTTAAAACATAATTAGGTATATGTTTATGAGTAAGTGAAGATTTTTTTGTAGTTAAATATCTACTTCTAGGTAATTTTCTATGTTGGTCAAAACCAATTTTTTCCTGGGACAAAAGATTAAACGTAAAGGCTTTTCAAAAACTACATAGAAAGCATGCGAAAGAAAAAACAAAAATTTAAGACTTATAATAACACAAACTGTATCAGCCTATTGTTTGTCATAAAATGGTGAAACAAGTCCGTTATTTTTTACGATATGCAGCTATTTGCAGTTTGCCTGATAAAATACTATTTACATTTTATTATTGTACTATTATTGTAATGAAGATACGCGTAATAAAACATTGCCTCGTTGACATTAATGTGGCTCCGAAAGCAGTGTGCACAGAAATATGACAGTTTTTATTACTTCAGTTTTTATCTTTATTTTTATTTGTTATTTTGACCGTTTGTTATGATAGATTTTATTTATAGATATTTATATCATATTTCAATGTAAAAAAGAACACAAATGTCGTATAAGCGCAAGTTTTGAATGTCAATGAACTGCTGCCGTAATGAAAACGTTCTCAATATTCGTTCGTTTTGTTTGGACAACACAAACCTTTTTTTAAAATTTTAAATTCTTAAGCTATTTACATAATTCTTGTGTGCCATAAAACTTCACAAAATCTAATCAGCGAGCAAAATTAAGGAATTCCGATAACTAATCCCGGGAAAACCCGGTCATTTGGTACACTGTTCCAATTTGTGTCTCATGAATATTAATAAGATCCACATTCTGTGCCGCTTTGTCTATATTTTAAGCTTCCTGACTACATTATTGTAGACTGGATGAATAAAAAACATGTATCTGAAAATAGATTAGCATAACTATATTGATTACCTACTTCAGATCTTATAAGGCGATGATAGCTCAGTGGTATTGACGTCGGATACCGACACGAAGGTCCCGGGTTCGAATCCTACAATGTACTTGAGCTTTCGGTCAAGGAAAACATCGTGAGGAAACCATAGCACGGGTAGGGTACTTTGTAGTATCCGTCTGGCAGGCTACCACCCTGTCGCCAAGCACCTATCGGTGTGTTCCCACAACTACACTTGAGAGCCTTCTAGGCTTTGTGTGCTTACCACCTTCGACCACATCATCACTTACAATGGTGAGATTGTGGTCAAACACAGGCCTATACATAGTAAAAAAAAAAGATCTAACCGTTACTTTGTAAAGTTTTAGTTGTGTTGCGTAAGATAGCGTAATTATTTATTTTATTACGCTATTATTATTATACAAGGTAGCGCGTAAGCATATGGCCCGCTTGATGGCAAGCGGTTACCGTAACCTTTTGCCACACTATTGGTGTTATTTACCCTCTCTTCACACGTTTTTTGAACAAGCTTAGAAAGGAGTTGCTATGACGGCAGTGGAACGGAAAAAATAGCAGTTTCATTCGGTTCTACACCGCTCTATGTTCAGTGGTCTACAGTACGAGGGCATACCTACTTCTAGCACAGTGCTGATGGACTGCTAGCTAACCTTATTTATTGCAGGAATACAACACAATATTAAGGTAATATTATTTGGCTGCGATCTTCTGTAAGTTGGAGGTTCTTCTCCATTTGATAATTGAATAGATAAGTTTGACTGGACTCTCCAGTGAGATTCGGAACATTCCGATATTCAAGTTTTAGTACTCCCACGAACGGAACCGCGTCGTAAAAGCAATACAAATATAGAATTTTACAACATGATATGCCAACGTCAATGTTACACGCAATTCTATATTCAAAATGATTTTGTACACGAAAACGATATTACATCGCGTATTTGTCAAAAATTGATAGATAATGGTTATTTAAAAGGACGTTTATAATTCTGGCAGTATCATATTTATAAGGGCATAGAAATAGGGGTAAATAAAGACAAGACTTATGTTTATCTAAGTCTGTTTCAGTAGTAAAAATTAAACGAACGAAATAATGATCCGCTACCGCTCGACTGAAGTAATTATAGAATCATCATCATCATCAGACTGTGGTCGTCCACTGCTGGACATAAGCCTTTCCGAATAGTCGCCACACCTTCCTGTCCTCCACTTTTCGGATCCACCTACCGCCCGGTTCGAAGGCCCCCTAAAAAGGAAGCTAAGCAATATTGCTAACGCAATTCATTTTTTCGAATTTAAAGCAGATCTTATGCAATTCATCAATTCCAAATCTTTTAATGAATTTAATTGTATATAATGAGTAACTATTTTACCAAAAAATATTAGAATCACTTAGGATCTGCCGAGAATTCGAAAAAATTAATTTCGTAGCAATATTGCGTTAGCTTCCTTTTTAGCCCCCCAGGTCATCGGTCCACCTAGCGGGGGGGCGTCCCACACTACACTTGCCTGTGCGTGGTCACCAGTCAAGAACTCGTTTACCCCATCGGTTATCCGTTCTGGACTATAGAATACCGCAGCCAATTAACGTTCCTGCACGTGAGTAAGGTCGCCAAAGCTCATCAAAGGGGGAAGATTCGGTAACACGTGAGTGATGCAAATAGTACAATTGTTTTAACTATCAATGTGAATAAATGTTCACCAAATATAACATGATACTTAATTAGCACTTTTTTTGGTAGGTAATTGAAAACATCCAGTTTGGAAAACTTTAACACCTTATTTATTAATAAGGTGTTAAAGTTTAAGGTTGTAAGTCAGTCTTGTAACACCCAGGCATTATGAAAATTATTAAAATCACCCTGTATAAGCTGATAAAAAAACTGCAAAATTAAGATACAATAATTATAATGCTATAATTATTATTATTTTGTTTAAGTTTTTTTTTATAATACATTTAATTTTAATGTTTTTTTTTTTTTAAATATTTTTTAATGTCTGCCGCTAACCAAAAGTTGCCCTCAAACATTAACTTGCCATTAGACATTAGCGGCATGACTTTCTCTACGTTTTGTTTAATCTTCTGGTATTATTCTTTTTCTTTTATTTTTTGGACTTTCGTACTATTGTATGTTATGGGAGAAGCCACTGGCTCCTGAAACATAGTTTTACTAGTTCCTATGGATAGGGAGCCTATGGATTCAAAAATAAGCTGTAATGTTGTATGCCAATAAATGAATTATTATTATTAGGTTATCGAATGGCAAACGAATAATTCAATATTTAGTTCAAAACATTAATCAATTTTGGAAAGTGAGTTGGTTTATTACGCCTTCACGCCTCAAACTACTCAACGGATCATAATGAAATTTGGCATAATAGCCTATGTTATGGAAAAAGACATAGGCTACTTTTTATCCCCGGAACGCGTGTGAAACCGCGGGGGACAGCTAGTTTAAAAATAAAAGGCAAATGATTACTCATAAAAATATTCTATACACAAAATTCCCAGAATATACGGCGGCGGTAAATTCTATTTCTATTAAATATCGCATTTTCACTTGAACCTGTGACACGTACACGGAATGACAACATGTATTTCGTATGAAAATTTAAGAATGTCTCCCGTCTATCTCCCTTAGGATATGACCCCACACGTAATGAATGAGACGAAAGAAACTCACGAAGCATGCCTTTTTAATTCAAGAGAGATAAAAAGTAAATACTTTTATATCACACAAGAATTAATAAGAATTAAGAGAGGTAGAGCGTCGCGTTTCCTTCACCTTACATAATCATCATCATCAACAGCCTATTATGTCCCACTGCTGAGCACAGGCCTCCTTTCACAAATCAGGGTGAAAGGAATGGTTCACCTCCACCACGCGTGCCCACTGCGGATCGGTGGAGGTAGGCTAGTGGTCAACCTCCTGTTGGAGTTTCAAGCCGCCTTGAACGCCTCGAACTAGCTTAACGACTATCACAATTAAGTGATAACCTGGACCAACGGCTTTACGTGCCTTCCGAAGCTCGGAAACGCTCGATTTGAAATACCATTAGGCGGTCACCCATCGAGGAACCGACCACGTCGGTGGTAGCTTAACTTGCCGATCGATTAAGAACGGCTTATCATGCTACACCACGAGCGCTTACCGCTTTCCTTACAGAATACCGCAGCTAAATAACTTTATGAGAGCTCATAAGGAAAGGTCGGTAACGCGTGAGCGTTGTTTCGTGTGTTGCAAACGTCCATATGGCTACGTGTGAAAGATATTACTAGGTATAAGGTATCTACTTACAAATGCGATGCGAAGTATTTAAAAGTAATTTCCATGTTCCCGTTGTGAAAATATTAAGTTTATTACGTATATGGATGTGAGATGTCAAACACTAAAATCAGCTTAAAAATATAAAAATACGTGAAAAATACATAAGTGAGACCGAAGGACACAATCACAATTTAAAGACACACTGCGGAACATGTATATAATATAATATTGATTTTTATAACAGACAAAGTACAGAATACAAACATTCTACAGAAGACGATACAAAAAACTTGTAGAGTTCGCTACCGCTGCGGGTGTCGAAGAATACGAACTGTGCGAAAGAAACGAATTTCTGTTATTACTATTTGCTTGTATAGCATAAAATTGGTGAAATATAATATAATATTGGTACACGAAAACTCCTGTACCAGCAGCTGATTTTGACAAGCACTTTGGGTACCTTGTAAATAAACAACACCTGATGACAATTGGTTGCTATGGTGAAAAGCTGACGCCTTTCTTTTCATAGGCTACAATGACGCTGTAATATGATAGGCGGCCAATGAGTGCCAGTGATCATGGTGTGATAAAAGAACAAGATATCAACTATCAATCTGTCAATGTCTGCGCTAACCAACATCCAAAAGACTTTTATGTTTTTGTGTCAATGGTTTTTTGTATGTTTTTAAGGTTTATTTTAGAACTTTTCGCATATACTTTATTGTTTATTATAGTTATAGCTTACGAATAATTTTGACCTCGATCATGCCACGTTGTGCTCAGGCCAGTAACGTCCATGCCGTGTCTCTGGAGGACCTCGTGCAGTGCCAAGAATGTGCCCAGGTGCGTTTGTTCAAAGGACAGAGAGGTTTGAAAATCCACCAGGGAAAATGTCATAAAACCATTAATCTACCCCTTTCGGTTCCAAATTGTAACGAAATTCTAAATACTCCCAGTTCTATACCTGACAAACCCTTTTGGAAAATACTTTCGGAGTGTAAATTTACAAAACCCGTCTTGAAACGGATTCCCCGTGGTGCCCGCCTCTCTGTCGCCACTGCTTTATCACAGTCTATTAAGGCTGTGATCCAGCAAAATACAAAGCGCGCCTGGGAGCACTTGTTATTTTTTCCATACGCCGTACTTCACATCAAGCCCGACAAGAATAATAAAAAAACCCTAACAAATAGAATTAAAGAAAACTGCGTGAGGTACGGTGTAATGGAGGAACCTGATATGCTTTTCGTCGATAGTTTGGCCGACAATCAAATTCTAAATTTGACTCCAAAACCCATTACTGATTCTGCTACTCTTAAACTTGTAGAGAGCAAAGTTGGTAATGGGGATATAAAAGGTGCTGCACGAATCTTGTTCTCCAGTGACACGATAGCGCCCGGTAACCTAGAAACTCTCATAGCACTGGAAGGGAAACACCCACCTTCAGCATCGGATCTCCAACTTCCCGAGGCGCCGGGAGACTCAGTAGACATAGATGTTAACGCCCGGGAAGTGGCTGCCGCCGTTGAGTCCTTCCAAAGTGGTTCCGCAGGAGGCCTAGATGCCCTCATGCCACAGCACCTTAAAGATCTTTTATTCGGCAGAAATGGTGAAACCGGTGAAGCACTTTTGAGGGACTTGACGGCTCTGGTCTCTCTCATGCTTTCAGGGCGAGTCAGTAAAGATATCACGGAGATGCTCTACGGGGCCAATCTATGTGCGTTAAAAAAAAAAGACGGTGGCATAAGACCAATCGCCATTGGAACAAAATATCGTCGCCTCGCGGCCAAAATCTGTTGCAGAAAAATTGCGCCACAGTTGACTAATCTTTTTCAGCCCGTCCAACTAGGTTTTGGTTCGCGAGGCGGTTGCGAAGCCGCCGTCCATTCTGTGCGGACATTTTTAAAAAATAACTGCGGGGAGGTTCTGCTGAAGGTGGATGTGAAAAACGCCTTCAATTCGGTGGATAGGGGAGCCCTCCTGACTCAAGTAAAAGACAAAATTCCAAATTGGTACAATTTTATTTGGCAGTGTTATAGTTCGTCTTCAAAATTAACTTATCTCGGCAATGAAATTTCTTCAGCAGTTGGCTGCCAGCAAGGTGACCCACTTGGTCCAGCAATTTTTAGCCTTGCCATTCATCCCATCATCCAACGTCTTCAATCCAAGCTTAACGTTTGGTATTTGGATGATGGGACGATTGCTGGCGATTTTAATACCGTATATGACGATCTCTGTTTTTTAATACAAGAATTCCGTCAGATAGGATTGGAGCTAAATTTTTCTAAATGTGAGGTTTTTATTTCAGATGACTGTCCTTCAAAAACCATGGTATTACAAAAATTTAATGTTTTGGCCCCGAATATAAAAATTATTGATATATTTTCTTTATGTCTTTTGGGCTCTCCTGTTTTTGACGAATCCATTGCTCCTTTCATTGATGAAAAAATTCAAAATTTTATATGTTGTTCGGATCGATTATCCAAAATTAATACTCACATAGCCTTCACTATACTCAAATTCTGTCTTTTTGTCCCAAAGTGTACCTATTTTTTACGTTGTTGTCAGCTTTGGAAGCATACTGAGATCCTCCAAAACCTAGACAGCTTAGTAAAAAATACTTTGGCATCCATTTTGAACGTAAACTTGGAAGAGCGAGCATGGTTACAGGCTACACTTCCAGTGCGGTTAGGGGGCCTGGGCGTTAGAGCTATATCCAGCGTAGCTCTCCCTGCATTCCTGTCCTCCGTCCATAGCACTCAAAATTTAACTCGTAAAATTCTCTCACCTGTTTTGAATGATTTCGATGTAAGCTACATGGGGGAGGCCAGGAGTGCATGGAGTTTAGCTTGCCCAAACTCTGATTTCCCGAATAACACATCTTCTCAGCGGCTCTGGGACGGGCCGATCTGTGAGCTAGTACGGAACCAACTTGAACAAACGTGCTCCAGCTCCGCAGATCGCGCCCGTCTTTTAGCCGTTGCAGAATGGGAATCGGGTTTGTGGCTTCAGGCGCTTCCATCGGCTAACACGGGCACTTTAATAGATAATACCTCTTTTCGTGTGTCGGTTTCCCTTCGCCTGGGCACATCGTGCTGTGCTCCTCACCGCTGCCAGTGCGGCGCTGCTGTCAGCCAGCTCGGTCATCACGGCCTGTCTTGCAGCAAAAGTGCTGGGCGGATTCCCCGCCACGCCAGCTTGAACGACATCATCCGTCGGGCTTTTACCACCGCCAACTGTGTCGCCATTTTAGAACCAAATGGCTTGATGCGTGACGATGGTAAAAGACCCGACGGAATGACTCTTGTTCCTTGGAGGATGGGGCGGCCTTTGGTATGGGATGCTACTTGTGTGGACACCCTAGCGCCGTCTCATCTTCCTTTGACTCAAAATAAGGCTGGTGCGGCTGCTGAATCTGCTGAGGGCCTTAAGAGGCGCAAATATAGTACCCTTGATAGCGGGTATATATTTGCGCCTTTTGGGGTCGAAACGTTGGGGCCGTGGGGAGTGAGTGCCAAAAAGTTATATAAACAAATTGCAGCGCGCCTAGTTGAGGCGACACGTTCCCAGAATGCTGGCTTATACTTCGGTCAGCAGATTAGCATAGCCATTCAACGTGGCAATGCTGCCAGTGTTCTGGGAACGTTACCCACTGGCACGGATTTAGAATAGTTTTATTTTTTAAATATTAGGTTTAGTTTAGAGTATTGTTTATTATTATTTCTTTTGTGTGTGTTATTAAAAAACTTAAGTATCTATCAAATAAAAAAAAAATGTATATCCTATAAGATTTCGTGTAAATATCCAGTGGAGGTTAATGATTTATATGAGAAAGGCTTCAAGATTGGGCTCATAATGTTGCCCATATATTACCCCCTGGAAGCCATTGCCACGGAAGGTTCTCTTACGGGCTTTTACATTACACTGTATGTAATAAAGTAGGTGGCACATTAGAATATACATTATTTACTAGCTGTCCCGTGCGGTTTCACCCGCATTCCCGAGGGATCGTATGTTTTCTCGGGATAAAAAGTATTCTATGTGTGAATCCATAACATATTCTATCTGCGTGCCATATTTCATCCAAATCAAAGTGAAAGAGTAACAAACATACATCCATACTCACAAACTTTCGCATTTATAATATTACTAGCTGTCCCCCGCGGTTTCACCCGCGTTCCCGGGAAAAAAAGTTGCCTATGTCCTTCTCCATACCATAGGCTATCTGCATGCCAAATTCCATTGAGTAGTTGAGGCGTAACAAACAAACAAACTCACTTTCGCATTTATAATATTATTTAGGATTACTAGTAGTTTACGTAATATATTATTAGTTGTGTGTTAGAGAGCTGATTTAGATTTCGTTGATGATGACAGTTTTATCTGAACTTTATATGTACTCGTATTATAAGCTTCTAAATCAATTTACAATATTCAATGGCTTCGACATTATTCAGTTAAATTTTTCCAATGGAGATGAAGCCTCAGCCTTCTATTTATCTACGGATACGGGATTTATAACATGATCATACTTTTTTCATAGAGAACTTTACTTACAGAAAGATTCTCCAGTTAATATTCATAGAATTCGAAGAGAGTGCTGGAACTTTTGAATTGACCTCTTGGATATAACTTTTGCGTTTATTTTGAGGATTTTGATTAGTATATTATTATCATGGTAATGTGAAGAGATTATAAAAATGTAAGATAGACGTAACTAAGATTGATTGTGGACTGTATAAGTTATGTGTGATCTTGATCTCTTCTATAATATTGCATAATTATTTATTTGAATCTGATATTGATTTGAATATCAAAAATTATACTGATTATTTGATAGATTTTGATTGCCTGAAAATTAGTTAGAAGACTAAAATCGACTACATTCGTAAACTAAAATAAAAATACATTCTTACTCGTTATTTGCCGGAAATTTTGTCGATAAAACGATTGAGGCCGACAGCTACGAAATATTCTTTGTTTATTTGGCAAAAAATATGTTGTGCTATTTGGCGGATGGTCCCTACGGAAATATAGGTCCAACGTGACAAATGCGATCTAAGGGCCCATAAAAAATACACTTCACATTTGATGTATCTGGAAACGAACTTGGTACGTTCGTAGCATTGTTATTGTTTGTTATAATTGTTTATTGTTATTTATGTCAAAACTAGGTGTCCCCCGTGTTTACTCCATACTATAGGCTATCTGCATGCCAAAATCTATGATGATCCGATGAGTTGTTAAGGCGTGATGGCGTAACAAACAAACAAACAAACTCACTTTCGCATTTATAATATTAGTCAGGATTAGGATGAGAAATAGTCTTAAACGTTTTTCATTTATTTCCTAGTGTATTTTTGACTATTCTGCACAATGAAAATTTGAGTTTCGAGTTTTTTATTATTATTTATTTCACATCACTGTATATTTTTCATTTTCCATGTGAAATAATTATTTATTATTTCTATCATAACACTTTTCCACTCATCTGTACCAAAAATAGGATAGTGTTTTGTTTGTTTTGACAGCGGGCCATAATGACTAATGCAAAATTTGAAAATAAAATAGAATAGGCGCTATGGCCCGCGGGCCATTCGCGAGTGGGACATAATGACTAAAGACCCTAAATTCCAATACAGGCTTTTATATAGCGTACTTTTTGACTTACGTTGAAAAAATACAAAATAATTGCAGTCCTCCTCTCTCCGAAGTTCGCAAAGCCAAAAATCAGAAATCATTAAATTAAATAGACATTGATGTAAATATTACAGGAAAAATAAAATGATGTTTCTAACTAGCACAATTTTACCGAAGTCAATTAAAATTCCTACTACAAAACAGGTAAGATAAAATATCTATTCAGTTTGGCCGCCGCACCCAGGAAATTGATGTCAGTGCGATTAGAAAGTAAATATTATTAAAGCTTGTTTTGAAAAGAGTAATTGCTGAGTTTATTCCTTCCGAACCGGCATTAGTGTATTAGAGTCACATTATTCTTATGTGCCTGCGAAGGTCTATTTGGATAAATAATTTATTGATCGAAATGTTACACTGCTTATCTTTGTATGAAATTATGCACAAAACGCTGTTACCAAGTTAGATAGTATTTTACCGGGTATAAGACAAGTCCCGGAGATTAAAACTCTTCTCTTGCAGCACGGTTCATTAAAAACCTTTCCCGTTTAGAAAATTAAACAGCAACTGTATTTTTTAATAAAGCATTATTTCCTTGAGGTAAACTTAATAGTGTACCGTGATTAGTGGGCCCCAGCTTGTTTATGAGGGACATTTCAATATGTATTATAATCTGAATTAGACAAGTTCTGCTTTCTGCTTCTTGCTAATTCCTACCTATTTCACTCAGATAATTTTACCTTTCTTTTTCTTTCGTGTGGAAATTCTCAAGGCTTCCCGGGCACTCCGGAAACGGCGGAAATGTGTCAGACTCCTACTGACTAAAACTCCACGGTGTTCCTACCTGTCGCTGCCAGCTAGGCTGGGTATATGGGGGCGCTGAAGCATTCGTCCGCGTACCCAGCAGCGACTCGACGTCCTGGTCAGATCCTCTTCTTCGAATGCATTATACATTTGCGAATATCTGAGTAGTCGCAATGCGGTATGAGAGATCTTATATTCATATTATTGTAGAAGCACTGCTCAGAGTAACACTTGAAATTCAGAAATCAAAAAATATACCAACATTCGTGCGGGCTTTAGGAAGTTTTGGGGTTGAAAAGATTTTCTTGTGTAAAGTGATTTTTGACTGCGTTTTAGAATTTTATTTGCATGTTGGAATGTAAAGGGGGAATTACAGAATTATATTTCATAGCTATCCCACAGAAACCGTATCTTTTTCAATAGTTATAAAACGTAGCTTATCTGTCCTATAAATTATATCTTTACAAATTATTACGTCGATTCGTTGCTTGTATTCCATGCTGCATGAATATGATTGATGCAATATTATTGATGCATGTGTTGTTGTACACAATGTATGTGTACAAATAATGTATCAAAACCATTGTTTATAATACAATTAAAATCAGAAACTAAAAATGGACCCAAGTAATAATTTTCGACTCCCGTCAAAAAGATATTGAATAAATTTTGTGATTAAATAATACAATCATTGTAGAATACGCTGAAAGCATATGGATTAAATAAAGTGGATATTGGATACTCGGAAACTGGTAAACGTCAGCTCGACTAACAAGTAGGTACTGGGAAGGTTTAAAATATGACTCTGAGCTTGTATCTAGTGGAAAGACATATCTCCTCCTAGTTGAATATTTATGAGATCTGAAATGTCGTGGTTGTAGTATTGCGACTTATGTGGATGATACATTTGATGACTTTCGGATGTTACGAAAACGTAATGGTATGTATAAATCATATGATGTTGGGAGAGTTTTTGTTTTATATACATTTTTATAGTACCTTGTGATTTTTCTACTATAGGTATGTTTTATTAGTATCTAGTTCCACCATCTTTAGAAACTTGTTCCAAACTGTAAAATTGCTAACAAAAGTCTAAGCACAGAGAGAGTTCTGCGTCCGCATTCACTATTGTGCACACAGCAAACAGTCTAGAGTTTAAGAGTTCTGCAATATTCGCTACCGATCACACGTCATACACTTTTTAGGGTTCCGTAGCCAAATGGCAAAAAACGGAACCCTTATAGATTCGTCATGTCTGTCTGTCTGTCTGTCCGTCCGTATGTCACAGCCATTTATTTCCGAAACTATAAGAACTATAATGTTGAAACTTGGTAAGTAGATGTATTCTGTGAACCGCATTAAGATTTTCACACCAAAATAGAAAAAAAACAATAAATTTTGGGGGTTCCCCATACTTAGAACTGAAACTCAATTTTTTTTTTTTTCAACAAACCCATAAGTGTGGGGTGTCTATGGATAGGTCTTCAAAAATGATATTGAGGTTTCTAATATCATTTTTTTCTAAACTGAATAGTTTGCTCGAGAGACACTTCCAAAGTGGTAAAATGTGTGTCACTTCTAAAATAAGAGAATGATAAATCTATAAAAAATATATGATGTACATTACGGTGCAAACTTCCACCGAAAATTGGTTTGAACGAGATCTAGTAAGTAGTTTTTTTTTAATACGTCATAAATTGAAATTAATATCAAATACTCAGGTCTATACTACCATTTACTTATATGTATACCTACAGGTTTGTACGGAACCCTCGGTGCGCGAGTCTGACTCGCACTTGGCCGGTTTTTTACATTTAAAGGCGCTGCATATATTACAGTGAACGCGAACGCAGAACTCTAGAATTCTCTCAGTGGGATCGGCGCCTTACGGTTGTTTTGCTTCAACCTAACAACAATAATAATTTATGCCGAAAAAGTTTAATTTTTACTAAGTATATCTGAAAAAAGTGCTGGATTTACTGATTCTACAATTGTTCGAGTTTTACCAAACGGCGTTTATGAACGTGCCAAGAAACTATAATGCTTTGTTGCGTACAAATTGTGTCTTCGAAACTTTGTACTTAACATAATTTTAGTATTTGCTTAAAGATTTACAACGACTTTTTTACGATAAATTGTATAGTTTATTGTTCACAAAGCAGATGTAGATTACACTTTATACTGTTTGTAGAACATTTTAAGCAGTAAAACTGTGATTACGTATATTTATGTTAATAGCAATGTTTTATGATTCTACTCTTTTATCTTTCTCATATTCATAAACCTATATTATTTCAAAATTATGTTAGATTTCTTATATTATGTCTACTTTTTGTCGAACCCTGTCGTTCAAATTATCATTATACAGGTGATGTTTTTTTCCAGCCAGTGAGTGCATCTTCTGAACTACAGGTCTTAGAGAAAAACACTGAAAGGAACCCGGAGCAGAATTTTGAAGAAAGTAAAAATGATATTAACATTATTTAAAAAAATTAGTGACATATAAATTTAAAAAAATAAAATTTTCAACTTTTATCTGCTGATAGAACTAAACAAGACTTTAACCAATTCAAGGAAAAGCAAAGGAATATTATACCAGCAAATAAAATAAGTATCTTCCAAAATAAAACTAATAAGAAATTATTCAACATTTAAATCTCGACAAGTTGTTTAATTTAGAAATGAAGTTTCAATGTTGAAATTTGTTGAATTAACATTAGAGCCTTTGTTCCATAAGAACAAACAACAGCCTGTGAATTAGTTAAAATCCATTTTGATAATTGGTTTTCTTCCCTAACATTTCGGGAAGTTCCCAAAACTTTGTTAACTCTTTTCTTCCAGTTTTGAAAGTTTTTTAGGTACCGAATGCCATTTGCAGAAAATTTATGATGGATTTTTCCTACTTTTAACGTCAATTAACTCGTTAGCAAGGCTTATGACTGATTGACATTTAAAATCCTGAAAAAAAAAACAGTTATTGTTTTCCTTATGATTTCATTAATATCTATAATATATTATAATTGACTATATAATTTGTTTAATAATTTTTTACATAAACTCAAATCTTTTTACATACTTTATCATATTACATTATCTTCTTTCGTTCTCTACATAAAAACAAATAGAAATAGATTATTGTCAAACGCTGTCTCCAGTTATTCATTCAGTAAATATATCACGGTGTAATGATTTGGAAATAAAATATTATCGTTTGTCGAATGCCATTCTCCTTATAGTTTCGTCGGATAAACTGCTCTTATATTTTTGTACATCGTTTCTCTGGGTTTATTTTTATAACGACTTATTTGTTTTTTGGAATATTTTAATAAGGAGTTTAAGCAACTTAAAAAAAAAAAGATGTTATGTACTAACAAACCGCTACGCGAGCCGAGCACAATTGAAGCACGGATTCGTAGCGTGGATTCGTGCGAGCGTCGAACGAGCGTTTGGCTCGCATTCGACTGCGCTCCGCTGATTGTCAGTTTTTTGACGAACACAGGGACCCAATTCTCACTTCCCTCGAACTAGCCTTCGAATCGAACTTGCATTACGAGTCCAATTTCGACCGTAAAATTTAGAGGGGCAGAGTTTATTTTTCGATTCCTGTATTCTCGGCACTAATCGAACTAACCTTCGAAATAATTTCGAGTGTAAGGAATAAATGTTGCCATTATGATAGATACAAATTGCACGATGCGTTTTGTTTCACTTGATATTTGCGTTTTGTTAACGTACGATATAACATTATTTCTTAAATCAAATTCTAATAATTTTTTAATGACTATGACATATGACAAGTATATCCAGAATTCATAAATCAATCAATTTTATCCAATAATTATAAATTAATATCGATGGGCCAGCTGATGATGATGACTGTGTGTGAGGAATGTCCAAGGATATTTATTTATTTATTTATACATATATGTAAAAATTACAATCTATTAATAGATTTTTTTTTCAATATGCCGCTTCTTTCGATTCATGCAAGGTTCCCCAGAAGGCTGGCAGCTTTTCCCCTTTGGATAGCCAAGCTGATGAGTTGGCGGAAAAACAAACCCGCCCGCTGGTCTCCGGAGGCCTCGATCAATTTTCATGACAAAGTGCGAGCAAAACGGGGACGTATTTCATATTTGTTGTACATAAAAAGTTTCACTATAGGTATCATATAAAAAAATATATCGAAAAGCTCTTGCCCCCTTACTTTCTTCTAGCTCAAAATTTTAGAAATAGCTAGAAAAAGGAGAGAGAGGTAGAGCGTAGCGTTTATTCGCTCAAAGAGCAGCTCGACTGGGAAAGTACCTCCACCTTACAGAATACCGCAGCCAAATAAATTTATGATGTGTAAAGTTGTATTCCTGCGCGTAAGTAAGGTCGCCAGAGCTTATTGGGGAGGGGGGAAAGGTCGGTAATGCATGAGCGATGCTTCGTGTGTTGTAAACGTCCACATGGCTACGGTAACCGCTTACCATCAGGCGGGCCGTATGCTTGATTACCGAGGTAGTCGTATAAAAAAAGAAAGTAAGGTTCTTCTAGCCATTTCTAAAATTTGATCAAGCTCAACATGAAAAGCAATATCACTTTATTTTAATACAAGTACCTAAACATTATAAACCAACAATACATAACAGCTTAAATTTAATCAACCTTCCTTACCTGTAATCAACGCATCTCCTTTTAAACAAGCTCTCATGACACGTAGATGAGTCTACCGCTTTGTATACTCACTCAATTTGTTCCTCGTAAAACTTAAGCTTTCTCATCACGTCGCCCTGTCAAAATTCTTATACGTTTTGATTGCGTTATTAGATACTTCGTGCAAAACAAATGAGACATCCAGAAAAAGACTGTTCGTTTGCTACATACACTAAAATACGTAATATATATGGGAAAGTTGTTTGTTATCATGAGTAAAATCATGTGTCTAAGTATCGTTTACTAATTATCAGTCACCCTATATATTATACTAGCTGCCCGGCGCGACTTCGTTCGCGTGGTGCTACCCTACCCTATGGTGCTACCCCACCCTACCCTACCCTATCTCAACCATCACATTAGATTCACAATCCCCACCTGAAAAAAGTTTAAATTTGACAGCAAAATCCCCATTAACAAAATGGTCCGCCATTTATTCAATTCATTTGTTACAAAAAAATGTGATAAATGAAGAACCGCTCAACCGATTTTGTTCAAACTTCACATAAACCATCTACTAAATAGTCCGAAGAAAGCCTAAAACTTTGGTTTGGATTTTGGCCCTTTCTTGAGTTATAAAATTACAACGAAAAGTGGCATTGATTTTTATATATATAGATTATATCCCATTATTAGTGAAAAGCCGGTTTTAGGTTTTATCGACAGAATACAACTGACAAGTAGACATAACATTCATTTCCACGATGTTAGGGTTAGTAGATAAATTAAATAATGCACGTAATAACGAGTCGATATAGTTTTGTCATGGCGCATTTGTTAGCACTACAGAAATCGTTTATTAATTTACAATCATAACAAAACTAAAACACTTTCGTAGTTATAATATTAATAGACCAGGGAAGTATTGATAGGAATTATGATAATTTTCCTAAATAATAAAAAAGTACTTCACTGTTTTAAACGCGTTTTCGACAAAATAAAACGACGGTCATGCACCACAACAATCTTCTTTAATTTATTTTTAAGAAACCTGTTTTTTTTCAGGATTTTATCCATTAACCGTAATATGCACAGCAAATGAATTAATTACATTTCAATAATATATTAATTTCATACAAATTCTATACAAATTATTTACTCATAAATTTGTTACTATATTTTTTTATATCCAGTGCTTGTTGACAATCGGTTTTTTATTTATTTCAAAAAAAAAAATATAAACAGCAAGTAATAAAAATAAGTATACAAATAAGGGCAAAGGTACTTTTTACAATATTGTCTAAAATTATTTACAAACCGTGAAGAAATTCAAAATTAACCAAATTCGATACCCTGTTTATGCAGGGATCATCGGAAAAACAATGCGTTCGGAAGCTTATATCAGATGCGATACTTAGTCCTATTCAATATAAGTAAGTATCGAATCTACATAATTTTTAATCTAACATCACAAATTAAAAAAACTTCATGGGCTTTGTAAGGATTACGTAAATATAGTTATTCTAAAATTTGGTTTGGTTTGGTTTACAGAAAAATATTTATATTTTACGTAACACTTGGTAATTAAATTATTTTTCATAACAATGAAAAAGCAGAGAAAAATATGAAAGACTTTTATTTCATTTAACTATAAGTGGTCTTTTAAATATATTAAAAACAGAGTTAAAAACAAACAAATAACAAACTCTATATTACTATAGTTATAGTAAAATGCTGGTTATTTTTACCATTAATGTAGGCCTTTTTAATTATTTAAGCCTTTTAATTTTAACAAAATATAATGCAATTTAAAACTATCTTTAATTTTTATACTATGAAAAATATTTATTATCTTTAATTACAAAATTAACTTTAAATTATCTGTTCAATTCAAAACCTTTACAATTCAATTTAGTTTCGGCTCTCCATGGACTTTTAACGAAATACTCAAAGTTTTATTGTTTTTTGTATGACAATTTGTAAAACTTAGTATATTTTTTTGGAAATAATGACTAGTACATTTCAAATTTGATATTATCATGTGTTTGCTTCTGCTCCTTCTTAAATAAAATTAATATACATACTACTTCACTGCAATATAACCATTAATTTTCATTTAGTTGCCGTGTTTTTCTTCAAAGTTTCTTTTTTATTTCATGACAAGGTCGTATCTAGTGTCAAATTAACTTTATCACTTGAAACGGGATGTCTACCGTGATGACACATTCGAGCGAAACGGTAGACTTTATTAACGTTAATATTTCATGTCTGAATTTCTTCCTGCGCCATACTTTATGAAACGAGTATTTCAGCTAAAGCCGGAAACAGGACCATGCTTATTGTTGTGTAGAGATTTGTGCCTGTGAAAGAAAAATTTAAATATTTACTCAGAAACGGTCAATTTTAAACTAGTCTAGACTTTAAATTCAGGGTGCATTTAAGAATTTCAAGGCAATAACTCAAATTAACAATATAGTGCAACTGTTACTAGTAAATGTCGAATTATGTTTACCTTTAGATCCAACTGCAGCAGCAAGTTGCATATCTGCTGCTGTGGGCATCTCAGGAGTTGTGCTTATAGGTCCTGTTAACACAATAATGATATGATATAATATATTTATGGACCTAAAATTAGAGTTATAAGCCCATGTCATCATTGTACAACCATAATTGTTGATAATGTGAATATATTTTTAAAGTCACGCCCTTGTTATTTTAAACTTTTCAATAAAGTTTATTCATATTTCCTTCTCGAAATGTCCGTTCCTTTCTTAAAACATTATCGACAAAAAGCAAAAATTTACTTCAATCATAATCCCTGTTCCCGTTTAAACATTTTTTTTATTTTATTTATTTATTTACGAAACAAACAGCGATACATTTATGAAAAATTGCTTAAAAATTCATAAAATGCACGGCCAATAATAGATTTCCATTATAACATCAATAAAAGGTTTCCTCGATAGACACACTTAATTACAAAAAACAATAATAATAAATCATAGTTTTTGTCATGTTTTTCATTTGTTTAATCATGTGTTCGTTTAGTTAGTAGATTCGATTTGAGAGAAGCAGTGCATAGCGTTTATTCGCTCAAAGAGCAGCTTGACTGGAGAAGTACCTTCATCTTACAGAATACCGCAGCCAAATAACTTTATGTTGTGTAACGTTGTGTTCCTGCGCGTGAGTAAGGCTGCCAGCGTTCATAGGGGAGGGGGGAAAGGTTGGTAATACGTGAGCGATGCTTCGTGTGTTGCAAGCGTCAAGCGGGCCGTATGCTTGTTTACCGACATGACTGAATACTCAATCCATCATAATAAGCCATCTCTCAACGTCCAATCGAAAATGGTTCCCGCAGGTATACTCTGAAACTATGTTTGTTGACTTTTCATTAGGAATCATGAGAAACGTATGCCTAAAATAATATTTACGCTCGCTACCTCGCCGGTGTTCTATTAAACATTTTTTTTTCTCCACAATGGAGTTAACGAAGCACAAAATTATTCACAGAGACCGCTGCAGGAAATGTTTCATCTCACTCCAACACTCCAGATAGCTGCTGTGTACACAAACTTTGCGCTGATAAAAAGCTTAAATGGCCCTCACGCAAATTATTCCGTGAATTATTATTTTTCATGCCTTCGTTAATAACATTTCCATTCCTTATTCTTTCCGCTCCCTTTAGCCTGCTTTAATGATGTTATTCTATGTATAAAGCGGTAAAATTGCTTGTTTTGGATAAAACGAGTTAACAGTTTTTGTTTAATCGAAGCGTGTTATCCTCGCAACATCTATAATTCAATAGGAAATTGTATTTGCAGTGAGCTTTACGTTTTGTTTCTGCTAATGGAAGCAGACATTTATAACTAGCTCCTTTAATTAAAATGTTTGCTCAATTAGACTCTTATATGTAAAGCCACAAAGTAAATAATATACCTACTACGTACCTAATAACGTCTAACTTTCAGCAAAATCCATAAAGCTTTCCCTTGAAGAATAATAAATACTAAAACTAAAATAGAATAATATATAATATTCACGAAAAATAAATGTGATTGAAAATTAATCATTCTATTCTTCGGAAAGTAATGTGATTAGCAAGAGAGTACAAAACAAAAACTAATTTTATTTAATGTTGGTCCTAAAGTTTCCTTGATTTAGGGTTCCGTACCCAAAGAGTGCCAAACGGGACCCTATTACTAAGCCTCCGCTGTCCGTCCGTCTGTCTGTCTATCGGTGGGCTGTATCTTATGAACCGTAATAGGTAGACAGCTGACATTTTCAAAGAATATGTATTTCTCTCTTTCTTTGCGCAGCCACGTGGCTGCGCAAACGTGTGTCTTATGTCGGATACTTTTTGTTACCGACACTGGACACATCACTGGAAGCCGTAGTTGGTGTGTCCTGTAGCGGCGATCGGACACAGTTTACGTCTGCGCAGGGAGTGGCCGACTTCATACTGGTTCTATAGAAATCAAATATTCGTTGGTAGTTACAAGACATACGTTTGCGCAGCGCCTTAATAAAAATGAAATAAAATTTAAAATGTAAGGGGGCCCCTATATAAGTAACGTCTTTCTTTTAGCGCTTTTTTTCATAGCAAAGTTGGATTCGTTAATATTGTACGGAACCGTAAGCGAGTCCAACACGCGGCCGGTTTATGTTTTCAATTTTTTGTTATGATTTTCATGAAACCTTTCTGTTTCGTACTGGGGTAACAAGATTATCTTATTAACTTTCTTATTCATAATTGACAGAAACAACACATTTTATAATAGAAATGTTATTTACCTGGATAGTAAATAGACTCTTTTCTCACTGCGTACTTCGCTTGTGATATCCTCAATGTGCAGATGAACTCAGCTGGTGACGGAAGGTCGGCGTCATTGAGCGTCACTGATGCCACTGCAGAGTACCTGCCGTTGACCAGCTTTAGGTTATGGGCTACACCATCTAGCCGCCTGGAAGAAAATGTTTGTCTTAGCAATTACGGCACATCCGTATTTATAGGTATTTTGTAGTTGACTAATCTATTCTGTGTTCAGCCTTGCATACCTAAAGGTAATTGACCAAAAATTATGACAAATACTTTTTTGAGTCTTTATTTTTTCAATCCAAGCAATAGGTATCGGCCAACTGACTTGGTTCCTCAGCTGACCATACTAACTAGACTCCCATACATATAACCACCAGAATTCGATGCGATAGAATTTTATATGCTATATTGCAGTTTTCCCCTATTTTAAAACAACTGAAAATCTAAATTTCTGAATGAAATTCATGTCTTTCTTAATTTATTTAAGAAATTCCTGTGCACACTTTCTTGCTGATTCACCCACTGGTTTAAACTATGCATTGTATACATTAAGTCAGTCAATCAGTTTAATCAAATGCTAATGCTGCTTATAGTTTTGATGAAAATGTATGCGTAATGAACTTATACTTTGTGCCATATATCAAATTACTATGCAAAACTACAAAGTTTCAAAGTTTTAACTAGTTTAAGAGCTATACAAATCAACTGTCACACACGAACAAACGAGTCTCACATACTTTTCAATGGCAAATCACAGTATACGACATGAACCTCATATTCCCAAGAATCGTACCGGGGTCACAACAGCATGTTAAATTTCGCTCGACATTAGTGCATAACATCTACCCCGTATTGAGATGTATGACATGAATGGTAGTTTCATCCATCATATTTTAATCAGTGTAACTTGACATTCTAATCAGCACCTTATTGAATATAAATAGAGTGTGAATACAACTATCGGATTATCAAGTTGTATTTGCCGCTTTGCCTCATTATCAAATAAAAGCCTTTCAAACAAGCTGAAAACATTCTACACACCTTTTAACTTACCTGTCAGGTGTGGCGAGCGTTAGGTTGGGCGCCGGGAAGGCACCTTCGGCCGCACAGATCACGTTCACCGTATCGTCTTCCGTCTTGTTCTGGATCAGGCGAAAGTGCGTCTCCGGTACTGCTGGCAAAAACTAGTAATAAAATATAAGTCAAATAATACACTCTGCGGCATAGAATTTGGCCCAAGCTCTAAATTTCAAAGATAAATTTTAAAGAGTGGTAGAGCGTAGCGTTTATTCGCTCAAAGAGCAGCTCGACTAGGGAAGTACCTCCACCTTACAGAATACCGCAGCCAAATAACTTTATGTTGTGTTCCTGCGCGTGAGTAAGGTCGCCAGAGCTCATTGGGGAGGGGGGAAAGGTCGGTAACGCGTGAGCGATGCTTCGTGTGTTGCAAGCGTCCATATGGCTACGGTAACCGCTTACCATCAGGCGGGCCGTATGCTTGTTTCCCGAGTTAGTCGTATAAAAAAAAAAAACATACAAAAGAAGTGTTTTCAGCAAAGATTGTCTCTACTTTAGACTACAGAAGCAGTAGTAGTAGATATTAGTTGTTATTATTATTACCAAAATTATACCAGCTGTTGAACTGAATTGATGATCTATCAATACGAACTAATTACACACTAGAAATTAAACGTGTCATGAATAGTCATTCAATATGCAATAACAATATACGATCAAACGAAGATTGTGGTGATAAATTACGATAATGTTCAATCTTATTTATTACAGTCTACAAAACTTATTGATCGATAAGTTTATAGATTTTTATTTTATTTATTTATTTAAAACAGATAATATTCATCCATATATTTGTTAGTACGTGCTTAAAAACTATGTTAGTAGGATAAGAAACACAAAACTAAAGACTTTACACTATTATTTCAGACTAATAAGTGCGACCCTGGACCCTGGACCTAAACCTGGACCTGGACCTGTTTTTATAAACATAAACATATTTACAAAAAATAATAGCAATTAAAATCCAAATAGAGAATATCGCCCTCCATATTATTTTCATCTGAATTTAAAGGTGTGGTACAAGTGTCCATGTAATTTATTACGACTTGATAATGGAGCTATTTTTAGGATTTAAACTATAGTTTGAACTACATTGGGGTTAGAATTATAATCTGGGGTAAGTTCTCTGGGTTCCTCTCTTCTTCTGGCATCACAATTTAAGAAATTCAGTGTGCTATTCATATAAAGTTGGCGTCTTGTGTATGCCCATACGTGGATTTAGTAATTTCGTCAGTTTTATGTGAATCCCATTTTCATCATCATCAGCCTATAATGTCCCACTGCTGAGTACAAGCCTCCTTTCACAAGTTAGAGTGAAATTAAATGGGTAGATCCTCCACCACGCGTGCCCACTGCGGATTGGAGGAGAAACGCTAGTATTGGAATTTTTCAAGCCCATCCCATTTTACTACGTCAATTTGTAGCAATATATTTTATTCAAGGAAAATATATCATCTATTTAAGTATGCAAAATATTCGCTTTAATCGCCGCAGCAAAATTTACTAAGTCATATCAGGATGGTTTATTTTGTAAAAAAAAAAGTTCAATTTCAAAACACTCACCAAAGACAACCATCTGCTTAGTTCTCGAATCTTCCTCCATAAAAGTAGACACTACACACGTGTAATCACCAGAAATGTCTGTATTAGGCTTAACTATACGTAATGCTCGATGCATTTTTAGCGGATCACTAGATGCCCTATAAGTTAAGTCAACTCTACCTCTTAATATCCCCATATCTTGAGGTTTTTGTGACGCAATCCATTGATACACTGGCCTGGCTTTGTTCCTAAAGAACCATTTGACCATCAGACCAGCTGTGTCATTGGTGTAAGTGTAATCACAGTCTAAAATAACAGCGTCCTGAACACCATATTGTATTATTTCTGGCACTATCACTTTCACTATCTTCACAGTGTCTATACCTGAAACAAAAACGTTATTATATTTAAACCCATCCAATTATAATTAGTTTTTTTTGGACAGAAACGCCTCATTGAATTTAATAATTGTTTACGAAAAAAGCGACACTTTTTGTAAATAATAATGTGTTCTACAAAGTCGTAGTACATTATTTTATTCCTTCATCAATAGTTTTCGCAGCGCACGCGATGTAATGAATATTTTAGGTAATTTTTTTACACCTTGGGTTACATTATTGGAGTTTTAGTAAAGATCCCTAATTTTTTTGAAAACATAATATAGTCTATGTCAACCGGGGATAGTATAGCTTCCCAACAGTGAAAGAATTTTTCAAATCGGTTCAGTACTTTCGGAGCCTATTCAATGCAAACAGTATCACCGCTGTGCCGGTCGGAGTGTGGGGTGTTAGGTAATTTCGTTACGGAATTTCTGGATTCGGTCTCCACGCTCAAGGCCCGCGATAGAAGCTATGCAATAGCTTCAAAAAAAAGCTTTACTCTTTTCTTTATTCCAAACTATAACGAGATTATTTTTATACCCACCACGATGTCTATAATATAAAAGACATTCAAATGTAAAAACACTCACACATTATTAAAATAACTATGGTGTGTTTCATACATTTTCTTGGTCGTGTTTCGTTACGGTTGAACACGAATAAAATGTATGAAAAATGCCACAACAACAAAAAAACCCAAGAAAACATAATAAACAGTTACGCTCTTTGACTAACGTTAGAAAACTAACAATATTGAAGTATACATAAGCAACGGAAAGTTTATACGATAATGTAAACAATTAATATTCATTGGAAAAGAAGAAACAATTTGTTGGCGACACACGATGTCCTGAAGGTGCATAAAGCTCCCTCCAGCTAATATCCATCAGTCTTCTAGTCCAAGACCATTAATATTTATGCAATACTCAACCGCTGTTGAGAGCTTGTTTAAATTCATTCTTGGTCCTACTTAATAGCAAGGGCAGGAACAACCTAAAAAAAATATTCTGTCGCCTTTCAATGCTTTGTTTAAATAAAGTATATAATAAATTTTGAATGTACAAAGTGCAGAGGAGTCTATCATAAGGCTATAAAGCGAACTAGGTATGTTCCTATTTTAGATCAACTAATAAAACTTACCTAAATAAATTTTATAAAAAAGCATTCAGTGCTATAATGTTTAAAATGTATAAAGGGGCCTAACTCGCGATATTTTTTCGAAAATGACTCACATTGATGCTGTTACTTCAATAATATCTTAATTTTCTGTAATTTTATAGTTTCGGTCACAGATTACAGAATAATTCAGATGGAGCGCGCGAAACGCGCGAAGCGCGCTTTAACTTGTTAAAGTAGGTCTACTTTAACAAGTTAAATGTACACAGCAACGCAGTCAACAAACCTAAAATACAATAACAGCAAACTATATTTCGTGTCGACTAACATCCTTTTTTTTAACCGACTTCAAAAAGGAGGAGTTTATCAATTCGGATGTTTAAATGTTTTTTAGGGTTCCGTAGCCAAATGGCAAAAAACGGAACCCTTATGGATTCGTCATGTCTCTCTGTCTGTCTGTCTGTCCGTCCGTATGTCACAGCCACTTTTTTCCAAAACTATAAGAAGTGTACTGTTGAAACTTGGTGTATTATGTGAACCGCATTAAGAATTTCACACAAAAATAGAAAAAAAACAATAAATTTTGGGGGTTCCCCATACTTAAACAGAAACTCAAAAAAAATATATATTAAACCCATACGTTTGGTGTCTAAGTATGTATATATAAAAATATGCATAGGTCTTTAAAAATTATATTGAGGTTTCTAATATCATTTTTTTCTAAACTAAATAGTTTGCACGAGAGACACTTCCAAAGTGGTTAAATGTGTGTCCCCCCCCCCCTGTAACTTCTAAAATAAGAGAATGATAAAACAAAACAAAATATATGATTTACATTCCCATGCAAACTTCCACCGAATATTGTTTTGAACGAGATCTAGTAAGTAGTTTTTTTTAATACGCCATATTAGTTTTTTTTAATATGTGCGTGAGTCTGACTCGCACTTGGCCGGTTTTTTTTGTGTATGTTCGGGCATAACTCCGTCATAAATATACGGATTTGCAAAATTATTTTTATGTATGAAAGGTGTTTATTCCGAAATGGTCCCATTTAAATTACATATAGATCTGATGATGAATTTCAGAGACAGACAACGGAAATCTACAAAAAATTACAGCAAAGCAACCCAGATTGCTGCTATCGCATAAATATGCATTGTTTACGCAATCATTTTCACTCAACATAAAATCAGGCCTGTACAGTTGTACACTCGAAAGGGTTACGTAGATGTATTCAGTATAATATAATGAAACTAAAAATTCAAAAATTAATAAAATAAATAACGAAAAAATAAACCGACTTCAAAGTACACTAAAAAGTATGAAATAACTCTTATCTGGAACTGTTTGAAGTGAGAGAAATCGCATGATGTGTTCTATTGAAAATATTTCGCTGATTTTTTCATCAGTTATAACAGGAGTTCGAAGTCATTATAAGCGACATTTTCGAGTGCCACTCGCTCTAAAAGGTCACAGTATATTATTCTCCAAATGGGACCTCTGGGTAGGTCCGCCAGCTATTAATAATATGTTTTCTTTACCAACGGTACATGTATCTGACAGTAACGGTAAAGTTTTACTCGTTCATTTATTGTTTTTACCGTATTTTTTTTTAATTCAAAGATTGGTTTTTATTCAAACAATAAACATTTTTTGTATAGGTAATTGGGGTTGATGGGTTGATGTTACTAAAAATCAAACTTTTTCTATATTATTAACATTATTATTTACATTTTATTGCAGAAACAACAAAATAAAACAGAATTTCATTTAAAAAGCATTTCAAGCGTAATATCAGTATGAATATTTCATTAAGCAAAATGAATTTTGGATTCAACGGTTGCTTTGCATACAACGTTGAGTACATTACAATAGTCGATTAATCGGATATTCAATTGGAATACATCCCGATTATCTACAATTAAGAGGAAATGCTGGTGGCATTTGTTCCATACAAACGTAATCCTCAGTTTCCTCTCTGGATAATGACACTAGAGTAATGATTATTTTACCATGCAATCTGTAGGTACCACTGTATGTCCCTCGGTTGTGTTTTTCTACATAAATTAATTATTATAAGAATTAGGAGCCTTCTAAAATCACATAAACTTTCCATTTTTAACGCCATTATCAGAAGTCCAGCGAACAAATTTGACGAATATAAAACAACAAAGGAAAACCGACAGACATAGCCAAAGCCCTTCTTATTATGATTCTTTAATTATTTTTTTAAGTCGATTCGTTTCGATCCGAACCGTTTTGGAGCAGAAAACCGGGGATTACGAAATAGCGATTTCGTTTAAATTTAATAGGTATAATCGGTCCAAGCTGTAGTTGTCTCTATCGTCCTCGGGCGGGATAGCTCGGGCACAGCACGACAGAAATAGATATTATGTTAAGGCTGTAACAATGGTCAAACCTCTAAAATACGCTGAACTAAACGCATTTTGTTGACGAATCTATCCATTCATTTGTCCTGGAAAAAATATATGTTGTACATTTGTTCATCAACAATCAACATTTTTAGTTATAAATAATGGAAATAGGCAAAGTTATAAAAACGATACGACACATCTGCGCCGTTACCTTTTCTGTAATCGAGTTGATTGTAGTACCGCTACTCAACGTTAGGCGGCATTTCAAATGCCGCCCAGCGGTGAGTAGCACAGAATACTCGTTTAGAGGTCAAATCGTCAAAGTCATTGGACTGGGTAACACCCTTAAAAACTATTTTCCTTTCTTGCAGCCATCCTTTCCTCTTAATCGAGAGAATGTAATACCGTAGCGGAAATACATGGCACTCAATCGAATTCGATTTAGTGAAATGTATGTAACCTAGTTTCAGTATGGAGTATCTAGTTCACAAACATTAATAAATCAATGAAACATTGAGGTAATATAATTTAATTGAATCACAGCAGAAATTTATGATACTGGTAATACCTAAACATAATCCACACACGACATATACCTACAGCGAATCATAAAGAAAAAGCTATACTTGAATGACAACCTTATAACACTTAGTAACAGTTATTATTTAATTTTATAAGGTATTGTTAGGCAAAGAACAAAGGTGTCAATTGTGGCCTTGAAAAGTCCCAACACCAATTTTATATACAACCCTTACACAGTCAGTGAAGCCAGCGTTGGCAAAATGACAAGGCATGACTGTGCTTTAACTAAGTAATTATACCTCAGTTTAGCGAGGACGGGGGGGTGTGATAGGGTGACTATGTACTTATAGGATTGAGTGGTATTGTAGTCAACTAATCTTACTACTGGAAAGCACCGAGCGGGACGATCTCCCACCAGGTGGACTGACGACCTGGTCAGAGTCGCTGGGCACCGCTGAATGAAAGCGGCCCAAAACCGTTCGAAGTGGAAGTCAATGGGGGAGGGCTATGTTCAGCAGTGGATATCCATAGGTATGATATGATATGATGAAGATTAATCTTACTACTAGTGGCTTTGTGAGCTGTACACAGCGCGCGAGTCTCGGAATACCCTCCATAAAAAAAAACATATAATTATCGAAAATGCTCACAAAATTTCACGAGAAGCGGTTGAGAAATGCGACCTGTAGACTAGACAGCCGGACAGAGATACAAAAGTATTTTAGGCCAAGCTGAAACGGAGACCCTTCGCGCTCGCTAAGTCAATTATAGTACAGTACTAATTAGTAATAGAGTTTTCTATATGCAAAGAGGAAATTATTAATTTTAAATTTTGTTACATAATATTTTGTTTTACTAAAGTAACGATATTACCAGAGTATCCGAGCCAATACGTAGTATGTTTTCAAAATTGTTTCGAGAATTTACCTGAATTCTTCCGCAAAGGTATATTTTTCGATGGGTTATTGCAAAAATCTGACGTTTGACAAATGAAACGTCAGTTCTTACGTCAAATAAAGATAACTCTGCATCTGTGCTCTGCATCTGAGTTTGATGTTACATGACAGTGTTTTATGATTACTTTTACTGGCCAATAAATCCCATGTAGCTTATTAGTTTATTGTCGTGTGTTGGGAAGAGAAAAAACTAAATGAGAGGAATGGATTATGAGTGAAAGATGATATAAGAATAGAGTGAATGCTGATATGAAGGATAGCTCAGATAAAAGAACAAAGCAGATGGAACGCATGCATTTATGAGAGAGGTAGAGCATAGCGTTTATTGGCTCAAAGAGCAGCTCGACTGGGGAAGTACCTACACCATACAGAATACCGCAGCCAAATAATTTTATGTTCTGTAAAGTTGTGTTCCTGCGCGTGAGTAAGGTCGCCAGAGCTCATAGGGGGGGAGGGGGAAGGTCGGTAACGCGTGAGCGATGCTTCGTGTGTTGCAAGCGTCCATATGGCTACGGCAACCGCTTACCATCAGGCGGGCCGTATGCTTGTTTACCGACTTAGTGGTATAAAAAAAAAAACGCGCGGCACACAGGAGTGAGGCCAAAAAAGTAAATACAAATTGAAAAACACATAGCTGGTATTCGCTTTTGAATTTGTATTTGCTATGTTTAACAAACTTTATTTAATGAAAAACACTTTCTTTTTAATAAACTTTGTTTAAACAAAGCAAATACAAATTCAAAAGCGAATACCAGGTATGTGTTCTTCAATTTGTATTTGCTTTTGTGGCCTCACTCCCGTGTTCCTGGTGCTCTATCTGCCTTTTGTTCTGTAATCTGTGAAGGATAGATTATAAAGAAGAAGGACCCCAAATTATTGGGAACAGGGCAGGTAGATGATGATGTATTTTTAAATAGGAATACTTAATAGGAAAATTCATGCTGCCATAATTTCCAATAAAGGCACTGCGTGAAAGGCAAGTTATGCATGAAAAATGTAGATAGACTTGCTACTTACTCTTTGATTAAAGATACACAGTAATTACAAACAGGTCAAACGAAGCATCACACATTTAGCCTATGTGTCAGTGCATTAGTCGTTTCGTATACAAAGCCAGCAAAAAGGTTTTAAAAAAAAAAAACACTCGGATTGCAAATATAAAACTTTAACCAGCCAAAAACTCCGGAACAGCACCATGCCGGGTCCATCGAGGCGTTAACAACGGACTGTGCCGGATATGTCCGATTTAGAGAGATATTAAAACAGACCGTGTTATCTTAACGTTTTGTTTGTGATTCCGACGAAGCATAATATCAGGGGGCAGCATGATATAAATGCATCGATATATTATGTCTGTCTAATTGTTATATTTTCAATATAAATAATATTTTGTCTAAACTTGTCAATAGTCACAGTGATAACAAATTGTGTGTTTAGTAGTTTCCCTTTAGATTTTTTTTTATTTTTAAGGTAAGTCATGCTCGCTCACTGGTGGCGTTCGTGTGACGGGTCGCTCACTTAATCCCTCCAATATGGCAAAGGGCGATGGCTGCCACACGCGTCATACTTGTGAACAGGTGCTGCTTATGGGGGCAAGTCTGCATTTATTTACTTATTAAATATTGATTCAGTATACTTTGTAGTTTTGCCGCCGCGCCAGGGCACGCAATTGTTGTCAGTGCGATTAGAATGTAAATATTATGTAATGAATCTAAACTTGTTTTGAAAAGAGTCATTGCTGAGTTTATTGCCGGCTCTTCTCAGCAAATGAAATCTTCCGAACCGGTATTAGAGTATTAGAGTCAGACTTCCTGCCTGTCATAAGTACCTGCGAAGGTCTATTTGAATAAATGATATTGAATTTGAATTTGGGGCAAGTATGCTAAAATGTCATACTGACACGATACTATTGCAATTCTATTATCATTGAGCCGATGTGCGCAGTCTTCTAATTCATAATGGTCTCATAATGAAAAGAATTTAAGAAAAAAAAAACACAACAACAACAACACCTACAAGTGACAACTAAAAGATCATTGGCACGATTGTAGTTTCAGTGGAAAATCATCGGAAAGCTATTATGGCACCATTATGACGCTTTTGTGTTAGTCGACTACCAAAACTGTAAAATGTGTTAATTTTGACACCCCTGATAGTTCATTGGAACACAAATGTAATAATAGACTTGGGCCCCTGGATGGAAAAAACCGGAGTCTTTCTTCTAGTACAAATTTAAATACGTCACCGGAATGTGTACTATTTTGTGTTGAAAATAAAGTTCTATATTGTGTTAGCATTTACATTATATTATTTGAATATTATTTAATTTCATACCATTGAATATTGATTAATTATAATTAATTGTCAGCATTATTTATTATGAAAGTGTAAAACGGTTTATTTTGATATGGTGTATTTGAATATCGAGGAATGGCAACACCAGAAAAGTGTAATCGTAACAATGGCGGTCATTGGAGAAAAGTGTTTTAATTCATTTTGTGGTAATTACCAAGTTTACCAACGGTGTAAATACAGATTTAGCTTGTTTAAGCCAACTTCTTTTCAGTAAATAAGGTATGGTTAATATATCAGAAGTGGGATGGAGAAATCAGCTCACCAGTATGTATTTTTTTTATTTTCTATTTTGTGTGTCTTGCTCGTGACGGATAATCAACTATGGCTAGTACGATGCCACGAACAAAGATTCTTTGATAATATATCTTAAGTTGTTTATGTAAATAAAAGGTTGATAATAGAATCATTCTACATTAAAGTTTGAGTTTCTTGCCGGGAGTCTTCTCAGTTTAAGTGTATTACGAACCGGTGGTAAAATCAATTGTAACGTTCGTAAGTGCCTTATTAAGGCCTATATTGAATAAACAATTTTTGAATTTTGAATTTTAAGAAAATAAAGTTATATCAACATTAAATGTAATAACGAAATGTAATATAGATTATTCAAGTAAAAATGAAAAATAATTATTGAAATACCTAGAGATACCTATCTTTTATCACTAAAACCTTCTAAATGAAACATGCTGCTATATGCGGTGATCACTAAAAACTCCTAAGTGAAACATGCTGCTATATGCGGTGATCACTAAAAACTCCTAAGTGAAACATGCTGCTATATGCGGTGATCACTAACAACTTGTAAGTGAAACATGCTGCTATATGCGGTGATCACTAACAACTCGTAAGTGAAACATGCTGCTATATGCGGTGATCACTAACAACTCGTAAGTGAAACATGCTGCTATATGCGGTGATCACTAAAAACTCGTAAGTGAAACATGCTGCTATATGCGGTGATCACTAACAACTCGTAAGTGAAACATGCTGCTATATGCGGTGATCACTCAAACCTCCTAAGTGAAACATGCTGCTATATGCGGTGATCACTAAAAACTCGTAAGTGAAACATGCTGCTATATGCGGTGATCACTAACAACTCGTAAGTGAAACATGCTGCTATATGCGGTGATCACTAAAAACTCGTAAGTGAAACATGCTGCTATATGCGGTGATCACTAACAACTCGTAAGTGAAACATGCTGCTATATGCGGTGATCACTAAAAACTCGTAAGTGAAACATGCTGCTATATGCGGTGATCACTAAAAACTCGTAAGTGAAACATGCTGCTATATGCGGTGATCACTAAAAACTCGTAAGTGAAACATGCTGCTATATGCGGTGATCACTAACAACTCGTAAGTGAAACATGCTGCTATATGCGGTGATCACTAACAACTCGTAAGTAACACATGCCACTGTATGCGGTGATCACTAAAATCTCAATATAGTCGAATCGACTCATGGCGAGTATGGCGACCTCTAAAATAGTATAAAATGATAAAACATGGTGATATCACATAATGCAAAAATTTATTAGACATACAGTATACGAATGGCCGAAACGGAACAGGGACATTCCGTTAAACAGGACGGCCGTCTGTTAGCATTTACATTATATTATTTGAATATTATTTAATTTCATACCATTGAATATTGATTAATTATAATTAATTGTCAGCATTATTTATTATGAAAGTGTAAAACGGTTTATTTTGATATGGTGTATTTGAATATCGAGGAATGGCAACACCAGAAAAGTGTAATCGTAACAATGGCGGTCATTGGAGAAAAGTGTTTTAATTCATTTTGTGGTAATTACCAAGTTTACCAACGGTGTAAATACAGATTTAGCTTGTTTAAGCCAACTTCTTTTCAGTAAATAAGGTATGGTTAATAATTGTATCGCTATCTTCAAAAGAGCACACTGCGTCGCGTTGCGTCCCATCTCGGTGTGAACTGACCCTTATTTACGTGACCATTTAAACAATGTTTTAGTTAAACCTTTCCAAAATAAAATCTACAATTCTACAAGCTTATGCTTCCAAGTTCTCCGCGGGGAATATTTAAACCTATGTCTAAGCCGGTAAGTAACAATATTGTGGCCCATATTAACATAATATACAATATATAAAGTGACCGTACTTGATAAAAGTGGTAGTATGGTATTATAATAACATATTTTACAAGCCGGCGATCTTGCTTGTGACGTTAATGATCGTTGCGGTGAAATATTGGGTGTTCGAAAATGGGAATCTTAGTCAGTTTTGTTCGGGCCAAATTTTAGGTCAAACGCATGGAAATTGGGTATAAGCCGAAGCAGTTCTTATTAGATTTTTAATGTCAGTGGGCTGTATATTATGAGCCGTAATAGGTAGACTGTTGAAATTTTCACAGAATTATTTCTAATGCCTACAGAGGCATTACAAAAAATAACAAAAAAAAAATAACATCAAAAATTTAAGGGACCCCTTATTTTTAATAACTTTTTATTGAATATAAGAAACGTCTTTTCGGAATCCTTCGTGAGTGAGTCCGACTAACACTTGCCCGGTTTTTGTTATACATACATATTATGCAATAACTATTTATGTATTGATTAGGTACATTATGTAGAAACAAATATAAATTATTTATTAGGTAATTATACTAATGTAAATAGGTACTTAAAATAAATAATCATTACGGGGTGCGTCGGTGTGTTCGGTATACTTAAACTGCTACTACTTAAGGTGGATACTCAGCATGAAGCGAGAAATTTGTTTTTTTTTTTTTCAAGTTTTCGTGTTTTTTACCGTCGTAGAACAATATGGCTAAATATTTCAGGGATTCGCGACCGTAGTATGAATGTTTTTAGTATAATATGAACCATATTTGAACGTTCCTCTAATAACCGTTGACAATTTTACTGTATTTACAAAAATTGTTCAAACAAAAAGTATCAATTTCACAATATGCCAAATGAACTACTACGGTCGCTAATCACTGAAATATATAGCCATTATTGTTCTACGCAACTAAAAAACAATAAATACTTGAAAAATGTCATGCTGAGCATCATAAAGCCGAAAAGATAGCGACTGGCTGATGAAACAAACTGTCTAATATTCGCGAGGCATGAGACGGCGATAGCGTGTTTCGCAGAAGAAAAATTAACAAAGCGCTTTTAATCTAAATAACTCGTAACGTATAGAATATTTTTAAAAATCGTTATTATTAGCCCTATTTCATACGTTAGTGATATTATTTATCTAATTTTTGTCTTAATTAGATACACCATGAACGAATAAAAACGAAAATTAATTAATATTAGAGGTAACTTTGTGATTTTTTTTATCGAGGAATTTTCATTCCTTTATGTTTTTGCTCTGACTGAATATATAATGAAAAATCCATATAAAAATATTGTCATATTTAAATATTATTTACTTGGGTAAATTTCAATTCTAAGATATGTTATTTTGCTTTATACGCACCCTTAAATGTACATTATAAATGAGATGTGATTTCTTTGATCGATGGCTCCCGATTTGGACGTCGTCGTTTAGACCCAAACCTCCTCATATTTTATTCACAAAATAGCTGATACTTTATCGATGATAAAAAAGCCTACAGGAGTAACTGTAGTTCAAGTAGGTAAGTACTTTGATGTGTGATTTTTTTTTTACATTTCAGGGATATCCAACCAATTTCCCAGATAATCCAGATAATCATATGTTTGAGTTTTTTTTTTATAACTTTGAGCTGACCGGCTGTCGGGCAAACTCAGGTGTCGTCTCTCAGCGAGTGGAAACATTTACGGGTAGCTGTTTTGGAGGAGGGACTAGCCGCGGACACTTTGGCTCCAGCGATCAAGGGCGCTTCATCTCGAACTATTTATCTTTCATATTATTTTGTAAATAGACTACCATTTTGCAATTTATTAACCTCATTTTATTAATTTATTAATAAAGTGTTGAATCTTGTTGTGTTTAAATTACCATCCTTTAGTTTATCCTAACACATATTATATCAACAAAGTTTACTTAAAAAACCCTTAAGAGTAAGTAGCATATATGTAAACAGATGATGATTTTCATTTTGGACCCTAAAAAATTAAAATATAAACATAGTGTGACTTTTAGGTTTAATAATTGATGATGGATTTTGATAGTTTTGATCATTTTCTTTATTGTAAAAAAAAATATACGCGTCGACTTGTAAACCTCCTCCGTTTTTTCGTCGGTTAAAAATACTCACCGTGCTCGACACTCAATTTATTAATTAATTAAAACAACTCGGCCGCTAAACAAAAACAAAATAAAAGCTCCATGTAAACAAAACAAAGGGAATATAAACACTTTATTTTACGGAGTGATTTATACTTATGATATAGAATCACCCACAAGGCACCGGACTGTAACCGGATACTACGTGTCGTCCGGACTCGGCGTATCGGACCCGGTTAATCGTCCGGACATTATTATAAGATTTCTGGGCTTATCAAGCTTTAATAAGGATTCA
Source organism: Achlya flavicornis (assembly GCA_947623365.1). Classification (NCBI taxonomy): domain Eukaryota; kingdom Metazoa; phylum Arthropoda; class Insecta; order Lepidoptera; family Drepanidae; genus Achlya; species Achlya flavicornis. The sequence continues at coordinate 2,872,296 of OX392473.1, read as the reverse complement.
GGTGATGCTGATAGTACGCTTCACAGGTCTCATGGTGCTGCTTGAGTTTCCGTTTGTTATGATTAGATAATAATCATAGGTAGATAGGTCTTCTTTGGTGCGCGCAATGGTCTAAAAGCGATCTAAAGATTTAATATTATATTATGTAATATGTTGATGATAATTGTAATATGTTGCGAAAAAATAAACTTAGGTACCTAATTAAATAAAATTCTATTCTCAATGTTGAAAGCATTAGCTCAATAAAAACTTGAAAGCTATTTAGGTAGCAATGATTTTATGTAATTTTTGTCCCGATCCTAAGGCAATTATTAAATCAACTAAAGCGTTTTTTTTTATATTTTTTTTACTATGATTTTAAAAGGGGTAAGTTGGTTTTTAAGAAGAGTTATAAACTTATAAACTTTGCCTCTCACAAAATTGGACTTCGATCATTAGGTAGGTACCTACGTTTGATTCCAAACATAACGTGATAAATCGTAACAAATAAAAAAACAAAAGATGTCATAAAGTTCGGTCATCTCACCCAATTTGACCCTTACAAAACTTACCGTTGAAACAGGTCAGCAACCATAATAATGTGGTGCATAGATGCGTGAATACCACACGCCTCACTCCACGTCTACGCACCATCGCACCAGTATCATCGAACCACCATCCTACTAAACAAATTCTTAGAATCACCCTGATTATGACACTTATTATCTTAATTACACACGCGGATTTATATCATGTGACGCAAGAGAAAGTTCGTACAATTCAATTTCGGAATAAAACGCCTACTCACGACGGAGCCTCTCATTCAACTGAGCGAAGCACGCGGCACGGCAAAAGCTTCAAGGGTGGCGGGGGTTGGAACAGTACCGAATGTTTTGTATCTTCACAGAGCTATTTCCCTCCAAGAGAGGCCCCAGTGCCCCACGTGCCTTGTTAGCGTCAGTTTTCATCTGAATTTCCGGCTATCTGTATTTTCATGTTTTTCATTAAATGAAACGTCATTTGTATCTAGCAATCGTTCTTTCCTGTTAATTGCTCGCTACTGTTCAAACCTTTTTTTTATTATTGTGTTTGGGCCTGTGTTTGACCACAATCTCACCATGGTGAGTGATGATGTGGTCGAAGGTAAGCACACAAAGCCTAGAAGGAACTGGCTCACAAGTGCAGCTGTCGGAACACACCGATAGGTGCTTGGCGACAGATTTTCAACTTGAGGGTGGTAGCCAGCCAGATGGGTACTACAAAGTGTACCTACCACCGTGCTATGGTTTCCTCACAATGTTTTCCTTCACCTCAAGCTTATTGTAGGATTCGAACCCGGGACCTTCGTCTCGGTATCCGACGTCACTACCACTGAGCAATCATCGCTGAATTGTTTTGATATGTTGCCAATTAAGCAATGAACTTTTTCAAATGGCCAATGGAAATAATTATGTCAATACCTTATTGAGATAACGTTGTAGGAATGAGGACAGATGGATGAAAAACTTGGCGTCAATTTTATAACGATAACGTCCCGGAGTATCACGGAGGTCGTCGGCAATGGCCGAAGTTTTGGCGGTTTCATGCTAGGCTTTCTGGATACCGAGAGCTTTAGCTGAAAGCCAAGTGGTGAAGGCCTGGTACGAAACTTTGAGCATTACTACTCGATTCAGTAACTTTTATGATCATCCAGAAAGTGTGAAGCGATTTGTTTGAGCTGGTGATAAATATACTTATTTCTTTTTTATTGGAGTAAAAAGGGTTTGAGTTGTTTTTCTTTGCTCCTTTTTACTCATTTGGATATTATTCTGTGATTTAATGTTCTGAATAAAGATTGTACAGTCGAGGACATAAATATGTATACAATTAGTAAAATTCAACAACGGTTTCCTCTTAAACTACTGATTGAAATTATGAGATATTATAAAGGCAGAATCTTCTAACATATACTATTATGATTTGTGTAATAGCTTAACACTTAAATGTTAAACATGCGAGAAAATCGCTTTTGAATTTCAAAATGTGTATACATATTTATGTCCTCGACTGTACATACGTACACTTTAAGAAGTTTTTACTTGTATGTGTCTCTAAACAGGTGTTAAATTTATTATATGTTGCGTAGTTTTTGACTAATCAAAAACAACAAAAAACATAGGCAACCCTAAAAATCTGAAATAATTACAGTGAATAGATCCTATTGATGTAAATATTAGTGGAAAAATAGAACAATGTTTCTACCACTTTTTTTTTTTTTAATCAACCAAACTTTACAAGCAATTTTAGTTATGCGGTCCGATTTTATGCCCAAACCAAGAAGCTTTATGTTTAAGGAAGTTCGGAACCCTCGGTGTGTGAATCAAATTCAGGCTCTTATCGGTTTTATTTTATATGGTTTATATCTCGACCACAATAAATACAACATTATGAGGTAAGTAAATAATTTTTTGTTAAAAAATAACATTTTTAATGCAAGCTTTTTTTGATGACTGTACTTTTGGTTGACTGTACTTGCATTGTCTTCCAATATGTCTACGAATCTATAAGGGTTCCGTTTTTTGCCATTTGGCTACGGAACCCTAAAAAATACATAAACGACACAATATTCAAAATCATTTATTCAAATAGACCTTCGCAGGCACTTATGAAAAGTCTGACTCTAATACTCTGATACCGGTTCGGAAGGTTGCATTTGCTGAGAAGAGCCGGCAATAAACTCAGCAATTACTCTTTTCAAAACAAGCTAAGATTAATTACGTAATATTTACATTCTAATCGCACTGATAACACTTACGTGCCCAACAGCTGCACCAATATCTACATTTTGGTAATATTGAAACTTCTGGGAGCGTGGTATCGCACACGTCCACTGTATGACAATCGCAATTATATCCTCCTCTTGACCATTGTATATTCTTATTATGTGAATAAGGTTTCCCTCCTCCTTTAATACTTAGGATTGTTACTGTTACTTGAGTTGGGATAGAATTTTGTGGCTTTAAAATATATTGTGATTTCGCATTTTTTAGGCATCGATATATTATCTTCTGTCTAGATTAAGGGTTACGTACAAGACAACATCGTGAAAGTGGCCACTTGGAAACTCAATAAAATAAAATTATGTCACTCATGAATGAATGTTCTACGTTCAAACGTGGACCTACTGAAACTGAAATAGCGACACCGTGGTCTTATTTCTTCGGCCGGTTTTACAGCTGGGCTTACCCTTATTCTAGGGTAATGCTATTTCGATGGTTTTAGGGATCAAAATAAATACTTAAATGAATAAATACAAGGCATTTTTATATCAATCGAATACTAAAAAATATTCAAAACCTGACAATCATATTATTAGATACCTTAAAATACAATTTATAATCATAATATCGATCTCCAACTGCGTTTTTTATAAAGACGCTCTATCAGCCCCTTTTGTGATGCATGGCGGTGTCCCATATTTTCAAGCATTTCCTCAGATAATATATCTTTTAAACGACTTTCTTTGCCACCCACTGTGGTATAAATTTCATGCTACTGTTTAAAGCGTTCTTGCAGAAAGAAAATTTACAGACTCTATAACTTTAAAGTTTCTGGAAAATAATATACTCGTACGAGATCTCTATTTCAAATCAGGTTATGGAAATTTTCGTTAATCTCCTTTGTAAGTTTTATAAAATGTTTCCAGATTATTATTTATTTATACCTATTTTTACCATAACCTATACATTCCGAGAATATGTATCTCATTTTACCATCTAGTTTCTACTTTTTTATGTTTATTTTAGTGTATCAGTTTTTTGTGATGTCGGATAGGGTTCGACTGAAAACCAGTTCCAAGGTCTGTACCGCATACCTTGGAGTCAAACTGAGTCGTAATCCTTTTTCGACATCACACAATATTACTGAATATTAAAATATTATTTAATGTATTTATTATAGTATATGTGATATATAATTCTGTAATGTTGTGTGTATGTCAAAATAAATGTTTTTTCTTTCTTTCCTTCTTTTACTTACGCTTTCTAATCAGAAACATAGATCAGGAACATACATATCTGCAAAACTTCGGACACTTGGACTCCTTTGGGAACTTGACAGAAAATATAGTAGAATGCTTAGCAAACGAATGAGTTTCTTGCCGGAAGTGTTCTTCTTCTGAAACGGTGGTAGAATCAATTGAATAAACGATTATTGAATTGAATATGTTCGTGCTGTAATTTTATACCATACTGATAAGTATAAGATTCAATGTGTATTTTTCCATAAAGCCATATTAGGTATAATGTGTCATTAATAAGTATGACGTGCTATAAAGTGCCTTTCATCGTTTTTAATCGACTTTGTATTTCAAACCATGAATTTTTTGTAAAAAATGTGCTGTAGTAATTATTTTCTGTAGGGGCTTTTAGGCCTTTGATTCAAGTAAAGCAAAGCTAACATTCAGCGATAATATCTCAAATCTTGCATGCCAAGTCACGAACGAAAAGAAATTTTGTTGACTTTATAAAACATCAGACGATAGATTGCTAAGGCCGTTGTAAGATTATGATCGTTCTTAAAATGTCGAAAGATTTTATTTATAAAGAATAAAATATCTAAGAAAAAATATTACAAAGTTATTCAAAAAATATTTGCGTACGTTTGTTGTATACTAAAATTCGGAGTTTCTCCATCCAAAATCAGCATGTTCTATAAATTCCTTGCTACACACACAATTGCAAAGTCGGATGTCGCATGTGGGATCACGAACCACTAAATCCGGAGAATGTATGCGGGGTTGCGACCGAATACGCGATATCTGATTGAAAGAAATATGCGGTTTCAAAGTTGAAGCAGGGGCTTGAGGTCATGATCGGTAAAGTACTAGGGTTTTGTTAGGTATGGTTGAGTGATTTTTAAGTCGTATGTACCACCCGAAATGATGCCGTTATTAAGTTCTTACGTTTTTTTCTTGTATTTGATCTCAATCCTACCATGATAGGTATGATTTAATGACCCCGTTGGTTCTCGCGAGGAACGCACGTCCTATAATAACAATGTATGTCATTGTTATTTTTTAACCGCGAGCCAAAGTAAGGAAAATAAAAGCCTGCAAGAGACCGGCTTCTAAATTAATACCTACATACATCTACCGGAATACTTACAATATATCTAGAATTATATTATTTTCATTTGACTATAAACTTATACGCCTTTCTCTCATGGAAAATGTTCATAAAAACGGACATAAAGATGAAAAAAATCTTTCTTTTTTTATTGCAACAAATATTAATATGCCAATCTCTACAACTTACTCTGCGGTCGGTACAAAATGTTGAAAGGCCACAATCACAATGGCCTTTGTCTGGTAGGCGGGTGTCGCAAACTCTGAAACTTCCCATCTAGTTTGTCACTTGGAGTCAAAAGTTTGACCCACCACTCGAAGCGGTTAGACTTCCAACGTGATTGTGTAACAAAGTTTTACGATAGTTCGCCCCTTTTTATTTCATGACGGGTGTCAATTACGGTATATTATCTTTTGTTCTTTTCTTTCGGTAAACGTTGGAATCGGGTTAATAATAAAGTTGGATTTGAGCGACTGGCTTTTTTCTTCATTTTTACGCTATCTGGGAAACCGATTTTATTTTAGGAGATTATAGTACATTACGATACATGTGTGCAAAGTAATAATCAATGCACACGCGTGTCATACGACGTTTTTCAACACACTTGCGAGGAAAAAACAGACTTGTATTTTTTTAAGTAGATTTTTTGATAATAATCAACAACAATGAGAACAATGAGAACGTCAACAAATATGGCGCGCAACTTTTTTTCACTTGCACACACATATCACTTGCAGTGAGGTACAAACTTATCATAATCGGGATTATACCTATCATAAAACTGTGCGGTAATGTAAACTAAAAAGCACTAGAGCGTAATAAGGTGTATGGAGGTGCTAGGTGGATGACACCTCCATTTAAAAGGTAAAAGATCTTCCGCCAGGCTGGGACATCGTGCCTGGGGACCGCGGTCCAACTGTACATGTCGGACAGTTGTATATATGCAGATTCTCGGGAAAACTTCGCAAGCGCGATGCAGGGTGTAGGCGCGCGATGCACGATAATGTGGCGCCACGCCATCTATCTTTCCGTGTGTGAACTATCTCAGTGTTACTGATAGATGTCGCTACATCACTCCCTTCCTAGACCGGAGGTCGATCTGTTGTTGCGTCGTTGCGTTAAGCTTGCAAGTGCCAGTGCTGCTCGAAGTCTGCGGTGAGTCGAGACGGAGCGCAGATGCTGCGACAGGTTGAGCCGGCTAGTCCACGTAGTGCAGAAACCGCCACGCCGGAGAGATGATCCGGGCGTGTGCTGCGGTGGACTGTGCGGGCGAGGAGCTTAGTCGCAGTGTTGCCTTGCAGGACCAGGAAGCACGGTGAGTCGGCTGCGATGGACCTGATTAAGGCGAAGTTGGCTTGCTGTGTGACTGCTTGCCGGTGGGGAGTGATGAGCTTGGAGAATCTGCTCAGAAGTGCTACTGCATGTTCCGTGATTTTGGAGGGTTGGAAATATTCCCATCCATCACGTCGGGGTCACCACTATGGAGGTGCAAGGTGGATGACACCTCCATTTAAAAGGGAAGATCTTCCGCCAGGCTGGGTCATCGTGCCTGGGGACCGCGGTCCAACTGTACATGTCGGACAGTTGTATATATGCAGATTCTCGGGAAAACTTCGCAAGCGCGATGCAGGGTGTAGGCGCGCGATGCACGATAATGTGGCGCCACGCCATCTATCTTTCCGTGTGTGAACTATCTCAGTGTTACTGATAGATGTCGCTACAGGTGCATTAAGATACTAAAATCGGTGCAATAAATGTCGCTTTACGAGCAAGTGTGTTGAAAAAGTATTTTATAGCTCAAAAAGTCTTTAAATTAATAAAGCTTTTAATTCTCTCTACTGTATTGAACTCGTAGCACGTCAACGTACATATTTTAATAACTACACATAACATTAGTTAAAGGAACGGCCAACAAAAACTACTAGTAACTCGTGTTTTACTACTAATTGTAGAATTATAAGTAGATATAACGCACCCTTCCTGGAAGAATGTTGTAAGTGAAAAGTGCCAACTTTTCAGGAGCGTAAAAAAACTGTTTTAAAAATTTATCAACAGTGTTAAAAATATGTAGTATACATCAAATGATAGCTAAAATTACCTGTGAGGGGCCTGCGTGTTTATATTTTAAATTTACTCAATGTGTATTGAGAAATACCTAAAAAGGAGCGTTGCTTAATTATTCCCCGAAACATATTAAACACTTGATGGAGTAATTATGAATATTGCATTGTTGACATGTTAAGGAAGTCTCGCTGTTCGGTATTATTGCAGATAACTCTGTATTTGCATTCTGATTTGGTAGTGCATTCAATGTGTAAGTGTGGTTTACATAGTTTTTCCTCGAGCTACTCGTTTGTGTAAAAAGGATTACATACTTTTACCTTGTGAAACATTACATTACTTATGGTAGTATTTGAAGTTATAGCTTTACTAAAAAGAAATAAGTTTAAATATTTTTGCATAATTATATTTTTATTTGTGAAAACTTATTTTTATGGAGAGACGAGCTATGAAAAGGACCGGTTTGTAGTTACCATGGACAGGAAGAAATAGGAAGACGGGAGGTTAGCCTTTGACTTGCAGCGGGTCAATCAATGCGGTCTAACAAAATATTAAGAATCTTTAGGAGTAATGCATAAGAAATATCATAATAAAGCATTAAAAGTCAAATCAAACATTATGTATAATATTAATCTGCATAACTTCCAATCCCTGACCCAATCGAGCGGTACTAGAACCCACATCCTCGATTATGCGCAGCGACCTCTTTTTACTAATCAAGCTATCGAAATTCTTCCATAGTTTAATCTTTAATACAGCTACTAACTACTATGTCACTAAAAAGAATTAAGTAGAGTGTAAAAAAAGTACTAGGTTTTTGCTGAAATAAATAATAATCCAACAATTAATAAAAACTTTTTAATATCGTGCAAAATCAACAAGTTGAGCTTATGGGTAGTACTACCTATTCATCATAATTATAGTTTAATATAGTGCTAAATCAACAAGTTTATAAAGTAAATTAAAAGATTAAGAAGAATTACAATCAGTAATGACATCAAAATTATCCTCATTACTGGTAGATTGCGGACGCAAATTCATATAGAAAGTTTGATAATGTGGTGGGATATGATTATCTCTACACAGACTTATTAAGTCTTTGTATAGATTTTCAGATATCGACAATAATAATTAAAATGAGCTGGACGCCCTGGATAGGAGGGTCCGTCTCCTGCTCACGACACATCTTCCTTAACAACGAGTGTGGGATGCATTGCGATGTAGTGGCAGTAGACAGGGGCCTCACCCCGTTATCCTTGGCAAAGAGAACTGGCGCAGACCAAAGGTGCTAAGCTCCGAGGACCGTAGGGACGTATGGAAGAGTAAGGAGCTACACGGGTGGTTCTACAGGGCCCTAACAGGGCCCGATGTAGATCTGCTCGCGTCGGTGAACTGGCTACGCTTTGGTGACCTCTTTGGGGAAACCGAAGGTTTTGTCTTTGCAATTGCGGACGAAGTTATCAAGACGAATAACTACCGGAAATATATCCTAAAGGACGGTACGGTCGACATCTGTCGAGCATGCCGCCGTCCCGGAGAGTCACTCAGGCATATTATCTCCGGTTTTTCTCATCTTGCTAACGGCGAGTACTTGCACAGACATAACCTAGTAGCCAGAATCATTCACCAGCAACTTGCTCTTCAATACGGCCTTGTAGAGTCCGAAATACCGTACTTATAAGTTGCTAACCTGCTCCAGTTCTCGAAAATTATCGGGCCACGCTCTATTGGGATCGATCTTGTCATCACGGACAGGACTATTGTAGCCAATAAGCCTGATATCGTGCTGACAGATCGATTGAAGCGCCGGGCAGTACTCGTCGACATCACCATCCCCCATGATGAGAACCTCGTGAAGGCCGACCCGCCTGTAACCGCCATGTGGGATGTTGATTCGACGGTCATTGTTTCTATAGTTGTTTCGGCGAACGGTCTCATAGCGAAGAGTCTCGACCAACACCTTGAGAGTCTCTCGCTAGATAGCTGGGTCAAGGGTCATAGATACAGAAAGCGTTACTTCTGGAGAGTTCGTCAGGAGGTTCCTCTCTCTGCGGCCCTAACCAACGGTAGCTTGGGACCTACCCCGCTGCCGGCGGGACTCTAGGATTAGGTTTTTTATAACATTATTAGTTTTATAGAAATATTGTAAAAAAAACGTATTTGTTTATAGGATTAGGTTTTTTTATAATATTTTTAATTTTTAATTGTAATGTTATAAAAAAAAAGTTTTATGTTACAAAATAAATAAAGAGAATAATAATAATAATGTATTCACCAAAAAATAAATACATTGAGGTCTATAATCTAGGTACATAATAGTGTTTATTTTAATTGAATTATCCACTAGCATCTAAACTAGGCCGAGCCTTTATCTTAGATGCTAGTTCCTTCCTATGACGTATAAATTTAATTTTAATATCACTTGAGGTTAATGGTGCATCATATAAGTAATTGGGTTAAAACAGATGGCCCTCTTATATTTTCGCTACCTGGTGTTTTCTTTCTCCTTCCGACCCTAATGCAACGATTTGTGTCTACAATTATTGGTATCTCATCATCAAAATCATATCTTATCAGCAGCCTTCCAAGTGACAAAGGATCTACAGAAATCTCTTTTATCTTTGTCCAATTTGTTTTCTCTCCAGACATGTCTGTAAAAAGGTCACACCCAAAATGAGGGTGACTCCATGCATTTGTGCATTGAAAAAAGTAAAAAAAAACATGTATGTGTATGTACCTGAAGAAATTTGCGCAATTATCAGAAATTCTAATGTACAAGGACAGAGATATAACGTAAAAGAAATTACACAACAAGAATTTTTGGATTTCATGAAACTGATAACTCTAATTGGGCAAAAGCCATGTCAGGAGAAAAAAAAAACTGTAGATCCTTTGTCACCTGGAAGGCAGCAGCGGCATAAGATATGATTTTGATGATGAGACACCAATAACTGTAGGCAAAAATCGTTGCATTAGGGTCGGAAGGAGAAAGATAACATCAGGTAGTGAAAATATAAGAGGGCCATCTGTTTTAACCCAATTAAGTGATGCACCATTATCGATATCTGAAAATCTATACAAAGACTTAATATGTCTGTGTAGAGATAATCATATCCCACCACATTATCAGACCTTCTATATAAATTTGCGTCCGCAATCTACCAGGAATGAGGATAATTTTGATATCGTTACTGATAGTATCTTTTAATTTACTTTATAAACGTGTTGATTTAGCACTATGTTAACTATAATTATGATAAATAGGTATAGGTAGTACTACCCATAAGCTCAACTTGTTGATTTTGCACGATATTAAAAAGTTTTTAGTAATTGTTGGATTATTATTTATTTCAGCAAAAACCTATTACTTTTTGTACACTCTACTTAATTATTTTTACTGACAGTAGTTACTAGCTGTATTAAAGATTAAACTATGGAAGAATTTCGATAGCTTGATTGGTAAACAACAAATAACATAAATCGCACTTTTACTTTCAGGTAGATACAAATATATGTGTCGTTAATTACGACAATTAAATTCATTGCTAGTTTTACTTAACTGTTTTTACACCATGAAACTTATAAAAATACTTCCAAGAATAATTCACTTTTATTAATTATGAAACTTTTAAAACAAAACCTAACGTTAAACTAAGCTATTTCTCTAATTACGTCTAAATATTTTCGAAATTCTGTTTACAAAAATACGTATCAATTGTTATAAAATCCAATATTGACAAAAGTTTCGTGGAAGAATTAAGCAACTAGACTTGCACAACGATACCCACCAAATAAATCCTAAAACAAGTATGCAGCTATAGTTATTCGAAAATATTTTTTTAAGTTTTCGTTCAAAATGTATGTAAGTATGAATATGCTTTTATTCATATGGAACTTTAGTAAATAATTAAGTGCAAATATATTAACTTCGTTTTTATGATGGAAATATAAATATTTTGATGTTGCAATATTTTACATAATTGTATTTAATTCCTTCATTTTGAAGATAAAAATTATGAAAAAAATTGACAATACGTATTAAATTTTTCTTGATTTTTTAGTGCAATAAAAAAAAAAAACACGCAAGTCGACTTGCATCCTTGTTCCAGGGGGTGTGCGATAATACATTCGTCTCACAATATACGAGAACGTATTTCGGAATATTGAAATTGAAACACCGATTGATTGCATTGTTCATGTTCATAAGTTCGATATATGGTTTTTAACCATGCGAGACAGACCAAACCAAACCTTACACATGCCTGAAAATGCCTACACCATCACCGGCGTGAATCCAGTAAATATTGAACTACGTGTTGTGAAGTAAATCACATATACAAATAACCAACACCACTGTTGTGTAAACTGTGTTACTTTGAAATGGGGACTGGACAAACAGATGGTCAACGCAAATTGCTTCTGTTCTTATTTATTACAGGAACTCCGAAATGTGTTTTGTTTCTTCGAGTAATCCTATTTTTCGAATTTAGTATAGAAGCCTGTTAGAACAACATTTAATTGAGTTGATTTTAGTCTAGAAAGATCTACCATATTTATCAAATATAAGTCACGTTTATACAAAATATATAACCCTAGAATAAGGGTGAAGGCTGTAAAAACGGCCGAAGAAATAAGACAACGGGTGTCGCTATTTCAGTTTCAGTAGGTCCACGTTTGAACGTAGAATATTCATTCATGAGTGACATAATTTTGTTTTATTGAGTTTCCAAGCGGCCACTTTCACGATGTTGTCTTGTACGTAACCCTTAATCTAGACAGAAGATAATATATCGATGATGAAAATCAATGGTGGAAGCCAATGTTCAGTCAGTGGACATCCGTAGGCTGATATGATGATTATGATGTACATGATAATACATAAAGTTAAGAAAGAAACAAGAAGGTTTAATAAATTTGATACTTGTTCCAAAACCAAAATATGTTTTAAATATTTTTCTAGCTTATCTTACAACAGTATATAAGACGCAAGGACTTACGTAAGGGCAACTTTTATTTACCCTTTAGTTTTAAAGTCATAATATCATATAACTATAATAATAAGCCAACAAATCTGACCTAAAAACTAACTACTAATAATTTGTAGTATCTAAATAAATTATGTTTTCATTAGGCAGGCTAATTTTTATAAAACCATAACCTCTACCTACTGATATACTCGTTCTACTTATAAACAATATCTCGGGTAGTTAACTAATTAATTTAAATAATACAATTGCTAAATGGCAGTAATAGATAGGTATCGATATCCAATATGGAAGCCATAAAATAGAGGGTCGTGGTAATTAATAGGATTATCCTCCACTGATGACACCTTGGCGATCGACGTTCACACCGGTAAAGTGGATTAGGACGCACGAGCGATTTCGTGATTTTAGTTTTTTTGTGCATTGCAAGGAGATTGTATTAGAAATTCATGAAGTTACTGTTTCAGTAGTCCCAACAAAAACAAAATTCATCTCGCAGAGCAAAAAAAACACCGACCAATTTTTTACTCCATCACCTGACGCTAACGGATCTACAGATGATAAAAGTTCTTATTAGAACCAAATCAACAGAATTGGATATAAAGAAAAAGTTTTCTCAATAGAACCAATTGGATCTTGATCACTGGATCTACAGAGAGTAAACGGATTTAAATTCCTTAATCCAACCTACGCGTGCACAAAATTGCCTAAACATAGAAAAAAGTTTATTCTGTTAAAAAAATATAAAATACTGACGACAGTTGCGACAGAAACATCGGAGCGGAGAAAACTAAATGGCGGCTTAGTAATAATAAAAATGAGTGTTTGGAACACAATGGGCAGGCCGCTCTCCTTCAATTTGGCCGACCCTCTGTCGGAATGACCACTGTCCACTCTCGCTTTATTAACGAACATGTATACTGCTCACGACATTGCAAGCTATTTTTGGATTTCCATTACATTAAACGCGATGTTTATTAATAGTTGTCAAACGTTATTTAACGTTATAAGGGGGGCATAAGGTCTGAATCCGAAAAAGTGAAATTCATTAGCAATATTACTTTAGCTTCCTTATTAGCTCCCATGGACGTTGGGTGTGAATTGAGACCGAATTTAAATATAAAGTTTTGCCACGTTTTACCACCGGAATTGCATGCCCATGAGAATTCCACCATTTCGACTGGACCCAACAACTATTGGTACCTTAATATCCCTCGTTATTTGTGTGCATTCGTGCCCCAGCAAGGATGATTATGAGCTATTCCAGATATAAAATAATAAAGTAGATAATGTTCATGAATGCCATATTGTACAAAGCAGTGTACCAACAATATCATGGGACCCAATAATGACGATGATTAAGCAAATTTTTGCCGGGCACTCTTGTAATCAAAATGTGTTGATATTATAGACACATTTTGATTTTTTTTTATTGACATCCTGGGACGTGTTCAGAATACATCCTGTTACGACATTGATATCTTGTTGAATGACTCTCATTTTAATTTCGTTTACCCCGTTAAAAGTAAATAGGTATGTTCCCAATTAATTTTCCTAAATTCATTTTATCACGGTCAAGTATTAGCTTTCAAAATATATTATTTTGCATAGCACAACGTTAATTTGAATTAGTTATGGTTAGTTACTACCAAGAAAACTTAAAATAAACGCCTTCAATAAGGGTTTATACTAAAAAGCTTACGACATTATGAACTCTAATCTGACACTGTTTTGAAGTCTGCGAAAGAGCATGACCTGTTCCATAGAAAATATCGAATTCTACCAAACTGTTAAAAAGCAATGATGAATTACCCTAATTGCTGTAAATCAAAAAAACGTATATTCAAGATAAAAGAAGACACAAAATAACTTAAAAACTATAACAAAACTAAAACTATAACTTAAAAATAAACTTAATCTAACAAGCCGCTACCAGTAGGCAACGTGCCCAAAATGCTGGCTGTCAAAAAAATAAGTAGAACCTGTCAAAAAAATATATATAAAATTCAAGCCCTGACAGACTGATTGACTGACTTACTGACTGACTGACTGACTGACTGACTGACTGACTAATATAACAACGCACAGCCTAAACCGCTAGTCCTAGAGACTTAAAATGTAGAGGGTATATCCTTTGTGAAGTAGGTATCCACTAAGAAGGGGTTTTTCGAAATTCCACCCCTAAGGAGGTAAAATAGGGGATGAAAGTTTGTATGAAAGTCCGTCAGTTTCGAAGATAGGGTCTTCAAATTTTGTGTTTAGGCTGAATATTGAAAATTAATTTATACGTGTCTCAGCGTTTTAAATAATTCCACCCTCAATGCGGGATGAAGTTGTTTAGTTTTGTTTTCTTTTCTTTTATTGTTGAGAAATTGTAGAAATATATGTCATTTGTTTCCTGTAGTACTACACGCGTAGCTAGTAGAGTATAATAGGGATCCATTGGCACAAAACCGCATATTTAGCTGCAAATAGAATTATTGTTATCTTTCAAAGCAATTAGCTGTTAATTACAGCACTTTATCGACCATTTTAAGGCTGTTGTGGCAGCCAGCCTAGCGTAAGTCACAAGCAAGACCGCTTCGGAAGTTGGCGGGCAATCTAGAAACGTGAAGCGTGTGAGTGTTTTTTGAAGAGCTGTGGTAGAGTTGAGAGCGATTAGCGGTAACAGTTTTGTCAAAAACCTGAGAGCGAAAACATTTTGTTTATCATGATTAGGCAGTCTTATGTAGGCCATTGCTAATATCACCACGTTTTGAAAATCTTCGCAAATTCAAAATTGAAATTAATTTATTTGCCATAAAGTGTAGTACGTTCCACAAGGTGTAAGTATCGTACACTTTTTCAATAGATGACATGCAAAAACAAAAAATAGAGGGCTTCATAACGGATTATAAATGAATTTGTCAACATCAGCGCATGTGCACACGGCTACATGTTAAGCTATACATTTCCAGTATAAGCTGATCTCGCATTGTAAAGGAAAAATAAAAAGGTTAAATATATAATATAATATAATAATAAGGTTAAATGAAAGGTCAGCTTATACTAGAAATGTATAGCTTGATATGTAGCCGTGTGTACAACTGCAACAATGCGTGCTATTATTTAGGTTAGGTTAAAACGCAAGCCTAAGCTGATCGTGGTCATTCAAGATTTAATATATAAAAAATGGAATTTTTAAACATAATGTATTTATTTATTTATAAACGTGATAGAAACTCTATCATTTTGTTACCTTTTTTCTGGTGATCGGTGACATTTGGCACATAAACAGCCTCGGTATGAAGAAAAAGGGAAACGCGGATGAAACCCCGGGAGACCGTATCATATAAATTGAAAAATCAAACTCTCGACTCTCGCTTCCTTTTATTACTGAAACTTCACCCAAAACGCAATGGTCACGCAACAACTCGCTTTTTTAGACTCGAATGGTTATTAAATAATAAATTATACTTGCCATAATAATTAACATATTGTGAATCAGTTGCCGTTGAGTAGTAAATAAATTGTGTTTCACTGCCTTCTCAATTTGTCATAATTAAGTAGTAAGGATTATTTGTGGATCAGTCAACTTTTTAGCTTTTGAACTTTTCAGGGTGACTTTAACTTTATGGTCATGAAAGTTATTTCTTGGACTTTGATTGATTAGTTAACAATACGGGTGAATAAATTCTTCAAGGGTGCTTAAACCGTCGCGTGATCAAAGTGGGTTCTAACTGAGGTTGACGTGTAGAATCGGCTTCTAATGGGTTAATTTAACCAATAATTGGCCTCACGACATTTTTACCGATTGTGCTTTCAACTGTTTCTTGTAATTCTGCATTTTTCTTCATCCACTTATAATATTTTTCTTACCTTCGCTTTGTTTTTCTGATCAAAAGAAAAAGTTACGGAAACATTTTTGGAGCCTTTTTTGTTTGTACAAGTAATGTTATGTCAGTATATTTTGCCGTTTCCATTAAATATCCTTAGTTAAATAATTAGTAATGAAACCTGGGTTTAATTATGTAAAAAAAAAGTATGTATGTCAAACGCTAGGTGGTCTTATGCCCGGTTTCAATAATTTACGGACCGTTATCGGTTAAAATGTACTAAAATTAAGACTCTTATATCTTTACTAATAATAAAGCGAATACCTCAAAGCTTTGCATAGCAGACCCTCCATATAGAAGTAGCTATCACAGGTAAAATTAGCTTACGAAATTATCTATTATGCCCAGTTTGGCAATAAAAAAACCTACCGTTGGTAAGCAAAACGATTCGTTTTTGTTTATTGAAACAGCTGCGCCAACTAGCCCGTTTGAAAAGAATCCGTAAAAACTATGTTTACCCCAAAGATTTTCATAGGGCATCGTGCCTCTACCCAGATGGATAATCCGCCTTACTAAAGCATGACATTTAATTTCACTCCGCTTGAGGGGCTCCCTGAGCAAATCGCTCTCAGTTCGTACTGCGCACGGCTGTCAAATACTGTCAATTCTGGCTTGTTTATTTCATGTTCCCATAGAGGCGACTATCCTTCTGGACGTTTTAAATTTTGGTTTACCCTTACCACTTACACTTTTATTGCCCTCTCGGTCCAACTGATCATCTCCATCCTTCATCATCTTTAAATTCAATTAACTGTTTATCACACCTTATTCCACTTTTCACTATGGTGCGGCCAGAGTTTGTTCCTATTATCCTCGAACCGCCAATAAAATTTAAAACTGAATCAAAGGGGTGGCTTTTCGAATAGTTGGATGCTGGTTTAAGCCGGCTTAGTGCAGATGAATCAGGTTTAACTCGTGGAATATAAGTGAATATGGACTAGAGTTGTTCAATTATGCGATTAAACACTAACCCCCTTATTAATAAATAAGGTGGTAAGAGTTATTTTGAAGCTACAAAGTTTTTTCAATTCAAGTTTGTATCATCAAGACTAGTTATTTAGCAGTTAGTCTAACAAATAAATTTCATATTAAATCGCAACTCTGCCTAAACTATCTCACAGTGAAAACATTGGTGTTGGTGCCGATACTGTTTTAAATCGCACTAAACTAATTTTAATCATATCACATCTCTTTCTTACAAACATTATTGAAAAAGGATATAACTCGTTGTTAGAAAGAGACAGTGAGACTAAATTAGTTTAGTTGTAATTAACAGAATCAGCACCATTGTCTATAAGCCTAACATTATGTTGGAACGATTTATTTAAAATACAGCATGTTTTACTCAGACCAAGAAAAAATTAAAGACGGAACGGTCTGTGTTCTTAAGTGACGCAAGTCATAGGAAGCCGGCGTTCTTGTAAAAACATGGCCTCACACACACATATAGACCATAGGAAGCCGATCGTTGACAGTTACAATAAGGCTCAGTACCATTTGTGCCTGCTTGGGCCAGTACTGATTTTACTCACGCACACGTAGGAAATTTTTTGCTTCACTTTCTTATAAGGTGACACTCCGTCTTGATTTTTTTATATGTCTACGATGTTTTAATAGAATTGTAAAATACACGTCAGGCTGTCTGTCAGGCAGACAGGATTTTGTACTCTGACCTCTCATATTAATTCTCAAAATAATTTTCTATTAATACAATAAGACCTTATTAAACTTCTTTATTGGGCTATATTGTTTTTGAGATTTGAGCAAGTACCTAACAACTCAGTTTTAATAAGGTGTTCTTCCGCAAAAGTCTCGGAATCCTCTCTAATTTAATTATTTTCAATTCATGAATAGAAATGTGTTTGCACATTTTTAATTAATGTTTAGGATACAAGGAACGTTATGACAACTGAAACTAAAATCTAAATTATTATATTTAAAACAGAGATATTTATAATATTGATTAAAAAAGTTTCTGCAAACAAATACATTTAATTAAATTATGCAACCTGTATTAAAAGTTCCATTAATTTCTCAATTAATTTAAACTTTGGAGGAAAAACTATGAAACTGACATGAATTCATGAAAATAACTACTGTTTTTTGAAATGGGTTACCCCCTATTAGACATTATATAGCCTTCTGTGTACGGATGGTAATATTGTTTGACCATACATTCTTAAATTAATAAAAACAAAGGACTCAATGTTTGTATAGCATGTTTTTTTTTAATCAAACAAATATGGCGATATATACACACATATGAGGATATACTGTACTGTACTGTAAGATGACTTATTAGCAGTGTAATAAATTATAATTTTTTGAAAAAATACCAAAATATTTTAGTGTGTAATTGATGCAAGTACTCGATCGGCCATAAATAGTAGTCACAGAGGATTTTATCGGATTTCACTCTCCACGTATTCAGGCAGGTTAATTACAATTACCGTAAAATGAGCCTTATCGGTTGATTTAACTGGAGATTTTGGTCGTATGGGTCATGTGATCGGTGTTATTGAATTATTTTTTTACGATATGGAATGGTTTGGCCCCTTAATATAATTGTTGTTAATTTAATTCCGCAAAAAGATGCTCTACTAAATATTAAAAGTAAAAAATACACATTTCTAAATAGAGATACGACATTTGCCTAAGCTACGTGACCGCCGGGGCTTCAACCCCATTAACCTTGTCTCGCCATGATTTAGGGGTGGAATACGAATTTCCTCTTATATCTTCCTTTTTATTCCGAACAGAATTTAGGTAGGAGTAAAAAAAAAAAATACCTAGTAACGATGGGAATTATTGCACGGTTTGGCTTTGAAATGGGACATTTTCCGCACCGATATTTTTTTATGTTTACTTTGTGTTTTTTTTTTTTGCATGCAGAATTCTGACACTTGTTTTTTTTTTATACTACTAAGTGGCAAACAAGCATACGGCCCGCCTGGTGGTAAGCGATTACCGTAGCCTATGGACGCTTGCAACACTAGGGGTATCACTCGCACGTTACCGACCCTGCAGAAAACATGATTTAAACAAATACAGATCTTATCACTACTGTTGATACAATTTAAGCTTGTAAAATCGTTCCTCATTTAACGTTACCAGCTCCAACCGTCATCAAGTAAATGCCCCCCTTATCCAGAGGCTATAGACAGCGGTATTAAAAGTGCAATAAGGGAAAACAACAGATTGTTAGGGAAAAGTCACAGGGGTGTATCGGGCACGTTTACGAGTAACGGAAATGTCGCGTTTGTTCGATACGCGATGTGATAAGTGAGGTTCATCCGCAAACAATCACAAGGTTTTACCTAGTTTGCTCATGTTGTTATCAATAATATGAAACACGCATATCGAAGCATTTAAACGTGATAAAAGTAAAAATACCAACATTACAAGTCATTCCTTTAAAAAAATTACCTACTTTATTTCGGTTTCCTGCGTCGCTCCCGTGCCGGATAAAAGTTAATGGGCCAACTTACTGCGAATTATTCCCCCGGCGAACCATTTATTCTGTGGTATGTTACCGTGTAAATGTTTCAATAAATTAAACCCTTTTTCAATCATTGAAAAAATATATTTTACATTACCTGCAGTGCTACTGAAAATCTGAAACCTGAAATATTCACTGAATTCATTGTAGCTCCTTTTTTATAGGTCGATTAAAAACATTATTATTACTACACAAAACTAGTAAATTAATAATTTAATTAATATTAATTTCGGCAACGCGCGTGTGATACCCCTGGTGTTGCAAGCGTCCATAGGCTACGGTAACCGCTTACCATCAGGCGGGCCGTATGCTTGTTTGCCAACTAAGTGGTATAAAAAAAAAAAAAAAAAAAATTTAATACTACTACAGTTAAAACTAGTAAATCGCGTACTTACGCCTTGAAAATTCGCCAAACTGTCAGTGAAATGCATCGTTTTTCAGCTGAGTAGTTCCACACAACACGCGATGTAGAAGCACTAATTGTTTTAATATTGCCTCATACAACGGTAAGATTGAAAGAGATGTCATGTCATGTCATGGTATGTTAATAAAGTCGGCAAGATCTAATAGGTCCATTTTGACACCACATATACATCAATGTGTCAAAAAGAGACAAACATAGTGTGACAAGAAGAGACACCCTCTTGTCAAAACGGGCCTCTTAGATCTCGACAACTCTAGACAATAACTCTAAAGCTCTCTTCTACAGTTGATCATTATCATCAACCTATGGACAAGGACACAGTATGACCTTCCGACCTTCCTTAGGACATAATAGATAGATTTTTTATTGTACAAAAATTATTTAATAAAGTAAAAATAACTGCTTAAAATTAAAATTACTGTAAGTACAATAGGCGGTCTTATTGCTAAGAAGTGATCTCTTCTAGACAACCTTAGGATGGAGAGGAATTATTAGACGGTGGTGTGCTTGTTTTTTGGAAAAAGTTTCATTTTTGATAACATGAAACCCAAATTTTATATTCTTTCCCACGAAATTCACACATGGCAAAAAAATCCTTTATCTCAACGTAACATTCTTCACGCTAAACCTTTTATAGCGAGCACCGGGTCAAAGGCGTTTAATCGTTTGAAACACTTTACAAGCCGCCCGCCCTTCACTGCTCCTTTAAATATTTTACCTCGGATGCCCTTAGGAGCACTTCTCCATGTATCAACAAAATACCGTAAACAATCATATTTTTTTTTAATCAGTTTTTTTTAAAGTTAATATTGTTGCCAATAAGCTTTTTAATGTGATCTGTAAAATGGTTTGTATGGGTGAAAATAAAACTTAAAGGAGGACGAAGGAGGAATCATACGGAACTTCTACGTAAATAACCTCCCATCAGGTCAGGTGCTGCTGCTTCGCTGAACAGCGCTAGACCATTTGGAAAGTTTTCTTCTCAGCCATAATTACTTCAATAGGTTTTTTTATGGTGTAATTTGACATTTAAATAAATATAATCATGAATTTTTTGACGTTAACCAATTTGAGTGAATCTTCGTTGCGGTGAAATATTGCGTTCGGTATCGGCGTGCCACACATTTTGGACGGCTGCGTCGTATGCTTTACATAGAACCTCTGGTATGTTCCGGATCCCAAGGACCCAGAGTTCTGAAGGTTGTTGAGTATAGGAACCTTCCTGAGGGTTGGGCTTATTTATATTCATGTTTGATAAATAGTTACTTTGCCTTACCTTGTATTAGTATATTTTTAATTTATTATACAAATCCTGTCGGATCGGATAGCTATATATTTTGTGACCGATTGAAATCGAGTCCCAATTCGCGGGGCAATGGATTAAACCATGATGATTGGGTAACGAACATTCTCATTTTCTTTTTCAAACTTATATTATCGTATTTTGATGTTAGTAGAATGGACGACTCTATTGACTTGACAACAATACCTGAACAGAATTGCAAAAATATAATTTAGCTATGCGCAATATTTCAGAATATATTTTTACATTCGTAACGTATTTTAGCCGCACACTGAAGCAAACAAAGCCACACGTATAAAATAGAAAAAACTTATCTGTTCCCAACGAAGACAAAAGCGCATCCTAACCGTATACACAAGCCGTTTGTCTTGAGCACGGCCCATGTATTTTTATGTGCTTTCTGTCGAGTACCCCGGGAACTTTGTCGCTACATTTGCTATGCCTTTTACGGTTTTACTTGTGATAAGACAAACATACAAGCTTTTAAATTCACTTGGGCGAAAAATAGACATGAAAGTAATACTCGGCAGATTTCAGCAGAGTTACTAGTGCAGGTGGTATTTTTTTAGTTTTAGTAAGTTATGTTCCACTGTCCATCTTTCTTTCTTCCGTCTGTTTACCAATACTTACTTAACTTACTTCTTCAACCCTAAAATCCACTTATCTGGGACTTTTAGATATCCAGTGCAAATCCAATGTATAATTTCTTCATTTTCTTTTTGATACAACTTCATCCAACACACAACCACATTGCATTTAAAGGCCATAGGCGCATTGAAGTTCGCCTAAAATATAATATAACCAACGCAATTTATTTCAACTCTTTCATTACTCAATTTAAATCATTTGAAACAAAAGCGCAAAGGAATAATTAGGGTCACACAAAATAGAACTACAAATGTACGGGATTCACTCTGTAATGAGCAAATGCCACATGTCATTTGGCGTGAAATACGCCCTCAGTTCGTCAGTCGAGTTAAATAGTACAAATTACAAGGTAGATACAGTGCAACAAGATTAACAAACAGTAATTAAGAAACTACTAAATAATCTACGTTCCGATTAGAGTGACCATCAGTTAATAAATGGAGTTGTTCTAGAAAAACAAACTAAGTATGTATCAATAGGTAAAATCTAAGTCGTAATTTGATTAAAATTAATAAAAATATTAATTCAATATACACGGTGACTTTTTATTCGGTTTTTCGCTAGAACAAACGTTGTTCAGACCATGGTCTCATCATCACCATCAGCCTATAATATCCCACTGATGAGCACAGGTCTCCTTTCACAAATGAGGGTGAAAGGGAATGGGCAGATACTCCACCACGCGTGCCCACTGCGGATTGGTGGAGGTAGGCTAGTGGCCAACCTACTGTTGGAATTTTTCAAGCCGCCTAGGAAGCATCCAACTTAAGCTTAACGACTATCACAATTAAGTGATAACCGGGACCAACGGCTTTACAGTGCCAATCTACCCGCGTGCCAAATTTTATCACAGTGCTTGTGCCGTTGAGAATATTATGAGAACTATATATATTAAAAGATATTCACGCCGAATATCGAAATACTGTGGAACACGAACTGGTAAAGGCTTTATGCTTTGACGATAAGAAGGCATTATTTAAAGCAGAGACGTCATAAAGCAAAAAATTATGATGGAGAAAAAAATACAAAATATTCATAGAAGGATGCTACACAATTAATTTCTGATTGTCTGATAAGACTTTATACCAATTGTGGGTGGAGCCATTGATAACTTTTATTTATTTGTATGTGAAATTTATTTACAACGAGAATAAAGTAGACTACCAGTACTACCTACTACATACATTTCATGAGACAAAATACCCAAAATGCTTTAACAAAATTAAGGATCACGAGTTTACGCAACAAAGAAGAAAATGCCGGGTGCACACGAGTTTAAGCGTTTTATTGTATTAAGTCACTCTTGGGTCTTAACTGTACTTGAACACATGCTGCTGTGCACAAAGATGCGCAAGAACATTTTCAATTAATCTGCTCGGATAAGTACCTACTATTTTTCATTTTTTTTTAACTAAAATATGAATAAAACCACGCGGTTTCAGCCGTGTTCCCGAAGAATCTCATATTTTCCCGGATAGAAAGGATCTTTTGCCATCCCGTGTGCCATCATTTCATTGATTGGTTTTGCCGTTTTATCGTCAAAAGTTAAAAAAACTACACACAAGGAGGCTTACTTCTCAAAACAATAAAGACACTCACATTAAAAAGAAACTTTATTCATTTTATACAATACAATCGATAGTTATCATTATAAAACATTAGGTACTGAATTTTGTTGACTTTCCTTATCATCAGAAGCCTTATTGTCTTGCTTATATTATTATGAACTTTGATTAATCAGTCTTCCTTGATGAAAACAAATCGTCGATTTTTAACACATGGTCACCGATCGTGAGCTTCATTGGCTATATATGATATAAAATGCTTAGAACCCGTTGCCGCACGTTGTGCTAACAGCATATATAAAAGCAAAATACGACTACAGCAAACAACATTAATTTCACGCTTGGCATAAACTTTCAGCAAGTTTAAGAACCGTGTATGATATACTAGAAGCCAGTAAGTAAGCGAATGACAGTGAATTAATAAGTGACATCTTTGTTCAGGACATTAATAAAATTTAATGCTATTTATTTTAGTCAGCTTTTTAGGGTTCCGTAGCCAAATGGCAAAAAACGGAACCCTTATAGATTCGTCATGTCTGTCTGTCTGTCTGTCTGTCTGTCTGTCTGTCCGTGTATGTCACAGCCATTTATTTCCGAAACTATAAGAACTATAATGTTGAAACTTGGTAAGTAGATGTATTCTGTGAACCGCATTAAGATTTTTACACAAAAATAGAAAAAAAACAATAAATTTTGGGGGTTCCCCATACTTAGAACTGAAACTCATTTTTTTTTTTTCATCAAACCCATAAGTGTGGGGTGTCTATGGATAGGTCTTCAAAAATGATATTGAGGTTTCTAATATCATTTTTTTCTAAACTGAATAGTTTGCGCGAGAGACACTTCCAAAGTGGTAAAATGTGTAACCCCCTGTAACTTCTAAAATAAGAGAATGATAAATCTATAAAAAATATATGATGTACATTACGGTGCAAACTTCCACTGAAAATTGGTTTGAACGAGATCTAGTAAGTAGTTTTTTTTTAATAGGTCATAAATTGAAATTAATATCAAATACTCAGGTCTATACTACCATTTACTTATATACCTACAGGTTTGTACGGAACCCTCGGTGCGCGAGTCTGACTCGCACTTGGCCGGTTTTTATTTATACTTTGTTAATAGTTATAATTTAATTTCACTTTAATTTTTCTTTTCAATTTTTATAATTATTTTTTCCATTACATATTTTTTGTTACTTAGTTAGTTTTGATAATACTTGATAATACCGAAATTAACTGGACACGGCGATGCAGCGAGATATGGTGCGTCCACTGTACGCGAACCGAGCACGAGCCGAGCTCACATAGAGCAAGTATTCGCGTAGCGTGCAGGACGGTCAATAGAAATATGTATCCTTAATATTCACATCAAATCATCAATGAAATACCTATAGCTTCGAGACTATAATTTTATAGTCTACTAATTAGTTACCAATCGTGACTTGACAATACTCAAAGCAATCGATTCCTCACTTCAAACATCAAAGCTTTGTGTTGTGTATCGCTGGAAATTGTACCAGGAGAGCAGTGAGGAGCATCCCTTAATGGTAAGTGTCACACAAGACTTGAGTTACAGCATCGTGCTAAATTGCATGTGTAGGCTTGTACATATAACAGATAGTATGCTAAATGCAATTGTGGAAAATTGATCCGATACATTTAAGCTTAAAGATCTTTTTTCACAGCTACAAGCAGACAAGCGGCAGCATAACGTGTTTACTTTTAAATAAAAATGTAGCTAAAAGAAAACACGTAGAAATAAAAAAAAAACAACGATTAATTGATTTTAACAGCTCGATAGGACATAACAACAGGTGAACTTTGCTGATTTGCTTCGTGAATAATACTGAAATGCTCTCTCTAAAACGTTCCATAATCTGGAAACACACGATGCTGTATTACTACCAGCTCCGTTTGTTCTACACCTTCTGTATTTAAATCATAGTGTAGTACTATCTGTATAAACGTTGAAATAAAGGTAAGAATCCAGAAGCGATTAATCCAGACGGGCCTGTTGGCGCGGTTGGTTCAGATACCACCTATCGCACCGCAGGTCGTGGGTTAGATTCCCACACATGACATGAATTTGTGTGCATGAATCAAGTAATATGATATATTATTAAGTATATGATAGATTTCCGAGTAATATATTCCTCCTCAGGGCTTTGTAGTACACCAATAGAAGCCCACAGATAGCGCATAGGCCCAAATGCATACAATTCATATTCCAAAGGAAACATTCCAGTCTCAAAATGTAGCGAACGACTGATTCGTCCAATCAACACTTCATGTTAAAAACATCTCAATATGCGGTACTGGAATTGATCCTCGACAATCGGGAGCAGGTGCCGGCTAGTTTCCAATTCACGCGGGAGTGTGTGCGTGCGAGAGGATTGGATTGGATGGTTGCGGAAAAAATGCAGTCATTGTGGCTGTGTGGCGTGGGAAATAGCTTTGACGAGGCGTTCCTTACCATTGCTGTCCAATCATTATTGTGTGTGGTGTGTGTTTGGTGGAGATGGCTCAATTATGTTTATTGTGTAATTTTTTACTTGATTGTGCGTCTACATTTGTAGCACTATAACACACGACCGCGATGCGAATCATTGTGTTCGTCAAAACACTGATAATTGTCGGAGCGCAGTCGAACGTGAGCCGATCGCTCGTTTGACGCTCGCAAGTCTGTCTACGCTACGCCATTTCGTGCTTCGCGTGTGCACAGCTCGTACTCGGTTCGCGTAGCGTACACGCAATTTAGTTTTCGCAAATATTATCATCGTCATATAATTATAAAAAATATAAGGTAATAGATTAATATTAATTTACTTCTATTTAAAAACCATTTAAAATTTAAATTAAAAACTTTAAAATTATAGAACAAAAATCGTTTGACAATAAACCTAGTATTCGATCTCTGTGCCTTGTACGTAATTATCCATGTATGTACATACAACAAGCTTATCATCAGCTTTATAATTTTTTTACTATCTCGAACAAAAATCACAACTACCAAGAAACCAAATCCAAAAAGGCACTATTACTTTCATCCGTTTTCCATAAAAATATGTGATGTCACCGTCCCAATTAATTCCATGGCGGTAAGGGACGTCAGAGGCATATTATGGTGGCTCAGCATCTTCCCGCAAATAAATTTCCCACGAGGCACGTATTTTACATCGGCCACGACATCCGGGATGCGGATCATCTAAAATATTTTAAAGGAGACATCACTGAGGGATTTAAGTATTTTTAAGGATTTATTGCAGCGGAATCCTCGCATAGAGATTCATAGTTTGTTAATGATTTTGCATACCGAGTTTACTTTTTATCAGATTATCCGTATCAAATAGGATATGTTTGGACCTAGATATAAAAAGAGTGCGAATGCAAATACAGTTCCAAGAACAAAGAGCATTGCATGACTATGTTATGCGAACCTAGCACGAGCCGAGCCTCTATTTGTTCGTTGTTCGCGATGTCAAGTGTGGACGTACATCGAGCCTACAACACGAGCGTGAAGCGAATCCCTGTGTTCGTAAAAAAACTGACTTTCAGCGGAGCACAGTTGAGCGCTTGCCGAACGCTCCTTCGCGAAGCTCCATGCTCCACGTGTGCTCGGCTCGTACCAGATTCGCGTAGCGTGGACGAACCATAACATATTATATTTTTTACTTAAAACACAAAAAGTTACTTACTCGTACACAATAAGTCAAATCGTTCTCATTATTTATCTGGATTACGAAAACAAACTCCCAATTTTATTATTAGTAGATACCATCAAATCAATGACTTATTCGATATTTTCATAGCTCTTGTAAAATCTTTCGTTTGTTTTTAGATATTATATAGATTTGATTTACGATGTCTGGCATTCTGCAAAAACATCATTTCAATTCCTTTCGTATAAAATTTTATGTCAACTAAATTTGCTGCTATCCAGTTTACAGCTCTGTTTTGATA
The DNA here is from genome assembly GCA_947623365.1 of Achlya flavicornis. NCBI lineage: Eukaryota > Metazoa > Arthropoda > Insecta > Lepidoptera > Drepanidae > Achlya > Achlya flavicornis. The sequence goes on along the minus strand of OX392473.1, from coordinate 2,844,890 downwards.
TTTGATTTGCTTTCTACTGGTCTCATAAATTAACGTATTTTTAAAGGAAATATGAGGGTCAGCTCGCTATGGCGTCGCTTGTCACTTGTCATGAATTCTCTAACTGAAATGCGTACCTTTGTGTGAAGAAACTAAAGATATATATTGTATTGCTATCATAAAAAGTGCGCGCCGAGTGTGAACTGAACATACGGCTTAAAAATGATCGTAAATTGTTGGATTGCTAAAGGTGGGTCTACGCTACGCGAACCGAACATGTCGGACTCGAACGAGCATTTGGCTTGCACTCGACTGCGCTCCGCAAATTTTTAGTTTTTTGACAAACGGCGATTCACATAGCGCTCGGTTTGTAGACTTGTTGTACGTCCACACTTGACATCGCTAGCGACGAACGAAGAGTGGCTTGGCTCGTGCTTGGAGCGCGTAGCGTCGACATACCATAAGAATCATATGTTTTACCTCTCAGAAGTAAATTATAATTTAAACGAAATTTCAGTTATTTTTTGGTAACTGAGTCTAGAAAAAGTAAAATCATAGAGCTCAATTATCACTTCAGCGTTATGTTAAATGAAACTAATTTATCAACGACAAAATACATCTGACAAAGGACCCCACTCCTCAGAATTCATCTGATTTTTTGTGAAGACAACCCCTTTCAATCAGAAAGTAACCTTCTAAAGTATTCAGAAAGAAAGAAAAGAAAAAACATTTTGTTTGGCTAACTAACAAAGTGAGGAAAAAAATAATCTACTGAACATGTATTGCCGTACGAAATGCTTTTGTTTACAACAACTGTAAAGTTTAATGAAATAAGCTTTGTTTTTTTATTCATAGGGTCATTAATAAACAATAAAAATGTATTGAGGATTATGTAATGGTACATCGATATATTATCTTCTGTCTAGATAAAGGGTTACGTACAAGACAACATCGTGAAAGTGGCCGCTTGGAAACTCAATAAAACAAAATTATGTCACTCATGAATGAATGTTCTACGTTCAAACGTGGACCTACTGAAACTGAAATAGCAACACCGTGGTCTTATTTCTTCAGCAGTTTTTACAGCTGTCAGCCTTATTCTAAGCTATTTCGATGTAATGGTACGTCAAGTTATTACAATTTATTATCAAGTTTTCAAATCCATTAGTAACAGACAGTTTGTAGTTTGCATTTCATAATGCCGTTTTGTACCTTTTGCTATACAATAAGACATCACAAAAAAATATGGCCAGCCTACATTTAACAATGTACAACGTAGTTTTATGTTTTTAACTATGATTTTCAAATCCAAATACTTCTATCAATGTAGTTACTAGCTAAGCGAGCAAGCTCTAAGTTAGTTCCGTGTGACAGGGTCGTATATCTCAATTCATTTTGATTTAGAGAACTGTCGTCGTGCAGATACGATGGAATGATGACTGTAAATTTACCTGACTAGAATATAATATGACATACCAGACAAAATAAAAAAAAACTTACTTCGAAAATAATAGAGATACTAAAAAATTAATCAAAATTCAATACAATCGTGCTTTCAATACGCTGCTACCAAAAAAGTTAAATGGTACTGGAAAAACTATTATATGGAGTTATAGCTAGAAACTATGAAAATATTTTGGACAATGAAGTAAAGTAATTGTACCTCTAAATATGTAAATAAAATAATTTGTTGGTATTAAATGTGGTTTACTACTAGTTACATTATATTTACCACAGAGTTAATAATATACTAATAACATACAATGGTGCCGATTCTGTTGTAGATCGCACTAAACTAATTTTAGTCACATCTCATCTCTTTCTTACGAACATTATTGAAAAAGGATAGAACATATTTGAAGCTGTCAAATTATTCTTTGCCGTCTTATTTTGCGTGTATTTAGGCGTAACCGCGATAGATGGCGACTAAATTTATATTGATAACAAGCATTGGACTAATTTGACAGGACTAAATTTCTAACATCCTTTTCTTATGTTCTTTGTTAGAAAGAGACAAAGCGAGATTAAAATTAGTTTAGTTGTGAACAACAGAATCAGGGCCAATATTTACTGAATCAAATTAATTATAGCATTGCATGATCAGCTAATGGCTGCCCAAACTGTTGATTGGGTTATAATTGGCAGTTTGCCTCTGGCTAAGTCTTTATTATTGCAGCATGAATCCACCTGTTTAAAAGTTCTGTAATATCGGAACATTTTTCATTTTTGAATGTAATATCGGAACACTAGTGGATGTAATGTTTTTTAGAATGTGTATTTATTTTTATTTATTTTTATTAGGGACAGCAACAGCCTCAAACAAAATGAATTACATTGTTGAACTTAAAAATGTAAGGCAATTACAGCTATCCACATACTAAAATATAAATATTACAAAATTTTATAATAACATGACACTCGTCAGAAGGAAGCAGCGTACAAGTAATAGGAACTGATTTTATAATTGTATAGGTATATAAAATTTATGGGTGTGTGGTGTGGGTGTGTAGTGTGGGTGTGGGGTGTGTGTGTAGTGTGATGCGGAGTCTGTGTATGCGAGAATAATATATTGTGAAAGTTAAATTATATAGGTTTATTTACGTACCTATATACTTTATATAATATGATACTTTAATATGGGCTTCTACTTTATCATAGTTTAACCTTGGAAAGGTTTAAATTATTATTAATATCATAATTAGTTACAGGTATACCTAATTATGACAAGTATGGCCAATAAGTTACATTTACACACGATAGTTGTAGATAAGCCTGCACAAAGCCGTGACACAGCATTTGTATCCAATAAAAATATTAAGCTGCCTATCTTTTCAATCTGTATTCGGCATCGCGACGTCAGGCCGCTTTTTACCCGACTGACCCGGAAGGAGGGTTATGTTTTTCGAGTGTATGTATGTATGTATGTATATATGTATGTATGTATGTATGTCTATTTCTTTGGCACGCTCTGCAGCCTAAACGGCTTGATGGATTTAAGCATATGGGGTGTTGTTAGATTCGTCTGAACTGTGGGAGTGTCATAGGGTATATTATTTTTATATGGCGTCTACGGATAAGAAAAGAGGGGGGGTATTAAAAACAAAAATTTCGTTATTATAACAATATGGGTATCAAATGAAAGCTTGTGAACAGCCCATTCCAAATATGTATATATTGTAATACTTTTGTGCTACCATTTTGACGTAAACTGCAAAAAACCATGTTGAATGCAAGGACAGTAGGTATAGGTACTATGAGCGGTTACGGTACGTAACTCACAGAGTTGTGATGGTTGTTAGCGTTACTTTACCGTACCTCTTATTTACTTACTAATACTTATAACTCATTCTATATAAAACTAAAAAGTCTGAAATAAATTAAATTATTAAAAGAAACAAAAAACCCGACTGCGTAAAACAATAATTAACTGAAAAGAGAAAAACAAGCTCTTTAATCTATAGAATTTGGAATATGACTTGAATGTTATAAGTTGTTGCAGTCGGGGATAAACAAATATTACAAAAAAAAACACATACCTACTTAGGTTATTGGTTTGTCCCCGACTGCAAGACCTTACAACATTCAAGTTATATTCAAAATTCTATAGATTAAAGAGCTTGTTTTTCTCTTTTCAGTTAATTATTGTTTTACGCAGTCGGGTTTTTTGTTTCTTTTAATAATTTAATTTTTATACATATAAAGTAGAGGTTTGGCTTTATTTACTGTATTTCAATATCCATCGAATGCAGTTGGTGCTGTGCCATTTGGACTCGCACTTTGAGATACAAACAACACAGTGGACCAGGAACCAAACTAGAAGAATGCTTTAGGCGCACGATTCAAAGGGTGCATTTTTTTTTATACAACTAAGTCGGTAAACAAGTATACGGCCCGCCTGATGGTAAGCGGTTACCGTAGCCATATGGACGCTTGCAACACAAGAAGCATCGCTCACGCGTTACCGACCTTTCCCCCCTCCCCTATGAGCTCTGGCGGGCGACCTTACTCACGCGCAGAAACACAACTTTACACAACATAAGGTTATTTGGCTGCGGTATTCTGTAAGGTAGAGGTACTTCCCCAGTCGAGCTGCTCTTTGAGCGAAAAAACGCTTTGCTCTAATCTCTCTCTAATATTAACATAGCATTGATTAAGCATTTTTTTGATTTTTTTTTTTAGTTTGGTTCTGTTATCAAATAAACTTTGAGATTCATTGATACCACCCTAATTTAAAATGTGAGGATGGGATAGCCATACTATATCAAATAATGTTTAGGGATAAATTCAGCGAGAACCGAGGACCAAAATTCTCTGTACCCTATTCAGCTAATTAGTACTTACGAGTGCTCATCGGATCAGTTTAAAGTCTCCTGCACACAGCGAAACATTTTACTAATGTGCAGATTGTAGAATTACGTTCATGTTCTTAAAGCAAGTGACAATATGACCTACATATAATGTTCCTTAATAACCCCTTAATAACTCATTACTAACTTAAGCAGAACACTTAATTAAGTTCATAAATCCTTTCACCCCTTAATCATTGCAACCATAAATTGTAATATAAAAACGACCCCTAAATAATAGTCACTTGATTACATCATAATCCAATGGTCATTTGTATAACAATATAGGGTAGGCGAACAAATAAGCCGGCGCCGGCGGCAATAAGGGCTCATTCACACGAACGAGGGTGGCCGCGCGCTATCACCGAACTATGCATTTGTGTTATTGATTCAATAACGCATTCATAAATAAAGAGCGTACGTTATTTGGGGTTAAGTGGCTGTTTCAAGTCTTTCCAGAGCTTGTATCACTGCGACCAGATAGATCTATTGTGATCGCTCCGTTAATTAAATTTCACTACCAAGAACAATATTCTTGTCAGGAATGGATTTTACTTCATCTGGGTGTAACAGTTGTTTCTACTTAGAGATAATACCTCTATGGTAGACTTTTTATCAAAGGCCTTACGTTAATGTTTGCTTCGTTTTATGATTTGCTGGAAAAGTCTACGGTAATAGTACATTGTGATACATGTGTGGAAAGTTGGTAATTACAGACGAGGCGGTATTAAGCGCGATAAGGAAGCCGAGAGTGTAATGACCAATGCACACGCGTAGCATACGACGTTTTTCAACACACTTGCGAGGAATATGACATGGAAGGTACAAATAAGTTCAATCTGCAAAAAACTAAATAAGTTCGCATATGCTCTAAATAAGCTATCAGAAGTAGTAAATCGACCAACGGTAATATCAGCTTATCATGCATATGTCTCATCTGCACTGCGCTATGGTGTTATTTACTGGGGAAACTCAACGGATAAAGATCTCGCTTTCATAGCTCAAAAGAAATGTGTCAGGGCGATATGTAAAATACGGAAAATAGACAGTTGCAAACCATACTTTAGAGAACTCCGAGTAATGACGTTACCATCTCTCTATATATACGAAATGGCTATATTTGTGAGGAAAAATATGCAGTTATTCCAAACCCTTCAAAGTACACGACATAGGCATAATATTCGGGCTCAACCACATAAAACGGCGCTATATGATAAAAATATTTTGGGAATGGCCCCCAAGATATATAACAAAATTCCCATAGATATAAAGCTAAAGGATGATTACAATTCTTTTAAAAAAACATTAAGCAATTTTCTTATAGGTGGGGCATATTATTCAATTAATGAGTACCTCACAGAGGGTGAAACATTTTTCTGACATTATATTTTTTGTTGTTGTTAATCTTATTTCATTGTAATTGTATTAATAGTATTTTTTGTATTGAATTGTTTTTCTCATAATTAATTTATATTTAGTGTACTAATTTTACTGTCGGCAGCGACAACTTGCACGCCACACATGGCGAATACAGTGATACCTACCTTTTAACTTGTACCACCTTTTATATGTACCTGTATTGCAAATAAAGATTTTGAATTTGAATTTGAATTTGAAAAAACAGACTTACATTTTTTTAGTAGATTTTTTGATAACTATCAACCACACAGTGAGAACGTCAACAAAAATGGCACGCAGGTTTTTTTGACAGCGATGCGCTGTCTAACTGTTTTACCCGTTTAAATTAAGAATGCTTCGTCTACACACATCGATTTCATTGAGGTAGAAACTTAACATAATCGGGATTATACTTATCATAAAAATGTGCGGTAATGTAAAGTAAAAAGCACTAGTGCGTAATAAGCTGCATTAAGATACTAAAAACGGTGCAATAAATGTCACTTTACGAGCATGTGTGTTGAAAAAATATTCTACAGCACGTTCTCATTGCGAATACAAAAGCAATATTATCAAAGCTTACGCAGTAAGATCTTATAATAATGCTACTATAGCGTCAGTAATTACTGAAGCGCGTTAATGAAATTTTGGATGCTAATTGTCCAAATACAATTAGGGAACGAGCCTAAGATTGTGTGAGTGGTGCTTTCACAAAGTTAGGAGAGCGCAGATGTAAAGGTAGAAGAAGTGATTCTGTAATGGGAGTTGTTGCACTACTGAAAATATCATTTAAGAAAGCAAAAGGCACAAAAGGCATGAATTTCGCTAACAATAATACACAATATGGAGGTGCAAAGTGGATGACACCTCAATTTAAAAGGGAAGATCTTCCGCCAGGCTGGGTCACCGTGCCTGGGGACCGCGGTCCAACTGTACATGTCGGACTGTTATGTGTATGTATGCAGATTCTCGGGAAAACTTCGCAAGCGCGATGCAGGATGTAGGCGCGCGATGCAGGATAATGTGGCGCCACGCCATCTATCTTTCCGTGTGTGAACTATCTCCGTGTTACTGATAGATGGCTGATAGATGTCGCTACACACATTATAAATTAAGGTTAAACGTTAGTACCGAGGCGGGAACGTTTATTTTTTTCGAGTTTTTTTTCCTTCGTAGAACAAATTGGCTAAATATTTCAGTGCATTTCCCAAATCAAAAGTCGTTTTTACGGTTTTTAAAGAAACGTTCCTATATGGCACAAAGTTCCAAATGAACTTCTACAGTCGCCAATCACAGAAATATCTATCCATATTGTTCTACGAAGGTAAACAACAGTAAAGACTCAAAAAAAAAAACAAATTTCCCGCCTCGGCAGTAACGTTTATCCTTAACATATACCTACTGATGTCCTTCGCTGAAAACATAAAGTTTCAGATTGTACATAAGATTCTTACAGGTGAGAATGCATTTAGTCTCCGGAGAGACATAGGTACAAAATATTTTTTTTACTTATCACTACTATTTTTTCTTTTGCATCTACAATATTGGGTTGCATTTGGACAACCACTCCAGAAATAGCGGGCCTTATGTAAGAGACTGAGCAGGCTCAATCAAAATTGCCACATCCAGGCGTTTAGTCAAACGTTCAATGGTAATTAAATAACAAGTTAAGGCAAGGAGCAGGTGGTGGGAGTGCCTGTGGTAATGTGGGGTACTATATTTTGGATCCCGTTTTGGAGGTAAACATCATTTATGCGTCCAACTTTAGTGTCTAGTACCTGTGAAAGAATTTAGATTAAATTATTGTTTGTGTTAAAAGCTTGCACATTTTTATTGGTAGCAACGATACAAACATGACAGCGTATTTTTTATCTACAAATTAAGAGGAAATGCTGTTGGCGTTTGTTCCATACAAACGTAATCCTCAGTTTCCTCTTTGGATAATGACACTAGAGCAATGATTATTTTACCATACAATCTGTAGGTATACTGTATACACTGTATGTCCCTCGGTTGTGTTTTTCTAAATAAATTAATTAATATAAGAATTAGGAGTCTTCTCAAATCACAAAAACCTACCATTTTTAACGCCCTTATCAGACGTCCAGCGAACAGCCAAATATAGAAAAAAACAAAGGAAAACCGACAGACGTAGCCAAATCCCTTATTATTATGATTCTTGAATTTTTATTTTACATCGATCCAGTTTTGGAGGCGAAAACCGGGGATATACCTATTTAAATTATATGAAATAGCAATTTCGTCTAATTTAAATAGGTATAATCGGTCCAAGCTCTAGTTGTCTCTATCGCCCTCGGGCGGAATAGCTCGGGCACAGCGCGAAAGCAATAGATATGTTACCTATTTATCAAATTTCTTGCAACCAGCCTTTCCTATGAAGTATGTGAGATTCTAGTAGGTAACTCAATCGAGAGCTCTTTTTGTGTTGTACTTTTACTACAAGTTTTATAATGTTTTAAAAAGTTTAGTTTGCCCATTATTTAAATTATTGCTTTTATAACATCATAAGCTAGCTGTAGCATCATGGCTTCGTAGCTGTGACGACAGCTTCGTAGCGTTCGTAGAGCTCGTATGCGCGGATGTGCTTTTAACTCGTAGTCACTCTGTAGGAGTTTTTTTTAATATAAAATTTTTACTACGGTACTCACATTCTAATACGTATGCACTCTACGTAATGCTATAGTTTTGTTTGTAAATAGGGATAAGTAACTAAATTAAATAAATGCTGATGGTGTATTATTTTCCTATTCTCGTTAGTTATTATGAGGCATGTGCTTAGTATTTTATTTTTATTTTTTATTTGGGAATGTTGTTTGTTATCATGAGTACAATCATGTGTCTAAGTGTCGCTTACTAATACCAGTCCCCTATTAATGCCAAAATTCATGATAATAGATTGAGTAGTTAAGGCGTGAAAGCGTAACAATCTCTTATTCTGTTAAGGAATTATATGAATTCAGTAAATTCAGGTTTTATAAAAGCGAACCTATATTAAATAACACTTTCTTTGCTTTCGCGCAACCCAGTAAAAAGAAAACAATTAAATACAACGTAAAATGATCATGTTTTCCCCATAAAAAAGCCCAGACGAGAACCCTCACCTAATCCACTTATTGACTCCAACCAGTATTTTCCCGAGAGCTGTATACATTTTTATCGCTCTGCCGTTGTAGTTGGCCTTCATAAATACGGCAATAACCTATTTACCTACTGTTGCTGGTTGCATTCATTTGCGTTTTCTGCTTCAGGGTTATTCTGGTTGAGTTGTGCTTAATAGATAGCATAATATTATTTCCTGCTTCGGTCACGTAACTAACCAGGCTAAGATTAGCAAGCTTAATCATAGTAAATAGTAAAAATACTCAAAAATTAAGCTATTAGATTGGTATTTCAACAGCAAAAGATAGAGCCGTTTAAATATAATTTGAGTACCCATTGACTTTTAGAATAATAGATGTTACTTAGCTATGTTTTTATTTTTATAAAGGTATATAAGTATACACAAATTTCCCGCCGGTCTGGTGTGAATGGTGACCGATAGAGAATTTTCATGGCTGAAAGCGACACCGCGAGTCTCTGCGTCTGTAATTCAGACTTGCTGATAACTGCCAAGCTTTTTAGTTTTTTGGATTAATAAAAAAAAAACTTATACCGCTTAGATGGAAAATTAAGCATATGGCCCGCCTGATTGTAAGCGGTTACTGTAGCCTATGGACGCTTGCAACACCAGGGGTATCACGCGCGCGTTGCCGACCCTGCACACCCCTTTAGGAGAACAAATTATTTTAAACGAATTGCCTTATTTTTAATAAAATACATTCTAATACATGTTTTGTTATACAATATAAATTTTTCAAGAAAGAGCGTACAGAATAATTCATATTGATTAATTCGAGTATAATTAATTTGTGTTATAATCATAATTAATGTCTGCTACCACTCAGTTCACTGCACTTGAGAACCTGCAGTCCAAGACAACATACAAAATAGAACAACAAATCAGTAATCCCCCAGATATTCTTAATGTCAATCCAGTAGTTATTTGTTAAGAATTAAACATTTCGCTTAATTAAATCAACCAAAAATAACAAACCCATCTAGTAACAAGCTCAGCAATATTGTTTCAAAGGAAACCCGATAAATACTCGATATGTATTCAGGACAGCGCGAGATATAAAAGCAAATCGTATCTCGAGGGTGAATTTAAATTGAACAAGTGAACCTTGTTGAACCGTTCGATGACCGAGTCGTAAATGTTTCACTCGTTCTTTCAAATGTTTTTGGATAGGTTTTGTGTGGGCTTGTGTATCATATAATTATTTTGTTAGAAACGTTAAATATGTTTTTAATGTTTTTATCTCTTTGATTAAGGATACATCCAGATTGAGTGTTGAAGCTGTGCACGCGTCGATAAAAATAGGCCCTAACTGTTAGAGGCTAAATCAAATAAAAATAAATAAAATTGCTAAATAATGTTTAATATTTAAATTTCTCCCGATTTTAATGGGAATATTTCAACAACTGCTATCATTATGAACGTCACTATGACAAGCAGAATGACGCAGAGGGAGCGTAAAACGTAGCTGTTACGCGCAGCAGCCTGTAAAAGTTGGCCTGTTTTATATATTCGTGTAGTATGGCGACGTTCTTTCTAGGTATATTTATTTCTATGTCTACACCCATGCTATAAATCCTCTATAACAGTTCCTGAAACAGTTAGCTTATTGCCAACATTAAAATACTGGTTGTCATAGTAACCATTACATCATCCAAAACAGTGTTATATGTACTGAATTTCATTATACAACTCCTTTTTGTTTTTTTGCTTTTTCGGACCATTCCTTACTCATCAAACAGACACATTCTCCGTGTTATCCTTATGAATTTCAAGAAAAGAACATTTTCATGCAGGCGCGTTACACTATCACAGCGCCGTATTAAAAAAAAAACTTTATTATTCTTCGAGGTTATTCGAATTCACGTCGTATGCCGCCATTTTGGTTCGATATTAGAATTGCAGAAATTTATTACTTTGTTGTTTACAAAAATGATCATGGGTGTAGATAAAGTCTTGTATGTAACTGTACATAATTAGGAATTAAAACCCTCATGTGATACTATTATCACACTCGCTTCGCTAAACCCACACTCGTGTTTTAATACCCCTTATTATACGACAGTTGTATAAATAACTATTATCTTCTTTTCATTTAATTAACTATACAAAAATATTAAATGTACTGATTAAGAAGGAAGTTGAAGCTAGTTCAGAAGTCAATTATTTTGGGAACCTATTAAAACTAATGTCGTCCATTTCCAAAGCCCTTTTTTGCAAATCCAATATAAGATTTACAACAGAAATAATTTAGGGTGTATTATCTTTCAAACGTCATTAGCGGAGCTTGCGACATCATTCTGGGCAAAAATCAGGCCGCATTTTCTGCGACCTCTTTGTAAGTCGAGCCTCGATCTTGACCCTCGTTAGAGCACAAAGGGAACCCTTTCTTTTGCTCTTAATAAATTTAAACTTTTATTCGCATCTCTGAGAATCAGAAATCAGACTCTTAATGTTATGCAAGTGCACCAAACAAATATTATTATCTTCCTTTTATTTAATAAACTAACCCCATTATTCATAATAGCTTTTTGACTAAATCAGTGTAATAGTGTCCTCCGTCTCACTCTTTCGATCACCAAATGTCACGTGTCAGATAAAGGCTTCAGAATTTTAGCTAATCAACTTTATTATGAATAAGGGGGTAAATCTATAGCTGGAAATTGAGTTTACTTACAACGAATAAGCACATGTTTTGGCAATTCATCACAATTTATCAATCTGGTGACAACAGCTCGTCGTATTTGAATCAATAATGATGTATTTCTTTACTCTCGAACCTACAAACTATCCTTATCAATTTTACCTACATATAAAATTAAACCTTATCTTTGAAGATACAAGAGCTATATTAACGGTACATAAAGTTGTAGTTCATATTATGGTGTAATTGAATCATCCATCACATAATATCCTGTGCCTCCACCTGGCATCAGATATAACTTCAAGTACCTACATTTCCATCGTCAATCCACAAAATATTGTTAAATTCAGAAGGGAATATTTTGGGAGCTCGCCCATGTTATTATGTACTTTTTGTTTCACTCACATTTCAACTACCAAAAAATGTATGTTGTTTATGAGCGACTTTTTTTAGCACGTGGGCGTTTCAGTATTGAATTGAATGTTTTATATTCGGCGAGATAAAAATCGTTCAGCGATTGTGTTTATAAGCTCAAAAAGCAGCTCGACTGGGGAAGTAAAAGTACCACCACTCTTACAGAATACCGCAGCCAAATATGAATCAGCCAGAGCTCATAGGTGGTCGGTAATTCGTTTGTGATGTCTCGTGTGTCCCATATGGCTACGGGAACCACTTATATACCGTCAGGCAGCCCGTGTTAATCGAATTGGTGGTTAAAAAATAAATAAACTTTTTTGTACTTTCACTCTCTCAAACCCAGAGGTTGAAAGTATAATCCAAGATCCATTGAAAGGAATCTTATAAATTTAAAAGCTATAGATATTACTGCGGGTACCGTTTTACTGTTATAACTTTTTGTGTACAGGATTATCTTCAATGGATCTTTTAGAATTAGGGAATTATCTATGACATTACTTAATACTTGTACTTCATATGAATAACCTTTGTGAAGATAAATGAATTTTTAGGGTTCCGTGCCTAACATGATAAACCACAAAACTAATAATATACCGACTAGGTTACTCGAAAGTATTATTACAGTCTATAAAACCATACAGTCGTTCGACGAAGCCGTCTAGACAGGGCAATCGTGCGGAGTGTGAGGGGCAAGACGTGGCCCGACCTGCGAACAAAACGATGTTAGTAGCTCGGGACACAGCATACTTTATATGGCCGTCGCGATACTGTCTAGACGTTGTCAGCATTTTCCACGAGATCAAAGGCGTCAGACGACTGTATGGTTTTATAGACTGTGGTATTACAAATCCTTCCGTCTGTCTATCTGCCGATGTCTCTGTCTATAACAGGGCGGTATCTTTTAACTGCCTTTCAGTCACAGGTCTGTATCTTTAAATAACTTTTTTGAAGTATGTGGTTCAGGTTGTGTATTTCATGAAGTAAAAAAACATACTTTATTAACACATGTGATACAAAACAATCTTCAAAAAACCAAACAACTTCCCATCCTTATGCAACAAACTCATACATTACCAAACTATATCTAATTAATGACATTGGGACGGGACCACAGAGAAAAGAAGTAAAATCTCTTTTCCGTGGACGGGACCAACCGGCAAAAATACTGTTTGCCGTGTGAAATGATTCGCTTCAATCCCGCTCCTACATCATTTGATGGGTATTGGCTATCCTATATCGTTTTACAGGGGTAAATTTTTCGAGGGCGAGCCTTACATAGCCTCGTGATCGAGCTCAAAGGAAATAGTACGAGATTTCAGCTAATGGACCCATTGATTCTCAAGAAATACACTTACACCACCCTTCATTTCGGCAGACAGACTACAAATGCATTAGTAACGTTGAATGAATTCTGCAAGTAAAAGTATCTCGCTGCTTCAAAATGTTATCATCACAGCTATGAGATATATTCTTATCTTATAAAGTCTTGAATGTAGATCTTTATTATTTAAGCATTAATAACCTACTGGTATTGTTTTAAGTTTCTGTGTCATATATTTAAAGCGCCTAAAACTTTAATCTGTCATTTGTATTCCAAATTAATAAAATAAAAATATATTTAAAATTAAATTACTATCTGTATAATTAATAGTAATACTATCTAATTAATATCTCAAAATATTATAATGCAAGTGCTTTTTAAATATGCTGACAATACAGAATCATTGATGACATGATAATTTTGATGTCCCAATCATCAGGGCAGAGACCACGAATTAACCTACACTTGACTCAGCGAATGTCGTGATTAATTCGCCATTGAGTCAACTAACCACATAAGCAGTTTGCTATTTTAATTTATTTTATTTATTTATTAATTATTTAATTTTATTTTAAGGTGTAATTATTGAAGCGAAAGACAATATAAAAATTGATTTGGGGTATTAACTTGTTTACTGTTTCGATTTCGATGCTCAAAATAAAAGTCGTAATGATATTTCTTATATTTCTGTAAATAATACCCGAGGTGAATAGAAAGTAAAACAATATATTTTTCACTTCAGCATTAATGAAAGCCGCCACAAGTCTAGACTAAATCCCTTGACACCATCTGTAATTATGTGAGTTATTCTTATTTCAGCTCCTTTGTATCAACCCACGCCGTTAATGATGGGGGTTCCTTTCATAACTCGGAAACGGAACTTTTCCCATTAAACTTGCACGTTTTTTATCTTTGGCAGGACCGGCTGTTAAAAATAAAATTATTTAACGGCAACGGTTATACCGGGTCTGCCCAACCGGCGTAATGGACTTTCCTTGTTACGGTTACGATTTTAATTCCCCGTACTGGGAATTATTTCTCAAAATTCATGGATATTGTGGGATATGGTCAATTGGGAAACCGTGTTCGGTACATTGCAACATTGGCAATTGATTAGTTTCGGCGATTATGTCAAAAATAACCATTCTCTGTGTCAAAATAGTTTCGTTAATAGATCTCGATTAGTCGCGGATATGAAGTATTCACACCTATCTACCCCATTGGCTCGCATTATTCATTTATAATATTTCGTCGAGTCTACTTTCACCGTTTCCAAATCAACTAGACTATTCAACTTTTACTCATAAAATCGAAGTCGACTCGCCTGAAGTCAAAGCCTCTGTTATTTGTTTCGGCGCACAACCTATTCTGTTCGCAAATATCAATAGAATATTCATCCACCGTCCCGTGTGCTCTACGTAACCAAGCGAGCCTAAATAAATGCTAATAACCAGGCAATCATGCTAATACAATATGGCAATGGTTGTGGAGCAAGTAATAACAGATCCGATTGTAATGAAGGATATAAAAATAATGTATATCATCATCCGGGCTTTATATGTTCTACTCTCAAACTGTTGGTTGTTAAACGTAAAACTTAAGACCGACTTAATTAACGTTGATTCGCGAGTAAGAATTATTCTCACGAGATTATGATCAATAATATGAATGAAGAAGTTCATGTAGGTAATGCATATGAAATTTGTTTCTGTAAGTTATTGTTATATTTACGGTTACTTAATAAGTCGATTGAGTGCCATTAAAAAATAAACAAATAATTTTACAGATAATCGTTCAAGAATTGAGACCCAGATTAGATAATACCAAAGCTGCGGTGCATAATGTGGGGGTTAGTTATTAGTATTCATCGGCGGGCGAGTGAATAGCGCCCGCCCCGCGGCGTGCCGTCTCAGGGTATACGGGCGGTGGTGTACTCAAACATGATACAGAATATGCTTCCAAGAAAAGCAACTAAGTAGCTCTTAGTACAGTACATAGAGATTACAATGTAATCACATTATGATGTAATGTTCTAACGATAGTCAATAAGCTTAACAAATAAGATACTAGAAACAGGTCGTGATAGCAATAAAGTCCTAAAAAGAACGTTGGACCTATGTACAAATTATGAAAAAAATATGTATCTACCATGTATCTACATACTTTTTTTTCATGTCTGTCTGTCTGTCTGTCTGTCTGTCCGTGTATGTCACAGCCATTTATTTTCAAAACTATAAGAACTATAATGTTGAAACTTGGTAAGTAGATGTATTCTGTGAACCGCATTAAGATTTTTACACAAAAATAGAAAAAAAACAATAAATTTTGGGGGTTCCCCATACTTAGAACTGAAACTCAAATTTTTTTTTTTCATCAAACCCATAAGTGTGGGGTGTCTATGGATAGGTCTTCAAATTATTGAGGTTTCTAATATCATTTTTTTCTAAACTGAATAGTTTGCGCGAGAGACACTTCCAAAGTGGTAAAATGTGTGTCCCCCCCCCGTAACTTCTAAAATAAGAGAATGATAAATCTATAAAAAATATATGATGTACATTACGGTGCAAACTTCCACTGAAAATTGGTTTGAACGAGATCTAGTAAGTAGTTTTTTTTTAATAGGTCATAAATTGAAATTAATATCAAATACTCAGGTCTATACTACCATTTACTTATATACCTACAGGTTTGTACGGAACCCTCGGTGCGCGAGTCTGACTCGCACTTGGCCGGTTTTTTTTATTCAGATATGACCTAAAATTACTATAACACTTACATTCGAAAAGTAAAAACGTTATCACCAATTCCAAAAACCATAAAAAAACAATTTTCATGTAATCTCGATCTCGATAAGGAAGTAAGAACCTCAAATACCACAGGTAAATACCGCAGGGAACACATTTCGCGAGTAATTTCCCTTACGTCTGGCAATGTTATTACATGGCAGGCAGACTTACAAGCGAACATTTGAATTTCAATTCGTCAAAACCCTGTCACACCTCAATATCCGACTATGAATCGAATCCCCTCTTGAATCTGCTCCTTGTCGTTCCTTGTCGTTGGACATAAAAGGGCAACATTATTTTTTATACCACTAATGTGGCAAACAAGCATACGGCCCGCCTGATGGTAAGCAGTTACCGTAGCCTATGGACGCTTGCAACACCAGTGGTATCCCTCCCGTGTTGCCGACCCATGATGATGATGATGACTCACAAACTTTGATTCATCCGCAGCCTATGAAAATATCCAATTTTGTTTGTTTTTCAATTATCTAGCGGAAGGATAGGATGGAAGCATAATCGATTCAATGTTGGAGCAATTTTCTTCATGATTACCGATATTTGAAAATTGACCCCCTGGAAAAATCACGCTGGTATATAATACTCTGGTGGAAAATCGTAGAAGAAATGAATAATATATTCAAATACCACTTATAATTTATTACAGTAACGATACATAACACACACACACATCCTTATGAAATCAAATATAGCCACATGTTAGAAAAAATTCAAAATAAATTTACACGGTTTTTATATTTGAAACAGTGCGGCACCTATCCTTACTATCCGTTAATGTACCCAAGCTTATTTGTAATGGGTATGGTGGGCTACAGTAGGCTGCAGGTGAGGAGGGAAGTTGCACTGGTTAAATATGTGTGGAAGGTATTGCGTGGGTGGGTGCATCATCCGGAAGTGCTAGCGGAACTGAAGCTATGCGTACCGGATGAGTACATATTTACGCGTCGCCGTCCTGCGTTACTCCTTGTGCCATTTGCTAGGACTAAATTGCTTCAGTATGCCCCACTTTCACGTGCTATATGGTGTATTAATGTAATTTCCCGGGATATTGATATTTTTAATTGTGGCCAGTCGAAATTCATCGAAGCAGCTTACAAATGCATTGAAAATGATGTATCATTATGACTTTATGAATTTAATTATATTATCTTTTTATTAATGTTTTATGTAACAGCTTTTGTAATTTTTGTTATAGCATCGAATTAGTATTATACTGTAATGGTGTTATAATTTTCAATAAATAAATAAATAAATAAATAAATAAATAAATTATTATCTTGCCAACTTTAAAGGACGGAGAGCAGGTACTAGGGTAAAATAAGTCTAAAATAATGTCTTTTAAAAGTGTTTAATCGTGTTGTAAATATAATTAACACTTTTTAGTCTTGCAGGTATTTGAAGGAACACCTACCAATAAACCCTATTTAAAATGCGTCAAGCATTTCTTGTTTTTTTTTTTAATACAACTAAGTCGTTAAACAAGCATACGGCCCGCCTGATGGTAAGCGGTTACCGTAGCCATATGGACGCTTGCAACACACGAAGCATCGCTCACGCGTTACCGATCTTTCCCCCCTCCCCTATGAGCTCTAGCGACCTTATTCACGCGCAGGAACACAACTTTACACAACATAAAGTTATTTGGCTGCGGTATTCTGTAAGGTGGAGAGGTACTTCCCCAGTCGAGCTGCTCTTTGAGCGAATAAACGCTATGCTCTACCTCTCTAGAAAACTGATTATATTCTATTAAAAAATTGTTTGTGATAACTTCATAAATTCAATAATACCGACCGGTACATTGCACAAAAACCGTCAAAGCTAAAACGTGGAAATTTTATTTACAACAAAATTAAGCGATTTAAATTTCAGATCTTGGAGAATAATTAGATTGGGAGATAGCTCACTTTTTGTTGGTTATGAAATCGTTTTTCATTAAGTCTGGCCTTCAAATTATAAAGGCAACAGGTAAACTCCATTAAAACTCGCTGTTAAATATTCGAATGATGCGAATCAGTGGGCGTAATAGAATTTATTTTATAACCTTTGTCCAGGAAGTGAGACGAATTCAGCTGAAGATATAATTTTCACAAAAGCAAATTGAATTTCCTTCAAAACGTAAATACGTTAGCACGTTAAATTATTTCGGAAATATTAAAAGAATAAAGTATTCAAACGTATTTTACAAAACGAAGACTCTTCAATTCACCCGAGTATATGCTTCATATGAAATGATCTCTTAACGTATGGTTATCTAGTCCCATGAGCCGCAGGAGCGATATAAATGAGTTACATAACAGATTTAGTTCTAATATTACGTGACCTGTGTTCAGCTAATTTGGTAAGTATTATTATTTTAGGTTCACCGTAGAATAAATTAATGGGTAGATGACCTTACGTTCCACAGTCTTAAGTCAATGAGTAATGTCCGAAAATTCACGAACTATTAAATTTTAATTTTAACAATTTATTTAATATTCTGAAAGGTTTTCCAAACTGGTTAAAGGAACCTTAAATCTTCTAGTGAATTTCAAAGCCACGATTACAAACCATTTAATAATAGTATTATTGATAACCAATTATATGGCTGAAGTAATAAATCTATAATCGTATTATATCCCTTTCAATAATACAATATCCCCCGCGCTTAGAAAGAAGAAAGAAAGAAACTCATTTATTTGACATACACATTAACAAAACAATATTTAAATTAAAAATAAACCAGTAGGTCTGTGCCGTAAAATAGGACACAGCTCAGCATAGTGCTACTGACGGACTCGGTACGCTTGGGAAAACAAACCAGCAATGAAGCAAAACTTGCCGATTCGTACTTTACCTAACAGGAACCAATAAAAATAGTAGGGTAGCCCAAATAAGTCCATAACATCTTGCCGAATGAATAGTCAGTGGAGAGCCATAAATAAGGCCGGCGGTACACTGGCGGCAGATAAAGGAGGATCTAATAGATTTTTATAGCACTCGGTGTGTGGAAGGTTAGCCGTTATATGTTTATGAGATTTATGTTACACCTGTGGGAACAAGGCTTGTAAGGTGTGGTTACTGATAGTAATCGCATTTGAAGTAACAGTAAAATGCAGAACAGTAATAAAAACATTTATTACGATAATTTTCAAATAATTAACAGATAGAAAAAGTCGTAAGTATTATAATGTTGTTTTTTTAATTCATTCTGTTTTATTTTATAAAATATGCAAGAGATATTTGATATAGGAATTAATTTACAAATCGTACCTAATCATAATGAGTCAACTCCAAAACAAAACTCAAAATCTCAGACGTGTTGTAGGTATGGTGTTATTCCGTGACACGGAGTAGTAGGTACATAATTAATTTACACGAGAATTATACCCAGTCGGCCACTTTACGGCTATTTTACATCACCCCGTGTCCAGTTTGTGCAGGTTAATAAATTATACTACCGCAGCAGGGTACGAACGTCCAAATCTTATAGTCTACGTGAGCGATGCCACGAGTGAAAGCTAGTAAATAAAGTTTCGGAAGAACGGCAGACGGCGAACTTTTTCCACCAACGCATACCGAAAACGTTGTCAAACTACTGGGAATATTTCCAATGATCGAGGTAATTTTCTGCATTTTAATGCAGTTTCCAATATTATTTTTATCTAAGAGTAAAACTAGTGACAGCAAACATAGCAAAGCTATACAGCGTAAGCAAACGCGTCAGTTACAGCATGTGACTTGCCACCATACTAACTAGTAGTTTTATTTTATTCGCAACGTTAACAGGCGGCCTTTGTTTTCGAGTCAATTATCGCGTCCATTTCCCGTCGATGTGACAACCATATAGACAATGGACAAGTAGATTTTGTATTGGTATGGCGCCGATCACACAGAGAGCGGTCTAGAGTTCTGCGTTCCCGTTCTCTGTAATCTATGCAGCGCCTTTGATCATTGCACACAGAGACCGCGGCTTTCAAAGTGCCCAGTAACAGAGCTGTAATGAATTCACTGCCAGAAATATGGTCTCGCAAATGCGTGGTGAATTTCAATTCAACACTTTGTAAGCGTATTGCGATAAATTTAATCGTGATTTTTTTCAGTGATTTATGCGGTGCTCTTTTGTTTTTGTTCATGTTTGTAGTGTTACGTTGTTAATTATGTAGTTGTATTTTTCCACTGTTAACTTTCGAGTTTGAATTTTGTGATGATGTTGTGACTGTTGTTTTCTTCTACGAATGTCCTCATTATGGGGCCCGTTCTGTAGATAATCTCAATAATTTGGTAAACAGTATTATGTTCAGGATTAACATACAGGTTTCCGGAGAAGAAATGGAGTCATCTGAACCACGAATAAAGCCGAGGGGCAAAAACTAGTAAACCATATAACCATAACATCATCTTTAATAACCAACATCTCAAAACAGAACGGAAAACATTAAAAGAAAAAAAAAACATACAACTCGAGGGAGGCGAGGTGTAAAATGTAAATTACAGCTGAATACCAATTTGTCGGCGGAACTAAGTTACAAACGATTTCCACTTTGAAGAGGCCTGATCAAAGAAACAAAACTAAAAAACAGCGCTTTCTTACCCGACGAAATTGAGAGTAAATTTTGCTAAAAGTAATTCTCCTTTGAGAGTGCCATGGGAGCTTTGGGAATGGGAAATTACATAAGTTAGTGTACCCTTATGAGGCCCGGACTTATTGCTAGTAGATATTTAAAGAGAATCAGTGGCTCGCCCTTTATTGCAATAACTCTACCATAAACACCAATTATATATGTAATTTATGAATCGTTATTTGGATAGTTCAAAAATTACAACGTAAAAATGGCGACATTTTTTTTTTTTTATATTAAATAGGTTTTCGCTTGACCGCAATCTCGCTTGATGGTATGCGAAGATGTAGTCTAGGGTGGACCACGCGTACCCATAAGATGCCTGTTCACTCTGGCCTTGAATAAACCCATGTTATAAGTGTCTGGAAACACGTTGTCCGGGAGAGCATTCCATAACTTGGCCGTGCGTTTAAGGTAAGAGGAAGCGAAACGCTTGGTACGGCAAGACGGAATGTCGACGACGAAGCGATGGAGACTCCCCCGACGCTTCGTGTTCCGATTTTTAATATTATGTCATTGTTATTATTTGTTGTTATAGCAGCAATAGAAATATAATATTCTCTGAAAATGTCAGCTGTCTACCTATTACCGTTCATGAGATACAGCCTGGTGACAGACGGACAGACAAACGGACGGACAGCGGAGAACCGTTTTATACCATTTGTGTACGGAACCCTAAAAATGTATGATCAAAATAAGTTCTTGCATTCTGAATAAAACCATTTTTCCTTCGTCAAACTATTATAATGTCTATAGCAGAAACAAAGACTTAGATATAAATTGATAGCCTCTAAGTTGGCTTACTGAGTTATTTAATTTAAAATCAAAAAGCAGCGCCACACAACATTCATATAGCGTCGAGTGTTTGGAACAACTGCAGTGGTGTTATGAGATAAGAGTTTGGCAAATATGTATTCTGTATTCAGAGAGGGTGCGCGGTGTTGGGCGTTCACTTGCAAAGGGTTCCGAATCTGCTTCACTCGAAATATGCTAATAACTCGACCATTTCATACGCCTTTCTTTATTATTACTTATCAGCTAAAGAGCAGCTTTTCTGCTATGAATAAAGATCCTTTTACTTTAAGAGAAAATGGGTTGGGTGGGGTATGGAAACAATTTATTTGATTAAATTTATTAGTATGTACCTAGTATTATTTTTATTTGTTAATACTAATGTACTTAAAAAGAAAAAAGCGCCCCGGTAGCATATTTAGCCGTTCATAATCGATTGGTAAAGCTACCATCGGTGAGGCGGTTACCTGGATGGGTCTGTGGTGTTTTAACTCTATCGTTTTCCGTGCTTCGGAAGGCACGTGAAGCCGTTGGGCCCAGTTATCTTTTAATTGTGATAGAAGTTAAGCTAGTTGGATGCTTCCTAGGCGGCTTGAAAACTCCACCAGTTGGTTGATCTCCAACCTCCAACGATCCGCAGAGGGCATGCGTGTTGGAGTAATTGTCCATTCCCTTTCACTCTCATTTAATCTCATGATGATGATGTTGATGATGAATGATCCATACTATAATAATAAAAACTTTGATGACAATCTATTGAAAGTTCTGTAAATAGAGATCGCTTCTTAGCGATAAGACCGCTCATTGTACAGTAATTTATTTTAAGTACTTTTGTTCTCTATGTTGTTTTTGTTTTTTGGTGTACAATAAAGAGTTATCTATCTATCTATCTAAATACCTAACGTTTTGCTTATTACATTCATACATTATGAGACCACGCTGTTATAAAGATGCAGAAACGTTTAATTATAGGAATTTAATTTGTGAAATATTCAGACATTTCAGACTTTTATACTTTTTACGGCTATGAAAATGGCTTTCCCTTTTATTTTTCTGAATTTTTATTTTTTTGAACATCTGATCGGTTTCGGTGTATTGGATGTGATGCCCTGTTCACAACCTTTGCAAGGGTATTTAGTACCGACGATACGATCACGATTTTTGTCTACTTTTTAATATGGTTTCACATGGTAAACGACATGGGACACCGTTTTCTTTAAGGCGCCGATCCAACAGCGATCGTTAGCTCTGCGGTCAGAGTTCTTGACTGCTGGGTTTGATGGGTGCAATGATCAAGTGCCGCATAAATTACAGTGAACGCGGAACGATGGTGAGAGCCACCACCGTTTTGGGAAATACCTCTACATTACATTAGATCGCAGACAAATATGGTGTTGTGTATCTGCGGTGAGTTCCTACTGTCAGGGCTGTATGACGAGGCGCTGAGCTGATAAATGTGTGGAGACCAGCGATATAGTACCTAATACGGGAACCGCATACCATCGGGCGGGCCGTATGCTTGTTTGTAAAATTAGTTGTATATAAAAAACTACAGACATGCAAATAGTTCGGAAATTTTTGAATATATTCGTACGGTTCTACATACCTACCGCGATACGATAAAACATGACTCCGAGTCTAACCCTCTAAAGATAGGCACAAGACAGCCACCGTTGTACGTGTAATTTCTCCCGTTCCTGTTTTACATTCCCCCTATGTCCTTCGGGAGCGCTCCAATAGAAAACCGGTTATTTTAAAATTCCCTACTAAATTCACAGTTAGGAAATAGAATTTTTCGAATTCCAGATCTTATAGTCGCAGCCAGGGCAAAATGAGCCGCCGTTTATTATGTACTTAAACTTAATGTTCTCCTACGTATGAACGACTTGAAGGTCATATTCAATTCGCATCGTTTTGTTCTCAATACGTGAAGCAAGTGCGAATGGGAGCAATATGTGTTTATTCGTTTATTGTATCGCCGATATTTCACGTTATGTATTATGTAGGTAACACTTTTTTCTTACCACTAAGGTGGCAAACTAGCATACGGCGTCTGATGGTAAGCAGTTACCGTAGCCTAATAGCTTGCAAAACCAGCAGTGCTATTCTGCGAGTAATCTCGACGCTGAAACCGGCGTGAGATTTCAAATCGGTATTCACAAACATGCAAATGTACATGTGGCGCCCCTCGCGTGATAGTGTCGTCGATGTGAAACTTGCCGGTAGATCGAACAACTCACTCAAGCGAGATTTTTGACATTTCTCTGAGGAAAATTTGTGGTATCGGCATTCTCTTCTAAAAATCCGCGATCACTTCGACGATCACTTACGATTTTATGTGTCAAATTAAAAGTTAGTGTTTTGTAAGTGAGATCAAAGTGAAGAAACTAGAAATTGTATTTTTACATGGTTAATAATACGGCAAAATGTTTCTACAATTTTATCAAATTACCTAGATATAGAATATTTATATTGATATACAAAAAAAAATTGAAATCTAAATATATTTTCTTTAATTATTATGGTGGGACACACCAACAATAATATTTAAAAACAAGAACGCTGTTTTAACTTTGAAACTAATACACTTTGAACTTTGTAAATAATAATCATGGCATTCTGAAAGTCCAATCCATGTTAATCTAGTCATCTTGGTATTTCTATAAATAATTGATCATACTTTAACAGTGAAGTCTACTTATAATAATACTAGCTGCCCGGGCGCGACTTCGTTCGCATGGAGCAACCCTACCCTACCCCACGTGTATGAATAATAGTTTACGCCCTATTCTGACCTACTGATTTTTTTTTACACCTTGGGTTACATTTTTGAAGTTTAAGTAAGGATCCATTCGAGAACAATGTAGCTTCCTATAAGTGAAAGAATTTTTCCAATCTGAACGGTAGTTCCAGAGATTAGCCTGTTTAAACAAACAAGAACTCTTCTGCTTTATTATATTAGTATATAAGAGATTAACATTAATCAGGCTTTTAGAAACTAAACTAAGGGTAAAAAAGGGGTAAGGTACTAAATCAAAATCAACACATCAAAATCAAAAAGCATTTATTCAATTTAGGTGATAAGGTACTTATGAACATTAACAAAATTGGTTCAGAATACAACTTGAACTGAGAAGGCTCTGGCAAGAAGAAACCTTTCTTTTATGGGGTCCTAATTTAATTTATTAATAGTCATTTTAATCTCCTAAGTGTGTATTTCTAACTATTCTAACATAACAAGAGAAAACACAACAAATAGGTACTAAAAACAGGTTGGAGATACAGTTCTATACAAAAAAATACTTGATTAATCTTTATTTTTATTAACAGCAACCCTTGTCCAATCTTCACCAAGCCTTCACCCAAAGACATCATAGCTTGTGCTGACATTCGGAACTTGGTGAATTTTAGCTAATAATTGTTTCACATAAGTTTATCACAGATGGTTAAATGACCATTTTGCTGTACTTTAGCTTGTTCTATGTTGCTCTTCCATATGCAAAAATCTCTCAGCAACACTTGCAAATTGAGTTCAACATTGAGATGGTGATGAACCCATTGCTGCTATTCTTTGGCGTCTTGGAGCTAGATAATTTATATGTAATGATTATTTAAATAACATACAAATGAAAAGTCTACGCTCGTAATGTTTAAAAATAAAAAACTGCACCTTCATCCATGCTTCCAAGTCTTTGTTGTGCTGCCATCAAGAATATGCGTAAAGTGATTTGCTCCCAATCTCTCTGGGCATTTTCTTTGCACCCAGGGTCCTAGAAATGCCTTTGGCTAAGACAGGATGCCTTCAAGCTCACAGGATACACACAATATCATCACGGTCACAATATGAATAAGAACTTCAAAATACATAACGAAGCAATGCTACTTTTTACTCATAAAAGATGCTTCCCATTTAGGTTTGTATGTAGAAAAAATAATATTTGTTTCTTCTTGAGGAATTTGTGAAGATTTTCCTCTAAATTAAGCAAATAACACATTATTATCACAAGATTAATAATATAAACAAAACAGTCAATGATTTTTTAATTCCTTGCCGCATCATAGGCATAGGTATTGAACCATTCTGCCTCATGTAGAATTTTGTAATTGTTGTGTTAATTTTGTACGATATAGAGAAATATTCACTTTGAAATATATAAGTAATCAGTAATATTATATATTTTTAATAATGTACAATAGTTGCAAATCAAAAGAAATGCAAATAATGAAAAACCGATAAATGTCGCTTCATAAAGACTGTCATGGTGTCAATCTCTAGTTTATTGCCAACATCACGCTGATGTTTCAAACTCACTCCACTTCACTCAGACATATGAGGTGTTCGAGAATACCAAAACCACAACGAAACTCGCTTAGCGAAATGAACGTCGAAGGGAACGCGGTTCACTGGGTGAACCGCGTAGGCGAGTTTATGTTTCGCAGAATAGCATTGCAGGGGTGTAACTCGCGCGTTGCCGACCCTAAATTTCTAAGCAAGTAATTTAGCAGATAGAATTTCTAAGCCATGTTTTTAGTAATACATAACATACAGTTATGTTCTTTTCAATATTAATAATTATAAGAGAAACAGTAGGTATATACAAAGAATCGTTCTGAATATTTTTATTCAATAATTCCTTAATAAGTCTGATCTTGAAACTATAAATCGTGTCTGCCATTTACTGTGTTCAAGCTAAGCTTTCGCAAGTTGACTTTAATTACGATTTCAGCCTTTACTGAGTAAAGAACAAGCCTTCTCAAGCCAAATTCCGAATCCCATCTCAAATAATGTCTTCGCGGGCCAGATGTTTTGGAATCGTAATCTAACGATTTAATTAAAAAAACTTCTCGCGCCTCTAAAATGTATCCTTACGCTGGGTGCTTTGTTTGAATTTTAATTAAATTTCTATGGTGACTGAAAATGAGACTCAGTTTGATTAACAGTTGCAGTAGGTTCCAGAAAATCTCAAATAGTAAAACGACAGCCCAAAGATGTGTCTTTTTTCTGATTTTCGAAATTAGAAATAGAATAAAAACACAGTTGATAAACGTACTTTACCCCGGAAGGCAATAAAATCTATCTGCAAAAAAAATCCTTGATTATACAACTATTATGCCAGCAAATTTTTAATCTACGTTATTATTATTGGCTGCTATATAGTTAATTTCCCGGATAAAATCATTATCAAAACTAACAGCTCAAATTCGTGTGTTTATATTGTGAGTATCCACTATCCATATAAAGTACATACTGTAAGATTTATATCTAGAATTCCTTAGGTTCTAATATCATCTTCAAATGGCATCTCAAATAGCTATCTAAACAGTAAGTTACTCAGATTAAATAAACATCCCGACCCAGAAACTCTATAAGCAACGTCTAGAAATACTTCGCTAAAACCCCAATCCACCCGTTAACACATCTGATATAATTTTATGCATAATATATGATTTAACTAGTTGGTAGATCCCTGCTAACGTCACTATACAAATGCAAAGCAATGCGCTAGTCTGTAAGCCGCAAACTCAAGATTTGTGGTACAGTCTCTTGATATCCATGTTTCGGAATTATGATAGTCGAGCGCACTGGGAATATTAATCCTATGAAACTGCCGGGATACCGGGCGTGCGGTGAATTCCGGAATTAATCTAGCAATATATCCCGTGGTGTTAAAAGAACACTTTGCGTGTAAAGTTGTCACGCACGTAGGCTTTGAATATCAGCCTACGACCGGAGCATTCAAAAAAAAAACGCGTCGACTTGTAAACCTCCTCCGTTTTTTCGTCGGTTTAATAGTAAATAATGTTATAGTTCCATAAAGATTATTCAGTAAAATAAAGAACTGTATCAATGAGAAGGAAAATATGATATAAAAACACTTATAAGAAAGAATAACATTTGGAACACAGCTATATGTTGATATGAAACCAAGGAACTTACCCCAGCTGGGTTCTAGTATGTTAATTATTTATAAAGTTGCACTGGTAATATCACATGAGAAACAATGTCTAGGACATATTCATTAAATATATTATTACTGATATTGTTTGTTTATTTCACTTTAAAACAGGTCCACACATTATAAGTTGGAGTCTCAGTACTGATCGAATTGAATGAAGGGACATTCTACGATGAGAATTAAAAAAATTGAAATATTAGATCATTCAAAAATCCTACTATTGTTCATCATCGCCCACATACAATTATACATATAAATAACCGTAAATTCTGCAAATGTTTGGTCTCTGAACGGAAATAAATGTAATACAGATTCGACCTAATGTTACAGTCAAAACCACTAAGTAAATAATAAAACTGCCCCTTTTCAATCAAATTCAGGAAATGGAGACGAATAACGAAAAGTTTCCACATCAAATATTTGTACAAATTCGATTCCGGAAAACCTTTTTTTTGCTCCAAATAGTTGCGATAAATTCATTAAATATAATGGTGCGTCCATGCTTGGCGACCCGAGCACGAGCCGAGCCACGAACGAGCATACAACGAGCCTACAACGAGCACGATGCGAATCCGTTTGTACGTGAAAAAACTGACAATCGCGCTCGTTCGAGGCTCGCGAGCCCGTCCACGCTACGCGAATCGTGCTCGCAGTGTGCTCGGCTCGTGCTCTGTTCGCTAAGCATGGACGCATCATAACATTTGCAAGTGAAAACTGGGGACGAGAAAAATAAAGATCTCCGGTCGGAAGAGGACTATGTACGAAAAGTGTTAAAAAAAACTGCCTCTTAAGTCCATGTAACAGAATAGCATAAGTGCTTTAGAACTACATCGTCGTTTACGCTAAGCCAAGACTTTACTGTATCATCACGTTACGTAACTTGTTACAATTAAAAACGTCGATACCCCATCAGCCACTAGACAGTTCTTGCAATATAGAGCGCTCGCGTTTGGAACATCCGCTGCCCGAAAAAGATTATGAAACTCAGTGCATAAGGGAAAATATACCCGAGCTACTTCACTACCTACGATACGAACCCTGTACATATTCTTGCAAAAACTTGTAAATATTTCTTAGGTTAGGCCTTCGACCATAGGACCATAGCTCAGAACCATAGCCTTATAATGATACACTAATATTTATATATAATAATAGAACAGCCTGTATAATAGAACAAGAATCATTTGAGTCAAATCCCAAGAAAAGATTGGATTCTCAAAACTAGACATGAGCTTTGATTGAAGTTCTAAAAAAGCATTGACTGAACTTTTTCATAGATTGCACCCAGAAACACATTAACAGAAATTGCAGTATTTGAATTAAAATGCCATGCGTTATCGAAGGGATCAGAAGGAATATAGAGATGATTTTGTTTTCCAGCCAGTGAGGCAACCCCGAGCTGAATTTTATAAAAAATAAAAACGCCATACTTTTTTTGTGTTTTTTCCGTATTGAGGTTAAAATGTTTAAGAAATTTAATCAGCTAAAGCGGTCGAGCTTTTCTCAATTGATGCTCTTACATAGGTACATGTGGCAAATAGTGGCAATTGATTTTTATTTATGTAGATATTGAGCAAACATCGCAGTATCGCACAAATTGAAAACGTGCCTTCCCTCTCGTTTGATCATTTAAATCGCGCGCCTATCAAACGGCAATCCACTTTACTATTTTGTTCTCTATTTGCCGAAAGTTTTAAATGAAAATTGTGCTCAATATTATGTTGGACCGGGTTTATTTGTTGGTACGAGTATTGTTTTTGAAGATGGGGTTTGAAATTGCATTTCGAAAAACGATTATAGTCTTTACATGTTATCTAATCTTAGGTGAAGTAGATTGGTGATTTACTGGATCTCATATTTTACATCCAACTAAAACTTTTCCAATGGAATACAGCATGGGGTTCCTCAAAAAGGGTGAGAAGAAATTTCTGCAGGATCTGCGTGAGTGATACCCCTGGTGTTGCAAGCGTCCATAGGCTACGGTAATCGCTTACCATCAGGCGGGCCGTATGCTTATTTGCCGCCTGAGTGGTGTAAAAAAAACATAATTTCCGATCATAAACGAGTAGGTACGTCTAATAGGTACATTGAATGAAGCGTATTGTTTACCTGTATTTGGAATCGACTACGATGTGCAGGAATACTAATAAAATAGGTTCAGTTCCTTTCCCGGGTCAAACAAATACTTTTGGTGTGACTGATCCTTTCTGAAGGTGGCTTTTAATTCAATCAGGACTTCTTTTAACACGATAGGTACTCATTCAAAAACAATTGAATATTTTTATCTTGGCACAAAATTTACTTATAATTTTGTTCGGAACTGACATTCTAGCTACACTCTTGTAATCTCGTATTCTTATGAACGTGTCTGGCGTAGAGTTAATAATGTATTCAAACCTAACATCATGATGAATGCAAAATATGCGTGCAAGAATTTCGTAATTAGGTGCCGTACGTATAATACTATAAATATTTTTGCAATTTCTGCCTTCACAAAAATAAAAGCTTTCAACATAACATTCTTTATGCGACATCAATTAAAATCCTCGCTTTTACGTGTATATTAAAATTGTTTGTTCGAAATATGCTCACGATTACGACGTCACATGATTGAAGTAATAAAATCGGAATTCATTTTCTACCTTTTGGATTTTTGTACTACAACGCGGCACAATATTTAAATGGATGACTCAGCGAATGTTAGTTCCTACCATTGTGCCTTTCACTGATTATTTTAGATTCCATGGAATGAACTAATATAATCTACATACATATAGAAACGATTTCATTAGTCAAGACTGTTAATGTCAATAAATAGGTACGTATCATTCGTAAAAAAATATTTTTCTTGATAATTTGTATAATTTAAAAAAAAACAAATATTATGAAGATGACGTAGTTTTAAACACCCTGTTACGAGCGCGGTCTACTCGACTCGTGCGCTGGATTGGTATTTTCTACGTAAACCTTTATTATTAACTCGATTTTTCATATTTCAAATGTTTTTTTTATAATACAAATGTTAATTATGAATGTTTAGTACCTATTTATTGGGTACATTAAGTGGGCTGCGTTTCTAAGTCGAATAAAAATTCATGGTGTATATAAACCTTTAAGTTGCTCAAAAGGAGGGGTTTTGTTTGATTTTTTTATCACTTAACTCAATAAATAATGAAGTTTCTCGTTATTAGTTTTTCAAAACATCCCCTTAAAGGGGTATAGGAGATGTTAAAGTTTGTAAGAATGAAAAATAACGAGCGGTCCGATCAACTTGGAACTCGGTATTAATATTACAGAAAATAAAGAATCATGAGATTTTGGGTTTCTTGAAAATCGACCCTTAGCGAGGCAAAACCCAAAAAAAGGGGTAATTATGTTTTTTATTTTACTGTATTTTCTATTAACTCAATTATTGGCATAAATTGCTTGCAGGTACCGGCATCACCGGTGGTAGCTCAACTTTACCGATTGATTAAGAACGGTTAATTATGCTACACCACGAGCGCTTCATATTGGGTCATTAACTTTAAACTCACAACATTATCACTTCAAAAATTAAAGACCATGGTAAAATACAATACATTGCCTCCATTTCATATAAATAACTTTCCGTGTCACTAACAACCGGCTTATCACAGCCAGTTGTATATTTATCTGATATTCTTAATTACAAGCTTTTAAATTAAACGGAATATGGAAAACTGTGAATAAACATGCCCAAGACCATTTCATATGGAACATGACTTTATTTTCCAAGAGTTATTTATTACTGGGGGTAAAGCAGTCAATTATGTTTATCAAGAATTGTAAAAAGTTAGAGTTATTAACTCCTTACAATTCCTGTGCACAATATTTAGTGCGGCAGTGACCGCAAGAGGTTGCCAAGCTCCATGATATACTGTAATTGGCCCCCCGGCCCCAGCCCCCCTGCGTCTTCGCACTAAATGAATGGTCCAAAGTACAGACTCAGAGTAGATAAATACTACGTACAGTACAGATATGACAAACGGTCCATAATAAAACAAAAGTCGTGCAAAATAAGATAAGATAAATATTCTTTATTTGTACACCACATAGAACAGACGAAACATAACAATAAAATACAATAAGATGGAATACAAAAAAGGCGGCCTTATCGCTTAAGCTTTATGATATGAGTCATTCTATTCTTTATATGGAAACTAGCTGACCGGCGCGACTTCGTTCGCGTGGTGCCTACCCTTATCACTTAAGGGTATGAAAAATAGATAGTAGCCGATTCTCAGACCTACTGAATATGCATATAAAATTTGGTAAAAATCAGTAAAGCTGTTTCGGAGGAGTAAGGTAACTAACATTGTGACACGAGAATTTTATATATAAGATGATGCTTGTATTTTAGGGTGTACACGGTTCAATAGGTGTACAAAAGTTCATGATTTATAAGATCTTTCATAGTCTAACAAGTTCAAGTTTCAGCACATAGCTGCCTATATGGCTCTCCTCAAGAATGCCACGTTCTAGTCCTGTGTTTCACGCGTCCAATCGTTCTTCAAGTTTACTTAGGCATAATCTAGTACTTTTTCATACTACTCAAGTAGGTACTCCGTTAGCCCTATAGCAGACAGCCTCATGCAATTTACTAGTAAAAAAACATGAATAATTATCATTCGTAGTACATCTACGAGAATGCTACGAAAGTCGTAGAGGCAATGCTACGAGGTCAGATACCTTTTGATACCGAGGAGATTTTAGTCAAACTTATTTTATGCAACTAGTTGAAAAATCATAAAAAAATACTTGGTAGGTATTATTTTTGCTACTTATTCGTAGAACTTTACGCGTATGCTACGAAAATTGCTTTGTGCTCGTAGCAGTTTAACTAGTGTCAGAAATGACATATTGTAAACTCAGTTTTAATTAAATTGTTCACATACCTAGGAACTTACTTCCTAGGAAGAACCTTCGAGTGCAAAATAATTTAATAACTAAGAAAGTCATGCAATATGCAAATTATTTTAGCAAAGTGTAAAAATAATTGTTGTAACCACTCCGAATGCAAGTTGGAACTCGTAAAGTTTCCAAGAGACACTTAGTGTGTCACAAGCGGTGGTAAAGCCACGTAAAGCTAAGTGATAATGTAGCTCATTGCGCATCGATAGCTTGTTTCATCAAGCAATTCTGCGCAACAGCTGGCAACTGCTCGTCATGCGCGCTGTTTCACTGGGCCTTCCTAATCACACGCCGCGCTTACGGTTGAACTACATCACTGGTCCCAAATTAACTCGTAATATTGTTTATCTCTTGTCTTGGAGCGAGACGCATGACGAAATAATTCCCCCAAATTACGTTTTGGCATCGTAAATGACGGAAAACGTCGGTAATTACCCTCTCGTGATACAAATTGGCTGAGTATGTAACCAGCAGTAGGTAGGGCTGAAATTGTTTACTATAGAAACTCGAAGAATTAACATCTATTTTGTTTGTGAGGATAAAAAATAGGTACAACTTAACATGAGTACTATATACAAGCTAAACTGAAAAAACTCACATTGGCTGATTTCCATATCTATGATAGATGTTTCAATAGTACGTTACATAATTAATTTGATTATAGTGTCTACTGGTCGTTTTTGTTCAAGACTCCAAATATCACGCCGCTGATTATGGGTTCGATTCCCACCCAGGACATGTATTCGTGTGCATGAACATGTCTCCATTTCCTGAGTCTGGTATGTTATCTGGTTTCCATAGTACAAGCTCAGATTGCCGTGAATGTCGCAGAATAGTGATATTTACTCTTATCAAGATTACTTGGATTTTTAAATTATTTTTTATACGCACATAATCTAGTCGACAACTATCAGTAGCTTCAACTGCAGCACTCCTGCAAATGAGGTTTACGGAAAGCCCGCGCCCGCCCCGGCCCGACACGGTGCACAATTACCACGCACCAGCGGGGAGCCACAGTCGATCAGTGCACAGGAATTTACGGCCGGTGATTGGGCTATACAGTTTTTATATTTATGGCTAACCTCTAAGATTTGTGGTTAAGAGGGCGTACTAAGCCAGAAAAATATGGCAGTGTCAGATGAAACAAACTTATGTCTAATATCCGCGTGGCATGAGACGGAGATAGCGTGTTTTGCGGAACAAAAATTAACTAAGCGCTTCTAATCTAAATAACTCGTAAAGTATAGAATATTGAAAAAAATCGCCAGTACCAGCCCTAGATCATACGTTAGTAATATTATTTATCGAATTTTTGTCTTAATTAGATACACCATGAACGAATGAAATCGAAAATTCATTATTATTAGAGGTAGCTTTGTGATTTTTTTCTATAGAGGAATTTTCATTCCATTATGTTTTTACTCTGATAGAACCCTCGCGTATATAATGAAAATACTCATATAAAAATATTTTTTCATTTAAATATTATTTACTTGGGTAAATTTCAATTCTAAGATATGTTATTTTGCTTTATACGCACTCTTCATAAAAAATGATAGATTACGGGTTCTGTTTATTATTTTTATGGAGATCACTCAAGATCTTATAGTATGCAAGGTGTAGAATTATTAAAAGTCGTAGAACCAAATCTTGTTTATGATGTTAATCCTGCAAAGTAGTTAGTATTTTGCCAATAACCCTGTATTTTATATTGTCTACACATATCTAAACAATTAATTAAATCACACGAAACACAACTGACAACATAGAAGTTAACATTAACTCCAAACAATCGATAAACCAAACAGTCCAGCCGGGACTATCAATAATAGAATGACAGCGGCATGCAGCATTCAATATCTGTACGAACAGTTTATAATTCGAAAACGGTATAATCGAATGAAACGTGTGTGGGCATCCATATGTTAATACAATGTTTGCTAAATGTAGTTCGCCAATTCGATTCCAGTCATCGGATGTGAACACAGACCTTGGACACGTTCAGCGTGTTTATCATTGAGCATACATACTAACATGCACACAATTGAACTCATCTATACCTTTAAGTATAGATGAGTTCAAAATGATCACACATGCCCACTAATAACGCATTTTTATACAGTGTTTATTTAAATTTGACCGGTATTCGGTCTGTCATGTTACATTGTCAAGTCTAACAAATTTTGACGAAGCTATTACTTTTTTTATACTAAGTCTGTGAAAGGTAAAGCAAATATGAATTAATTACATTCCTATAAAAAGTCGAAATCCTCTGAAAAGTAAAAATATTACCTGTTCTAAAAATATTTCTCATATCTCTTTTGATTGATTGACATAACAAAAAGCAAAGAAATTTGAAAAAACATCGAAAACAATAAGAGAAGATTAGAAATAATTTGTCAACGTTACTACGGACGGGCCGCCATGTTTAAACAAAGGGGAACTAAATGAGAATTTAGGTCAATAAATTTTAATCAAACCCTGAGTCGACTTCGCCAAATAAAGTTATGGACAACTCACGATGGTTTTCATGCTTACCTTACGGTTAGATCATGATACATATGAGACACAATGTATGTTTGTTATCGACATCTATTGCGAACGATCTTTTTGTGAGGTGTCTAATATTCAAACCCTACCTACTACCTCCAATACCTGGACAAGCTTAAAGTAAAGTTAACTTGGATCTAGATACCAATGAAAATCTTTCCAAGGGGCCAACCAAATATTATGATAACCTTACTTGTCTTTGTCCTTTTTTGACATTGGATGTGAAAGAAGGATAACAAGTAAGAATATAATATAATTATTTTAAGATGGTAGTTGGCCCCCAGCTGGCTCATTTTCGGTAGAAAAACTTCATGGAAGCTAAACAAAGATTAGCCTTTTTTCAAAACAAGTAAATAAATAGGTAAACACATAACGCGTACATACAAAAATTTCTAAGTGAGACAAAATATTATATGCTTTGATCCACAAAGGACCTGATGTATGTTCCCACGCAAAACGCCAAGAAGGGTCCAAAGATGTTCATTGAATAAACTTCCTCTAGTGAACTTTGCGAAATGTCCCTTTCAATGTTCGTATTTACGCAGCCATCGTGTGAGATTTGTCAAAGAAAACTCGCGACTTGTACAAATACTCCCGTATTTGGTGGAAACGAATCAACATGAAATAAATATAAATGTTTGTTCTTGCGTATGCATTCAAATTATATGGGATGTTTTCTTCATTATGAACTGTATGTGTCGAGCATCATTTTTTGGTATTGTGTAGTTATTATATATTATTATCATAACTAAGTAAACTAATAAATAAATAAATAAAGGCGGGTTGCGCTAACATCATCTCAGGCGTGAAGCAGATAGGAGGGATGTGAATCGGAGCGCCCGCCGTGAGACTCCTCTCCAACTTTGGCACACCTACTTAATTAGTTACACCAACCACTGATAATGAAGACTTGTAACATTTTAAGTTAATGTCTTTTCATATACACTCACTGGCATAGAATTAGGCCCAAGCTCGAAATTTCATACAAAATAAGTGTTATCAGCAAAGATTTTCACTTTTTGCAACACAAGGCGCAGCTAATACCCGTTTCACATAAAAAAACCGTAAACAGTCAATGAGTAAATTTTTATTACAACTCCAAAGTTTAATGAGTCCCGGTTAACTATTTATTATTAACACTTCGACTAGAACTTTTCTCTTTCATAATTTATAACATCCGAACTGATATCAACTTTGAACATTTTAATTTAATGTTAGTACGTAAAGTCGGTAAACAAAAAGCTATTTAATATGATAATTTTATATGAAGTTAAGAAGCAAGATATTAAAAATATCAAATAATCGTCTCGTTGACCTTACAAACGTGTTTCTTTTAAATTCGTAATCGGTTGGCTTTGTTCAGAATTTACCTCATATAGGACACAACACTCAATTGTATCTCTTCGTAATTTTCTCTTGTCAAATAAATACTCAACTGTTTGACCTTTTAGTAAAAAAATGCAATTTATCACCCCTCATATATTACCTAATGGTGCGTCCATGCTTGTCGAACCGAGCACGAGCCGAGCCTCAAACGAGCACACTGCGAGCACGATTCGCGTAGCGTGGACGGGCTTGCGAGCCTCGAACGAGCGCGATTGTCAGTTTTTTCACGAACAAAGGGATTCGCATAGTGCTAGTTGTAGGCTCGTTGTAGGTTCGTTCGTGGCTCAACTCGTGCTCGATTCGCGTAGCGTGGACGCACCATTACATAAAGACAACGTAATACATCAGATTTTAATGTAACTAATGTAATTTAATCAAGAAGTTTATGTTTACGTCATTTAGCTTATCGTTGCTGCCTCGAGAGAGTTCTACAAGGTTCTACTGAATATATTATGTGGATGTGCTGACAACGTTTGTGACAAGGCTTGATATTAAGGGAGCCTTCCATGTAACCTAGATACTTTATACTTGTGGTTACAATGTATTTTTCTTTTTTTTTTATTGGACAAACGAGTTTCATGATTGTATTGAAAAATTATATATAGGTAGGTTACAAAAAATGTTACAGTGATAAATATAACAAAGGCAGTGGCGATCTATTTATGAAACCGGCCAAGTGCGGGTCGGTCTCGCGCACCGAGGGTTCTGTAGGTGTGTAAATAGTTCGATCATCACGGGAATCGAGCGTCGAAGATTTTTCCCCTTTGTAGCGTCCACGCACTGACACCACTGCACAGATTAGTGACTAGTTACTCCGTAGCACTGGCTCACCACTACACCAGGTCCGAGCGCAAGCGCACGTCCAACCCGCACCGCGTCTAATGTCAGACTGGCCGGTTGACAGCTACCCCCTCTACTGTTGTACATGAGACAGTGTATTATATCTACTGTATAGATACAAACACTACATCCCTTCCCTTTTAACAAATTTTAATTATTTCAAATGTAGGTAATCAATACTAGAGATAATTATTATTTACTGATGCAAATTACACTTTTGATATTTGTGGCTTTCACCCAGTGTCGCGACAGACACGTCTTTAATCTTAATACTGATTCTAACCAACACCGGTGTACATGATACAATGTATTATATCTACTGTATAGATACAAACACTGCATCCCTTCCCTTTTACCAAAATTTTATTATTTCCTTAGATGGTACTCGCGGTCCTTTACATGAGTGCTTGAACCATTCACGTAAACTTGGAAGATATCGGTTACAAAACCATCTTTGGAACATCCCTCGCATCTCGCAAACCATCCACTTGTAAAATTCTCTAAACTATGGATCCAATTCAGGGATGAACCTGCATTTATTTTTTTCTTTAGCAAATAAATTTTTGTTAAAATGTTTGCCATGAGTTTGTGATGTAAAGCATTGTCTGAAGTAATAGGACTGGGTATTCTTTTCATAGATATTATTCTTTTTAGAGCTAATAGACCTTTGTTGACTGATTAATCTTGTACTACTTGCAAATGTATAGCTCTAATCTTGCTCTAACTGCTAAACAAGTAAATAAACATATCCACAATTTAAGTTTTTTCCATTATCCAATTTAAGTCAATAACCAATAACTATTTCAACGCAATGGGAACCTGTACCTTGTTACCGTATAAGGAACCTACGCAATATATTAGCAAACAACGTGAAATCGACTCACCAGATACTGCTTTCAAAGCTATCCCAAGCACCACCACATGGACACCAAATAGAAAGTAAGTGCTCACATGAGACCCCCGGCACCAACTGGAGATGACAGCTTCAGGCCGCTATCAATATGATTGATGCTGCCAGCATAGAATCACCACCATCGAACTGCAAATTATTCCAATAGAATGGAATTCTAACAAATTAATTCAATCCTTATTGAATGGAATTCATATAAAGTAATTCCAATTGAATGGAATTCAAGTAATTCCAATTGAATGTAATTCAAGTAATTCAAATTGAATGGAATTCGAACAAAGTAATTCTAATTGAATGGAATTCAAATAAAGTAATTCCAATTGAATGGAATTCAAGTAATTCCAATTGAATGGAATTCAAGTAATTCCAGTTGAATGTAATTCAAGCAATTCCAATTGAATGTAATTCAAGTAATTCAAATTGAATGGAATTCGAACAAAGTAATTCTAATTGAATGGAATTCAAATAAAGTAATTCCAATTGAATGGAATTCAAGTAATTCTAATTGAATGGAATTCAAGTAATTCCAATCGAATGGAATTCAAGTAATTCAAATTGAATGGAATTCAAACAAAGTAATTCCAATTGAATGGAATTCAAGTAATTCCAATTGAATGGAATTCAAGTAATTCCAATTGAATGGAATTCAAGTAATTCCAATTGGAATTCTATTTTGTGGGTGTTTGCATTATTCTTTCCTTACATTTCTTTTATGTAATTTAATTCCAAATTTCAATTTTTATGTATGCCTTGTCAATGACATTTCAATTTTAATGTATGCTGGTCCACATCTTGCTTAACATCGTTCCATATACTACGTAAAACTGTATACTACTGTAAAGCTGGTCGTATCCATGTTATTTCTTTCTTGAACCATCCATCTTATTTGCATCTTCCATTTCTGTTATTATTATCTCTAACTGCTTGCTTATTTCTTCACTAACTCTTTTTTTTTTTCTAGAATGTGTCTGTTATTATTGCCCAATTCCGACAATTTCCAATTTAATGAAGGTATTAATTTAAAATACCAGACGATTTCCAATTTAATGGAGGTATTAATTTGAACTTCCCGACAATTTCCAATTCAATGGAGGTACTACCAATTTTAATTCGTCTTTATCTGAATATTTTCAATTTGATAGAGCGTTTCCTTTCGTTTCTTTGCGTTTCGTTTCGTTTCTTTGCCTTTCTCATTTCATTTCATTTCATTTCATTTCATTTCATTTCATTTCATTTCATTTCATTTCATTTCATTTCATTTCATTTCATTTCATTTCATTTCATTTCATTTCATTTCATTTCATTTCATTTCATTTCATTTCATTTCATTTCATTTCATTTCATTTCATTTCATTTCATTTCATTTCATTTCATTTCATTTCATTTCATTTCATTTCATTTCATTTCATTTCATTTCATTTCATTTCATTTCATTTCATTTCATTTCATTTCATTTCATTTCATTTCATTTCATTTCATTTCATTTCATTTCATTTCATTTCATTTCATTTCATTTCATTTCATTTCATTTCATTTCATTTCATTTCATTTCATTTCATTTCATTTCATTTCATTTCATTTCATTTCATTTCATTTCATTTCATTTCATTTCATTTCATTTCATTTCATTTCATTTCATTTCATTTCATTTCATTTCATTTCATTTCATTTCATTTCATTTCATTTCATTTCATTTCATTTCATTTCATTTCATTTCATTTCATTTCATTTCATTTCATTTCATTTCATTTCATTTCATTTCATTTCATTTCATTTCATTTCATTTCATTTCATTTCATTTCATTTCATTTCATTTCATTTCATTTCATTTCATTTCATTTCATTTCATTTCATTTCATTTCATTTCATTTCATTTCATTTCATTTCATTTCATTTCATTTCATTTCATTTCATTTCATTTCATTTCATTTCATTTCATTTCATTTCATTTCATTTCATTTCATTTCATTTCATTTCATTTCATTTCATTTCATTTCATTTCATTTCATTTCATTTCATTTCATTTCATTTCATTTCATTTCATTTCATTTCATTTCATTTCATTTCATTTCATTTCATTTCATTTCATTTCATTTCATTTCATTTCATTTCATTTCATTTCATTTCATTTCATTTCATTTCATTTCATTTCATTTCATTTCATTTCATTTCATTTCATTTCATTTCATTTCATTTCATTTCAT
Source organism: Achlya flavicornis (assembly GCA_947623365.1). NCBI lineage: Eukaryota > Metazoa > Arthropoda > Insecta > Lepidoptera > Drepanidae > Achlya > Achlya flavicornis. Next base: position 2,804,676 of record OX392473.1, on the reverse strand, counting down.
TTCATTTCATTTCATTTCATTTCATTTCATTTCATTTCATTTCATTTCATTTCATTTCATTTCATTTCATTTCATTTCATTTCATTTCATTTCATTTCATTTCATTTCATTTCATTTCATTTCATTTCATTTCATTTCATTTCATTTCATTTCATTTCATTTCATTTCATTTCATTTCATTTCATTTCATTTCATTTCATTTCATTTCATTTCATTTCATTTCATTTCATTTCATTTCATTTCATTTCATTTCATTTCATTTCATTTCATTTCATTTCATTTCATTTCATTTCATTTCATTTCATTTCATTTCATTTCATTTCATTTCATTTCATTTCATTTCATTTCATTTCATTTCATTTCATTTCATTTCATTTCATTTCATTTCATTTCATTTCATTTCATTTCATTTCATTTCATTTCATTTCATTTCATTTCATTTCATTTCATTTCATTTCATTTCATTTCATTTCATTTCATTTCATTTCATTTCATTTCATTTCATTTCATTTCATTTCATTTCATTTCATTTCATTTCATTTCATTTCATTTCATTTCATTTCATTTCATTTCATTTCATTTCATTTCATTTCATTTCATTTCATTTCATTTCATTTCATTTCATTTCATTTCATTTCATTTCATTTCATTTCATTTCATTTCATTTCATTTCATTTCATTTCATTTCATTTCATTTCATTTCATTTCATTTCATTTCATTTCATTTCATTTCATTTCATTTCATTTCATTTCATTTCATTTCATTTCATTTCATTTCATTTCATTTCATTTCATTTCATTTCATTTCATTTCATTTCAGGGTCATAACATTTCAGATTCATTACATTTCAGGTTTATTTCATTTCAGGTGGTGATACCTGATTAGTCGTAAAAATATGATTAGTCGCAATAAATACCCTAGTAATATAGATTTCTATAAACCTCTAATTTATTGAAATTCAATAGGTATGGTACACGCTAAGTACAGTAGTGTTAGCAACACTGCTCGGGTGTCGTCTCTCGGCGAGTGGCAACATTGACGGGTAGCTGTCATGGAGCAGGGACTAGCCGCGAGCCGACACTTTTGCTCCAGCGATCGAGGGCGCTTCATCTTGTGTTAATTATCTTGCATACTATTTTGTAATTGACCGCCATTTGCAATTTGTTAACCTCATTTTGATTATTTTATTAATAACGTGTTGAACCTATTTGTGTTTATATTACCGTCCTGTAAGTTACCCTCACATCAGAAGTGCGCATAGCATTTTCTCACGCCCCAGGTATTGAAATAAGCGAATAAAGAAAAATAACGTAAAAATAAACTCAAGAACGGGTTAAAGCGCTCTCGATCATCATCAAGCAGCAGCAAGAGTACCAGTAGCAGCAGCAGTGGCTCGAAGACGCCCACAGGATACTCAGGCTCCGAAGAGGTTAAAGGTATCAAAAAAATAATGATACCCGCACTGTGAGTACTACCTACTATTAATAATAGTGCAATAGTTTACGGTATGGATCCCGATTTTGACTCTTTGAATAATAATGTTATATTACAGCTTAACGTAATCGAATCATATGCATCAAGGTTTTTATTGGGCAGACAGTATGATACGATATCGGGCATTAAATAAGCTGAAAGATTGAAGTGAAAAGAAATATATTTGAGTTATTAAGAGAAATAGGTGATCGGAAACCTATGGAAAATCAGTCGTTATATGATTTATTTTTCAAAAAAAAGCGAAAATTGATTGCGTGTGCTTACATTTTACAGAACATGGCGTTATATCAATAAAACTAGGTAACATTGGCGATAATAATATAACGGCATCCGGTGAAGCTGGTAACTTCAATTCGTGTGATAGTTTATCCGGATTCTTGCATAGCCGCGTTTATAAATCTTAAACCGCTTGAATGTAGAATGGGGGTGGTAATCATAAACAAATACAATGTTCCATTAAGCGCGAATTATGTGGTAAGCGGGATATACCAATACCATCCATCCATACAGAAATATCGTGTTTCCAAAAAACCAGACCACGAAAACTGATAAAACTTAACAATCTACTAAACTGGAAACAAAATACATGCAATTGGCTTACGCGAAAGAAAATCGTATCATACGAGTACTTACTCCTGTAACTTTACAAGGATTGTCTAGCGAGTGTGAAAGTTGTAACGGAGATGATTAAACTACGAGAACTTAGATTCTGCTAATATAGAGATTTCGATTGGGAGTATGTAACTGAACGGACTTATATAGTGTATACACATATAATAAATTGTTTTGTAGAGTCGTGGAATCGTTGCTTGAATTTGATACCCATCGCTATAAATTGATAGATTTTTTCGGAAAGAATAAAAAGAGCTTTCTAATATTTATCAGATAGGGAAGGACGGTCACAAGATGGTCATCGATTTGCAAGATAATAACCGGTACAATGTCGACCATATAGGACAACGAATTCGGATAGAAAAATAGTAAGAAACATGGTCAAAGAGCTCTTAAATAATAGTATAGTATCCGTGAAAGCAAATCAGCCCATACGAGCCCAGCTTTGATTGTTAATAAAAATAACGGCGAGAAGTGATTATGTTTAGACTATCGTGCATTGAATAAAATAATAAAAGGTTCCAAATATTTCACCAGTTTAGACGTGAAAAGTGGGTACCTAACCAGATTAAAATGGCAGAGGAATCCATTCATAAAACTGCGCCTTACTCTCTTACCCTCTCACTAAACTGCTGAAAAAGAATTGCCCATGTGTTTGGTACTTTGAACATGATCAAGATTAGATTTAGTTTTAAAAGAACCTTAACCTCTGACATCGAGGAAAGATCCCTTTAGAGTAGTAATAATGAACAATCAAATTCCGAAACTAGTCGGTGATTTGTCACTGAATTTGAACGGTAAGGACCAAACACTGCATCGTTTGTTTTTGACTTGGCCAATCAGAGCGCATTATTGGCGTTGGGAAATTGGCGGAATATATTTCAACCAAAATGAACGTCATTGCGCTTCTTTGGGTTAATTGTTCGATGACCTCTGATGATGTTTCAACGTTGTTTGATCCTACCAAAAAAAAAAAAAGAACTGTAATTTACACTGAAGCAAGCAGGGACGGAATTGCTGGTATTTTATTACAAGTGATAGAAAATGGAGAAAAGCCTCTTCATTATTATAGTCGCCCAAACTACTGAAAACTAAAAGAAATACCATTCTTTCGAACTCGAGTTACTGGCCATAATCTAGTGGTCTTTAGAGACATTCAGGCAGTACCTATTAGCTAATTTCCCCGTTGTAACAGATAGTACAAAATGCTGTGCCTTATGCGACATAATTCCATGCAATTTTCTATGGGTTCTATTTAAGAATAGTATTATACACCTCGAGGGCACCCGCTTGCAAAATGTGGATGCCCTAAGTAGTAATCCGCTTGATTCTGCGAAGAAATTTGAGACGGAATTAGTTATGTTCATCACAGAAGCTGATTGGTTACTGTCGATTCAGCTTCAAGAACGGAAATCAGGCGGGTTTAAGAGTCTAATGAAGCGGTTAACAGTTTGTATGGTAGTTTACAGACCAACAAGCCAGGGTCATCGTTGGGTGGTACCTCAATGTTGCATTATGGCAAATATTGGGGTTTAACCACGATGACCTCGGACCTCGGGACATTTTTCGGTTAATAAGACGGTAGAAAGAGTATCCCGTCGGTATTGGTTTCTTCTTTGCGACACGTTAAAAAAAAAACATAAAAACTGCACTTTTTGTATTGTGTAAGAACAAGGAGGGATCTAAGGGAACTAAGGAAGGTAAATTATATCTTTTTCCTAAATACGCTCAGCCTTTCCACACGTTATGTTTAGATCACCTTAGGGTCCCTTCGTGGAATCTCAAAATAAAATAAATAATTGCTTGTAGCTGTAGACGCGTCCACTAAATTCGTATTTATTTCCGCGATAACTAAAACTGAAAGTAGTAATGTAATTACCGAGCTCGAAGGCATAGACTTATAAAGGACGCCGGTTCCGCATTCACAGTAAAAAGTTTTAAAGTTTTTTGCGTCGGTAAAAGTATTCGATTGCATACAATTGCAACTGGTATGCTCCGATCAAACGGCTGAGTCGAGAGATTTAATAAGACTATTTTAGAAGCTATGAATATAGTGCCGATTTAGATGAAAATTGCTGGGATGACATTTGCGTACATGAACATGTCTGTATGTCCTGACTCTGGGTGTAATTAGGTTTAAAGATATTTATTCTCAAAGAAAGACTACATAGTCACTTACATGAGAACAATATGAGCTTATAAGTAAAATATTATTAACTAATATAATTATGTAGGTATATTAAATGCGTATTTACAAACAAACAAACAAAAAGCTAGTATATGTTGTGTATCAGTTGTCTGGTTTCCATAATACAGGCTCTGCTTAGTTTGGGATCAGATAGCCGTGTGTGAGTGAATGAACTAAGATATTTTTTTGGATTAGAAATGATAACTGGCGGGTCGATTTATTTAAATAAATGGCGTGTTAGCAAGGTTAATTTTTCGTGAAACAAAGCATTTAAGTTAATTTGTATTCATAATGAATTGCCTGAAAATATTAATATTGTCACCGGCCAGAATCAAAGTAGTGAGCTGGAACAGTCACTGCCTAAGACTAAAGGAGTGTACTGGAAGAGGCACTGCTTCGGAATAAGGCGGTTAATACAGTCACCGGCAAGAATAAAAGTGGTGACCTGGAACAGTCATTGCCTAAGACTAAAGGATTGCACTGGAACAGGCACTAAGCTTTGGAATACGCCGGTGAACTGAGATAGATAATTGATCATTGGGGTTGTCTAAGTCTAAAGACTGTCCTGATTCAGGTAATCCATTGCGTAAGAATAGAATCTAATATAATTATTATTTTTTGGCATAATTTGAGATATGTATTGTACAATGTACATACTACTTTAAAAATAAATTGAATACTAAGTTTAGCACAATGTTAATTGTTTGTTATATTTAAACATAAGATGCCAATTTAAATACAGAAAAACAAACAATGATACTAAAAATATAATTAAAGTAAAAGTTCAATTTAAAAACAACAACAAAAAAGATATGAAATGGCGTTTGACTTAGCATATGTTGTAATAACTATTGAGAATAGCTACCGCAACGCTGATCTACCGTCAAAACCATTGCATCAAATAATGGGTTCAGTATCATAGTTTCATGAAACAACAAAAGTCCAGTTAAATTCATTAATCTAGAAAATTATATTGATTTATTAATAATATAATTATAAAATAAATAATATAATAATATAAATAATAAATATATAATACCTGCAGAAGTTGTTTCAAGTACATCACGAAATTACAAAACATGGAACAATAATAGGATATAGTACTTATAGCATACACGAAATGGGCAAATGATAATATTATAAATGCAGCAAGCATAGGCATTGGCGGTTTGTTGACTTAGGAGAACAGGGATGAGAGCCTGAGTAGGTATACAGCTTTCTACAAAATAGAAAGAGAGAGATTGGTTTGTATATTCATCTTATTGAAGTCCGTAAATTGAATAACTGTAGAGCATTAAAGATTCCTAAGTCTAAAGGAATAAATAATGCAGAAAACTACGGTAAGATTTGACGGGACACACAATTGTTGTCAGTGATATCAGAACGTAATATCAGTATTTATATACTCTGAGGTAATATGAATCTATGCTTGTTTTGAAGAGTAATTGCTGACTTTATTGCCGGCTCTTCTCAGCAAATGCAATCTTCCGAAACGGTATTAGAGTATTTTAGAGTCAGACTTTTCATAAGTGCCTGCGAAGGTCTATTTTAATAAAGTATTTGGAATGATGATGATGGTCATGATTGGTCGAGCTATCTTAACGTTTCATTAACATATTGTAAATGGTTTACAGGTATTATATAATACAACGAGCTGGTAGCAATTTCAAGGTTAAGTCGTGCCTGGGGGCATGCACGGCGCAGGAGGGCCGTGTTAGCAACACTGCTCGGGTGTCGTCTCTCGGCGAGTGGCAACATTGACGGGTAGCTGTCATGGAGCAGGGACTAGCCGCGAGCAGACTTTTTTGCTCCAGCGATCGAGGGCGCTTCATCTTGTGTTAATTATCTTGCATACTATTTTGTAATTGACCGCCATTTGCAATTTGTTAACCTCATTTTGATTATTTAATTAATAACGTGTTGAACCTATTTGTGTTTATATTAACGTCCTGTAAGTTACCCTCACAGTAAATAAATAGGTAAACACCTAACGCGTACATACAAAAATTTCTAAGTGAGACAAAATATTATATGCTTTGATCCACAAAGGACCTGATGTATGTTCCCACGCAAAACGCCAAGAAGGGTCCAAAGATGTTCATTGAATAAACTTCCTCTAGTGAACTTTGCGAAATGTCCCTTTCAATGTTCGTATTTACGCAGCCATCGTGTGAGATTTGTCAAAGAAAACTCGCGACATGTACAAATACGGGAGGTGGAAACGAATCAATATGAAATAAATATAAATGTTTGTTCTTGCGTATACATTAAAATTGTATGGGATGTTGCTTCATTATGAACTGTATGTGTCGAGCATAATTTTTTGGTATTGTGTAGTTATTATATATTATTATCATAACTAAGTAAACTGAAATAAATAAATAACTAAAGGCGGGTTGCGCTAACATCATCTCAGGCGCGAAGCAGATAGGAGGGATGTGGATCGGAGCGCCCGCCGTGAGACTCCTCTCCAACTTTGGCACACCTACTTAATTAGTTACACCAACCACTGATAATGAAGACTTGTAACATTTTAAGTCAATGTCTTTTCATATACACTCACTGGCATAGAATTAGGCCCAAGCTCGAAATTTCATACAAAATAAGTGTTATCAGCAAAGATTTTCTCTTTTTACAACGCAAGCCGCAGCTAATACCCGTTTTACATTAAAAAACCGTAAACAGTCAATGAGCAGATTTTTATTACAACTCCAAAGTTTAATGAGTTATTTTTATTTAACTATTTATTATTAACACTTCGACTAGAACTTTTCTCTTTAATAATTTATAACATCCGAACTGATATCAACTTTGAACATTTTAATTTAATGTTAGTACGTAAAGTCGGTAAACAAAAAGCTATTTAATATGATAATTTTATATGAAGTTAAGAAGCAAGATATTAAAAATATCAAATAATCGTCTCGTTGACCTTACAAACGTGTTTCTTTTAAATTCGTAATCGGTTGGCTTTGTTCAGAATTTACCTCATATAGGACACAACACTCAATTGTATCTCTTCGTAATTTTCTCTTGTCAAATAAATACTCAACTGTTTGACCTTTTAGTAAAAAAATGCAATTTATCACCCCTCATATATTACCTAATGGTGCGTCCATGCTTGTCGAACCGAGCACGAGCCGAGCCTCAAACGAGCACACTGCGAGCACGATTCGCGTAGCGTGGACGGGCTTGCGAGCCTCGAACGAGCGCGATTGTCAGTTTTTTCACGAACAAAGGGATTCGCATAGTGCTAGTTGTAGGCTCGTTGTAGGTTCGCTCGTGGCTCGACTCGTGCTCGATTCGCGTAGCGTGGACGCACCATTACATAACGACGACGTAATACATCAGATTTTAATGTAACTAATGTAATTTCATCACGAAGTTTATGTTTACGTCATTTAGCTTATCGTTGCTGTCTCGAGAGAGCTCTACAAGGTTCTACTGAATATATTATGTGGAGGTGCTGACAACGTTTGAGACAAGGCTTGATATTAAGGGAGCCTTCCATGTAACCTAGATACATTATACTTGTGGTTACAATGTTTTTTTTTTTATGGGACATACGAGCATAATGATTGTATTGAAAAAATGTTTCAGTGATAAATATAACAAAGGCAGTGGCTGTCTATTTATGAAACTGGCCAAGTGCGAGTCGGCTCGCGCACCAAGGGTTCCGAGTAGAGTAGTAGGTGTGTAAATAGTTCGTTCATCACGGGAATAGAGTCTCGAAGATTTTTCCCCTTTTTATTGTAACAACAATTTTATTGTTTTCGGATTTCTTTCTTTAGTTGTACTACCTTGCTTCTTGCCAAATTTCATAATTTTAGGTCAACGGGAAGTAAGTACTCTATAGGTTCTGATTCCCTTGCGATCGTCAAAATATGCGGCATAAACTGCCGTATATTTTTTTTGCGTTGACTTAGAAGTTAGATTTTTTCACTGCTCCAAGGGATTGCGGACCTGCGTATTTGATATTATTTTTAACTTGATACATTCACGCGTGCCAGAGAAAATGGGTCTTAACCGACGAACAGACAGACGGACAACAAAGTGATCCTATAAGGGTTCCGCTTTTTTTTGAGGTACGGAATCCTAAAAATAATAAGGTCATCCCAATGACAGAGCGGCCCGAACCTTTACGAAACTCAGGCTATTTTTGACAACACATGATATTTATATCAAAACTAGCTGCCCGGCGCGACTTCGTTCGCGTAATACCCTACCCTACATTTAAACCTTCCCCGGACTTCCACGAATATTTAAAACCCAAAATTAGCCAAATCGGTCCAGCCGTTCTCGAGTTTTAGCGAGACTAACGAACAGCAATTCATTTTTATATATATAGATTTGTTAATCGGATGCAGTACCTAACCTAACTAAACTCACAATAAGAAAATGCGGTCTCCCAATTTAACACCGTGAAATGCAGCACTACATTTTCACACGTATTCATTTCTAGTGTACAAAATTCGAAACAGCAATTCCATTACGCGATTACTTTTACCACTTTATAGTGGTTCGCTAATGAATATTAATAATTATACTGCGCTGCGCTGTGGGGCGCTTTGCTGTCACTCGTATTTAACTCATCCGTGACTTTATCGGACTAGTTGTATTCCTAACAGAATGGTTTAAACAAGAAACGACTTTAACTTTTCTAAATCGACAATAGTATATGAAGTAGTTAGTTAAGATTCCACCTATCGCACCGCAGGTCGTGGGTTTGATTCCCACGCAGGACATGTATTTGTGTGCATGAACATATGTATGTCCTGGGTGTAATTATGTATATGAAGTATGTATTTATAAACAAAAAGTAGTATATGTAGTACATCAGTTATCTGTTTCCATAGTACAAGCTCTGCTTAGTTTGGATCAAATGACCGTGTGTGAGGAATGTCCCAGGATATTTATATTTTTTTTTATTTATTTAAATCGACTATACATCAGTAATCAAACTGACCGGGGCTTTGCGCAGTTTGTTAAGATTCCACCTATCGCGCCGCAGGTCGTGTATTTACAAACAAAAAGTAGTAATTATGTAGTATATCAGTTATCTCTTTCCCATAGTACAAGCTCTGCTTAGTTTGGGATCAGATAACCGTGTGTGAGGACCCAGGATATTTGTTTTATTTTATTATACATACATACATATATATTTAATATACATACCTGTCATCTGTGTTCAACAACAATAATATAACCTTACTTGTATTCGAAGAAAACTGTATTAGCGCTTATCTTCAGAAAGACTCGTATTATTCATCACTAAAGCTATTATTTTGTCCTATATTTCGTAAACATAACTAATCGCTCAGCCATTATTCACTCAAACAAGTTAATGACCCCAATTTTGCAGCTGAAATATTTCAGGAGCATTGTATGGGAACGAACAGTAGCAAATAATATATTTCTGTAACAACAAGTCATTTTTAGGGTTCCGTAGCCAAATGGCAAAAAACGGAACCCTTATAGATTCGTCATGTCTGTCCGTCCGTATGTCACAGCCACTTTTTTCCGAAACTATAAGAACTATAATGTTGAAACTTGGTAAGTAGATGTATTCTGTGAACCGCATTAAGATTTTCACACAAAAATAGAAAAAAAAACAATAAATTTTGGGGGTTCCCCATACTTAGAACTGAAACAATTTTTTTTTTTAATATAACCCATACGTGTCTATGGTATTCAAAAATGATATCGAGGTTTATAATATATTTTTTTTCTAAACTGAATAGTTTGCGCAAGAGACACTTCCAAAGTGTTAAAATGTGTCCCCCCCCCCCCGTAACTTCTAAAATATGAGAATGATAAAACTAAAAAAATATATGATTACACATTACATTACCATGCAAACTTCCACCAAAAATTGGTTTGAACGAGATCTAGTAAGGGGGCGTCCACAAATTACGTGAGATGTTTAAGGGGGGGAGGGGGTCGAGTTAAATCTCATCTAATCTTACGTTGGAGAGAGGGGGGGGTCTCGGCAAATATTACGCAATTTTTTTCTCTCTTTCCATGGACTGAATTAGAGTAGATATTCTTTTTTTAATCTCAGTAGTTTCGATTTAAGTATTCTATTGTAAAATTTGTATTACACTTATAAATAAACTCTCAGTAATATTGATGACTAGTCTTAACTAGTCTAGCAAATTATTTTTTTTCTTTTTACAATAACAACGCGTTTACGTAAGAAATCCACATTTTGAAAAATCTCACGTGAGATTGGGGGATGGGGGAGGGGGTTGAATAAAATCTCACGACATCTCACCAGGGGGGGAGGGAGGGACAGAAAATTTTAAAAAACACCTCACGTTATTTATGTACGCCCCGTAAGTAGTTTTTTTTAATACGTCATAAATTGAAATTCATATCAAATACTCAGGTCTATACTACAATTTACTTATATACCTACAGGTTTGTACGGAACCCTCGGTGCGCGAGTCTGACTCGCACTTGGCCGGTTTTTTTATTTAAATAAATAATAAATATCCTGAGACAGATTTAAATGTAAATGACAGAAACCTATACAGCCACACTGCAATGATATATTATTGTTATATTATTAATTACAAATATTTTATCATTTTAATGACCAAAATCTTTGAATACTAATAGTAATTAATTTAAGTAACAATAATTATTGTTAGTAAGATACTTTTTTATAAAATATATAAGATAAAAAAACACAATATTGTTGCGCAAAAAAAGTGGGAAAAGAGTTCACTGCAAATGTTTGGAAAGTAATTACATAATTTACTTGTCTGCTAATTAATATTATTGGCATAATTTGCGCTCTCAATTCGTTCGCACGCCAAAATATCTCGTGTTGAATTGTACCTTTCAACCTTTGGTTAAGAATCTACTATTAATTATTAAATAACTCTAATAAAAAAGCGTCATCAAATTCTTAAGTACCTACTAGGCTACTAGGTACCTACCTAAGCAACGCCAATATGTTAATTATCCATCGTAAGTTTTGTAGCAGCGTCTTTAAACATACTAACTACAGTATTCATCTTCTATACTACCCCAGGACTAGTGCCATTATTTATTATCCTATCACGGAAGTCCACTCTTGCCGATGATCCCGGTAACATATCGGTCGCTATTCGTTCTGACGAGCTCATTTACTAAAGGGTTGACCCGTATGATACGAGGTCTGAAAGAACTTTTTTTGTTGTTTATTTTTATAATTTGTACCTACTGGTCGATTAGGTTTTGTTTGTTTTTGGTGCAAAGTTTGTTTAGACACAGGAAATACTTGAAGTATGCTGTGCAATATACTTTATGTAAAATCTAATAATATAATTTTCAGAGAGGTAGAGCATATCGTTTATTCGCTCAAAGAGCAGCTCGACTGGGGAAGTACCTCCACCTTACAGAAAATAGCAGCCAAATAACTTTATGTTGTGTAAAGTTGTGTTCCTGCGCGTGAGTAAAGTCGCCAGAGCTCATTGGGGAGGGGGGAAAGGTCGGTAACGCGTGAGCGATGCTTCTTGTGTTGCAAGCGTCCAAATGGCTACGGTAACCGCTTACCATCAGGGGGGCCGTATGCTTGTTTAGCGACTTAGTTGTATAAAAAAAAATGGAGTTTGTAAGGAGTAAATCACACGCCTCATATAAACATTTTTGTATGACAGTTATTCCTACAATTTAAACAAAATCAAAAGGCTGTTATAGTCGTCCATAATTCCAATCATATTTTCATTCCACCCTCGCGAAACTTACTGATCAAGAGTCAATATCCAACCAAAACTTTTTGGCATAGCTGCATAGCTATGGCAGTAACATCGGGGTAAACAGGAAATGAAGCCACGCATTTTGTTGCCAACACTGAGTGTGCGTTTGGATAGGATTCAAGTGTCGACGTATAAAATGGGTACAAGGTACTGCTGTCAATTTGACGCCCAGTTAGTACCTAAAATGGATATTGCAAATCCGCGCTTTTGGGTGAACAAAGTAATACCACGAAAAACGAAGTGGATAATTTATACTTTTATTGTTTTTTAAATAAGGGCAGCACTTGTCGCTTCTTAAAGTGCGTTCGGAAATTTTGTGGTTGATACATTATTTATTAAGAAAATAAAGTGAATTTAAATTATATTTCTGTAGGCTTGTGCTAGCAAATAATATTGAATATATAACAATAAAAGAATAATACGGAACATGCCGCCGATCTTAAAATAATCCATTTTAAAGAATGACATTTGAAGAAAATCTAACTTAGAACTAAAGAGGTAAGGTTGATCAGTTATTTTTCTCGTTTAATGTAGTTTGATTTTATTGCGTATGCCTATTTAGGCAAGTCTAACAGTTAGGAAACAATCTATTACATTTATTTTAATACCATTTATTTGAACTGTGAAAGACAAATAAAGAATTTTGATTTTGAACTAATATCGTGAAAAGAAATCGCCAGCATGAAAAGCGTGCACAAAATTATTCATTGATATGCACTCAATTAAAAAGAGAAGTCAAAGTACAATTAATGAAACTTACTCCGTTAATAAAAGAACTCATAAAAATGGCTTTTAAGCACTCGTTAAATGGTTATAAAATATAACACAATAACTCCTACCAATTGTTTGTCCGTAAAGCACTTAATGACTGTGTTTGAATTTCAATACGCATTTTTTATATATTCCTTAATTGAAATTGTTAATTGGTAATATAAACGACATAGCAATACCACTACCAAGTAGTTCTACGGAGTACTAGAAAATAGCTTGAAACAATTTCAGTAAAGTTGCAATGACGGATTAAATTAGGTATTTCCAACCCTTCCGTGAAAATGTTTGCCCTCAGTTAATTATTCAATATTAATGGATCGCTATCCGCTGGTTAGTTAATTGGTTAATTACTATACATTACGAGGGTATTGAATAAATTATACTTACCTATTATTGCGAAAGCCGATTTTGTTATTGTTTACTCTTCGAGTGAAAATAAATAAAATTTTAGACAAGCAGAAAATTATGAACACTTCGATTTAAATAAAAAGTTGTTTTTTTTTTTTTTCGTTCTAACTGTTTTTGAGCTTGATAATAATATCGAGATATAATAAACGAGTTGCTTTGTACTACTTTTGTTTACATGGTTTAAGGGTAATAATAGAATGGTATGTACATTTTAATAAGCTAAGTAAGTTTTCATTTGACGGGCCCGTTGGCGCAGTTGGTTAAGACGTGGAGTCTTAACCTATAGCGCCACAGGTCGTGGGTTCGATTCCCACACAGGACATGCATTTGTGTGTATGAACATGTCTGCATGTCCTGAGTCTGGATGTAATTATGTATATTAAGTATGTATTTACAAACAAAAAGTAGTATATGTATTATATCAGTTATCTGGTTTCCATAGTACAAGCTCTGCTTAGTTTGGGATCAGATGACCGTGTGTGAGCAATGTCCCAGGAGTTTTATTTATTTATATTTATTTATTTATTCCTTTTTTTATTTATTCCTTTTGTAGGCAAGTAGTATACTTATGTTTAATTTTTCTTTTTTAAATACCGCACATTCGTCCGTGCATCACCCGTGGCTTCAGCTGAAAATCAGCGCTGTAGTCATCTGCAGCACATGCTGAGCTGGGGCCCTTTGGACCCATCATAGTACATATCTCCAATGTCGCAAAATTTTACTGTTTTTTTTATATAATGTTGTGTGTTGTGTTGTATTATAAATGTATTGTATTGTTGTGTATTGTGCTATTTTGTTGTGTCCAATAAATGTTTCTTTCTTTCTTTCTAATAAATGACGGAGTTCTGAAGTAACAAACATGAAAAACAAATGAATTGAGAACCTTCTCCTTTTTAAAAATATGTAAAAGGGTATTTTCGTGTAATTCTAAGAAAATGTTGTAATTTTGGGTAGAATAGCGGGCGCGGGTAAACCACACGGGGGGGAATAAAAAATGTATCTACCCTCATATTGTAAAGTTCTAATTATGAATTCATTAGATAACATACCTACATACATATTTTCAATATGGAATCTATTATTATACCATGTGTGTGCTTCAAAATGTGTGTCTATCGAAACTAGGAAATTGAGTAAATATGTGTCGGACAAACATCCATTGGATTGGATCAGAATGAAGCGGTATTCATTGGATTTTGTGTTTGATAGATTTTATGTTCACAGCATTATTGACAGATTTGTACGTAGTAGTGCGTAATTTAGTATTTCTACTACATATAGGATTATCTAAAAGAAAATAGAAATTCGTCAATTCACGTGGATCAGATAAACTACCACGATGAAGCGGGCAATTAAAAATGCTGTAGATAAGTAAATGATTTGGTAATACAGATGTTCTACCTAATCCAACGAATCGCTTTGCTTTAGATTTATTTGAAACTATATATGCCTTACGGTTTCTACCGCGGTAAATAGCCTATGAATTTCCGCAATGAACGAGTTAATTTCCTGGGATAAGCGCATTCAACCACAAAACTCTTCAAAGCAATCCTCTCCGATACCGTAGAGCTTTCGTAGCACACGTAGCAGGTGTCATAGTCTGTAGCTGACAGCGGCATCGTGAAGCTACTACGGATGCGTAGCATATAAAATGTTTACGATATTATTTTATCTCTTGTAATGGTGCGTCCATGCTTGGCGAACCGACCACGAGCCGAGCCACGAACTAGCACACTGCGAGTTCGATTCGCGTATTGTGGACGGGCTTGCGAGCCTCGAACAAGCACGATTGTCAGTTTTTTCACGAACAAAGGGATTCGCATCGTGCTCGTTGTAGGTTTGCTCGTGGCTCGGCTCGTGCTTGGTTCCCCAAGCATGGACGCACCATAAGAATGTGAAGAATTGCCTGTGAATTTTTTTCGCCTATATTATTCTGTTTTGATGACTACGCGTCGACCCTCACCATGATAACAAAAAACTGATTTCACATATCTACGTTAAGGATTTCAAAGCATTTACGTTTGGAATATTTTTGTAAATAAAACAATACATGAGACGTGGCCGCAAGAATCCAAGGCTTACGTCCACCGTGTATGGAACAAATCTGAACTGAAACATACAGGTTTGGAGCCAGCTTTATGTTGAAAATGTACGGGATACAAGTTTTACGTCTATAAATTTATTATTAAATATTTATGACTTAGTAAATTGGGTCTATTGCTATTAGATACTATGGAAGAGATACAATCATCTTGCAACGAATCTGATAAACTTGAAACATGGAACTTGAAATGAAAAATGAAATTATAAATATTTCACCCAAATTTCTGACTGAAAAATAATACTACCACAAAATAATATCCTATTTATTTATTTCCTATAATAAATTAAGTTACACATAAGGTATTTATAAAAATACTCTGCCTCTTTAATTACCCAAAAAAGCAAAATATTAAAACTCTTCCTTTTAGGAATAGTAGGAGAATACTTATTCGTATATTTCTGTAGTTGCATCCAGCGCAGGTGGTCTAGACACCTTTATAGCACTACTATAATAAAAATAAGGTGACACCGATTTTCTTGTGTCGCAACGGACTCTATCAATCTTATTTCTTTTAATATAATTTATGGTTTGTTTTACGTTGTATTTAGTTTCAGAAACAACTAACCCCCTTATTCATAATCGATTTTTAACTAAATCAGTGTAATAGTGTGCCCCGTCTCACTCTTTCACGTGTCAGATAAAGACTTCGGAATTTAAACAAACACAAGACAAATTATTAAAAGGTAATTGTCAGTTTGACATATTAAGTACGTACAGCTACACATAATGAACCAAAGATACTCGAAGGGATTGCAAAGGTCAAGCTCGCTGCAGCCGATGTATGATCAATAATCTACGTTTGATAACTTCATCATGAATAAGGGGGTAAATCTATTGGAATTTCGTCTCGATCGGTAGTTCCAGCCTAAGAACTTTTCATTTACATCAGTTTTCGGTTTGATAGTCAAGAATTCATACAAGAATAACTTTTTCTCTATTGCATAATGTTAAAATCTGAAGGCTGTATCCTTCTCTTGTTGTAATGTTTAGAGAGGTACTCTAGCGGTAAAGACTTTGTATATTATAGCCTTTTAATAAGTCAGTCATCACAAATTATACAATGTTGTTCGAAAACAGTTTTAGCTATAAAATGTTTAAAACACCTCTAGGCTTTTCCAGTCAAGTAAGTAAGTCAGTAAGGGACGAAGACGCAGCCTAGGATGGAACACGCTCACCCAGAAGAAACCTATTCACTCTGGCCTTGAAAGTCCCTAGATTGTATGAGGAAACACAGACGCCGGAAGCAAGTTCCACTCCCTTGCTGTCCGCATTATAAATGAGGATGCAAAACGCTGTGTCCGTATTTTCGGTATGTCAACAACGTACGGGTGAAACTTTTCCCGGCGTCTTGTGGTTTGGTGTAAGCATGGGGATGGTGGAATTAGATTGAACAATTCCTGCGCACACTCTCCAAATTATATTCTGTAGAAAACCGATAGACAAGCAACCTTTCTTCGATGGTCAAGCCTCGTGAGTGAGTAGTAGTATTCGTAGTACACGGGAAAGGATTCTATGTCATTTCTAATTTGGGTCCGTCATTTGTATGGATTGGATTCAATAAGAATGTTTCATGAAAAGATATTGAAATATACAGGAACAACCGTTTGATAATATTTATTATATTTTTTTGTCTAATGAGGCAATTGCTTTCATAATCATTGCTAACCGTCCCCACAAAAAAAAACATACATCTAATTCCTACTAGAATTGAATACAAATTACTTTGGTTCAAAGAAGATATGTTTGAATCGTCCTTACCGCCCCCATGTCTGTTCTAAACTAACGTTAAAAACATAAAAAAAAACATCTTCCATTATATTGCTGTCTTGAGGCATCTCTTGAACCACACGCTCAGATGCTTCTTAATCAAGTGGTTCTGAAAAATAACTCTTATGAAGTTGCTTTCAGAACATCAAAAGGAACGCCCTGTGTCTATTTCTAGTGTAGTGATGTTGGGGATGTAAATGTTGATGGTCCCGATTGATGTGCTAAAATAGGCATTTAATTTCAAGTTATATGGTGAAATGCGTATAGGTCATTATTTTTACAAGCTTTTATTTAACTTGCAATGTATGTATGTATGTTTGTTCGGGTGGAATCTTGCAAGTCGAATTTCACCCACTTCCAGTGGTCGGATTGACTTGATATTTGGTACACATTAATATATTGGAAGAAAATGTACAGTCACCAAAAAAGCTTGTATTAAAAATGAAATTCTTAACAAAAACTTATTTACAAACAGACCCATGTCATGTTTCAAATAAGGTTTAATTTAGAAATATCAAATAATAAATGCTGAGTTACGTATTTAAATGGAAAGCTTTATTTACGAAATTGTGAACATTATTGCTTAATTCTGGTTTACCAATATAATGCGGAAAAGCATTAAACATTTATTTAAGCGCAACTAACCGCAAACACACCGGCCGCCATTTGCGGTGCGGTAAAATTAGAATGTTTATTTCAAAATTGTTGTGGTATAATTTTATGCCGTAAATTAAACTTAAGTATAAACCTGCATTTAAAAATAATATAGAGAAATAAATACATATAAATTAGTATAAAGTGAGTAATAGGCATTTTCGGCAATATACAAAATTATTGTAAAGAAAGAAAATCATTTTCGTTTTCATTTCACGTAAAAGAATCGTTTGGTGCATTATCAACTTTGTGGATTAGTGCTAAAAGGGCCAATATGAAAGTAATAATAATACTTAATATTTATATTAAGTATTTTTCAACACACTCACTCGTCAATTATTGCAAAATTGAAGTCGGTTTTTTCCTCGTAAGTGTGTTGAAAAATTTCGTATAACACTCGTGTGCATTGATTTATTACACTCTCGGCTCCTTTATTATATCGGCTGCTTCATACCACCTGGAGTGTTAATAAATTAAATTTGCACATATGTATCATAATGTACTATTATGTAATAGTACCTATACAAACACAGACTTTGGCTTAACATAGTATCTTTTGAGAGATATCTTCGTAAGCTTTTGCCCTTTTAGCATATATAAATATACTACTAATAATACTTTTTCAATAATTTGGCACTCAGTTCTAAATTTTCACAAAACGTCCTTGTAGTACTAAGCCACGGATTACTTCTAATTGTAAATATTGTTTATATTGAACTCTAAATAACCCTCTTCTTACTTATTATATTGTGTAATAAAACATTTTCATATCATTTTCGAGCTAAAGTTAAGACGCTTACGACTCTCCGGTCGAATTTGTCACGTTCCTATATGTCGTATGCTGTACGTGACAGCACGAATACTTATAGCGAACGAAATTTTATGAAAATTGTCAACACACTTTATTGCTTCCCTTTGGAATTTCACTTCCATTATAAAAATATTCTCGTCCAAATAGAAAACGTGCTAATATTTAAATATCTATAAGTTTTGTCTAGTAAACAAAAAATCCGGAAACTTATATGGGTAATTTTTGTACCGTTAAGTAAATCGCTCTACTGACCACAAAAATCACATAAAGCTTTACTGTAAAGCAGTAGAACGCTATCTGCAGTCTCCAGGTGTCTCCGTGAGGATTTGAAAGGATTGCACCCAAAGTTGGAAAGACAATAGATATTAAAACTAAAGGACAGATCCGTTTCTTTAGAAGTGAGAAAATTTATTTAAGAGGACGTTAGGGCCAGACAAAAAAAAAGGGCCAGACAGTCCGAAACCGGGTTGGTATTTATTGTAGCTATTGATATAAATAAATATTGTATCGCTCGTAGTGTAGCATGATAAGCCGTTCTTAATCGATCGGCAAGTTAAGCTACCACCGTGTCGATACTTGGATGGGTGACCCTCTAGTGGTATTTCAAATCGAGCGTTTCCGTGCTTCGGAAGGCACGTAAAGCCGTTGCTCCCGGTTATCGCTTGAAAACTCTAACAGTAGGTTGACCACTAGCCTACCTCCACTGATCCGCAGTGAGCACGCGTGGTGGAGTATCTGCCCATTCCCTTTCATTCTCATTTGTGAAAGGAGGCTTGTGCTCAGCAGTAGGACATTATAGGCTGATGATGATTGATATAAAGGTAATGTGATAAACGGCAATAGTTTTTAGGCATTTTATAGCTAAACAGGATTATTAGTATTAGCTGAGAGCGGAGAGCTCTCAACTGGGGCATTTGTCGCATTTTATAGTTAAGAATAGTATCTACCCGCCAAACCTAAGAAGCAACGGGGATATATCTTGCTTCTTAGGTTTGACGTGTACCTTTCGATATAAATCCGATCGAAGATGGGGATGTTCTATCGACTATGTTTACAATAAACCACCATCTTTGCGTCATCTGAGTTTATTTTAGCTTTTTCTACTCTGTAACATATTATTATAAACATCTTTTATCTTTATGCCACAATAAAGGCTTTGTGCCCTGAAATGAAATTGATTAAAACCTTAATTTGGAGCTGGCAGATGTTCAGATAAATTAATATAATAATAATTAAATAACAAGTTAGGCCTTTCTTGGTGAATAAATTATGTAACACCTGATACGATTAAGTTATGTATGAAAAGGAAGCTTCATTTAGCTAGTATGTTTAAGTTATAAATGCAATAATTCCCAAAGATTCCAAACCCAAAGTAAATTTTATTCAAAAAATACGTTAGCTAAAATTCTCATTAATATTCCATTACGAAACTGAGTCGAGTATTGCGATGGATTTTGACGACGAAATTATTGTTATAACAATCCTAGGTAGGTAATGACAATGAGGCCCCTGTTTTGCCCTCTGTTTTATAATGTAAATTGGGTCAGTTGTTCCAACTACTAAGAATCCTACTAATATATAATTATATAATTTCATAATATTATAAAAATAACAAGGTTTGTGGGTATGGATGTATGTTTGTTACTCTTTTACGCAAAAACTACTGAACGGATTTGGATTAAATTTGGCACACATATAGAATATGTTCTGGATATGAAATGAAATACATATGATACTTTTTATCATACGATCCCTCAGGAATGCGGATGAAACCGCGGGGAACAGCGAGTATTATATAAAAATCAGTTTCATTATAAACTAAAAAATTTAAAATAAAAATAAATAAAAGTTAGTAAAATAGCCTTACAGAAACAGAACAGCATTTTTTAATTTAGCCGCACAGGAAGTGTATGACCCCCAGTTTAATAACTCTACAGATTCATTCATAGGAATTGTGAAATTGAATTAATCCCCTGATATGTTTGGAATGATAATTAGTAGATTGCTACGGAATTTCACACTAGTTCGCGAGTAGTAGGATACAAATGCATTATCTAATTTAAAAATTTTAGTAATGTTAAAATTTCCCATTTTTTTTTTTTTTTTTTTAATTTATTGGTTCTAAAAATAATTACAAATTTGTTTCTTCACCCCCTTAAACCAGTGCTGGTTTGCCTGGGAGTTGCAATTCCTCAAATAAGTAGGTATACAAAAATAAAAATGAATTAACTAACAAGAAGGTAATTAAATCTAAAACGATACAAATGTAGGTAGTTTATAATATTGTTTCGATCACTCTGCGCAGCTATGACTCGCGTTAGTAGTAGGTAGGTATACAGGCTGCACCAAACCAGTTAAATACATCACAATCAACTTTTATTTTCTGTATAATAAATATACTTTTTAATTTTCTATTTATGTTAATTGGAGTTAGATCCTTTTTTAATTCATTAGGGAGACTGTTTATTAATCTGGGTACTAAGTATTGGGTAGTTCGCTCACCATAGATGTTTTTTGCACCTATTGTGCTTACCATTTTCATTGCAACTTTCCTAGTAGTATTATTATGACAAACTATATTTTCATTGTAATTAAAATAATTTTCTTTTAATAATAATAAATCAATTTTGTTTTGTACGGGCAGTACATTGCAGTATTTAAATATATCCGACTCATTACAATATTTAAGTTTAATTTTCTGTGGAACGATTATTTTTAACATTCTAAATTGTAAGCTATATATTTGATCAATAAAAGTTTTATAAGTACGGCCATAACTAGTCAGCCCATATGCGATGATACTCTCCGCAAGCGCATTGTACAGCTGCAGCAACATCCAGTATGGTGTTCTTCGTTTAATTAATTGTAGATTAGCCATTATTGCCCTCAGTTTATTACAAACGGATTCTATATGTGGCTTCCACCTAAACCTATGGTCAATTATAAGTCCCAAATAAGTGTGTTCTGTCACTTGTTCTATTGTCTCGCAATTACATGACGTTGTATCCAAGTGCAGACACGAATGTTCATGTGCAACGATTTTTACCACTTGTGGCGTTTTATTGTGACTAGAATGAATATGCATAAACTTAGTTTTTTTGGCATTCAGAACAAGCCCAGCGTCGTGGGACCACTTACATATACGATTAAAATCTTCCTGCAGTTTGTGAACGGCAACATTGACATTACTGTCACTTGCTATAAGACATGTGTCATCCGCATATTGCATCATGACACAATGTTTAATGATATTATTAACGTCATTCACATAAGAAATATAATGCAATGGTCCCAAAACAGAGCCCTGTGCGGTTCCTCCATCTACGCTTACCTCTTCGCTATACTCATTCCCCACTTTAACACGATAAGTTCTTCCTTCAAGATAATTCTTACACCATTTTAGTAAAGGTCCACGGATCCCGCTGTTGTCTAATTTCCTAATTAATACATCATGCCTAAGGGTGTCGAAAGCCCTGCTGTAATCAATAAACACCATAACAACATGTTTTTTCACATTCATGCACAAATTAACATGATCAGTGAAAATAGATAGTAGCTGCGAAGTACTTTTCTTCTGCTGAAAACCAAATTGATTTTTTGACAAAATATTATTTTCAGTATAAAAATGTTGTATCTCATGAGCTACATATTTCTCAACAATTTTATCAATTATTGGTAATATAGTAATAGGTCGATAGTTACTACAGTCTTGCTTATTCCCCTTTTTATGAATAGGTCTTACTATACCTGACTTCAACTCAGAGGGGTATATTCCGGTATGGATACTAGTGTTAATGAGGTGAGATATAGGGAAAGCTAATTCATCACACAGTGACTTGATGTCTATCGGCCGAATACCATCAATTCCAGGCCCCTTATTAGTTTTAATTCCTTGCAACAGTTTTCGCACAGTTTTAGGTTGAGGTTTCCTAAATCGCATGGTAACGTTGGCAGGATTTGAATAATCTTTACTGTTGAGTATGGATTTATTACAGTCCAGTATCACATCTTTTACTGCCTTTTCAAAGCCCACGGCAAATTTATTTGCAATATCTTTCTCACTAAGTATACTTTTTTTAAAAGCTTTTATGATAACGTCATCCAAAGATGACTTAATTCTTCCATTCAACCTATTCACTATTTGCCAAACTTTTTTAGGGTCATTTTTATTTTCATTTATTAGATTTTTATAATAATTATTTCTTGATTTTTCTATTAATTTATTTACTTTATTCCGTAATTTATTATATTCCAATCGTAATATTTTATTTGTAGTATCCATTTTTAATTTGATGAAAATTCTATCCCTTTTCTCACACATTCTTTCAATTTTACGATTTATCCACAGCTCTTTATTTCTTTTTGAACTAT
This sequence comes from Achlya flavicornis, assembly GCA_947623365.1. Classification (NCBI taxonomy): domain Eukaryota; kingdom Metazoa; phylum Arthropoda; class Insecta; order Lepidoptera; family Drepanidae; genus Achlya; species Achlya flavicornis. The sequence continues at coordinate 2,781,750 of OX392473.1, read as the reverse complement.
TGTACTTTACTGTGTATTTTGCCTTTTCACAGCAGTTTAAAATGCATTTTTTTATGTAATAGTAAATTTTACTAGGACATTTAAATTCCTCAATCGGTTTCCAATCTATAGTTTGAAGTTCTTTTCTTAAAACTTTGTTATTATACCTCTATTAACCATCCCTTATTTACTGAAAAGAAGTTGGCTTAAACAAGCTAAATCTGTATTTACAACGTTGGTAAACTTGGTAATTACCACAAAATTAATAAAAACACTTTCTCCAATGGCCGCCATTATTACAATTATCCTTTTCTGGTGTTGCCATTCCTCGATATTCAAATACACCATATCAAAATAAACCGTTTTACACTTTCATAATAAATAATGCTGACAATTAATTATAATTAATCAATATTCAATGGTATGAAATTAAATAATATAATGTTAATGCTAACAGACGGCCGTCCTGTTTAACGGAATGTCCCTGTTCCGTTTCGGCCATTCGTATACTGTATGTCTAATAATTTTTTTGCATTATGTGATATCACCATGTTTTATCATTTTATACTATTTTAGAGGTCGCCATACTCGCCATGAGTCGATTCGACTATATTGAGTTTTTAGTGATCACCGCATACAGCGGCATGTTTCACTTATGAGTTTTTGGTGATCACTGCATACAGCAGCATGTTTCACAGGAGGTTTGAGTGATCACCACATATAGCAGCATGTTTCACTTACGAGTTGTTAGTGATCACCGCATATAGCAGCATATTTCACTTACGAGTTTTTAGTGATCACCGCATATAGCAGCATGTTTCACTTACGAGTTTTTAGTGATCACAGCATATAGCAGCATGTTTCACTTAGGAGTTTTTAGTGATCACCGCATATAGCAGCATGTTTCACTTACGAGTTGTTAGTGATCACCGCATATAGCAGCATGTTTCACTTACGAGTTGTTAGTGATCACCGCATATAGCAGCATGTTTCACTTACGAGTTTTTAGTGATCACCGCATATAGCAGCATGTTTCACTTACGAGTTGTTAGTGATCACCGCATATAGCAGCATGTTTCACTTACGAGTTGTTAGTGATCACCGCATATAGCAGCATGTTTCACTTACGAGTTTTTAGTGATCACCGCATATAGCAGCATGTTTCACTTACGAGTTGTTAGTGATCACCGCATATAGCAGCATGTTTCACTTACGAGTTGTTAGTGATCACCGCATATAGCAGCATGTTTCACTTAGGAGTTTTTAGTGATCACCGCATATAGCAGCATGTTTCACTTACGACTTGTTAGTGATCACCGCATATAGCAGCATGTTTCACTTACGAGTTGTTAGTGATCACCGCATATAGCAGCATGTTTCACTTACGAGTTGTTAGTGATCACCGCATATAGCAGCATATTTCACTTACGAGTTGTTAGTGATCACCGCATATAGCAGCATGTTTCACTTAGGAGTTTCAGTGATAAAAGATAGGTATCTCTAGATATTTCAATAATTATTTTTCGTTGTTACTTGAATAATCCATATTACATTTCGTTATTACATTTAATGTTAATATAACTTTTTTTTTTTATGTAGAATGATTCTATTATCAACCTTTTATTTACATAAACAACTGTTTACTTAAGATATATCTAAGAATCTTTGTTAGTGGCATCGTACTAGCCATAGCTGATTATCCGTCACGAGCAAGACACACAAAATACAAAATAAAAAAAATACATACTGGTGAGCTGATTTCTCAATCCCTCTTCTGATATATTAACCATCCCTTATTTACTGAAAAGAAGTTGGCTTAAACAAGCTAAATCTGTATTTACAACGTTGGTAAACTTGGTAATTACCACAAAATTAATAAAAACACTTTCTCCAATGGCCGCCATTATTACAATTATCCTTTTCTGGTGTTGCCATTCCTCGATATTCAAATACACCATATCAAAATAAACCGTTTTACACTTTCATAATAAATAATGCTGACAATTAATTATAATTAATCAATATTCAATGGTATGAAATTAAATAATATAATGTTAATGCTAACACCTCTCAATATATTTTGGAGCAACCTGTATACGGCTCGCATTATTATCGCAGCAAGCGAGCACCGTGAGGCGGTGGTCTGCCATTACTGTTCCTAGCGCTGCACAGTACGCGTTAAGTGTGCGGAATCTGACAAATATATGGTCAATACATGATTTAGTTATACTATCTTTCCGTAATTCAACTCTTGTGTAGTCGGAGATTCCGCACACCAAACCGTGACCGTACATCATGTTGACATATTGATTACGAACATTATCCGCGTTGCTTAGACTAATATTAACATCGCCTAGAAGAATGCAATCCTCGGTCGGAAACATATCAAGTAATGAGTTAACTTCACGTATAAATAATTGTTTACATTTATTTGGTGGTCTATAGATGGCACAAAGAACTGCGGATGTGTTTTTGTGTGTTGTTATTTTACCCACGATACTTTCGAAAGATACTGTGGTGATCGGAACAGTGGTGAATTTATGTTTGTCTAAAATGTAAACCATAATACCTCCACCTTTTTGTTGTTTTCGCAGTTCTTTATGCATATAGTAACCTGGGATCTTAAACAGTGAAATTACTTTGTCAGATATACCGACCTCCGACAGTACAATGACATCTATTTGCTGCTTAGAGCTGGCAATAAGCAATTCGATTTTGGCAAAATTCTTTATAATCGATCGTATATTAACGTGAATACAAATAAGCTTATTTAGTGACTTGGGTATATTTGTCAAGAAATCGGACAAATTAACAGAATTTTTTATTTCTGAAACATAATCATGATTGAAAGCCATTTTTATAGTATTAGGTTAAATAATATGATAAGTGGTAATTCAACAAGGTTAGTATTTAAATAGAAATAATTATAATATTTACGAGCCATGCAAGGCATCATCGATATCCTCTTCTGACCTGATAATTATGACCCTGTCTTTATCTCCCTTCCGCGCCATTATTTTTCCATATTTAAACCATACATATTTAAATTTGTCCATGAGTTCTTGTTTAGACTTCCATAAAAGATTTTTATTAAACTGTGTAAGTGCTTCTCTCAAATATATTTTCTCCTGTGATAGGTTAGGTTCTATCTTTGTTACCACTTCTGCTGCAATCAAATGCTTCTCCCGTGCTGCTGTGATCCATTTGGACTTGATGTCCTCATCTTGCATCACCATTTGAATTATCCCTGCATTACCCATACGTGCAGGTTGTCTTCTAGCTTGTTTTACATGCTCGAGACTCATGTTTAAAGCTTTTGCTATATTCTCAGTAATTGATTTTATATTTTCCTTTTCCTGTGAAGGAACTCCATACACTTCTATTTTGTTACTGATGTATCTCTGCTCGCCTTCATTTATACGCTGTTCTAGAGAGTTTACCCTGTTCTCTAGGTGCATGTTCTTATTTTTTAGGTCCATATTTTTCTTTTCAAGGTCCTTTATAATTTTTTTAAATGTTTCTGCACTCTCAATACACTCATCTACCTTGTCACTTAGAAATTGAACAGATTTGGTTACCTCATTCATTTCTCTTTTAAGAATTCTATCTATGTGTTTTGTAATATCAGTTGATAGCTTTTCCGAGTTAATGGTGATAATTTTCCCGGACTGATTTGGTTCTTCATCTACTTCATCCTCCTCTTCTGGGATCACGAAAGAACTTTTGCGTCCTACCTTCGAGGTGCAATCATTACAAGTCCACTCTAGATTTTCCGCCGCACGTATTGCATTAAGTTGTTTATTAGTGAGACCTGCACACTCAATTCTTGCATGCACTAATAAACCACATCGATTACATTCGAGACCCGGGGATCTTTTATTCACCAATTTATTACACTGGAAGCACTTGGACATTGTGGGTAGCTGTAAATTTATTTCCGTGACGTTTTACGTGTTAGTTAACTGACGTTCGAGCGAGGAATGACAGAATGAATATTACAGATATCAAATCTGTGGTTAAATTATACTTTAAAAGTAATTTGAGTTTCTTTTAATAAACTAATGATTTGGAGGATCTCCAATAATAGTCATGATTTTTAAATTCAAGTCCTCAAGAGCATTAAGTTAAGTCTATATTAGATTCAACTAACCAATTTACTAATTTAGTTTTTGACTTTTATATTTTATGATTTTATATATTACCTACGCAATCATGGATTTTTGCAACCTAGTAAACTTTCTTTCATGTTTAGGAGAGTCACTCCGTAGGCCTTTGCTCCCTTAAACTTCAACGGCAAAGGAAGGACGTTTCATCACTTTACAAGTTTCGTTTATCATATACTTAATTTTAAATAGCATTAGGACACAACCGGCTACTTTATATAAGTTCAAAAAGAAGAAGAAGAAGAAAATAACTTTATTCATGGCATTACACAAAGAAATAGGTACAAACATTATAGACAAAGGAGAAAACAATAATAATAATAAACGTAAAAGTAAAGAAAAATAAAATTTGCCACAAAACGGTCTAGCTCAGCATAATGCTGGTTCTTGACAAACCAGCGCTGGTCTTCCGTTGGAACCGGTGTGTAACGTCACAAACAGATAAACGACAGCTATACATACAAAACAAACAAATAATAAAAAATAGATAAGACCCAAAAAACAAACAGAAAAGTTTTAGACATAATTAATAATAAATAATAAACAAAAAGGTTACAAACATGTTTGTTCAGCTGTTTTTAATTAATTAGCACAAAGTAGGCCTTTACGTACATAAAGCCTACATGCTATCTAGCTCAGTGAAGCTCATTAGATATTAATAGAATATTTTAATTTAATAGCACAGTTAAGTTTGCTGATATTGAGAAAAGGTTGTGTTTCTCTACCTCCGATTTGCAAAGCGACGGAATGATTTACGATGACACATCTCTCACGGTTGTGCCTGTTATTACTTTTAATACTTAAGTTAGTACTTTTTTCGGAATGTTGACTTAATTTCTCCTTTTACCCCGTAGTCGAGGTAATGATGTTGCCTTGCGTGCGGCCGAAATTTACCTTATACTTTTTACCGCGGTGAGATTGTGTCAAAAGTTCCAATGTAAAAAAAAATAACGTGTTCGAAACCAAAGACTTTTTTTTTACACTGTACAAAAATATAAGTACACACTTTAGGTACTTTGTGCCACCGTGATACCCCAAGGATATGGAGGACGGAGTGCGATAGCATTCAAGTGGGGTTTTGAATGGTAGTTATTACTTTGAGCCCGTATGTAGGTATAGCCGGAGATAGCATTTCTAGTTTTTATATTGTTGTTTTGTTATATATTGTTTTACCTTTTAACTTTTTTAAGTTAGCACTCGAACGTGGAATTATTACCTTAATCTTCTCATTTTACATATGTTGTTCAATGAAAATAAAACAATCTTCTATATAAAATCACGAAGACTCATCAATAGGATCCAATCTTACCAATATTTGAACTTCTCTCAAAATCAGATCTTTCAATAATTAATTCAAGTATCAATGCCAATTAAATTTCATAATGAACTGGGGAATACAGAATCGTGTTTGATCTCTTACTTTTATTGGAACTGCCAATTTAATAAAAATGTCAAGAAGAATCATTTACCTACAGGTTCAACGTTTTTGAATATTAAAACCAGTGGAATAAAAGGTTTAGTCGGATTTTGTATTGATTTGCGTTATTTTTTTTCGATTGTAATAATGGCTTACGGCTAAGGCTTGAGTCCAAGATACGCAATGCACTGGATTCAATTTTTAACTGCATGTAGACTTATATTACCTACTAATTATCTAATAATGAAAAAACATATTAACCTACATGACATTTGTTGTTTTGAAGGTATAAGCGGTGTTGCCAACTGAACACTTGTAAAGGCAGCTAAGATTGCTAAGAACGTAGCTAAAGATAAGTTGGCTTGGCACCTTTGGTTGGCCATTAGGATTTGGTTTTTTTACTTTTTTTTTATTGTATTGTGTAATTTTCTTTGCTTGTTTTAATATTTGTTAATGTTTTTTATGCGTCGAATGGCGGGCAAAAAATAAAATATTTTTCTTCTTTTCTTCTTCTACTCAAATGTGGCGTGCTCGTGGCTCGTGTAATTTGGTCGGATTTGTTTTGATTTGGGAGTGAAGCCGACGTATCTATTATTCATTGGAAACTCCTAAACATATGAAAATGACTAATACTACGAAAATTAAATACATCCGAAAATTTATTGTAATCCTAATATGAGCTGAGTGTCGTTAAAGTTCAATTATCAATTAAACTGCTTGATGTAATTATCCCGCATAAAGGACCACATGACTTACCGTACAACTACAAAGCATAATAGGTTTGGGTCAAATAAAATTACTGTAATACACAACAATATTCTTTATTTAGTTTAAAGCAATCTGACAATACTGTCGTATTACATGAAATGGTTTAAGCTAAGTCTAGTAAAAGAATTCTTAAGATGTTTGGACGTATCATCCGCAGCGAAATTCATTGGAACGATTAGGAAGAGTAGAAGGTCAATGTTCCCGCGGCCAATCACCCACAAGATGGACAGACCTCAGAAAATCGAGGGCGATGGCTGCCACACGCGTCATACTTGTGAACAGGTGCTGCTTGTGGGGGCTGGTCTGCTTAAGTTTGCTATTTATTTACTTATTAAATATTCTTTCAGTCTATTTTGTAATTTTGCCGCCGCGCCGGGGCACGCAATTGTTTTCAGTGCGATTAGAATGTAAATATTATGTAATTAATCTAAGCCTGTTTTGAAAAGAGTAATTGCTGAGTTTATTGCCGGCTCTTCTCAGCAAATGCAACCTTCCGAACCGGTATTAGAGTATTAGAGTCAGACTTTTCATAAGTGCCTGCGAAGGTCTATTTGAATAAATGATTTTGAATTTTGAATTTTGAATCATCCACAAGTTGTTCCCTTAGTGAATGTACACGCAGTACCGAGAATAGAGAAAGATGTAGAAGTCTCGTTAAAGCCGCAACAAACTCATCAGACGATCCATAACCACGGCCACTCCGCCAGGAGTGTACGACTGAGAAGAGAGTAAAAGCCAGATTTTAAGATAGTCCTGGCTCTTTTTATTATATGACATTATAAAGTGACGGGTATATATAAAACTTAGGATTTGCTAGACTTGTTTTAAGCCATCTCACGTAATCAGTGGGTAAAAGTTTTGATTGGATTTTATCCATTAACCGCAATATGCACAGCAATTGAATATAATTAAGTTTTAACTTACGATAACTAAACACTTACATAATATTTTTAATTCATACAAATTCTATACAAACATTTACAATACAAGCAAATTAAGTGTGTGAATAAGGGCCTTATTCACACACTTAATTAGCTTGTGACCTTTGAATTTTGTATCCATAGTTGTTAGCATATCCATACCTATAGATACAAAAAAGTATGGATACTTATAAGTTAAAACTTTTGATCTTATTTTAAACTAGTTGTCCCGCGTGGCTACACCTGCGTTTCTGGGATAAAAAGTAGCCTATGTCCTTTTTCATACTATAGGCTATCTGTATGCCAAATTTCATGGCGATCGGTCTCTTAGTTCTTAAGTGATACTTGAACAAACAAACAGACACTTCAGAAAGAAAAGATATTTTAAACGGCATGTAAAATAAGATTATGAATAAGGACGAAACATATTTTACAATATTGTCTAAAATTAATTAAGAACCATGACTAAAAATAATATTCAACTAAATTTAATACCCTGTTTAAAAAGGGATCATTCCCCTTCGAAAGGCAAGAAAGAAAGATATTGGATATGTTAATTGCTGTAAAAACTAAACTTATTATTTTCACAAACTGTGTCGAATCGCTATAATTTTACCAAGGTTTTTTGATGTTTTTCCTTTAACACCACACCCGTAGCTCGTATGTTTGAAAAAAATCTCGTCATTATAAGTGTGGTGTGATCAAGGTTACACACATGCACACAAAGCCAAGAAGCTGAGAATCGATGATCGTGAAGATCAGTATTTTTATTCTTTAGAAAAGTCACTAAAAACGTCGTAAACATTGCGATAAATAATACATTTCTTATATGTATAACTTTCGAATTTATAATTATTTATTTTAATTGATAAAAATATTATACATCTGTACAATTCCATAACTATAAATAATTCAATTTATCTAGTGTAAGAACATACAACTATTTTTACATGACAATTTGTTAAACTTGTCTACCTAGCTAAAGTCGATCCATGAGTTAATCTATTCACGTTAAAAAAAAATGTATTTGATTACTATATTTTTGTTCACTTCGTTTTTAACCATTTTCGTACATATTTGCAATAGTTTTATTTGATCATCATTTTAAAATACCAGCTGTACCTCGTGGTTTTTTTTAAATCGCCCTAAACTCCCATACCTATAAGCACACAGACCAAAATAATAAAGTCTTCTAATAGTATAGCTTTCTTCTTGATGCCGACGACAGAAAGATCTCAAAATAAGTTCGTTCTTAGTTAAGAACGAACGAAAAAGTTTTTTCGGCTCCTTTTTATCTTAAAATAAATCTTAAGAATGTCACTTCACTGCAAGATAACCGTACCTACATTTTCATTAACTTGACAAAAATCTCTTAGAGAAAGATCACTTTTCATATCACGACAAGTTCATGTGTCAAATTCACTTTATCACTTGAAACTTGCGTATCGTGAATACACTTTCGCAGCGAAACGGTAGATTTTATTAGCCTTTTTATTTTCTTCCAGCGCCTTTCTTTATGAAACGAGTATGTGAGCGACAACCAGGTATAATACCGTGCTTGTAGCCGTGTATAGATTAGTTCCTGTGAAAAAAAGGTTTACATTATAAAAATACAACTCTCAAACAACAAAAATAGAAGAAATAATTGAACTGTTTTACAAAAAACTTAAACCAACTTCAAAGTATACTAAGAAGTAATCAAATCCTGATCTGATGATAATGGGACCAAACGGTAAGTGTACCCTTCCAAAGAAACAAAGAAATTTCCAATACAATCGAATTGAGAACGCCTCCTTTTTTTGAAGTCGGTTAAAAAAGAAAATATGGGCCAGGTGGTTACGATGATTCATAATTAATCAGCTTGACAGTATACCTACTCATTTTATGTATTTTTTTAAATGTTAGGATATACCTGCATTTAGAAATATATTAAGAGTGAAAGTAGGTACTAGAAATAGAATTCAGTAACAAAATAAAATTTATTTTTACCTTCGGATCCAACTGCAGCAGCAAGTTGCATATCTGATGCTGTGGGCATCTCAGGAGTTGTACTTATAGGTCCTGTTAACAATAATCCATCTTTAAACGTCCTCGAAAAAAAAAAAAAAAAAAAAAAAAGATTTTCTGAAGTAAGCCTAAACGTGTTGACTTTTCATTAGGGATTATGAGAAGCGAATGCCTAAAAAATATTTATATGCGGTTCGCTGTCCCACCGATATCCTATTAAACTCATTTTTAACACGCTTTTATTAGCTTCACCTGTATGTATAATGGTAAATAATAATAGCTAGTATAATATAACCATGTATATTCCCTGTCTATCCCGTAAGGGCCTAATTGTAAGCAATTTTTGTAATTAAGTTTAATATTTGAATGAAAAAGCATGGGGCACTAGAATTTCTAAGCATTATCATTATTATGAAGAAATATCGTAAATTACTGATGAAAAGCGCCCTCGCTTTTTCATTCAAATATTAGACAAAATTGCTTACAATTAGGCCCTGACGGGATAGAAAATATACATATAAATATAATAATAATAATTAGTTATACTGGGTGGAGATTTCGAGATGGCATATTTTCAAAACCCATGTTGGGTTGACCAACCCTGAATACTCAATTTTTTTTTTGACTTCTCATACATTATGATCGAACAATGTTCACATTAAAATTTACAATGGAAAGTAAAAAAAAATTTTGAGTATTCTGTATTGGTCCCATAGTAAAAGTTGTTTAGCATGACTAACACAACATAGGTTTCGAAAATATGCCATCTCGAAATCTCCACCGGTTATATAAAAATATTTAATATAAGTTTGGTATTATTTAGTATTATAAAATATGTTTGGTATTATTGGTTATTATTTTCAGCTGTTCTGCCTTTTCAGTTGTTATATCTTACCAGGGCCTAACCTGAATAAAAGACTTTTTGATTTTTGATTTTGTTCTTGTTTATAATTTTTTCACAAGATTATCTTTAACAACCATCACCGACAGAGACGTAACGTTAAATAAAATAAAATGTTATTTACCGGGATAATAAATAGACTCTTTTCTAACTGCGTACTTCGCTTGTGATATCCTCAATGTGCAGATGAACTCAGCTGGTGACGGAAGGTCTGCATCATTGAGCGTCACTGATGCCACTGCAGAGTACCTGCCGTTGACCAGCTTTAGGTGATGAGCTACACCATCCAGCCGCCTGGAAGAAAAAGATTTAGTTACCTATTTATTCTCTTTTAGCTAAATCATTATAGATAACCTGATGTATAGGTAGATTTAGTAGATACAATGAGTCTATTTAATTTCCAGTGAACAATTTAATAAAACAAATCACTACACATTAATCAGCTTTTACTTTGTTTTTAGGGACCCCAAAAGCGCGTTAAGAACTTTCGCTATAGACATTTTACACACCTCTCAACTTACCTGTCAGGCGTAGCAAGCGTGAGGTTTGGTGCAGGAAAGGCACCTTCCGCTGCACAGATGACGTTCACCGTGTCGTCATCCGTCTTGTTCTGGATCAGGCGAAAGTGTGTCTCCGGTACTGTAATGGGATAGCAGGTTTAAAAACGCGCGCAGGAAAACAAGTTTGTTATTTGGCTGCGGTGTTCTATAAGGTACCTCAGTCGAGCTGCTCCTAGCGGAAAAAAATGCTTTACCTCTCTGTTTGTGCTTGCTAATATCCAATATTGGAAACTTTTGAATCAAATGTACTGCGTTCATAAAGCTGCCAACAAAGGGTTGATATTTTATGGCGTGTGTCTTATCATTAACAAGTATTTCATTATAATATGTTATTGAAGCTATAATTTTAAGCTGTATAGATAATGAATTTATATCCACATTGGAATTTGTGACCGGTTGCAGGTAGGTAATATAAGTGATTCATCATCATCATCATCAGCCTATAATGTCTCACTGCTGAGCACAGGCCTCCTTTCACAAATAAGGGTGAAAGGGAATGGGCAGATACTCCACCACGCGTGCCCACTGCGGATTGGTGGAGGTAGGCTAGTGGTCAACCTACTGTTGGAACTTTTCAAGCCGCCTAGAAGGCATCCAACTAGCTTAACGACTATCACAATTAATTGATAACCGGGACCAACGGCTTCATGTGCCTTCCGAAGCACGGAAACGCTCGATATGAAATACCACTAGACGGTCACCCATCCAGGTACCGACCAAGAAAGACGTAACTTAACTTTGCCGATCGATTAAGAACGGCTAATCATGCTACACCACGAGCGCTTATATAATCAAAATCAAATCAAAATCAAAATTCATTTATTCATGTTAGGCTGATAGGGCTCTTGTGAATGTTAACAAATGACTCTACACCGGTTCCAAATACAACTTGAACTATAAGTGATTATTATCACCTAAATAGTAACCAGCAGTACGTGGTTGAACTAAATTGATGATTAATCAATACGAACTAATTATACACTCAAACACGTGTCATGAATAGTAATTCAATGTAACATAACAATATTCAACCACATGACGATTGATGATAAAATAACAAAAAAAAACAGTAATTGTGTACAAAACTTTTTGATTGTTATGATAATAATTGAGTAAAATAACGACTCTCTCAATATTTTCAAATATTATCCACCAAATTCTAGATTAAATAATAGTAAAACATTATTGTATCAAATACATAGATAACAGAATCGCTTTCACAGACATAGTCAACGAAATATTTTCTAAAGAAGACGTAGTCGTCGTGCTATTTCGCTGATTAAAAAAAATTACAGATAAGAGTTATTTTTTCTTTTTACCCCCTTACGCATAAAGCGCTATTTAACTAATATACTGTTTAAATGGTCACGTAAATAATCTATTTTACGTATCACTTTAAACAGTATATTAGTTGGGTGTTTTTTAATTCGCCTGTTAACAGTCCAGTACCTTGTTTTCGTCAGAGACTCACTACGATAGGATAAAGCTTCATATGAGCGCTGCTATAGCAAAATATGAAATTCAGTGTGCTCTTCGGATAAATTTGGTGACTTTGGTGTTGGGAGCATAAGCGGGTGAAATATTTCGTCGGTTTTAAGTGCGATCCCATATTACTGTATCAAAAAAACACTCATAAAAATATGTTTGCAATCAGATAGCTGTTGCGGAATTGGGTTCAAGATGTCAGTTTAAACAAGATGCCTACTTAAAAATATCAATTTCAAAATACTCACCAAAGACAATCATCTGCTTAGTTCTTGAATCTTCCTCCATAAAAGTAGACACTACACACGTGTAATCACCAGAAATGTCTGTATTAGGCTTAACTATACGTAATGCTCGATGCATCTTTAGCGGATCACTAGATGCCCTATAGCTCAAATCCACCCGCCCTCTTAATATCCCCATATCTTGGGGTTTTTGTGATGCTATCCATTGATACACTGGCCTGGCTTTGTTCCTAAAGAACCATTTGACCATCAGACCAGCTGTGTCATTGGTGTAAGTGTAATCACAGTCTAAAATAACAGCGTCCTGAACACCATATTGTATTATTTCTGGCACTACCACTTTCACTATCTTCACGGTGTCTATACCTGAAACAAGAAAAAACATTTTGGGATCACATCCGATTTTATGTTGAAAAATGTCAACTGGTTTTTAACCGACTTCTAAAATCAATTAGAATAATTCAATAGGTTATCAATTCGAATGTTTATGTGTTTTTTATGTTCGGGCATAACTCCGGATTTTCAAAATTCTTTTTTTGTTCGAAAGGAGTTTATTCCGAAAAGGTCCCATATAAATTTCATGTAGACCTGCTGATGAGTTTCGGAGACAGACAACGGAACTCTTAAAAAATGACAGCAAATCAACCGCGATTGCTGCTATCGCATAAATATGCATTGTTTACGCAGGCCTTTACACGCAAAAGTATTTAGTATATATATAGTACTTAGTATTTATATACTCTGAGGTATATAAGAAACCTAAAAATTCAAAAATAAATTAACTTTATAACAAAAATAAACCGCCTTCAAAGTCAGCGAAGTCGCTCACTTCAAAACAGTGTCAGGTAAAAGTTATTTCTTACTTTTTAGTGTACTTTGAGGCGGTTTATTTTTTTGTGAAAAAGTTACTTTATTTAGTCCAAGCAACAAATGATTATGGATGGAAAGGTTGAAAGCAGAAAGTTTGACTTCTGCACTTTGTTTGGACTAGAGATAAACATACTAAAAGTCCACACGCCTCGATGGTAAGCCCTAGGGGGAGAGCACAAAGAAGTCCCATTTTAAGGTATTTTGCTAAAATCTCGAAAACGATATAATAAATCAGAAACTCACAATATAGAAGTAAACAGAATAACAGATAATGTAGACGATTAATATTCATTGAACAACAAGAAACAATTTGTTGGCGACACACGATGTCCTGAAGGTGCTTAAAGCTCCCTCCAGCTAATCCATATCCATCAGTCTTCTAGTCCAAGACCATTAATATTTATGCTATGTCAATACTTTTGAGAGCTTATTTAAATTCATCCTTGGTCCAACTCAAAAGCGAGGGCAAGCGCATCATAAAATTTTGATTCGGTCGCACTTAAAATTTCGTCATTTGCATTGATGCTCTTGTGTAAATAAAGTGGGTATTGAATAACGTATTCATAAAGTGATCTTAAGAGCACTCAGCTCACCATACTTTTCATACAAAAGCTCTGTACTTATGATGGCGTTTTCAACCACTTTTCGTTAGATGTTTTAAACAAATTGGTATCTTGTAAACTATATCTAGCAGTATAACTAGGCGAAAATAAAAAAAAGTGTGAAACAAATTCAGTAAAAGCCTCCGAAAAACAGCGGTTTTGCACAAATTTTACCTGAACTTTGGCCATATCTAATGTACCTATAAATTGTAAAAGTAAAGAAAACAGCTCTAAACAATGCTTGCAAATGTATTGGAGATTCTAAATAACTAACTTTTTTTTCACAAACTTGTAAGATTACATCACATGAAGTATGGGCCTGCAACAAGTTTTATGATATGCGAAATCATGAATGACGACCTAGCGAAGCGGCCGCGAGTGATCAGCGGAATTTACCAACTGATAACCGATGGCTCTGATGGTGTCTCTCTTTTTTCGCAGTCAAACATTACGTTGGATGAAAGTACAAGCTTTTCGGCTACGCTTGCGTTGAAGTTGCGTTGGCCATGAAGGGCCCCTTAATACTTAGTTCGACGGAGAACGTAAAATGAACAAAATGTTGATACAGCCAGCGAGAGGGAAGGTGCTGAAGTTTTAATTAGTCTTTAATGTTTGTCCGTCATGATATTATCTAAATTAGATATTATTTTATTTTCTTAAATATGTTTTATAACGACTTTTCATAAAATTGGTAACATTATTGGTAATAATTTCTACTTAGGATTACGGTTAATTTTAGATGAGATAACATTCTTATACAAATTCATTCTTATTAGAATTAGAATAAGATGGTAAAAATCCATACTTCGTGAAAGCCGGACAGTAAAGTGTAATCATGGTAAGTAAATAGAAGGGTTAAGTTTTTTCACAAAGACGCGTCCGTGTACTCAATATTTAAAACTGCTACTCAACTGTACATTAAAGATGAGATGTGATTTCTTTAATCGATGACTCCCGATTTGGACGTCTGTCGTTTAGTTAGACCCAAACCTCCTCATATTTTATTCACAAAATAGGTGTTGGAAAAGTAGTACTTAAATAACATTATCGATCATTCGTGCTAGGTTCGCGTAGCGTGGATGCATAATAAGCCTACACAGGTACTACAAAATGTGTAGGTACTCTGAAAATAAAATTACCAATATGTAAACAAAAATATATTTGTAAGTAATTAAATACTTAATACTTTATTAAGTAATTAATACGACGACTGAATGAATTAATTGAATTAATTAAATGTAGGGGTGTGAAATATAAAGGGGTATTATTTTAAAATCTTTAGATAAGCCCCATTGTTTTTTTTATACTACTAAGGTTGCAAACAACCATACGGCCCGCCTGATGGTAAGCATTTACCGTAGCCTATGGACGCTTGCAAAATCAGGGGTATAACTCGCGCGTTGCCGACCATGAAGAATCCTCTTCACACCCTTCAGTTAATCTATTCCTCTGATAAATTTATACAAAACTGTTCCAATTTCAAATTAACAGCCAGATACCGCTTATCAGGCCATTGATAAATCAGCCCTTAGTGTAGAATATGATCTTCAAGTTAAAGTTAAAACCCTAAGTTACATCAAAAACTTATAGCAGAAAGATAACAAAGTTTATTTTATTACTCAAAAATTGTGGAGTACCAAGATTTGGTATCTACTAGCGAAAATCAGTGTGGATAGTTTTTACTGCCCCCACTTTGTGATTTATGATTTCAGATAAGCACGGAAAATTTTTAGAACATTTTTCATTTACTTTTGCGCCGATATTTCCGAAATTAGTTTTATTTTCGTGGATTAATGGCGTTGTAGGCATTTTAATAGCTTTATTATTCTATTGAAACATTTAAGATGTATGAAACAGTAAGCTTTTTCAATAAGTTATTTGTATTTGTTCTTTTATATCTCATTAAATTTATAGCCAAAAGTTATACTACGAAAGTTTTGTCCCGAGAAATCTGCATAATATACTTACCTTAAGTGCGGCCGCCGAGAGAATGCGTTTCTGACACCTGTTAATGGGCTATTATCGGAAACGGCTAATCCTATTGTAATGACCTTTCACAGAAGGTTCAGTATTTTCTTAAGGTCTCACTACATATATCAGCACAGCCACGCCTCGGTAAAAACTAGCCATCCAATCATGTGCAAGATAAAATAGTTGACAGCTCGCGGCAAGCATCAACTGTTACATATTGTCAGTAAAAAAAATACTTTAACGCACTTGATTTAAAGGCCTCACTTGGATGCCAAGTTTTTGCCGAGACGTAGCCGTGCTGTTATACTGAGTGAAGATCTTTAGGCATAGCTAAGTGAAAGTCCCATCATGTCAGATTAGTATCCGTAATTTGGCCAATAACGGGTGTCAGAAAGGCATTCTTTTGGCGGCTGCACTGTAAAGCATAACATTTCACAGCCACTAAATTATGCTGTCAGTTCATTCCGACAAAAACAACTCGGTTGGTAATCAAAATCAAAGCTACACGAAATCAAAACAAAACAGAGCATATATAATCTCCCTTGTGGTACGGAGTGATTTATACTTGTGCTATAAATATAGAATCGCCCACAAGGCACCGGTCTGCAACCGGATGCTACATCATTCAGTCGGTCTCTGGTGGACCTCAAAGCAAACATAATGGATTCGGTTAATCGTCCGGATACTGTGCTAAGATTTCTGAGCTTATCGGGCTTTAACAAGGATTCGGGTGATATTGATAGGTTGTAAGCTTCACTGATCTCAGGGTGTTGCTTAAAAATCATTTGTAGTAATACGATGGTAATGTACTCGAAACTTTGGAAGTTTTAATTTTTCCTTTGTCAAATCAATGTTATTGTGGCTCTTGCCATGATTTTATGAATTTAGACTTTTTCGGTCAATATGATCTGAAGATATTTATAATCTAGTGTTACCTGCGAAACGAAGTTACAATACCTAATGCGACACATAATTTTTACCATCAAAAAATGAAAGCGTTCGTAACATTAGTACACGTAACATTTTAACTCAACATTGAAAAACGAATTGCAATAAATTTTGCCCACTTCGAAATAGGACCTCACTTATGTGTTTTAGTTAGGAAATCCAACATAATTATGATAATTAATAATAAACACGAATATTTACGTAAATACAATGCGGCAGTAACCGCCGAACTGTAACAAATCACGGCAAGGGTTGCCTTGATCCTCACCCAATTATGATAATTTTAACACATAAACTTACCGTTAAAACAGGTGAGCAGCCACAACAATGTGGAGCATACATGCGTGAAAACTAAACGCCTGACTCCACGTCTACGCACCATCGCACCAGTATCATCGAACCATCATCCCACTAAACCAATTCTTAGAACCACCCCGATATGACACTTATTATCAACGTCCAGAATTTCACACGCGGATTATATCTTGTGACGTAACAAATACAAGTTCATAATTTTAATTTTGGAAGCCGTCCTTTCGCAATGAAGCCTCCTGCACGACTGAGTGGTAGGTACACGCGGTTAAGGCTTTGAGGGTAGCGGGGGTTGGGACGATATCAATTGTTTTGTATCCTCATAGGCCCTCCAAGAGCACCACATGCATTTCGTCTGAATGGCCGTTACGGTTATTTGTATTTTTATTGTTGTCATTAAACGAAACATCATTAGTAGCGATCGCTTTTCCTGTTGATTGCTCGCTACTGTTCAAGAAGTATTTTCCTTTTAATTTAAAACAACGGGTGATTTGATTTTTTAGCAATTACGCAATTTCCTTATTTTTATTGCCAGTTAATTGAATTTCTCGAATGATATCTTAGTTAAATTACATTCATTGTACAGTTGGAGGGAAAGAGGAAAGAAAAACATGGTGTCGATTTTATAACGATAATAATGTCCCGGAGTATCACAAACTCGTATTAGAGTCGTCGGCAATGGCCGAAGTTTTGGTGGTTTGAAGCTGGGCCTTCACGATACCGAGAGTTTTAGGTAAAAAAGTGGTGAACTCCTACTAAACTGTGAGGTTTACTTCTTTATTTGGGAACTTTTATGAACATACAGAAAGTGTGAAACAATTTGTTTGAGCGAGTGATGAATACACTTATTTCTTTTTAGGGTTCCGTAGCCAAATGGCAAAAAACGGAACCCTTATAGATCCGTCATGTCTGTCTGTCTGTCTGTCCGTCCGTATGTCAAAGCCACTTTTTCCGAATTTATAAGAACTATAATGTTGAAACTTGGTAAGTAGATGTATTCTGTGAACCGCATTAAGATTTTCACACAAAAATTGAAAACAAACAATAAATTTTGGGGGTTCCCCATACTTAGAACTGAAACTCATTTTTTTTTTAAATAAAACCCATAAGTGTTGGTTGTCTATGGATAGGTCTTCAAAAATGATATTGATGTTTCTAATATCATTTTTAGGGTTCCGTAGCCAAATGGCAAAAAACGGAACCCTTATAGATTCGTCATGTCTGTCTGTCTGTCTGTCTGTCTGTCTGTCTGTCCGTGTATGTCACAGCCATTTATTTCCGAAACTATAAGAACTATAATGTTGAAACTTGGTAAGTAGATGTATTCTGTAAACCGCATTAAGATTTTTACACAAAAATAGAAAAAAAACAATAAATTTTGGGGGTTCCCCATACTTAGAACTGAAACTCAAATTTTTTTTTTTCATCAAACCCATAAGTGTGGGGTGGCTATGGATAGGTCTTCAAAAATGATATTGAGGTTTCTAATATCATTTTTTTCTAAACTGAATAGTTTGCGCGAGAGACACTTCCAAAGTGGTAAAATGTGTGTCCCCCCCCTGTAACTTCTAAAATAAGAGAATGATAAATCTATAAAAAATATATGATGTACATTACGGTGCAAACTTCCACCGAAAATTGGTTTGAACGAGATCTAGGAAGTAGTTTTTTTTTAATAGGTCATAAATTGAAATTAATATCAAATACACAGGTCTATACTACCATTTACTTATATACCTACAGGTTTGTACGGAACCCTCGGCGCGCGAGTCTGACTCGCACTTGGCCGGTTTTTTCTAAACTGAATAGATTGCGTGAGAGACACTTCCAAAGTGGTAAAATGTGTGTCCCCCCCCTGTAACTTCTAAAATAAGAGAATGATAAATCTATAAAAAATATATGATGTACATTACGATGCAAACTTTCACCGAAAATTGGTTTGAACGAGATCTAGTAAGTAGTTTTTTTTTAATACGTCGTAAATTGAAATTCATTTCAAATACCTACTTAGGTCTATACTACCATTTACTTATATACCTACAGGTGTACGGAACCCTCGGTGCGCGAGTCTGACTCGCACTTGGCCGGTTTTTACTTATTTATTTGTCGAGTTGAGTTGTTTTATTATGTTTTTATTTCGATTCAATTTATAGTTAAAGACGGACGAAAATATATTTATACTCATCATTTACGTCACCTATGGTAGCGACTGAAAATCAGTGTTGTAATCCAGTAACGGAAGTAAGCCCGTAAACTGTAAAGTTTGCAACTGAGCCGCTGTCCATTTCTGATGACACACAATCACGCAACATGAATGAATCATAATTATTATGTTTTATCTCTGTTTTAATTTTCTTCTTTCAGCTGTTTTATATGAGTGTAATTGTGGTGTGTGTCATTTCAGAATAAATGGAATCTTTCTTTCTATAATTGAAGAAAATATTTTAGGATAGTGTTGGATGAATCCTGTGATTTATAAGGGTATGTTTTGACCACAATTAGGGTGCTGAATCTCAGACTTAATTGTGGTGGTAATAAATCAGTTGAAGTCGATGGATTCAAAAGCTATCAACAGCTTTGACTTTAAGAAATTTTGTATATAGAGATTGGATAGAATACCAGGTGTTTTCAGCCTGAAAATAACACAATTTTACTAAACTATAAGCCAACACCAAAACTTATGTAACATTTTCTTTACTCGGTGCTTTCCAAAGCTTTCCTTTAGCGCAACAGATTTCTTTATTGAAGCAACACAACTTTAAATAGAATTTATTAAAAACTGGTTTTACAAAAATAACATTTTGACATGCATTAAAAAACACATACGTCAAATTTCGTCCAAAATACGCTAGTTAAAATTTTCTAAATAGCCCGCATATAAAAGCGTCATCCATAAAAATGTGTTAACATCAAAAATAGGCTATAAGCACAATTAACAAAACACTATAAAGCCAATGTTCAAATGAACACTAAAGGAAAGCTTCTGCATCTAGCAGAAACACTATAAAAATCCTATTTAAATCATAATAACTTTAACTGCGTTTGTAATAAAGACGCTCTAAATCAGCCCCTTTCGTGATGCATAACGTGGTTCCATATTTTCATGCATTTTCTCAGTTAATATATCTTTTAAACGACTCTCTTTGCTACCCACTGTGGTGATATAAATTGTATGCTACCTTTTTAAAGCGTTCTTGCATTATAACGCTAAAAAAGGCTCTATTTCTGTGGTCAAAAACAGACCTATACAAAGTAAAAAAATAAGTTTTTTGAAGAAGTCTGTTTGAATCAGTAAATTGGTTATTGTATTATTTATGTACGATTGTGTCTATTTCAAATTAAGTTTTTTTTTTTTTTTTATACCACTAAGGTGGCAAACAAGCATACGGCCCGCCTGATGGTAAGCAGTTACCGTAGCCTATGGACGCTTGCAACACCAGGGGTATCACTCGCGCGTTGCCGACCCTGAAGAAATCTCTACACGCCCTTTTTGAAGAACCCCATGCTGTACTCCATTGGGAAAACCACGGCGGGGAGTTCATTCCACAACCTGAGCGTCCGCGGAAGAAAGCTCCTTTGAGCCCGCACAGTTCGAAACAATTCTGGTTTCAATGTGTGAGGATGGATTCCCCGTCGATGGCGCGAGTTGCGATGGTGGAAGGTAGCCTTGGGCAACAAGTCGAACAATTCCTTAGAACACTCTCCGTTGTACAAGCGGTAGAACACACATAAGGAGGCAAAGTCTCTCCTCAGACTAAGGGGCTCTAAACCGCTTGTGAGCTCGTGAACGTCAACAATTCTGATGGCACGTCGCTGAACCGAGTCTAAAGGCCCAATCTGGTATCCAGGTGCTCCCGCCCACAGATGACAACAGTACTCCATATGAGGCAGGACCTGCGACTTATAAAGTTGTAGTCTTTGCCCCGATGTGAAGTACTGCCTGGCTCTGTTGAGCACTCCAAGCTTTAAAGTAAAGGAATTATAATATTTTCATTTAACTCATTTCTAAAGTTTATAAACTTTTTGCATATTCAAAGCCGATCATTCATTATAATTTATTTAAATTTGACTCCTTTGAAAAGTAACGTGACTAGATACTGTTATAGCTCACTTTTTTCAAATACTGTTTGCTCTGTTTGTATGGGTCTTTATCACTCTATCTAGAATTAGGAAATTAACATAGAATTGTCTCTTGTCAGACTTGCAAATCATTTAAAGTCTGATCACGCATAGTCTAAAATACAAGCTTTTGGGCGAGACGATTCTGAACAGTTACCAGACAATACTAGCTGTGTACTCGATAAAAAAGTATTCTATGAATTTCTCCATAATGTAGGCAATCTACAACTCAGTAAATTTTCATCAAAATCGAATATATCCGTAACGGCGATTCCGAGGATGTGTAGCAAAGATATTATTGAGGATTGAGCAAAAGGTTGCGAAGCGGTTGGTGTTATAATAGTTACATATAAATGACCAATTATAATACCACCAATCCTCACTAAGTACTTCAAAAAAATACATATTCAAATCAGTGTAGCGATGGTACCAGAATCACCCAAAAAACACAAGCCTGGCGCAGCGCCAGCCTGACAAGTAATTGATATAAGCTATTGTACAGCCTAAAGGTTGCATGCCATAGTATCTACATTATATATCTAGTAACCGGCTGAGATTGTTTCAGGGCATTTCGTGACATACGACTAACCGTTTTAAGCATAAATAAATAAAGATTCATTTCGAGCATCATATGTCACTACTGCTTTAATGTTCTTTATCATAATATTTATATAGTTACATAGTTATAGTGACATGTTAAGCGTGTATTGTATCAGCCAGGTACCATGTTTTTTTTTTTTTTATAGTTAATTTTATTTTATATATGAAATTTATGTAAAAATATGCTGAAGTTACATTAAATTCTCTATAGTTATTTTATAAAAGTTTTTATGAAAGAAAAACAAAGTCTACGTTTAGCGATATTATGAAGGTATATTTCGATACTTGCATGCCAAGTCACGAACAAAAACAAAGGTTGTTGACTTTATTCAAAACATCAGACGATAGATTAGATATTTGTAGAATGTGCGGTTCAATGTCAAAGTTGGGGCTTGAGGCCATTTCGAGGATGGTACAATTCAAGGTTTGGTTGAGTGATTTTGATAAAGCAATTGATGTCTGGTAGACGGGTGTCGCGCACTCTCAAACTTTCCTACCAGATTGTCACATTGAGTCAAAAGTTTGACCCAACACTTGAAGCGGTTCGACTGCCAACTTCTCATGATTTTGTACCAAAGTTCTACCACAGTCTACAAAACTATACAGTCGTCCGACGCTTTTGATCTCGTGAAAAATGCCGACAACGTCTAGTAAGTATCGCGACGGCCATATAAAGTATGCTGTTTCCCGAGCTACTAACATCGTTTTGTTCGCACGTCGGGCCACGTCTCGCCCCTCACGCCCCGCCCCTTACACCCCGCACGATTGCCCTGTCTAAACGGCTACGTCGAACGACTGTATGGTTTTATAGACTGTGGTTCTACGATACTTCGCCTCTTTTTTTTCCATGACAGGTGTCAGTTACGGTATATTATATCTTTTCGGTAAAAGTTCCAGTCGAGGAACTTATGATAAAGTTGCCTTTCTTCGACTGAGATCTGGAATCAGAATTTAATTTAAAAACAGAGTAAACTTTCATTTGAATATAATTTTACAGTATAATGCTGCTTTTAACTTGAAATTCCTCATTTTGTTCGAGGCCAACAAAATGATGAAGACTGATTGATGGTGATGAAATAGGGTGCTGGTTTTGTTAATAATGCTGCGTGAATTGGTGGAAATATTTTTTTATAATTTAAATGAGTTTTATTATTTTTTACCTAGTAATCATCCCAATTCATCTCAGTGCCACATTATCGGTAAAAGAATGGATAATTGGGAGCTAAAGATTTGTTATAGATTTATTTTGATTGCTACTGTGTGTGTTGCGTAGCCTATTTCCTTCTCGATACCATAGGCTATCTGTATGCCAATCCAAATCATGATGATCCGTCGAGTAGTTGAGGGGTGAAGGCGTAACAAACAAACAAACTCACTTTCGCATTTAATTATTAGTTAGGATTTGAGGGAGTGATCCACGTACTATTACCTAATCTGTGACCATGAGCTGGAGCATTTAGTAAAGGAAAACATCGTATGGCAACACCAGAAACTGCGAAGCACTTGAAAATCAAATATCTTATATTCTAACCATAAGCTTTCTGGTTTTAGAAGAGAATGGTAATGACTACTTATCACGACGAAATTGTGTTTAAACTCAGGTCTTTCTATAATAAAAAGCGGCCAAGTGCGAGTCGGACTCGCCCATGAAGGCTTCCGTAGCAGCAATTTATCATCATCAGCGTATCGAAAAAAAAACTACTAACTAGATCTCGTTCAAACCAATTTTCGGTGGATGTTTGCATGGTAATGTACATCATATATTTTTTAGTTTTATCATTCTCATATTTTAGAAGTTACAGGGGGACACACATTTAACCACTTTGGAAGTGTCTCTCGCGCAAACTATTCAGTTTAGAAAAAATATATATTAGAAACCTCAATATCATTTTTGAAGACCTATCCATAGATAACCCAAACTTATGGGTTTGATGAAAAAATTTTTTTTGTTTCAGTTCTATGTATGGGTAGCCCCCAAAATTTATGTTTTTTTTCCACTTTTGTGTAAAAATCTTAATGCGGTACAGAATACATCTTCTTACCAAGTTTCAACAGTATAGTTCTTATAGTTTCGGAAAAAAGTGGCTGTGACATACGGACGGACAGACAGACAGACATTATGAATCCATAAGAGTTCCGTTTTTGCCATTTGGCTACGGAACCCTAAAAATCCAAAATAAGAAAATACTTACAACACCACAAAAAAATATATATCCAGTAGATATATCGTGCTACGTGTTGTTAAGTAAATAACAAATACAAATAACCACCACCACTATTGTGTAAACTGTGTAGCTTTGAATTAGGGACTGGACAAACAAACAGATGGTCGAGGCAGATTGCTCCTGGACTTATTTATTACAGTACTACCTCCGTAATGTAAAAATATAGCTAATGTTTGTTTCTTAGATTATTCCTTCAAATGTTGTGAGTTATAGACCCAATTAGAACACTTTGATGAGTAGGTATTAATATCTATCATACATTTTACTATAATCCTTCCTTTTACATAGAATGGGAAATTATACACCGCCTTTAAGAATTAATTCTTTTATCACAGTTTGATTTTGTATCCGGGGAAATGATCCCGGAAGTATGTTACTGGCAAAGTTCCAGGGTTAGTGCTACGACAGTTACCAACCATTTAGGCCGGTAATCGCACACATATTTCATAACAATAGCTTGCTATAAAATTTCATAAGAATCCATTGTGCTGTAAGAAAAAGTAGAAATAAAATATGATCCAGAAACGTTCTTTTTTAAAACCTAGTTTACATAATAACTTTTTAGTTATAGGTATTTATATACTCTGAGGTTATAGTGTGCAAGCGAACTGGCACGTTCGCTCGCACACAGTCGGACCAAGCGTGAACACCTGAGAATATTGCATCGCATATTTTGCCCTGATTATTGTTATAATAAGACTAACGATTTATTATATTTTTTATATATCTACTAGAATGTGACCTATAATTTTAATGTACATTACGATGTGTCATTAAAATTGCTTTTTAGCAACGAATTACGAGTTATAATTAGTGAAATGAGAGCCTGCGAAGCTTAAAAGTCGTTTTTCGCAAACAGAGCGAGTGGCACGTGTCTGCGTGCGCAATCATCATTACGCAGCCTGACCCGCGCGTGATGTCGCATAATGTAACAGACAAAGTAGGTGATATTTTATATCTTCTGAACTTTGGGCCATGGAAAAAGCAAGTTTTCAGTAAGGAACATTCAGAGTCAAAACAGAAAAGAAAATACAACAATCTCACAGATACACTTTAAATTAAAATTTTCTTGGATCATTTTTGAATTTGATCAAGTGACTTTGTAGAAGTACAGTCTAGCTTTCCACCTCGCCGTTTCAATCGCGATCCTGTTAACCCTCCTTATGGGTTGAAATTTAAAAATGGATGGCAACGTTATTTAACCCGTTGCCTCGCCCCTACATTTTGTGGCTCCACCTGATGTAAATTTGTTTGGACTAAATATTTATTCATGTGTGAGTGCATACGTTAAGAATCTTGACTGCTATTTAGGCACTCATGGCTGATTCGACTCAGCTTTCTCATTAGGTTTTCTGTTAATAAAATAAACCTAATCAGAATCTCGGAGCATTTTACTAATCATTTCTTACAACACAAAGATATATTTACATTTTATTTAAGTATTTATAATTTTATCAAAACTTAAAAGAAATCTTTAAAAGATATAATATAATATAATGCACTATCATTTTGAAAACACAAAAACGTATAACATACTTCATCATCATCATCATATCAGCCTAGGGATATCCACTGCTGAACATAGGCCTCCCCCATTAAAACCACTTCGAACCGTTTTGGGCCATTTTGGGCGTCCAGCAATTTTGACCAGATCGTTGGTCCACCTGGTGGGAGATCGTCCCGCATGGCGCTTTCCAGTACTTGGTCACCACTCGAGAACCTTCCTTCCCCATCGGCTATCGGTTCTTCGAGCGATGTGGCCTGCCCATTGCCACGTCAGCTTACTAACTCTACATACTCTACAGCTTATAAAGGTAGTTTTCGTTCTCCTACGAATGTCTTCGTTTCGAAGTCAGTATCGTAGTGAGATTCCGAGCATAGCTCGTTCGTTCGTTCTTATTTATTCGACCAGGAGTAAAAGACCACGTCTCTGTTCCGTATGTCATCACTAGGAACACGAAGACCTTTGTCTTCAGACTGAGGTATTTTGGGACGTGAAGATGTGCCTGATCTTCACGTACGCTGCCCAGCCGAGTTGGATTCTTCGATTTACCTCTTTGTCGAAGTTGGACCTACCTAGTTGGACAATTTGTCCGACGTAAACATACTCGTCTACAACTTGCTCCCAACAATCACCGGCATTGGCGGAATATCAACATTAGACATAATTTTTGTCTTGTCCATATTCATGGTGACGTCTACCTGTTGGGAAACTCTGTTGAAGCTATTACGCTATACATAATGTTCAAAGCTTCCAGTCATTGCGCCATTATGACTATATCGTCGGAAAATCTCAGGAAACAATACTATTACTAAATGGCTGAAACAAGTAAGTATCGATATCCGATACAGAAGCCGTAAAGTGGAGGATTGCGTGAATTGATAGGATTATCCTCCGCTGATACCTCGCCAACCGACCGACGTTTACACGGATCAAGTGGCTGAGAAAGCACAGGCCAATTAGCGATAATTAATTTTTCTTTCACCTCCCAACCAATAATTAGATGTAAATAGAATTATTCTTATCTATCAAAGCAATTAGCTGTAATTACAGCACTTTATCGACCATTTTAAGGCTGTTGTGGCAGCCAGCCTGGCGTAAGTCACGAGCAAGAACGCTTCGGAAGTGGGCGGGCAAACTAGAAACGTGAAGCGTTTCTTGAAGAGCTTTGTAAATGGTGATGGAGATAGCGATTTTGTCAGAAAGCCCATTATATTTATGTTGATTGTGGCCTCTCTTAATTGTAACACGCCATGAAGACTTCCACTTCTAATTATTCGTAAAGCTATAATGATTGTCCTCTGATGCAAAGTGAAAGCCAAGGTACAAGCTGCACGTAGTAAGTAAACATTCCTTGCGTTTCATGCACAGTTAAAATACAGTAATGATATTTGAATCTTATACCATTATAAACGAGCAAATCTTGTATATATAATCTGAATCTCGGAAACGGCTCCAACGATTTTCATGAAATTTAGTATGCAGGGCGTTTCGGGGGCGATAAATCGATCTAGCTAGGTTTCATTTTTAGAAAACGTAGTTTTAGTCGTGTTTTCATGCTATGAATAACTGCTACAATATCATTAGAATACGAAGGTAAATTTCGCCACTATCTACAAGGTTATAATAGCTCAGATGTGAAATCGAGCGGTCCCGAAAACAGAAGGCAGCGGTTCGAGTCCAGATGATAATTTTTATCCCTTTTTTTTCAAGTTCCTTCTTTTGTGAGAAAAACTATAATGATTTACCAAAAAAAAAACGAGCAAAGCTTCGGTCCTAGTACTCATAATTGTCAGACCAATGTTTTCTTATATTCATATTAGAATTTCAACACACGTTCGCTATAGCTTATCACTAAAGCTTCACTCCGAAATGCAATGGTCACGCAACAAACCGCTTTTTTGGTCTACGATTATTTTATAATAAATTTACCTGCCACAATAATTTACATAATTATTGTAAATCAGTTGCCGTTGAGTAGTAAATGAATTGTGTTTCATTGCGTTTTCACTTCGTTATGATTGTGTAAGTATTTTTGTCGATCTTACTAGCATTTGAACTTGAATTTGACTTTGCTTTGAGGTTATACAAGTTTTTAGGTAAATTACTTTAGTAACGATTGATGAAAAAAACTTATGATTTGATTTTGTGATAACTGAGTGTTTTGGATTTATTTTTCTATTGCAACATGAATGTATGTTATTGAGAGAGGTAGAGCATAGCGTTTATTCGCTCAAAGAGCAGCTCGACTGGGGAAGTACCTCCACCTTACAGAATACTGCAGCCAAATAACTTTATGTTGTGTAAAGTTGTGTTCCTGCGCGTGAGTAAGGTAGCCAGAGCTCATAGGGGAGGGGGGAAAGGTTGGTAACGCGTGAGCAATGCTTCTTGCGTTGCAAGCGTCCATATGGCTACGGTAACCGCTTTCCATCAGGCGCGCCGTATGCTTGTTAACTGACTTAGTTGTATAAAAAAAAAAGTTTTTTAAAACCAATTACTGGTTTATTAAACTGTGCCTCACATTTCATACCTATTTTCCAAAGTACCTATTTTATCATAATTTGTGGCCCTGTTTGGTTTGTATCATACTAATAAGTAAGATTTTAAAACAGGAAAATTATACGCCAGCAACTTATATACCATAAACTTATTTCAAACAAAAGATCAATCCCTATTTATAAAAACAACATTTAATTCCAAACATTATATACTTCGAAGGAAATCCCCTATAGGTGCCCATGTGATCGCGTGACTAAAGTGGGACCTAATTTAGGCCCCCACTTAGCCAATTATCGGAAGTTATCGTGCAGAGTCAGTCTCTGATGGGTTAATTTATCCAATAATTGGCTCAGCGACATTTTTACCGATTGTGCTTTCAACTGTTTCTTGTAATTGTTGTAGTATTTTCTTTATCCACGTATAAGAACTAATGTTAAATTTATGTTGTGTAAAGTTGTGTTCCTGTGCGTGAGTAAGGTCGCCAGAGCTCATTAGGGAGGGGTGAAAGGTCGGTAACGTGTGAGCGATGCTTCGTGTGTTACAAGCGTCCATATGGCTACGGTAACCGCTTACCATCAGGTGGGCCGTATGCTCGTTTGCCGACTTAGTCGAACAAAAAAACTTATTCATTGTTTTAATAAATGAAATGATTATACAATTAAACTTAGTTTGAGTCTATTTTTTGTCTTAGGCGTCGTCCTAATTGGCGACGATCGTACGATCAAACGATGCGATTTCGTCGCACGACGAGATTAAATACACAAAACGCTTTAGAGTGTCCTAATTGAAGCTCGCAAGTCATCGCGCGAGCACAGGAACATCAGCGCGATCGTGCGACGAAATCGAATCGTTTGATCGTTCGATCGTCGCCAATTAGGACGACGCCTTAGTAGTGTACAACTATGTTTTTTATTATGTTTTTTTTAACGTTTATGTATCATGAGAATCTTTGATGTATTAAGTTTATAGTGAACAAAATTATTGTGTATAGTGAGGCCATGCTTATCACAGCTTATGGTAACTGGCCTGGAAATTGTATTTATGACAAAAACATCAGAGAGATGAAATCGTTCTGATTTTGACTAATTCAGCATATACATAATACATTCTTTGTAAACAATATCTACCAAAGCAACTCACTATGTATAGATAGAATGGTATAATTTATTTGATAAAAGTTGTTTGTTGACGGCAAGGGAAATGTGCTGCTTGTTTGTTGAATCTTTGTGTTTTCTTTGCTCAGGCTTCAAAACTAGCGATTTTGAAACTGAATAGTGGGATTCTTATCAAAGAAAACGTAATTAGTACGCTCACTTGTTCCTCCAACCAAGTTAATCAACGACAAGTATAAACTTAGAGTCGTACTACAAACTGCTCGCAGTGAGAATCAATCACACAATACCTAGCGTATATACTCCGTGACTTTTTGTTTAATTAAAAAATCAAATATTATTCATTATGACACATGACGTTGTTTTAAACACCCTGTTACAAGCGTAGTCTACTCGACTCGTGCACTGGGTTGGTATTTACTACCATTTTATACATAAACTTTAATTCTAAAAGATTTTTTATTTTTTAACCGACTTCAAAAAAAGGAGGAGGTTCTCAATTCGATTGTATGTTTTTTTTTTTTTTTTTGTTTGTTACCTCATAACTTTGTCATTTATTAACCGATTTGGAAAATTATTTTTTTGTCTGGAAGGGGACACTTCCCGTTTGGTCCCATTGTCATCAGATCAGGATTTCTGTTCGGGACACTTGTTGTGTTCAGGACATTTATTGTTATTTTATATGATTACGTAATATTTTGTTAAGTTTAAAATGTTTAGAAATAAGAAATATTAAAGAGTTTATTCCCGAGTGTGCAATGATTACCCTTAGAATACGTAAAAACATAAATTGTATAGTAAATAAAAAGTACTTGAACCCTAAACATAGGTAAAAGTCTAGACAAAGTCTAGGTAGAACTAAGATTTACAATATACATTTAGAATCGTAAATAACCCTCTACAAATGTAAAACTTGTTACACGATAAAGTTAGTATTCATGTTGAAACCTAAGTTAACAAAAAAGTGTTAACATGTCAACAAAACACTCGATTAGGCATAGTAATCTAGTTAGAATTGTTTCGTAAGCACCATATGTGCACACCAACTATTTACTATGTAGTTACTGTTTAAACTCGCATTACCTAACGTAAGACCTAGATAATAAGTTTTACCACAAGCCCTGAATGAAACCCTGATCATATTTTGAAATTTACGTGATTTTACCCGGAACTATAAATATCAACAATATAATTTCCTTATATATGCGAAAGGGAGACAAAATGTGTCGGAGAACCTTAGGATAAGGAGTAACAGGACTACACTTTTTGGACTGGATTCTTCTAGAACTTTTAGACAAGGTTAGCGCTATATGCAAGATAGAGAGGTTACTTAAATGCACTTAAATTAGACAAGAAAAAGATATGTTTTCTCTCGTAAAAAGTTACTCGCTCACCGCGTGAGTCGTATACACAGCGTTTATAATTTGCATATAATCAGTACATTTTTCTCATTTAGTATCGATTCCAGGACAGCAAGTATCTACTAAGTATAGTAGTAGTAGTAGTCAGACAGATGTCACAGTAGTAGGACAGTACCGGGACAGTACCAAGTAAGGCAGATGCCAAGTTGAGATTACCATCAAGTAGTATAACGTCAGGCAGATGCCACAGTAGCGGCTAGTTATAACTAACCCTTACCTTAGGCCTTACATGTTAACACTTTTTTGTTAACTTAGGTTTCAACATGAATACTAACTTTATCGTGTAACAAGTTTTACATTTGTAGAGGGTTATTTACGATTCTAAATGTATATTGTAAATCTTAGTTCTACCTAGACTTTGTCTAGACTTTTACCTATGTTTAGGGTTCAAGTACTTTTTATTTACTATACAATTTATGTTACAATTAATATTACAATTACAATATATACAATTTTCTAAGGGTAATCATTGCACACTCGGGAATAAACTCTTTAATATTTCTTATTTCTAAACATTTTAAATTTAACAAAATATTACGTAATCATATAAAATAACAATAAATGTCCTGAACACAACAAGTGTCCCGAACATTCTCCGCCGTTCTTCGACTATGGTGTCGATGAAGACATTTCCGGTTGAGGGACTACTGGCTCGGTGGGCAGGATGATCAGCTTCTTCGTGGGACGTCGTAGTGTTCCGCTTCTGGTGCGCACGTCGACTGCTCGTACGATGCCATCAGCTCCGGGGTAGATTGCTTCGACGATCCCTCTTGGCCATGTGTTGCGAGGCAGGTTGTCGTCGGCGACTAGTACGACGTCTCCAATCTTGATCTCCGCGCCTCTTCCGTGTGGCTCCCGCCGGTATTGCAAATCGGGGAGATATTCTTTCACCCATCTTGCCCAAAATCGGTTAGCAAGATGTTGTGAAGCTCGCCAGTGTGTTCTGCCGATGAGGTCCTTTTCGTTGAAGGTGCCTGGTGCCGGAACTCGCGCTGACCCGCCAAGAAGGAAGTGGTTGGGGGTCAGCGTTTCTTCATCCTCAGGATCTGTAGACACGTGCGTGAGGGGACGACTGTTGACTGTGTACTCTGCTTCAACCAATAGAGTTGCGAGTACTTCTTCTGGTGGATGTTGCTCTTGAAGTATCACTGAACCGGTAAAATGTAAGGCAGATGCCATAGTAGCGGCTAAGTAAAATATCAGTGTAGCATCAGGCACCCATTGTCTACGTATATTTGTGTAAATCATCTATGTAAATTAAAAAGTTTGTTAATTATTGTATTCAGACAGATTGTCACAGAAGTGTAAAAGTTCAATAAATAAATCGTTTATATACCAACCATACGGCTTTTCATGACGCCCTTGGCAATCCAGCAAATAAAATAAAGTACGGGAAAAGGGATCTCACGATTCGCGCATTCGTCCTAAGCGGCGTCTTATTTACACGAGGTCCCCGGCCGCCCGTACAATTTCATTACTTCTTAGTGTACTTTGAAGTCGGTTTAAGTTTTTTGTAAAACAGTCCAATTATTTATTTTACACATGATCAAATTTTCTTTCATGTAGGTATGATTAGTACCTTTTCATTGCGTTTCTAAGACGAATTTTATTTCAGGGTGTAGCAATGGCGCCCAGGGTCATGT
Organism: Achlya flavicornis; assembly: GCA_947623365.1. Classification (NCBI taxonomy): domain Eukaryota; kingdom Metazoa; phylum Arthropoda; class Insecta; order Lepidoptera; family Drepanidae; genus Achlya; species Achlya flavicornis. Next base: position 2,749,482 of record OX392473.1, on the reverse strand, counting down.
AATATTAGTATGTTATTCGTAACGCTTGTTTCAGGGCCCACATAATGTTCTGACTACGGTTCCGCATAATGTGAGCACCTTATATCAGCTTTACTATTCTTTCGTTTATTTTCTGTTATTTATTTTTATATCGTAAACTAAAAAAAAAAAAAAAAGAAAAACCTGGGACATTTCTCACACACGGTCATCTGATCCCAAACTAAGCAAAGCTTGTACTATGGAAACCAGATAACTGATATAATACATATACTACTTTTTATTTGTAAATACATATATTAATATACATAATTACACCCAGACTCAGGCCATACAGACATGTTCATGCACACAAATGCATGTCCCGAGTGGGAATCGAACCCACGACCTGCGGCGCTATAGGTTAAGACTCCGCGTCTTAACCAACTGCGCCAACTGGCCCGTCAAATGTGGTAGGTACACTGTACACACCCGCCTTCAGGTGACATTACGGTATTTGAGTTCTATTATTTATTTTTCATATCAGTTGTCAATTTGATAAATTACCGTGTTGTATTTGTATTCATTTTGGTAGTTTTGTTTTTCTGTAACATATTTTTATTGTGGCTAAACACAAATAAATGGTTCAACAAATGTAAAAACGTTATTGGAGGCTCCATTATACATAACTTATTCGGTAACTGGTTGTTGTTTCATAAATATTTAATAATTCAAAAAATAAATATGAGCTATTTTTAAAAATGTTAATGATGTTCTTATAATTTTTCAATAACAGGATCAATAAAAATCATAACTTGTTTCAAAATATCAATTAGTTGAGAGCTCCATAGAACGTGTAATGATAAGGATATCATCATCATCATCATCAGCCTATAATGTCCCACTGCTGAGCACAGGCCTCCTTTCACAAATCAGGGTGAAAGGGGATGGGCAGATACTCCACCACGCGTGCCCACTACGGATCGGTGGAGGTAGGCAAGTGGCCAACCTACTGTTGGAATTTTTCAAGCCGCCTATGAGGCATCCAACTAGCTTTACGACTATCACAATTAAGTGATAACCGGGACCAACGGCTTTACGTGCCTTCCGAAGCACGGAAACGCTCGATTTGAAATACCACTAGGCGGTCACCCATCCAGGTACCGACCAAGACAGACGTAGCTTAACTTTGCCGATCGATTAAGAACGGCTAATCATGTTACACCACGAGCGTTTCGATAAGGATATATCTATCCTGAAAGGGTGAAGACTACATCAGGTATATACTCCCAAGCTTCCAAGTTTATTGAATTAAAATCATAACTAACGTGACACCGCTCTATGATAGCCATTATCCTTTCCACGTCACTGCTAATCTTCTTATATATAAAATTCTCGTGTCACAATGTTAGTTACCTTACTCCTCCGAAACGGCTTTACTGATTTTTACCAAATTTTATATGCATATTCAGTAGGTCTGAGAATCGGCTACTATCTATTTTTCATACCCCTAAGTGATAAGGGTAGGCACCACGCGAACGAAGTCGCGCCGGTCAGCTAGTATTATTATAAATGTTCTCTTTCGCGATCTGTGCGCCGAGTACCAAAGAAGTCGTATAATTTTATGGATTATACCTCAGAGTATATAAATACTACGTACAAATTATACCCACTCCGTTACAAAAATGTGTCTTGCGTTACGAAATATTAAACACAGTTTATTTCGCAACGACATTTACAAGAGAATTAAAATGGAATTGAATTTTATTAAATTTCAACTAAGCTACGTGACCACCGGGGTTTCAACCCCATTAACCTTGTCTCGCCATGATTTAGGGGTGGAATACGATTTTTCCCTAATATTATCTGCCTTTTTATTCGGAACAGATTAAACGACACATTCGTAATGGTGGGAATTACTGCACGATTAGACATTTTGAATTTTGATAAATAATTGTCAAGTTTGCGATATTTTTGCTTGTACGTGTCATAAAACGTGCTTGCATCTAATGTACCTAATCGTATTTTAATCCTGAAAATATGCTTAGTGACAAAATTTCATCCAAAACAACATCCGCTGATGAGAACCGCAAAACGATTTGCTAAAAAGTTATTTTTGACCACATAATAAATAACATTTTAAATATAATAAAATGTCAGCTCAAATCTTTACTAAATTACCGTAGTTCAGAAAAATAATGGAAATGGTATGTTATACTATGGTTTAGTATGGTAATAATGTAGACTTTGGCAACTGTTAAAGGCAGTTCTAAATTATGTTTTCAGTTGAGCACAACAAATTTGAGAATTTCGTACAAAACATTCCGTCAAATTATATGTAAATAGTATAAAGAATCACGTCATCGTCCTATATTATTTTATTTGTTTATGGAACAAGCAGAACATAGAAATCAAAAGAAATTAACTGAGTTCTCATACTTGTGTATTTAATTTTACTAAAGTTGAGTATTCACCAAATTAAAACACTTTCCTTCAAAGAAATCAGCCCTAGAAATAAAAGGTAGGTAGATCACATTTTGTAGGAGTTTGTGATATAACTAGAAAAGATTATACATTATTTAAAGTATCTTGATATTATTAAATATCCAGCCGGTATAAATAGCATTTTTCTCTCTCATAATAATATTATTACAAAAAATTATGAATTCCAATTCTTACTACATAGAAAGAAAAACATTTTACCGTATAAACTAAGCACTTCTCAAAAAATAAAATCCGTCAAATAAAACGTGTTGATAATTTGCCAATTAAACAGTTCCGTTGATAGCTTGTAAAGTTTTATTACTTTTAATTTATTCTGTGGTATTCAGCAGTTTGAATGAATGAAAGAATAATATTAACTGTTTATTTACAATTAATGGAGCGAATAAATACTAACAAGTATTTTAGATCTTCGACGATATTTTCTCCCCAAAAAGAATTCAATTGGATTTTTATCACGTGTGACTTGAAATCTAAATATCTTTTATAGCGGAATTTATTGAAGCTTTTACACTGACATGATCCAATTAGAGCAATATTGGATCTTCCAATGAATGTCCCATATTTCCACGCATATTAATTACAAGCATTTAAAATATGACGAGGAGGCGCATTACCTTAATTTGATCCCGGATACCTTTTCGATTTTATTAATTTTTCCGCTCGTATCAGGATATAAACAGAATATGACTAGAAGAGCTGTACAATATTTTCGTTTTAGTTGATTATTTACTTTACTTTAAACAACACAAGGAATGATTGCGATAATCTCAATAGTACAATTACACAAATGACACAAAAAAATGATCGAAACTAGCTTCACTAAAAATACATATTCAAAGAAGCTTATCCATAGAATAGTGCGATAACGTTTATTGAATATAATTTTTTGTTTTTTAGGGTTCCGTAGCCAAATGGCAAAAAACGGAACCCTTATAGATTCGTCATGTCTGTCTGTCTGTCCGTGTATGTCACAGCCATTTATTTCCGAAACTATAAGAACTATAATGTTGAAACTTGGTAAGTAGATGTATTCTGTGAACCGCATTAAGATTTTTACACAAAAATAGAAAAAAAACATTAAATTTTGGGGGTTCCCCATACTTAGAACTGAAACTCAATTTTTTTTTTTCATCAAACCCATAAGTGTGCGTTGTCTATGGATAGGTCTTCAAAAATTATATTGAGGTTTCTAATATCATTTTTTTCTAAACTGAATAGTTTGCGCGAGAGACACTTCCAAAGTGGTAAAATGTGTGTCCCCCCCCCTGTAACTTCTAAAATAAGAGAATGATAAATCTATAAAAAATATATGATGTACATTACGGTGCAAACTTCCACTGAAAATTGGTTTGAACGAGATCTAGTAAGTAGTTTTTTTTTAATAGGTCATAAATTGAAATTAATATCAAATACTCAGGTCTATACTACCATTTACTTATATACCTACAGGTTTGTACGGAACCCTCGGTGCGCGAGTCTGACTCGCACTTGGCCGGTTTTTTTTGTTTTGTGTCGCTTCTAGTTTAATTTTATAAAATTGTATACATACCCCTAAAGTCACACGGGAGTCGCACATTACGGATTCGTTGCGCTGAAACACTGCGTATATCGGCGTGTCACATTTTGTTTATAGGAGCCCGTTTATGTCCCTGATCCCAAGGACACAAAACTCCTAATGTTGCTGAGTAAAGGGACCTACTTACGGGCGGGCGTATTTAATTTAATGTTCATGTTTGGTATGAATAATACCGTGAATTGTCTGATTTAGGATTCCAAGTATACCTATTAATATAACGTAACACACATATATTTAATTGAAAAGGTTCCCAAGAAGACAAAAAGCCTAGCCAAGCAATATACATAAAGCTAGGATAGGCCCTTCAGCATGGCCCATGTATTTTTATGTACATTTTGTCGAGTACACCGGGAATGTTGTCGCTACATTTGTTATGCATTTTACGTTTTTACCAATTACAAAAGATACAATATGAACTCTATTTATTTTATTTTTGTACACACGGCAACAGATCAATCAATCTCGCATGGTATAAGATTTCTGTACAATGGCAGGTCAGCTTATACTAGAAATGTATAGCTTGATCTGTAGCCGTCTGTACCAATATCTTGAATTCAATATTTATGCTGAATATTTTGCAGTGGTTTGGGATGTGCGTTAATATATCAGTTCAAAATTATTTATCATAGGTATCAAACTGATTCAGAACATATCAGAAAGGTTTTTCAACAATGAAGTTGGAAGCCAGGCAGGGGGGCAATACAAAGTGTCCTATCAAAATCTACAGTTTCTTCACGAAAGCTCAAGTTCCTTGTAGGATTTTAAGAGTTAGAAGAATAGTATTAGAATTTCTCACTCAATATTGAAATCAAGAACAAACAAAACCAGGAAACGTTATAATTCTTCACCACGATTAAGAATTTTAAATTAAAGAAGTGTAGACCACAATTTTAATATTTCACATTAGTGCTGGCGAATTAATTAGTTTGTGGGCACATTATGAAAAATTGCGAACATTGTACGATAAGTAATTATGACCGATACATTATTTCGTTGAGTATGTAATAAAGTGTAGCGTTTATGCCATTGATTGAAAATTGTATTGAATTTTTATTTAAACAATCCTACAAGTGGAAAAAAGACACAGAAAGCTTTGCGACACAAATATTCTAGCGCTGGTATATACACAAACTAACTGTAAAACGCATTAAAGCTTCCAAGCTTACGTTAATTCAGTTTCTTCCACGTTACTACCAATTTCAATTAAAATTAATTCCATTCCGAATACTTGGTCGTGAATAGAGGGTAGACTCGTATTCACTCTGACTTGAAACAGTTGAACCTAGCTCTCGGCTGTAGCGGTGCAGACAGCTCCTCCCGCTTTCAACTAAACTTTGATAAGCTTGTACATGGATTATACGGTTCCTAAGTCTTGCTGTTAGTTGATTGATAATCTAATGGTGCGTCCATGCTACGTGAATCGAGCACGAGCCGAGCCACGAAGGAGCCTTCAACGAGCACGATGCGAATCCCTTTGTACGTGAAAAAACGTTCGAGCCTCGCAAGCCCGTCCACGCTACGCGAATCGTGCTCGTAGTGTGCTCGTTCTAGGCTGGGCTGGAGCTCGGTTCGCCAAGCATGAACGCACCATAAGAAACGACATAACAATGTGAAATTAAAACCGTAGTAAACTTATTGAAAAATCTGATCTTTTCTGAAAAAACGTAAAGTTGATATTAATAAAGATGTAATATCAAACTTTATAGTCTGGGGAAATAAACTGTATGGCTTTTTTTGTTCCATTAGTTATGATTGATTAACAAATAAACAATCTCTGTGTAGATAATTTCCTCGAATCTGCCGCTAGAGCAATTATTATTATATTATTTTATTATGGATTGTTTCCGAAGAAGGCTACAAAGCTGCTTCACGAGTAGAATGCAAAAAAATTGCTGAGTGCAGTCTCGCAAATAACAGTTTTTGCTCAGACACAGCGCCAAATGTTATCTATCGACATACATTTATTTTATCCCTTGTTTACTTCCTGCCGAGTAACCTAACTGAAAGTTGTATAAATTGACCGGCTTTTTTCAGTGCTAATTCAGCTGCAAACCAGTTTGAAACAGTTTATTACGGCATGAAGTTGCGAACAACTGTGAAACAACTTTCAGTAGTTCCACTAGTCTTATTTTCGGTTTTAGGCAGTTATATATAAATACGGTTTGTTTTTTTGTTTGCGATACTGTCAAAGTTTTTACATTTTCATTGTACATTTGCATGTGAAGTTGTATTTGCAGTGTTGGAAGTTTCGACGAATTTAGTTTATAGAGCTCTGTGGTTTTTATGGTAACGTAAATAAATACAAGGACAACCCTTGTATTTATTTACGTTACCATAAAAACGATAATTTTACTTTAAAATGTTGCCGTATAACGTGTGATAAGCCTCTGGCATTGTCAAATGGCCTTCATAATCCTATGGCCTGAATTGAATAAATGGCTTTCACTATGACTTTTGTAAATCAGGTGGCCCGTAATGGTACCTATTGTAAATCGAAAGATAGAACTCTTCAAATTGAAAAAATACCTACGACTTTTTGGTTGTTATGGTGGTCCAAAGTTAGCAGCGGTTCACGGCACCGCGCTCATTTCCTTTTGTACTGCAATGTAATCTGAGCTAGTTCTTTGCACTGGTATTATTCTTTGGTATACTTTATTATACTAACAATATAAGGAAAATCAAATATTTTGGAACATAATTGGACTATTTTACAAAAAACTTAAACCGACTTCAAAGTACACTAAGAAGTATTCAAATCCTGATCTGATGACAATGAGACCAAACGGGAAGTGTACCCTTCCAGACAAAAAAAAATCCAAATCGGTTAAGAAATGAAGGAGTTATAAGGTAACAAATATAAAAAAAAAATACAACCGAATTGAGAACCTCCTCCTTTTTTTGAAGTCGGTTAAAAATATACTTCATTCAATAGAACTGAAATCAATTAAAAATCATTCAAGGTACATTACTTTATTATCCAGCCAGCGCCCAATGAAGCGTCACAAACGAGAGCGGTCAAGCGACGACTGCAATCGCCCCAAGCCCGCCGATAGGCATTGTCGAAGCAAAAACATTGAAGTGCCGTTTCTGAGGTAAAATAAGGTCACCAATACCAATACTACGTAGTTAGATTAAGTTTCTTTCTGTTTTGGTGCTCTTATTGTTTGGAACTTTATTTTATTCATTTTTATTTGGGTAAATTAAACTTTGTCGCATTTTTTTACACCATACTGCATTTTATAAGCTAGTTGGCAATAACAATAAAATAAATTATAATACATTTTAAAACGATTTGTGAAATTAATTGTAATATTTTATGAAGGAAATAAAATGGCCATAAAAATATGATAGTAGCTCCACACTGTAATTGAATAAATAAAATCTTTGTAATAAGACATAAGTGTACCTACTCATATTTCATAAGTTTTAACAACTTTTATCGTCTGGTTTAATCAAAATTAAACACCTCATAAAATTCCACATCATCAGAATTTGATATACAATTATATTTTCCTTGTGAATAATTTCTGGGAAATGAGGATGTGGGAATCCGATTAGAATAGAGTTAATTAAGAATACTTACCTGCCTGTTCTGAAATTATTGCCAGACAATTTCATCGAAATAATAAATAAATAAATTTCTGGACTATATTAAGGTATTTTGTTCTTTTATTATTTCGTCTTGGTTCCATATGTGTTTATTCCTCAATAATAAAACTAATACTAATGCATATAAGTTTCATGGCACTATTCCTATTAGTACTCGGATATAAATAATACCTGAATAATATAAATAATATAATCAGGGACATTTAATTAACCTGAGAGTCAAAATGCAGCCAATTATTGAAATCCGAAAACTGCTCATTAGCCGCTCATGAATTAATAACAGACAGTGCGATGCTTCACTAATCTCGGATTAAAACTATCGCTCGAAATAGCAATATTTCAGATAATAATGAATTCATGAATAATAAATAACCAGAAAGCTGACTTTTGGGATTGGTTAAATAAAAATATGGTTTCAATTTTATTATTTCAATTTTCTAGTGTCTATCCTCAAAATGAGACATTAACATTTCTACGTATCCAACTACTGTTCATCCAAACCGATGAGAAAGAGAATTTATAGCTAAGTTTAGGTTAATACGTAAACATACTATTGTACTTCAAAGACGATCATTAGATGCATTATGAAATATCCGGATAGTGTAGTTTGAAATATGTGCCTTTGAACCTGCAGTATAAGGAAGCAACATCATCGGTTGCTACGATTTCCTATGAATATTTTCAACGTTTTAAATATATTCTGTAGATACACAAAAACTATTATTTTAATATTCCTTATTAAATTGTAAGCAGAAACATCAAAGGAGAATATAATGAAAGGGACAAAGCTAAATATTAATAAAACAACATAATTATATTCAAAAACATTGCAAAGATATTTTTACATGTAGTCGTAATTGTAAAATAAGAAACCATTATTAAAAACATGGAGATTTCTAATCAAAGTATTTATTTTCTCTTTAAATGCTCTCTTTCATCTTCTTAAAATTTACTTTGATATTTCGTTAGATTACTCAAAACTGAAAAGCTACCGCAAAAGAACCTATGCTCAGTTGATTTGCTATCGAAATATTCCAAACTACAAAGTGTCAAAAATATACTGAGCTACAGATCCATCTAATCAACACTACATGTTAAAAACATTTCAATATGCGGTACTGGAATTGATCCTCGACAATCAGGAGCAGGTGCGGGCTAGTTTCCAATTCACGTGGGAGTGTGTGCGTGCCAGAGGATTGGATTGGATACTTGTAAAAAAAAGAATGTCATTGTGGCTGTGTGGCGTGGGAAATAACTTTGACGAGGCGTTCGATACTTTTGCTATCCAATCACTATTATGGTGAGTCCATGCTTGGACATGATTCCCTATATCCTAATATTCTCTATGAACGAATAAGGCGATGATAGCTTAGTGGAAAAGTTAGATGTTGTGGTGAATATAGAGGATTGGAGGCCTGCAATGAGCCGGAGCTCTGAAATATCGAGAGAAAATCTTTGAAGTACTTACCGGGCTGGTACCCTTATGTTAAAATCTCCGCAATTATTATTACCTTGGCAAATAGATCATACTGGACTAATGTAACGTAATGGATTTTTGCTGTAAGTGGATGAAGTTTTTATTTCCTCTATGTGTTTAGAGGAAATAAAAACTTTTTATCGGAAATGTTTATGATGTAAAAACCTTCTTATATGCCTGTGGTAAAAACAAGCAAGTTTGTGTGATATTTAAAAAAAAACTCTCGAATTTGTACAGCTTCCAACTAAGATATTTTGCAGTCATACTTTACCATCCGGAAAATCGTATACGAGACAATGAATTTCAATGCCGCTATACTACTTTCTTCCCTTAGCGATGTCTCCTTTAAAATATTTCGGATCATCCACGTCCCGGATATTGTGGTTAATGTAAAATATGTCTCGTAGAAGACGCTGCGCTGTTATAAAATATGTTTTTATTTTGATAAATAAAACAGTGGTTTGGCCTGCCATGCCGTGAGAAAAACTGAGAGAGAAACTAGTACCATAGTTATTTTATTTGAAACCTTCGAAGGTACTTATTCGATCTAGCAATGGCAGTTAAAATTGGATTTCGTTGAATGAAGTATCGGGTAGCCCAGCCCGGGGCTATATTCGTTTTGAACGTAGCTAGAAAATGTATTATTTACTAGCATAACACCCAGAGTTCACGTTCTGGCATTTTTTTATTGGATGATATTTTAAATATAGGAATACAAATACAACATTCAAATCAAAACGTTATGATTTGCTAATAAAAATATATCTATAACCTGTTTCATAAAAAAATCTTTGTAAGTAAAATTGCTTAATTGCTTAATTATTAATGAATAAAATACAAAAAGTTTTTCAGTAAGAATTTTGCTGTCAGCAGCATGAATTTTTCCCAAAAATTCAACGACCATCAATTCAAACTCCAATTTGATTATTAGTAGATACAATAAAATCGATGAGTTACTTGATATTTTTATTGCTTTTGTAAAATTTGCAGATATCATGGATTTGATTTACGATGTCTGGCGTTCAGCAAAAAACACGATTCCTATTCCTTTTTTCTTATATTTACTGAATTGTATTTGCTGCTATGGAGTTTAAAGATTGTTTATTAATATTTCACTTTTTTGTGATTCTCACAAATTGCTGTTTTTATGGGTTGGGCTTTTTGGTTGTATTAGTGTTTAATATTTTGTTGGTTTCTTTCTATACAACTTAGTTATATAGAACTTTAGAACTTTTTTGTTTTTTTTAGAACTTTTCTTTTTATACTTAGTTGGTAAACAAGCATAGCTCGCTCGCAACGCTTGAAATCCCGAGCAACGAACGAATACTGTTCGTTCGAGGCTCGGTTCGTGCTCGCTTCGCGCACAGAGGATTGAAGGGAACAGAGACCAAGCTTCATACAAACGCGCTACGGTAGGTACACAACTACAAGCTTGAGGCGCGTGTGTGCGAAAGCACAGGCGGCTCGTCACGTACGAGGCGAAACCAGTTTATACTGGCTCGGTCTGTGCTCAAACTCAGGGCACTCGCGCATCGTGTTTGTTTACGTTTAGATTTTAATAATAGAATTTTAATATCCAAATGTGTAAATATGGTTTACTTTACTGAGTATATGAACAATAATATAATGAATAAGTTTTCTATTAGTATCTTGCATATAATAGGAAGGTAGGTATTAGCTTTCTGGTAAATTGTTTTTATATTGTCTCTTTTCTCGTAAATTATGGCATAATAGGTGTTTATGATTTCATATACGTAGGTGTACCTACATACCTATCCTATTTAACGAGCATGTATGTTTTGAGATCTCGAAAACGGCTTCGATGAAATTTGCTATATGGGGGTTTTTGGGGGCGATAAAGTGATTCAGCTAGATTTCATCTCTGGGACAACGCGATCTGCCGAGTTTGCGAGCAAATCTTAGTCACACAGGTATGGTCTGCGTCAAAACTAGATTTACATTTTAGTACCATTTCACGAAAAAGCTGATAGGTATTATACATTTTTATGTATTCATTTAATGTTATTCTCCTGTGCTAACCCTACCAAAATAGGTATGATTTTTGAACGCTTCTTAGAAGCTTGTACTCTATTCCCTTCAATCCTCTGTGCTTCGCGTAGCATGGACGCACCATAACAAACTCACTGAGCTCAATGTTCTCTATTCAAAAATTCAAAAAAGTATCTGACAAGGAGCTCACTTCTCGGGATTCTTTCGATATTTTGTGAAGTTAAACCCTTTCAAACGGGATGCTCCCAAAGTAATTCAGTTTAAATATAATTTGAAAGAAATCATCGTAGTATCAATTTCCTTTTGAAAATTCACTGTGGCTAACTAGCAAAGTAATTAAAAAGTAAACAAAAGTTTAACAATCGGGACGTCCAATTAATTTTAATTAAGCTATTGTACCCTTCTTGATGTACGGAATGCGTTGCTTTACAAATTTCTATAGAGTTTAATAATATAAGCTTTTATTGAAAAGGTAATGAACGAAGAGTTAATATTTACTCGGGATATTATAACGGTACGTTACGATTTAATAGTACCATTATGATACATGTGTGCAAAGTTGGTTAGCGAGCCGAGAGTGTAATAATCAATGCACCGCGTACGAAGTTTTTCAACACACTTGCGAGGATAAAAACATTATTGTATTTTTTTTAAGCAGATTTTTGATAATTGTCAACCACACAATGAGAACGTTAACAAATAAGGCGCGCAAGTTTATATTTTTTTGACAGCGGCGAGCTGTCGAACTATTTCACCCGTTTAAATTAAGAATGCTTGGTCTACTCTACACACATATCACTTGCAGTGAGGTACAAACTTCTCATAATCGTATCATAAAACTGTGCGGTAATGTAAAGTAAAAAGCACAAGTGCGTAATAAGCTGCATTAAGTTACTAAAAATGGTGCAATAAATGTCAATTTACGAGCGAGTGTGTCGAAAAATTTTTTTTTTCTTAAATCGATCATATTTAGACTTGACAGTTATCTGTATTATAATAACGAAGACGCTGTTTTTTGTTGTAGATCATAATAGCTCTGGATCCAGGTTATTAAAATAAGGTAACCAATTCATACACCTCATTTTAACCATCGGTATTTCGGACTACATATTGGATTTTACCACTTATGTAGTATGTTATGTGAGTTACTATATCATATTCATTTAGTTATACAACGAATGGTAACGATTTATAAATAAATAGCATTCTTATATGTAATTCAGTGTAATAAACTTCATAATTAACGTATTCGCCCTACGCATTAACTGACCGTAATAACTTAGCTTAAAATGCAATTACGCAAACCTCATTTAGTTTTGCACCTATGAAATTAAATGGAACATTAAGGTAGCATTCCGAGTTTCGAACTTGAAACGATGATTTGGCTATTTCGCATTTTTTTCAAATCATTAGAAGATAAAGTTAATTAATGCGATTATAGTTGTCATCCACAACCTATGTTTTGTAATGTACCGTGTTTATGACATGGAAGAAGAGAATTCCTTCCAAATTTTTATGATCAACTAAGTTTATATATACGCAATTGTTTTCAGTGCGATTAGAATGTAAATATTATGTAATGAATCTAAGCTTGTTTTGAAAAGAGTAATTGCTGAGTTTATTGCCGGCTCTTCTCAGCAAATGCAACCTTCCGAACCGGTATTAGAGTCAGACTTTTCATAAGTGCCTGCAAAGGTCTATTTGAATAAATGATTTTGAATTTTGTGAATTTTATATTAACGTTGCTAGCCGCCCGAAATATTACATAAATAAATCGTTTCTCTAATTTATTCGACTATTTACGTTGCTTATCGTTTTCATCTCGGATATCAGAATTATAACACAATAAAGCCCCTGAATATAACAATAACAGTAGTTTGAAACTAGTTACGTTATATTTTGCAAAGTTTAATTAATTATAGCAGTGCAAGGGCGGTTAATGGCTACCCAAACTGTTGATAGAGTAATAATTATTGGCCGTTTTATGTACACAGTTTTAACGTTACTACGCGGAGCTTTAAATGCTGCAACATTAATATCCTGTTCAAAACTTTTGTAATTGTGGTCAAAAGAGTAAATATTAACGCACAGACCTGTGAAACACCGTTTGTATCCAATAAAATTTTTAAGCCGTGCACCGCCCCTCGCTTTCAATCTGTATTTGGCATCACGGCCTCGGGCCGATATAGTTGCATATATAGTAGACCTTTGGCTTTATTTGCCTTATTTCAATATCCATCAAATGCGGTTTGTGCTGTGCCTTTTGGGCCTACACATTGTGTTTTAAAAAACATAATGGAATGGTTAAAATTATAGGTCATATGTTTTGTAATAAGGTGCTTGAAGTTTTAAAATAAAAAAATAGCTCTTAGTCATAAATTCAACGAGAACAGATGAACAAAATAATTTGACACTGTTCAGCTAACCGAAACTCGCTTGAGTGGGATGAAGAGATGGGTAACTGAGATAACTAGGTGATTGCTTCAGATTAGTTTAAAGCCTTCTACATACTGTGCAACATTCACTTACAAGAGTGGATTGTGGAATAATAAGTGATATTTTATATTATCATCAGTCTCTCTCAGTTCACTGCTATGTATGGTCAATTAAGCAGACGAGTAGACGCCGTCTCAGAGTAGGGGCCGCGTCTTAGAAAGCTTAATGTAGACTATCCAAATCCAGCCCGATGGACTGACGATAAGCTAAGAGGTGGTCGGACTGAACTGGATATTGATGAACAGCTGAAGATAAATATCAGAACGCTCCAGGGAGTAATGGAAAAAGAGATTTGAGCAACGACTTCAATGAACAGAATCAGATGCTCTGAAGAGATTTTAGAAGCCAAATGATTTTAAAGCACTTTTTAAAATAAATATATGTAATAACAGCTCTAACATAATTGGACTGTTTTACAAAAAACTTAAACCGACTTCAAACTACACTTAACAGTAATCAAATCCTGATCTGATGACAATGGGACCAAACGGGAAGTGTACCATTCCAGACAAAAAAAGAATTTTCCAAATCGGTTAATAAATGACGGAGTTATGAGGTAACGAACATAAAAAAAAAAAAAAAAAAAAAATACAGCCGAATTGAAAACCTCCTCCTTTTTTTTTAAGTCGGTTAATAAAAAAAAACATATACCCTTAACCACCATTACCGACTTAAACATAACAAAATAATTTATAACACTTCATTACGTTCATAAATTGTTGCCCTCAATCATTGCAACCATAAATCATAATATACCACCCCTAAATAACAGTCACTTCATTACAACACAATCCAATGGCCATTTGTATAACATTGTCGGGTAGGTGAACAAACAAGCCAGCGATAATAAGGGCCCATTCACACGAACGCTGGCGGCAACGTGCGGTTAATATTCTATGCATTTGTGATTGATTGATATAAATACAGCAGATGTGACTAATTTAGTTCACATAGTTTTTGAAGCCCAGGATATAACGCTACGTGATTAAACGCTTTTGCTAATATTAGGCAATCGTATTAAAGACAAGAAGTCAATATACATGTTTATTAACATTTTGTAAAACACACATTAATTAATCGATATCAATATTTTAGAGAAATCGTGGGCGCGAAACTTTTCAATCATAACAGGTAATACTCATTCATTCATAGAATAAACTCTTAAATTATTTTATTAATTACAATGCAATATTCACAATTAACTTATAATAATAACAATTTTCAGCTAACCATTGATTATTTTCCAATAACCTATACATTTTCCTATAATAATATGATCAAAGCTCAGTATGCTACTGCATTTTTAGTATAGTTTGCATTCGCAAAATGTATCGATAAATAATTATTTTTAATCGTTTTTATTTCTTCATCTATAAATGGATTGGGTTTTGCCAAGAAATAGTGATCATAATACTGAAAACTAAGCAGGCTCACAGGTAAATATCCATGTGGTTGATTTTCCTCATTATAGTCGATTTGTACATAATATGTACTTGTTGCGTCCATGCTACGCGAATGGAGCACGAGTCGAGCCACGAACGAACCTACAACGAGCACGATTCGAATCCCATTGTTCGTGAAAAAACTGTCAATCGCGCTCGTTCGAGGTTCGCAAGCCCGTCCACGCTACGCGAATCGTGCTCGCAGTGTGCTCGTCGTGGCTCGGCTCGTGCTCGGTTCGTGTATCATGGACGCACCATTATATACCGCGAGTTTTTCCAAATAAGTACCTAAAATATAACAAAAAAACCTGCAAGCTATGAACACGTATTCCAATAAAATATCAACAAACGGTCCACTAAAACACATTTTTATGAGATGTTCATGCGATATTTTTCGCTGGCGTTGGAGAAGCGAAAATGAGAGTATCTTGTATGGTAGTCACGCAACAGATATTTTGCACGTTTCATAACTTCATGCCATCTTTAAGAATAGATTATTGGATTTATATCCTCATATTAAAGAAAATCAGATTGTTTATGATCAAGCGATTTCTTTGCTGTGGAAGTGATGTTAAAATGATGAATGATGTTATGTGTATGTTAACAGTATGTGCCATAAATTATTCATAATTGAACCTAGAGTGTGTTGAAGATATTTCTGGCATATAACATGTTCTGTAGTGATCCCATCAAAAACACATGACAACAAAATTCAACCTCGCGATAGATAGTTTTTCTTTTTTTCATACTCGATATATGTTATTTTTTTAACCGACTTCAAAAAAAGGAGGAGGTTCTCCATTCGGTTGTATGTTTTTTTTTTTTTTTATGTTTGTTACCTCATAATTCTGTCATTTATTAACCGATTTGGAAAAATCTTTTTTTGTCTGGAAAGGTACACTTCCCGTTTGGTCCCATTGCCATCAGATCAGGATTTGATTACGTCTTAGTGTACTTTGAAGTCGGTTTAAGTTTTTTGTAAAACAGTCCAATTATATACGACGTAGACGGTAAACAAGCATACGGGCCGCCTGATGGTATGCCGTTAACGTAGCCATATCGAGGCTTGCAAAACACGGAGCCCCCAATGAGCTCTGGCGGCCTTACTCACGCGATTGTAATACTGTGCTCACGCGCAGGAACACAATTAACTGCGGTATTCTGTAAGGTGCTAAGGTGGTGTGTAAGGATCTTCTTCCCCAGTCGAGCTGTTTTTTGAGCGAATAAACGCTACGCTCTACCTCTCTCAAAAAACGATACATATAAGTCTTAGTATTATATTGTATACATCAAACGAGCACTTTCCCTAAATACCAAATCAATCCATTAAGCGCATATTGAAAAAAGGCAAAACCTTTATTTATCTGTATATATTGTAACAGCAGGTTTTACGACCTACGAAGCGGATCAAGAGCTCTCCCGTTACTTAAGTAGCTGGATTATGAATGTAATAAAATGCTGAGAAATACAGAAGAAAGCGAATGTTCTGTGCCGATACAATTTCAGTTGCGAATCTTAAAATAGATCTCTGTTTTTATGACTCGCTTAATGGTGTACAATGGTAAAGCTATGAGCAAGAACTCAAATACAAATATAAATTAAAATGTGCTTACTAGCGTTGTTCTAATGGAATTATTCTACGAAAATTATAATGCAAGGACGAATGGAAATTTTGATCTTTGAATTTATTTTATTTATTTTTATATGCACTTCCTTTTCTTCCTCCTTTAATTTTTAAATTATTTTCGAAAAAGAAAGCCCATAAGGGTATTGTATAGAATAACTACAAATGTTGCTAGTTGTATTAATAAAATAGCTGTCCCCCGCGGTTTCACCCGCGTTCCCGGGATAAAAAGTAGCCTATGTCCTTCTCCATACCATATGCGAAAGTGAGTTTGTTTGTTTGTTTGATACGCCTTCACGCCTCATCTACTCAACGGATCATCATGAAATTTGGCATACAGATAGCCTATGGTATGGACAAGGACATAGGTTACTTATCCCGGGAACGCGGGTGAAACCGCGGGGGACTGCTAGTTTATAATATTAGTTAGGATCCATTTTTAATGGTTATAGTTCAACTTTTTTGTTTCATTTTTTTCGAGTTAAGGCCAATTGTATATACTTTTAGGTGGTGTTTTACTGGAAATATTATTGTTTTTTTTTTATTAAAAACGTGCTGGTTAAATCGTTAGATGTAACGAAAACTAAAGATATAAATCAAATGCAAATATAATTAAACAAAATATAATTTAAAATGATAAACACACATTTAATTTCAGGCAACGATCAAAAGGTATCTATCTTATTCATGTCACTGCAGATTGCTAAGACTGAATGAATGAACAAGTGACCTGTTTACGAGCCAGTCATCGAACGGTTCAACGAGATTCACTTGTTCAATTTAAATTCAACCCTGAGATATGATTTGCTTTTATATCTCGCACTGTCTTGAATACATATTGTGTATTAGGATTTCCTTATAAACAATATCTGAGCTTGATTCCAAATGGGTTTATAATACATGTTTGCTTAAATTAATGAGGTTTAATGTTAAGTAATGTAATTTTCAAATTTAAACCAGAAGTTTTTCTGATGCAGTGCTGACTAAATAAATAAATAAAATAATATATCCTGGGACATTTCTCACACACGGTCATCTGATCCCAAACTAAGCAAAGCTTGTACTATGGAAACCAGACAACTGATATAATACATATACTACTTATTGTTTGTAAATACATATTTAATATAATAACATAAGAAAAGCATGTAAGAAATGTAGCTCTGTCAAATTAGTCCAATGCTTGTTTTCAATATAAATTTAGTCGCCATCTATCGCGGTTACGCCTAAATACACGCAAAATAAGACAGCAAAATTTTATAGCTTTAAATATGTTCTATCCTTTTTTAATAATGTTCGTAAGAAAGAGATGAGATGTTACTAAAATTAGTTTAGTGCGATTTACAACAGAATCGGCACCAATGCATGATTAGCTAAAATTTTGAATTGCACTGAAAAAAAGGTTCTACAAAACTAGTTATGTATGTTGAAGTTTTGTTGTCTGGAAACTAACTTTAGTTACATTTAATCTTATATCTCTTAGATTTAATCAAACAATTTAGTAACGAACCAATACTAGTTTTGTTACTGGTAATTTTTAGTTCGCAAGTCACTCTGTTTAGGTTATTGGTAGTAAAATTTTGTGTTACTGTTAAATAATTTTTTTTTTCAGTGTGATAATTTTATTTTTATGTATAAATTAAATGTTACGTTCAATACACAAATGTTCCCAGGATAATTATTGATTATTGATTGAAGAACTCACAGTCTAAAACCTAAAATTTTATTAATAACGTAAAATCAGCTCGTATTTGATTTAAATCAAAGGCTTCAAGTACGAACGTTACCATAGAAGTTCTACATATGTGTTTCTTACACGTCGCTTTGAGTCGCAGAAATCGTTACAATCAGTCACCATTGACGCCAGCGTACAGCGATGGGAAATTGAAGAACATCATATATATATTTATTTTGGGTATTTTTATATTTCTGACTGTGCGGTTGCAAAAGAGCTTCTTACCGCAGACACTTAAGTTTTGTAATAAGCTCTGCGTCGTGGTTTTCCCAAGATAATACAGCATTGTACAGGAAGTTCCGGAAGAGATTTTTGCATGGTCGGCAACTTGTCGTGTACGTGGATTACGTCACTTTATTGCAATGAAATTCAGAAAATGAAACCTCTGAATCGGTAGAAATATTACAAAATCGGAAATGGTTCCATTTCTAATGAACCACTGTTTGTATTTGCAGTTATCAGAACGTAAAAAAGTTATCAGAAAACCTCTATATTGAACCGATTTCAATTAGAAAATGAATGAAAATTCAATTAGAAAATTTAGTTACGTAATCGCCCCACCGGTTAACCGCTTATGCTGTCATATGGGCCAAATGCGTGTTTCTCAACTTAGTGTCTTTAAAAGCAATAACCATCAAATCTCTTAATTTTCGATATAATCATAATAACGAATATCTAGTTTTCTGAACATTAGGCTATGTATAACCACATCTCAATCAGAATAATCCTGAAGCAGAACACGCAAATTAATGCAACCAGCAACAGTAGGTATATATGTAGGTTATTGACATAGTTACGAAAGTCAACTCCAACGGTAGAGAGATAAAAAAGAATTCAGCTCTCGGGAAAAAAGTGGTTGGAATCAATAAGTGGATTAGGTAAGGGTTCTCGTCCGGGCTTTTTTATTGAGAAAACATGATTGGATTATGTTATAGTTAATCGTTCCCAATCTTTGCAGATACGAGTACGTCGCTTGATTTTTATTAATACGGTAATGGCCTTAATAGGTATGTAATTTGTGTTAAACATTTTTTCTTAAAGTTATGAACAAATTTTGTTCTGTGTTGTTTTATTAGCATGTATGTATCGTTGGTAATTCGAGATATTTTTACGAAATACATGTAACTACAGTACTGCCACTTGCAATATATTCCTAGTGACGTTACATCCTAATCCTAACTAATATTAGAACTTCTAATGGTGCGTCCATGCTTGTCGAACCGAGCACGAGCCGAGCCACGAACGAGTACACTGCGAACACGATTCGCGTAGCGTGGACGGGCTTGCGAGCCTCGAACGAGCATTCGTAGCGTGCTCGACTGCGCTCCGCCCGATTGTCAGTTTTTTCACGAACACAGGGATTTGCATCGCGCTCGTTGTAGGCTCGTTGAAGGCTCGTTAAGTACGTCCACGCTTTAAATCGCGAGCAACGATCGAATCCTGTTCGTTCGAGGCTCGGCTCGTGCTCGCTTCGCGTAGCATGGACGCACTACAAGGTAACGTTCGTACTTGAAGCCTTTGAGTATGATTTAAATCATATACGAGCTGCTTTTACGTCATTAATAAAAATTTTGGTTTTAGACTGTGTGATTTTACAATCGCGGGGGACAGCTATATTTATAATTTTACAATTATTTTATATTTAAAAAGAAAAATGTTTAAGACATTGCTAAAATAAAATGCTTTACTAACAAAACATACACAGAAAGTACAAAAGCACATTTACAAGTACATAATTAAAAACAACGCCCCACTTAACAGTACCGAAGGAGAATGAAGAGAAAAGGATTCTCATGTTCGGAAATTGCAAGAGGTCTCTTATTTATACGCCTCTTGGGTAGAGATTCGCTCAGCGAATTTTAATTTCATAATGCAGTCATCTTAAATTTCATAAGTATGGTGACTATTCAAGTATTCAATTTAAGTGGCACAATGTTTGTTATAATTCTAATTCTGTAAGAATTCCAATATAATACTTATTTTTTATGCAAATTTGGATGATTTAATTCTGACAAAAGAGCACACAGAATATGATTTCATTTACATTCGAAAAAGTAAAAATATGTATTGTAATTTTCATGTAAAACTCTATTGACTATCTTTAAGCTTTCGCGAACTATATTCATTGTAATATTAATGTATCGGGTGTATTCGCGCACAGATTTATTATCAAAATTTAATTTTGCCTAACCTCGACGTTTCGACCATGTTGCATTGATCGTGGTCATGACTGACCCGATATATTAGCATTTGATTTGATCACATGTGAATGAAAATAATAGGTTCATAATTCATGGGGCTCGTGTCCCATACTGGCAGATTAACCGTCTGGTCTTAATCGGCATTCTTCAACACCGATAAGAACGAAGGTTGAGTGTGCACGCAATGACATGACAATGACCATACGCAATTATTGTGTTACGCAAATTTATAATTGGTGCCGATTCTGTTATAAATCGCACTAAACTAATTTTAAATACATCACATCTCTTTCTTACGAACATTATTGAAGAAGGATAGAAAATATTTAAAGCTGTCGTGTTGTTCTTTGCCGTCTCATTTTGCGTGTATTTAAGCGTAACCGCGATAGATGGCGACTAAATTTATATTGAAAACAAGCATTGGACTAATTTGACAGGACTAAATTTCTTACATCCTTTTCTTATATTCTTTGTTAGAAAGAGACATAGTAAGATTAAAATTAGTTTAGTTGTAAACAACAGAATCAGGGCCAATGTGTTATGTACTGAATTATAAGCTTGTTTTGAAAAGACTAATTGCTGAGTTTACTGCCGTCTCTTCTTAGCAAATACAACCTTCCGAACTTCTCAGCAAATGCAACCTTCCGAGAGGATTTAGAGACAGACTTTTCATAAGTGCCTGCGAAGGTCTATATGAATAAATGATTTTGAATTTGAACATGTTTATTGGTCTAGCTCTCTAGCTTGGTATTCTGGATCCACGCTTTAATGAATAAAGAAGAAGACTAAATAAGTCTTAAGTAAGCCTTCGAACAAATTACACGTTTATTTAAAAAAAATACGTCCGTGGCTTTTGTAATTAGACTGGCTATTTTGTATTTTTTTATTTTATTTGCAACATAACTGTAATATTTCTACTTAGTTTGAGATCAGATGACCGTGTGTGAGGAATGTCCCAGAATATTTATTATTTTATTTATTTATTTCATTGTAATGTTTAAAAGTCATAGTTTATCTCTCATAACCGTAAGATATCAGGAGCTGAAGGATAACTCAAAAGCGGTATGCTTTTGTGAGATAACCATGATAACTATTTTTTTTTATCTCAGTCCGAGGACCGCGCTTTCGTGAAATTTACTAGTTGATGATCCGACCTTTTAGTACCACCGCTACCTCCACCCTCAATAACAATAAATCTGAAAGGAAATGCGTTTATAAAGTTTTACGGGTTGTTTTTTTGAAAACTGGGCTTGTCTACGATTTATTATTCTCAGTAAATTACATTTATATATTCAGTTAGTTTATTTCAGTTAGTTCGTCCACCACATAATATCCTGGATCAGATATATTACTTTACATAGTATCGCAAAAAAAATAGAAGATACTTTATTAATAAATTTTTTTCACAAAATCACGTATCTAATAACATTGGAACGGACCGGCAAAAAGACTATTTGCCGTGTTCAATGAAGTGATTTGCCTGAATCCCGCCCTTACAACGCTTGGTGGGTATCCTATATCGTATTACAGGGGGTCAATCATTTGCGGACGGGCCTTACGTCAGGCCCCTGATCGAGCTTAAAGGAAATGGTATATACGAGATCTCAGCTAATAGACCTATTGACTTTCAAACCAACGTCCTTCATTTCGGCTGAGAGGCCAACTGTGCATTACGAGTGATGTGTTGGATGGATTTGTTTGTTTATTTGTTGATAGAATCTAAAACAATAATCTGCTGAGTGTTTTTCCAAGATTGTTAAAAGTTAACATTGATTAGGTACTTCTTATTTTAAATAAGTTCATCTTTGTGCATAGCAGGCATCGAAATAGCATTACCCTTGAATAAGGGTGACAGCTGTAAAAACGGCCGAAGAAATAAGACCACGGTGTCGCTATTTCAGTTTCAGTATTCATTCATGAGTGACATCGTTTTGTTTTATTGAGTTTCCAAGCGGCCACTTTCACGATGTTGTCTTGTACGTAACCCTCAATCTAGGCAGAAGATAATATATCGATGATAGCAGGACATCAATATTTTTTTTGATATAACAATGTAATTTCCCTGTCAATGGACATGGTATACAGGACTAAACTCAAGTCGTTGTCTATTTGACCACTTTTGACTCGATTGTCAGGGGAGAGACCAATTAACCTGCGTTTGACTCAGCGATTGTCATGATTAATTTTCAACGGTGCCGCCTGACCACACAAGCAGCTTGCTAAGCCAGGGCGCTAGCACTGATTGCACTATGAAACGGCCAGGATAATAATTGATTTGCGGTGTTCATTTGTTTGCTGTTTGAATTTGGAAGCACAATATTGTCAATGGGATTTAAGGCGAGGACCATAGAATAAAGACTAGGCGAGGACTGACTACGATTTTGACAGCACTCGTTTTTCACAGGAATAGGGTTGAAAATGGTAAATTATAAATGTGTAAATAACCGGACAATAAAGATTGTCCGGTTAACATTCCAATATAATTCGGTATCTTGTATATTCTTAAAAATAAAATTGTTGTCATCGCTGAAAATACGGAGAATTTCCACGCGAAAGATTTTTACGTGACGTTACTGACGAATTTTTTATTGGGAATATTAAAGCACTTTTTTAATATTCTATTCTGTTAACATTTTTCTCAAAACCTTCGTCTGTCCACAGTATTTTTTGTGTTAGGTATTTTTATTGCGTTACGTCATACTCGACACTCAAAGAAACCCATTTTTGATAATGCTTATAATATTATATTTCAGGTACACCTAAAATACAACTCGATTCGCCTGAAGTCAAAGCCTCTCTTCATTACATTATTTGTTTCGGAGCACAACGTACCTATTCTGTTTGCAAATATCAATAGAATATTCATCAACCGTCCCGTGTGCTCTACGTTACGAGGCGAGCCTAAATAAATGCTAATAACCAGGCAATCATGCTAATACAATATGGCTATATAGGGTTCTGGTGCAACTGTGCAAGTGATAAGTGACTTTTTAGGGTTCCGTAGCCAAATGGCAAAAAACGGAACCCTTATAGATTCGTCATGTCTGTCTGTCTGTCTGTCTGTCTGTCTGTCTGTCCGTATGTCACAGCCATTTATTTCCGAAACTATAAGAACTATAATGTTGAAACTTGGTAAGTAGATGTATTCTGTGAACCGCATTAAGATTTTCACATAAAAATAGAAAAAAAACAATAAATTTTGGGGGTCCCCATACCTACTTAGAACTGAAACTCAAAAAATTTTTTTTCATCAAACCCATAAGTGTGGGGTGTCTATTGATAGGTCTTCAAAAATGATATTGAGGTTTCTAATATCATTTTTTTCTAAACTGAATAGTTTGCGAGAGAGACACTTCCAAAGTGGTAAAATGTGTGTCCCCCCCCTGTAACTTCTAAAATAAGAGAATGATAAATCTATAAAAAATATATGATGTACATTACGGTGGAAACTTCCACCGAAAATTGGTTTGAACGAGATCTAGTAAGTAGTTTATTTTTAATACGTCATAAATTGAAATTAATATCAAATACTCAGGTCTATACTACCATTTACTTATATACCTACAGGTTTGTACGGAACCCTCGGTGCGCGAGTCTGACTCGCACTTGGCCGGTTTTTTTAAACGAACTTTTTTAGTTAAGCGTACAAAAAATATGTATAAAATACAGTCTATATATATAGAAAATTTCCTCAAGTCTGCCGCTCCTTCCGGCAAAAGTTCGAGGTTCCCAGAAGGCAGGCAGCGTTTCCCCTTTGGATAGCCAAGCTGATGCGTTGGCGGAAAAATCTCCCCGCGCGCTCGTCTCCGGAGGTCTCGATCAATTTTGATGACAAAGTGCGAGCAAAACGGCGAGCTTCGGACCCCCATGGTCTCACGGTCTCGACCGCAAAAGGCATAAAAATATATTTGGGTTGGGTCCAATCGATGCGTATTTTGTGAATTTAAAATTTTCCGCACTGGCCGCAGCTGCCCCTGCAGTTATTGGCATCCCACACCAGCGACTTGCCGACACTCCAAGGGATCAAAGACATACCATCCCCATCCGGTCTCTTGCCATCGCCCCGAGCAATACCGACTGGTTCCAGTACGGAAGGCACGTTAGCGACAACAAGAGCCCAGCTGAACGAGTGTCGAATATCACGTATTCGACCAGCACTTAGGGAGCACGAAAGCCAACAAATTATGTTCAAGTCAAAAACTTAAAAATAAAGATACCTCTTCCTTCCGCACCATTAACTAAAAGTTCGTTTGAACTATGACATAAAATTCAGAAAACCTAAAGTTCATAAATTGAGTCCCAGATTAGACACACCAAGGATGCGGTGCATATGTTTGGGGCTTATAAATTAGTATTCATCGGGCGGTTTCATAACGCCGCGCCCCGCGTCTCAGGGTATACGGTGTGTACACAAATGTTCAAGTAATCCGTGAACACAAACTAAGTAGAGATACTGTAAACATACAAAAAAAACATACAAACATACAGTCGAACATAGAACCTCCTCCTTTTCTTAAGTCTGTTAATAATTGGAACTGTAATGATGAGGCCAGACCTGGTTCAAATTGAAATTCACACAACAAAAAGAACCATTTGAAACCTGTAAAAGGATGAGAATTACAGACCTGTCACACCCTTACCCATGACTGTTGCAGTTATTTATTAAACGTCATCAGTTACTTCAAAATATACCGTATCGGTAAAGAAATACAGATCATTAAGATTGCTAGTGTAAAGTTGGCAGTATTTGCTGAAGCACCTTGTGTTGGACTAGTTAATTGATTGAAACGCCCGGCAACCAATAATTGCTAATAGTTTTCTTGTTAACGTTGAAGTAAAAAGTTCTTGGTTGCTTGATTTTCTTTGAAGTTCTATTTCCTTCCTGAAACAGTGCGAGCAAGAACATTTTGTTGCTATTCAGTATTTATTCATTCCAGTATTTTTTTCTTATTTCCTTCTAAATTCACAGTTAGGAAATTGATATTGAATTCTTTATCTTATGTAACTACTCGCGAGCACAGCACAAAATGAGCCCCTGTTTTATATATTACCTACTTAAAGCTAATGTGTGTATTGGAGGTCTTGCTTGTTGTGGTATTGCTTTTTTCTCTATACGTGAGGCAGGTAAGTGGGTAAGTTTGAATAGGAGTCAAATTCCTAGCGGAATAATAAGCATGAATGACTGAGGCCATTATATAGCGGGTGAAAATTAGTAGTTCTAATTTTTTTTAAAACAACTTTATCACAGTTACTTGTTAAATATTATTCTAAACTCAAAATAAATAATCTTTGGGGACATTACGTAGAATCCTTTTAAATATAAAAGTTAAGAGCTGAGACATAAAGCATGTAAGTTTTAATTCACTTTAAAATTGAAAATAAAACACACTCCATTAAAACAAATAGCAATCTTGCTATTTAAATTTTAGCTTATATTGTGTATTTCACTACTTATTAGAATTTCCTCGCTGTTTGTAATTAATTTTTGCTTAGCACAGAATGTTGTTAAATGAAAAGCTATGTATCGTTGCAAGTGCCCTAATGGCAGGCTCTTTTATAATTAAAACTGTGGTTATGACGTACAATATTTGAGTAAATCAAACAATAGAACTGACACAATTGAAAAAATCACCAAATTGAAACAGTAAACAATTGAAAAAATCACCAAATTGAAACAGTAATCGTCTGCCTTTTACTGTGCTCAAGCTAAGCTTTCATAAGTCGAGCCTAATTATGGTTGCAGTACATTACTGGTACAAAACAAGCCGTCTCAAGTCAAATTTCAAATTCTACCTCAAAGTAACGTCTCCGCGGGCCAGATGTTTTGAAATCTTTATCTAAAGATTAAATTAAAGACATTTCCCGAACCTACTGAACTTGTTACTAATAAAGCTTTTCCTTACGCTGGCTGCTTTGTCGACGTGATTTGTATGACAGTTTGCTTTTCAGTGGAATTTCTATGGTGACTGTAAATATGACACCGTTTTATTAACAGTAAAGGTAAGTCCACCTGATATGTGTAGCGAGGAATGTGTTTTAGGTGATTTTAGGTTTTTTTCATTACATCTATCACCTAAAAATGAAGCGAAATCTCATTCCTCACTACACATCTCTGGTTGATTATCCACCCTAACGGTGGTTACCAGAAAATATTTTTATTGAATATATTTTTCCGCCAACGCATCAGCTTGGCTATCCAATGAGGAAACGCTGACAGCCTTCTGAGAACCTTGCCGTTAATCGGAAGCAGCGGCAGACTTGAGAAAATTTTCTATATATAGATTGTATTTTGTACATTGTTGTAAATGTATAACAAATATGTATAACAAGTAGATATACATACAGTCCCTGTTAACGTCACTATACGAATGCATAGCAGTGCCAGCTAGTCAACAAGCCGCAAACTCAGATTTGTGGTACAGCCGCTTGATATCCTGTTTCGGAATTATGATAGTCGAGCGCACTGGGAATATTAATCCCACGAAACTGCCGGGATACCGGGCGTGCGGTGAATCCCGGCATTAATCTAGCAATATATCTCTTGGCGCCAAAAGAACACTTCGCGTGTACAGTGATTCGACTACGTGCTAGGGGAGCAAATAGAGATGAGCCCAAAGTGAAATTCAGTTAATTTTAATATTCATCTACGGCTTTAGTCACGGTAGTACTTAGTTTTTAATAAGAATTTGATGAGTAGATAATAAAGCTAAGTTTTCCAAATCAAATAACTAAATAACAGTTTTTCAAAAAAAGACGCATGAAAAAATACTTTACGGGATGCTTAACATCCTCTCTCGTATCGATCGTATAACGTCACCGAAAATTATGCGGATGCCACAGTATATATATTATGTTGCAAAGGTAATGGCTGCAGTATCGTGGATAAAGGCAGTATTCATTTGAAAGTTGTCAATATACAACGTAACGGAACGGGTATATCCATAAAAGATGTTTTCGAACTTTATATGCTTTAATCTGCCATCCCTAGTACGTAGGCATTCATTAAAGATGGATTTTCCAAATTCAACCCCTAAATACGGGATCGGGTGAAACGCGGGGACCATATAAATACGAGTTCAGCAAGCTACATCAAAAAATAATTATATAAGAAACATTATTCCACATAACAAAACATACGTGATTTGCTACAAAAGATGAAATGGAATATACACTTAACGATAAGGTGTCAGAAGCATACCATTAGATTTACCGCTGCAGCGAGATAACGGCAAATAATACCAGGGCAAAGTTTTATAAATACAAACGAAATCCTTTAAAGAAATCTGCAGCCAGAGAACAGTGCGGGAGCAGGCACAGGCTGGCCCGCGCGTCGAGTTATGTCTGCAGGCGACACTCGTACAATTGAATTTATTACATACTTTTATGTGCCGCTTCCTTGTTGGCCGGAGGCGGGGCTGGGGCGAGAGTGCAGACGCATCAAATCAGGGGATGAAACTTCAGTATTTCATGGTAAGATGTAGGACACGTTGACAGATGATTTGGGTTATCGAACTGTCATAGATGTCTCTTGTTAGTAGAATCTAATGCTGAAAACTGAAGGCAAAGGCTAACACTCGATTAACGATAGCCATCACTCGTAGTAGGTGGACTGATAAAATGCTGTAAGTTACATGTTTAAAGAGTTCATGACCGGTCGTTGCAGAAGTTTATGCGGAGGCATATGTTCGCAGTGATAATTTCAAAGTCAAAATAATCATGATACAAATAGATGCCAACGAATGCAGACTGCATTTAGTAAGATTTGTTCAAACGAGATTTTATTAACTTTTTGCTTCAGCACCAGCAAACTAAATAATGATTATCAAAATAATTAAGCATTGCCTATAGCAGTTTATTTACTGGACAAAGGCCTATCAAATTATTCCAATTTATATCCGCATATACATACACTCCTCCTTTTACCATCTTGGAATCAGTTCATACTACATTTTTAATATTGACAAGCGATTATCGTTCTCAGTCTTCAAACTACTGTCTCCTCGGCATATCCTTATTACGGGATCCTAAACACCGACGGCCTTATTCATAATCGCTTTTCAACTAAATCAGTGTAATAGTGTCCTCCGTCTCACTCTTTCGATCACCAAATGTCACGTGTCAGATAAAGACTTCAGAATTTTAGCTAATCAACGTTTGATAACTTCATTATGAATAAGAATATGAGGAAGCGCTCGTGGTGTAGCATGATTAGCCGTTCTTAATCGATCGGCAAAGTTAAGCTACGTCTGTCGTGGTCGGTACCTGGATGGGTGACCGCCTAGTGGTATTTCAAATCGAGCGTTTCCGTGCTTCGGAAGGCACGTAAAGCCGTTGGTCCCGGTTATCACTTAATTGTGATAGTCGTTAAGCTAGTTGGATGCCTCCTAGGCAGCTTGAAAAATTCCAACAGTAGGTTGACCACTAGCCTACCTCCACCGATCCGCAGTGGGCACGCGTGGTGGAGTATCTGCCCATTCCCTTTCACCCTGATTTGTGAAAGGAGGCCTGTGCTCATCAGTGGGACATTATAGGCTGTTGATGATTATGAATAAGGGGGCGAATGTATAGGATCCCGTAATTAAGAATATATAAAATTAAGACGTATACATAGTCTTGTTGACTTACGCTTGTATTGTACCATATAACAGCGGCCTCCGTGTCATTCTTTCGTTCACGAAACGTCACGCGTCAGAAATAGCCTTTGGAATTTTAACTAGCCTACGTTGCATAACATTATGAATACTTAATTGTATATTGTTTCTGTAAAGCAATGAATACAATGAATGACAATATGATGCAAGTCGAGCTTATATGAAGTCAAAATCAATCCAGGTCCAGAACAATGGCAGCGCGAACAACGTCAGTGGACGTCGCATGTAGTTTACGACACGACGAGCAATTTACACTGAATTATTGCATAAAGCCGTGCCAGTGGTAAAGACTGCTTGGTGCCTCTGAGGGTGGCCTTATTTATATTCATATTTTAGAGATCGAATTTGATGCGTGGGTTTTAAAAAAGACGTGTTATTTTAAATATAAAGATAAACTTGTAATTTTTAAAATTAATATCTTGAAATAATATTTAAAAATTCATATTATTTTTACTTGGAACAATCTCGAAATTTCTTTGCGGCTATATCATTTATTATTATTGTACAACTAATCACAGATTACAGAATAATTCAGATGGAGCGCGCGGAACACGCGAGTGAGGCCAAAAAAGCAAATACAAATTGAAAAACACGTACCTGGTATTCGCTTTTGAATGTGTATTTGCTTTGTTTAACACACTTTATGTAACAAAAAACACTTCTTTATTAATAAACTGTGGTTAAACAATGCAAATACAAACTGGAAAACGAATACCAGGTATCAGATTTTCAATTTGTATTTGCTTTTTTGGCTTCACTTTCGTGTTCGGCGCGCTCCATCTGAATTATTCTGTAATCTGTGCAACTAATATATACAGCTTTATTTTTTATTGTACTTCTTATGTCATATATTGGTAAGTCCAAGAAAAAACCTTACTATATTAAATGCACTATTATAATAATATGTTCCTTTCTTGAATGCCTAAAAAACAATTACTTAGTGATTACAATCAAAAAAACAAAAATAAACATTTAAATCCAGACATCGACTTGATTTTAATGCTCGCTCGACTATCTCTGTTTTTACAGTTAACCGTTACTCGAAAATATTCGTTCTCTAATAATACATTTTACCGGTTTACTAATTTTAATTTCATTTACTTTTAAGTACTTATTTAATACACCTGGAAATCCACACAATCAACATGTCTGGCGATAACAATAATTAATATAATATTAGCCCCAACAAAAGTACAAGAAACGGACCCATTCGCATACATGAGATCCTGATCTTCCTCTCAGAAGCAACAACACCAAGCATAGGAATTTCGAGTCATCGGTAACCAGAAAAAAACAAAAAACCCTAAAAGAAACAAAGCAAATTTGTGATTCCTCTCATCGGAGAGGAATCACCCCAACTCGACTACAATTTAAATAACATTATAGGTTATGGAACAAAACATTACCGTTATAAAAGGCTATCGGACCAAAGTGGAGCACACCTTCCGACAACATTATCCAAAAGTCACAGAGAACAATGATTCTCGTTAATATGACGGATCACTCTGTTCAACAGTTTATTCATGCAAGAATTTGCATGATATCGTCGTGATTAAATTCGTGACGGTAACGCAGGTTTTTTTTTTAACAAATTCGCTCTTGGCTGCCCTATATCAGACCTTCTTCTTTAACTATCATACCTGAATACCCTTCATCCTAACAGCGATAAGGACTAAAAAATTATAAGCTGTTTCTAATGATGACATTGGTGCTGATTCTGTTGTAAATCGCACTAAACTAATTTTAGTCACATCTCATCTCTTTCTTACGAACATTATTGAAAAGGGATAGAACATATTTAAAGCTGTCAAAATAATCTTTGCCGTCTTATTTTGCGTGTATTTAGGCGTAACTGCGATAGATGGCGACTAAATTCATATTGAAAACAAGCATTGGACTAATTTGACAGGACTAAATTTCTTACATCCTTTTCTTATGTTCTTTGTTAGAAAGAGACATAGTGAGATTAAAATTAGTTTAGTTGTAAACAACAGAATCAGGGCCAATAGTTGCTAAAGTCGGCAAGATCTAGTAGGACCGTTTTGACAGCAGTTATAAAATATGTTAAAAAGAGACAAAGATAGTGCGGGCCTCAAGATTTCGATAATTAAAGTGAAGCTGATAAAAAACCTCTCAAAATAAGATAAATACTTTTAGCAAATTTTATAGTCATTGCAGTGCATTTTTTGTGCAATGTCATTTGTGGATATGAAATAAACATTGCGTTAAAGTAACAAGATACTCAAAACCCAAATCCAGGAAATTTATCTTCATATCGTGATGACAACCCTGCACCACGACCTTCGAAACCCTTTCAAAATAAACCCTCTTTTTCTAATGGTGCGTCCATGCTACGCGAATCGAGCACGAGCCGAGCCACGAACGAGGCTTCAACGAGCACGATGCGAATCCGTTTGTACGTGAAAAAACTGACAATCGCGCTCGTTCCAGGCTCGCGAGCCCGTCCACGCTACGCAAATCGTGCTCGCAGTGTGCTTGTTCGAGGCTCGGCTCGTGCTCGGTTTGCCAAGCATGCACGCACCATAAGATTTTTGTCTTATGCGACAGTTTTCCGCAGTTTGATAAGGTGAAAGTTAGAACACCGTCGTGTGGTATGCTTTTTTTTTTTTTTTTACTGTGTATAGGCCTGTGTTTGAACACAATCTCACTATGGTAAGTGATGATGTGGTCGAAGGTGGTAAGCGCACTGCAGCTGACGGAACACACCGATAGGTGCTTGGCGACAGATTTTCAACTTGTGGGTGGTAGCCAGCCAGACGGGTACTACAAAGTACCCTTACCACCGTGCTATGGTTTCCTCACGATGTTTTCCTTCACCGAAAGCTCAAGCTCATTGTAGGATTCGAACCCGGGACCTTCGTCTCGGTATCCGACGTCACTACCACTGAGCTATCATCGCCTTAAATGCGTTACGCATTTTACATAATCACCTCAACGCTCGCCGGATAATTCAAAGTTCTATCGAGTGTCAAGTGTCAACTCTTTTATAGTTGCTATATATGAAAAAACAACATAGGTATTCTATTATCTCTCGCTTTATTCGTGCATTCTATGGCAACAGTTTTACCAAAGTTTACGTGAAAATACTGTTTTATTAAAAAAATTAAAATATTCATTATTTATATTAATTTCATTTTTCAGTGACGAAATCGTAGTTTAGTTAAAATACCACTACAAAGTTATCCAAACTAAAACATTCACTAAGTATCACTTTTTGCACAAGTTGCCCGCTTTCATAATAAAGGCTCCAAAGTACCTCTATCAATGTTGGTCGGTAATGCGACTGCCCGACATAATATCGTATGCGCCAGATACAAAACACAACGACCTATAATCGTTGTAAGAGGTAGCCCGATAACCTTAGAGCTTTGCTATCATTTCTGATAGTTTGTTGCTCGGTACAGGTAAGAAAGATATTAACATGTTAGTTTCATAATAAAAATCATGATCAAGCAAGAAAATAGTAGGTATTTGTTTAGCGTAGGACTAATATAACAAACAAAGATACAAGTAGGTTACCTAACCTAAATGATCCTCTAAAAGTTGTAGAGCTGTCCATCCCACGGCTACTGTGACCACTCAATGCTGGAGCCTGCTATGTAAATAATAAATGGTTTTCTACAACGCAATAGGAACTCTACCATGAGTAAAATAGGTTTTAAAGTCGATTTTATAGCAACAATAAAACGAACTCACCTAATATTTGCTGTGCCGTGCCGATTCCCGAGGTACAGCTTGTAACGCGAATGACAGCTATAGTGCGAGATTGGATCGGAGCTATCAGAAATATGGAAGCAATAACGATTCCACACAGATAATAACATCGCTGCGAGTATTTTTTTTTAGTGCTACATTGCAAAGTCTGCCAGGTTTATATCGAGTATTTTACTGTATCTAATAGCATTACCAGATGAACAAACCTGGTTTGGGCGAACCTCCCAACAGAGGAAGACAGCGCTACACGTTAAAAAGAGAACGTGACGCCTAGCTGTACGGAAGATGAGGATAAGGAGGGCCGACCCCAAGTAAATGGGACCAGGTCAAGAAGGAAGAGGAAGAAGAATTTACTGGTCTATATTCGAAAAAAATATATATATAAAGTTACATAGAGTTCCGTTGTCTGTCTCCGAAACTCATCATCAGATCTTTATGAAATTTATATGGGACTATAAACCCCTTACGAACAAAAAAATATTTTGAAAATCCGTCTATATAATTATTATGGAATTATGCCCGAACATACATAAAAAAAAACCATGTAAACATTCGAATTGATAACCTACTCCTTTTTGAAGTCGGTTAATAATAAAAAACGCCCTCAAGGAAGCGATGCTTGAAATGTTCCAATATTTACAACGCCATAACAACATTTTAGCCAGTTTAATACACAATTCTATTTCAAAAACCTCTTCACAATATTCTTGAAAGAACTGATTTGCATGTAAACAAAATCAAAACTTTTGACGTCGTAAAATCTTTCAAGTAAAATCTATTAAATATTTAGTATAAATCTAAAATAATGCTTTAAAACCATGCCAAGTAAATACTAATGTACATGCTTTCAATATTTACCAGACATACGTCTGTAATATAACGTTGAAAGTCGCATTAAAGTGTCCACACAGAGTAGCATGCATATTGCATGATGTTACTTCACGGAATATAAAAATGTGGAGATGTGCTCGGAAAACAGCGTGTGACCGAGAATAACAATACAATTTTCTTCGTAGGTAGTCTATTTAGAGCTCATATAAGTCGTTGTTTTTATGTTAAACATTACTTATAAGAAAACGCAAATGTATGCTTACTCGCATGTATTTGATCTCTTTGTTTTTATGATCTGATTGAAACTGAAATACAATCACCTTCAATTTAGTGCCGGATTCTGACAAGTGCATATGACGGCATAATGTTGAAGGTTTGCTTGGAGGATTATTATCAAATCAACATTATATGGTGTGTACACTTTTACTTCAGTTCTTTGCAGTCCATAGCTGCTTATTCCCTCTTCTAAAGCGCGCCACGTTACTTTGCTTTCCGCATCCAGTTATTCGTCGTTGGCCTTTCTTCTTGCTAAATTACCTAGACATAATCTAGTACTATTTTGTTTTTTTTTATACCGTTGGCCCTTTATTTTATTTTATTTATTTAGGGACAGTAAACAGCTACAATATAAAATGGTAAATTTGACAATCTTAAAAATAATAACAATATTGCAGCCTACTACACTATCCGCATATTAAATTGCGAAATTAGTTAAACTGTGCCACTATAGGCTTCAAGTGATGCTTAAAAACTGTAAATATAAAACAAGTTAAACACATTGTCCATCATACATATAAATTATAAATTATCAAGTGATTTGATTGATACATTTTTAAGTTGAAGTTATATGGGCAAATTATGTAAATGTTTAAAGGCGTCTCTTTTAAATTTAAATTTTGAACATGCTAATATGTCTATATCTATAAAAGTAGTGTTATATGACTCAACCATTCGACGAATAGGGCAACGTAATCCGGAATTCGTACGACAGGTGTTGACAGCAAATAGGTTTCCTGCGCGAACTTTACGTTTGTTGATAGTCCTGGGCACTACATAGCATATTTTGCTCGTAAGGTCAATGGTGTCAAACTCACCATGGACAATGCCATGCAAAATGTTGGATTCTAAATATTTGCGTCTTAATTCTAAAGAGAGAAGTTTGTATTTATCTAGGAGTTGTGAATACGACAAACGCTTTCTAAAGCACCTGTAGAACATAGAACGAAGAAACTTTCTCTGTACTTTCTCGATCTCGTCAACATACTTCTGGTAGAAGGGGTTCCAAATAGGCACAGCATATTCAAGCTGAGATCGAATGAGGGTTTTGTATAGGTAAAGAAAGGTTGAGGGTCGCTTGAATTCGGTGGAGGATCTCATAACGAAACCATACATTCTAAAAGCGTTATTGACAATACTCTCAATATGTTGGTTCAGTTGTAACTTACCATCAAGCAACACTCCCAAATCTCTAACAGCTGAAACACGGCCCAGTATAGTTTTGCAAAGGCTGTAATTTAGTTCAATAACATTTTTATTCTTGGTAAAATGTATGTAACTACATTTGGGTAAGCTTAGTTGCAGCTTATTGTTAACGCAATATCTCGTGAGTCTATCCAAGTCCTCTTGAAATAACTGACAATCTTCCAATGTGTGAATAGGTTTATATATTTTTAAATCATCTGCATACATAATGAAGTTAGAGTTTTTAAAACAGGTTTTAATGTCATTTATATATAAGGTAAAAAGAATTGGCCCCAGGATTGAACCTTGCGGCACCCCTGACGTAATACATATATTTTTAGATTGGAAACCATTCACAACGACTTGACGACTTGACTTAATACCAAATGCAAATTATTTCAGCATAGTGTAAAAATAAGCGTTGTTACCGTTCCGTATGCAAGTCAGAAGTTTCTGAGAGGGACTTAGTTTGAAATTCCGAGCGATAGTAAAGTTAAAACAGTGCGCGTCGACAGCATGTTTCACTTTAACTTACATGCATGATGATTATGAAACCATGTCTTTTGATATAAACTTTGATCTAATTAGTAAAAAATCTGAGCTCAGATCTTTTACTAAGTAATTAGTTAGGTACTACTCGTATCTCGTAACTCGTAACGTAAATGTTGTCTTATGTAAAAATTGTTGTATAGAAAATGGAAGTAGGTAGAACTGCTAAGTATTGCGTTGCGTAAATAATAGTGATCTGTATGATTTTTGAAAAATCGAAATTGAGCCAAAATCTAAAAATTTACATATCCACAGCAGATTATTTGCCTCGTAGCAATGCTACTACAATTTTCGTAGCGTACTCGTAGAGGTACTACGAATGATTTTCTACTCAAAGTTTTGATCAGCTTTTGTTTTATGTACCACTAAGGTGGCAAACAAGCATATGGCCCGCCTGATGGTAGCCAGTTACCGTAGCCTATGGACGCTTGCAACACCAGTGTATCACTCGCGCGTTGCCGACCTTGAAGAAATCCCTTCACACCCTTTTTGAAGAACCCCATGCTGTACTCCATTGGGAAAATTCTATACGCATATATAAGTATTCTATACGCATCTCCTATCAAAGCTATTTCTTACGGTTGAGTGAGGATATATATCGAGCTTACATATAGACTATTTGAGATATTGTTAGAATAAAAAGAGTTTTTAGTTTTGATACAGACCTTTTTGTTCTATGTATGTTTATTTTTCTACTTGCCTTTTGTAATTTTTTACATGTCATTGTGTGTCAATGTGTCTTCTTCTTCTTCTTCCGAATATAACCAACTTACATGTTTTATCCAAAGATTTTCATAGGGCATCGTGCCTCTACCCAGATGGCTAGTCCGCCTTACTAAAGCATAACATTTTATATCACTCCGCTTGAGGGGTCCCTGAGCAAATCGCTCTCAGTTCGTATTGCGCACGGCTGTCACCGCGACATACTCGATGTAACTGATTATATAAAAAATGACGACTTGCTTATTGAAATACTGTCACAACACTTGCAAAAACCAAGGAATAATTAAAAAACTAACCTTCCATGTGTATGTATTGCGATTTCGTCACTTTTAATTACCTAAACTTATTTTAGAAATATACGTTTCGGTGGTGACAGTTTTTATTTTTTAAATCTTTTCCGGCCATGTTTTATGGAAGGTTGCCACAACATGAAAATTAATTTTCCACATTTTTGTTAAGGATTATTAAAAGATGATATCGAATTATTCAGTAATCTGTGTCGAGTACCTACTGATTATTTTTGATAATTCTAACCTCCCGATTTGACCGGTATTTTGACCATAGAGGTCATATTTGCATATATTCGTTTATATTATGTAGCAAAATCCGAAAATTTGTTAAGAAATACACAATTTCAAAACGACATCTGTATAGAAAACAACTGCAATTGCAGGGGGTCTAATTTTTGTTCATAGATATTACTTATATGATGTAGGATTTGTGTTTTGGGTACTCAAGGTATCCCAAATAACTATTTTGAAAGCAATAAGGCATCCACTTTTTCAATATTAGAACTTTGAAAATAAAAAACCGTTTTCTCAGAGATTTTTCGCCCCCAAAAATCCCCATATAGTACATTTCAACGAAATCGTTAGAGCCGTTTTCAAGATATATCAAAACATACAAATATTGTACATTTATTGGATAGGATATATTTTATAAACAAATATTGCTCGTATAATAGTACTTATGTACATGAAAAAATTCCGGACCGAAATTTATAAATTCCGCCATTTAGAGGAAAATGTTTTTTTAACTGCCACCCTATGAAAACTACACAGACTGTCAAATACTGTCAATTCTGACTTGTTTATTTCATGTTCCCATAGAGGCGATTAGCCTTCTGGACGTTTTAAATTCTTTGGTTTTATCTAAACTTGTGATAGTAAACCACATTTCCTGTAATTTCTACTGAGTATGCACTCTGCACGTTAGTGGAACTTGAGATGCCCCACTAACAGATATGCTGTACTCTTTGTAAACTTGTACACACAAGAAGATAATCCTTTATGTTTTCTTTCAATCCTACCCACAAAAGATAATTATGTACGAACAACATAAGAAATTCGGTATTCCATAGATAGAGAGCTTTTTTTTCATATAATAAATAGTCAGTAACTGGACGGAAAAGAATATATTATGAAGGACCACCGGCCTAAAGAAGTAGGTAGGTACCAAAGATTTTCATAGGGCATCGTGCCTCTACCCAGATGGCTAGTCCGCCTTACTAAAGCATGACATTTTATATCACTCCGCTTGAGGGGTCCCTGAGCAAATCGCTCTCAGTTCGTATTGCGCACGGCTGTCACCGCGACATACTCGATGTAACTGATTATATAAAAAATGACGACTTGCTT
Organism: Achlya flavicornis; assembly: GCA_947623365.1. Taxonomy (NCBI): domain Eukaryota; kingdom Metazoa; phylum Arthropoda; class Insecta; order Lepidoptera; family Drepanidae; genus Achlya; species Achlya flavicornis. The sequence continues at coordinate 2,711,265 of OX392473.1, read as the reverse complement.
ATTGAAATACTGTCACAACACTTGCAAAAACCAAGGAATAATTAAAAAACTAACCTTCCATGTGTATGTATTGCGATTTCGTCACTTTTAATTACCTAAACTTATTTTAGAAATATACGTTTCGGTGGTGACAGTTTTTATTTTTTAAATCTTTTCCGGCCATGTTTTATGGAAGGTTGCCACAACATGAAAATTAATTTTCCACATTTTTGTTAAGGATCATTAAAAGATGATATCGAATTATTCAGTAATCTGTGTCGAGTACCTACTGATTATTTTTGATAATTCTAACCTCCCGATTTGACATTATTTTGACCTATCCACACAACCAGTGTAATAAATAAAATTAATTTTATTGGTAATACAAGAGCTAACACAGATTGCCAACCTAACTAAACTTATTGTCGAAACATTTGCATATATTCGTTTATATTATGTAGCAAAATCCGAAAATTTGTTAAGAAATACAATTTCAAAACGACAGCTGTATAGAAAACAACTGCAATTGCAGGGGGTCTAATTTTTGTTCATAAATATTACTTATATGATGTAGGATTTGTGTTTGGGGTACTCAAGGTATCCCAAATAACTATTTTTAAAGCAATAAGGCATCCAGTTTTTCAATATTAGAACTTTGAAAATAAAAAACCGTTTTCTCAGAGATTTTTCGCCCCCAAAAATCCCCATATAGTAAATTTCATCGAAATCGTTAGAGCCAAGATATATCAAAACATACAAATATTGTACATTTATTGGATAGGATATATATTATAAACAAATATTGCTCGTATAATAGTACTTATGTACATGAAAAAATTCCGGACCGAAATTTATAAATTCCGCCATTTAGAGGAAAATGTTTTTTTAACTGCCACCCTATGCAAACTACACAGACTGTCAAATACTGTCAATTCTGGCTTGTTTATTTCATGTTCCCATAGAGGCGATTAGCCTTCTGGACGTTTTAAATTCTTTGGTAGGTACTTATGAATGGAAAATGTCTGACTCACGTTCTGAAGTAAAGGATCAGGAAGGAGAAAAGGATGCACAGTACTTACCTCAGCTGAAGCGGGCGGGCGGCAAACTCCTGTGTTTTCTTCGGGTTAGCGGGTGCCTAAGGCCGGAATTTTCTGCGGAGCGGTGACAAATGGATGACAATCTAATAATTTTTTCTTATGTCTTTTATAGTTCCAGTGACGTATTGTTTATGGTTTCGCCTAGAAGGCTTCATGCCGAGCTCTTCAAGAACTGTACGGGAGCGGGATGGATATAGGAAAGAACGTGAGCCCGGCGAAACTTATTTTAGACAATTTAGGCGCATTAAGGCAATCAGTAAAATTGCACATGGTATTGTAAAAATAAACGTAATAGATCGTAAAAAGTATCACTATCATAGTCTAACAAAAGCAAGCTCTTGATTTTCTACACAAATCCAGATAAGTAACAGCAGGTCTCTTAGAAATCTTATTATTTTATCCCACAGATTACAGAATAATAGGAAATAGAATAATAGATTATCCTATTATTCTTTAATCTATGTTTTATCAATTTTCTTCACTCTTAACATTAACTTATGTATGAGAAACTAAAAAAAAACAAATACTAAAGAGCATCTTTTAGACTGTACCCGGTTTAATCTCTAGATAGTAAAATTAGAGTGTGCCACGTAATTTTACGGAGTGAACGCTCGTTCTCTTTTAAACATACAAGCGAAAGTTAACTCTATACTCTGAGATGTAGGTTTTGAAAGGTGGTATGACAAACGAAATTAGAACAAAGGGATGTCACCGGTAGAGAGTCAATAAAGTTTAATCAGACCCGTCAGGCAAATGTAACTTACGTGTTATGTGCTGCGTTGGTACTTTCTCTATTTTCTCATAAATACTGTTACGTTATTGCTCCTTTGATAAGTTTGGTTGAGTTTGTCTTATAAAATACGACCTCCAATCAAAAGTCTGATGGAGATTAATGTATGTAAATTTTCTGTTTTTTTTTACTGTAAACAATTTGGTTTAAATTTGCCCAATTTAATTTAAAAGCCAGACGAAATATATTTTCAAGAAATATATAAATTACAATGGACTCGTACTTCCCCAGTCGAGCTGCTCTTTGAGCGAATAAACGCTATGCTCTACCTCTCTTAATAATGCTAATACTACTAAAACTGTACCATTGTTTGGGACCAGATGACCGTGTGTGAGGAATGTCCCAGGATACTTATTTATTTTTTGTAGCTTCTGTGGCCTGCTCGGCTGTTCCTTCATGACAAAATTGTGTGCCTATGACTGTTAATGGTGTCAGTTTTTTAGTATCGATAAACGAAATCATATTCAATCTTGATACAAAGCACGTACTAACCTATAAACCCCTTTACTCATTAAACGTTATTTAACTAATATACTGTTTAAAGGGTCACGTAAATAACGTCACTCTATTGTCATTGTCAAATAATGTGACATTATTTACGTGACCATTTAAACAGTATATTAGTTAAATAGCACTTTATGAGTTAGGGGGAAACTCTCTAACAGATTTTTGAACATATTTAAAGTATCTACTACTGTACACGTGTATATCTTCATTTGTTCATTACAATGTATTCCTTTGATCACCTATCACACAAAGGGATGAAAAGATATGAGCGAGCGGAAATGGAATTTTTATATGGCAAAAATACGTCAATACAGCTGTTTGCGCCTGACTGGCAATACTTATCGCGGGATTTTATCGGATCTACATCGAACTCACATAGAGTTTTTTTCTGTACACAAATAAACTTCAAATAATAGGACTGTCATTTCATTTCAATAAGAGATTGTTATGTTATGATTATTGTAATTCAGGAACTTTAGGCTACGGTTATTATTCATATATATAGACAGATATAGATATGGTAGTACGGAAACACGGTGATTCCTTTCGCTCCATCCATCTCACGACAGAAGATGTCGACAGAATGACTTTAAACTCGTTCAACACTCCAAGTGTCCTACATTTTTACCCGACTGACCCGGAAGGAGGTATGGGGGATGTATGTATGTATGTATGTATGTATATTTCTTTGGCACGCTCTGCAGCCTAAACGGCTTGACGGATTTAAGCATATGAGGTGTTTTTAGATTCCTCTGAACTGTGGGAGTGTCATAGGGTATATTATTTTTATATGGCGTCTACGGATAATAAAAGATATTAAAAACAAAAATTTCGTTATAATAACAATATGGGTATCAAATGAAAGCTTGTGAACAGCCCATTCCATATATGTATATATTGTAATACTTTTGTGCTACCGTTTTGACGTAAACTGCAAAAAAACATGTTTAATGCAAGGACAGTAGGTATAGGACTCTGGGCGGTTACCGTACGTAACTCACAGAGTTGCCATGGTTGTTAGCGTTACCGTACCTTACCGCTCATTTACTTACTAATACATACAAATCATATATAAAATCATTATGTATAAAACTAAAAGGTCTGAAAAAGAATAAGGTATTGCAGTCGTAGGGGATAAACAAATATTAAAAAAAACACATAGGTACTTTGGTTATTGGTTTGTCCCCGACTGCAAGACCTCATAACATTCAAGTTATATTCCAAATTCTATAGATTAAAAAGCTTGTTTTTCTCTTTTCAGTTAATATTTGTTTTACACAGTCGGTTTTTTTTTTCTTTTAATAATTTAATTTATTAACAATGTCGCCTTCTAAAACAAAACTTCTAATAACGGAAGCTAGTTTTGGCACAGCAAGGAAATGTGATTTCGGGAGTCGTCCGAAGCAAGGTTAATAAAGAGGCTGTAGAAGTCTAGAACATAAACATTCATATGCACCTAAAATATCAATCAGAGAATTCAGGTTACTGCAGAATTTTATCACACAATTACTTTTACAACTTTATAGTGTACCGGTAAGGAGTAGCGCTGATTGCACTTATGAGGCGCTGCTTGTACTGCCTCGCTCGTATAATTAGTATACTCATGGCCGTGACTGTATCGGACTAGTTTTAATACTAGAGGTGTCGAGAACTAAGAGACCCGTTTTAACAAAAGAGTGTCTCTTCTTGTCGCACTATGTTTGTCTCTTTGACACATTGTGTGACAAGTTTAACTCAGTGGAAATAAACTTGTACTTTCTGAAATGATTTCCCATTGGGCGTGAACGTTCCTGCTGATCTATCTAAGCTAGAATTACTTAAAATTCCAAAAAAACAATGTGAGTTTTAACGTTTTTAAGAATTTTTATTCAGGTAATTTTTACAAAGGACTGCTTTATTCATATTTTAACTATTTATTGACAGTATTTACATGTTATAATAACAACATTATTATTATCATCATCATAATGAAATAAAATTCACGAGAGTGAACGAGAAAATATACATAGACATACCTATTATATACCCCTATTTACAAATTTGTTTCGTAACATTATGATAATCAGTCAGTGTCTCGAAGACTTAAATACTTACATCACTCATACATACAAGAACACACAACGTGAAACGAAAAGAGTAACTATATTCGAAAAGTACTTTGGTATAAGCGCACAGGTCGTGGACGAGAAAATTCTATAATGATACAGTATGAGGCACGGGTGGTGAGCACAGGTAAGCAGTAGTGGGGGAAAGCTCGCGCATGTATACTTTTGGCCAAACCACAGTAGCCAAATGACACGCGACAATCCAATAGACGACGAACATCGACTGACGAACCAATCGTGTGCAGCTCGGCGCTCCCCCCCCTTTTTCATTCCGCCAAACAAACCGAAAAATGAACTACTGCGCAGGTAGCAATCTTTGCTCACCACTCGTGCCCTTTACTATATTAACAAGTGACGTCAAAAGATTATGACACTCATTGAGTGGTAACCACGTTGGTTATGATTTAAATTCAATAAATTTGGAATCAACATTTTTGATCTGAAACTATTTATAGAGAATTGTCTTCACCTCTTTTGGATAGATATATTATTTCCATTACACGTTGTACATAAATTGAAGTCCATAATAACACAAAATAACATTTATAACCAAATTATATTTTTACGCCTTTTGCGGTCGAGACTATGCTTAGGACCGTGGGGGTCCGAAGCTCGCCGTTTTGCTTGCACCTTGTCATCAAAATTGATGAGACCTCCGGAGACCAGCGGGCGGGGAGCTTTTTCCGCCAACGCATCAACTTGGCTATCCAAAGAGGAAACGCTGCCAGCCTTCTGGGAACCTTGCCGATAATCGGAAGCAGCGGCGGACTTCAGGAAATTTTCTATTATATAGATTTTTATTTGTACATACTTGTTGTAAATAAATACTATGATTTGGTAGATAACTTTAGACTTAATTTATTAAAGAACTTCCACTGAAAAGTTTCATACTCATAAGCTTTAATGACTATGAAACTTCGAATAAGATAATCTTTCTTAGACTTGGAGAATACTTAGGTGTTCTTGTGGTGACCACCTCTCGACGAGAACTGCCCGCGCCGTTTGTGCCGAAATAATTCTGGAATACATTAAAAATGCCTGCTTAGAATAGGAAAGGCAAGTCCAAAGATCTAAAAGCTATTAGAGGCAAAAGCAATTATATTACACAAAAGCTTAAGAATTAACAAAACTTTATAAACGAACCTGAATGCAATGAAGGCCAGGTACAGGATATGGGCTACAAAGTCAAGATAGGCTCCAAGCACTCCACCGAAGGCGCAGAATACTTCCACGCTTCTTCCATTTCTGAAGACATTATACAGAGAGACTTGTTATTTTTGAGTAACTACCCAAATAGTTTTCAGTTTTGTTGACATTATTTGATTTGATTAGCAAAGAGAGCGAAATCCCAAAAGAAACTAACTTTAAAGTGATCTGATTCCGGTTTTAATCATTCTCAACCATAAACAGCGTTAGCAAAGAGTTACTACGTACAAGCGTGAAGTCTCTCAACGATGTTTGTAGCGCCATCTCTATTTGTTACGTCTATACTAATTCTAAACTGTATGAGATAGAACGGAGAATATGATAGTGTGTAAAACTTTCATTTGAAATAATAGAGTCTCGTTCAAATGCCGGTAGGTGGCGCTGAAATAAATGTAAAAGTGCCATCTATCGTTACGAATTCTGTATACAAATCTCACCTGTATTAGCTGCCAATCTAGGAGCAGTCTCAACCATTGTCTCAACAGTGAATGTGACATGTGGAGACTTCCCTCTTGCATTAGCCGCGTATTCCGAGCGCAACTGTTTCTTTACCCCCATGCCTCGCAGGCTCCACAGCGCACCACCGCTACTTGAGTTCACAACTAGTCCTTCATCAGCCCACACTTCTGCTAAGTAAATGCTTTGGAGACCACCTTCGTAGCCTGTAAAGAACAACATTGCAAATTACAAATTTTTATCTATGTTATGAACCTCCTCGTGTGCCTTGGTTTGATGATTGTAGACTTAGTAGAGCTTATATTAAGCTAGTATTAGGGTTAAGGTCTGGACACTATCCATCGGCTAAGTTTGCATTCTTAATGAGAAAAGCTGAATCACCAAACTGCCTTGTGTGTGATAGAATTAAGGATGTACAACATTTGCTGATGGATTTGTCAAGAACAAAGATGAGAGAGAATCATTGGTGAAGGATTATAAATTAAACGCATTAGATGTAGGTATAATTCAGGCTATTTTGTCAAATCCAAAAACAGAACTCTCAAAAAAAATTTGTACTCTGGTAACTCTCCATCAGCAGTGACGCTCTCTTTATTCTAATTATTTCATTTATTTCTTTATACTGTGTACTGTTGATAAACTAGGTGCATGATACGATGGGATTGACAAGTCCATGTGGACAAAAATCCCTTTTTTTTTTTTTTTTTTAAACTATTTTATACCTGTGGTGTATCTCTAAAATGATTATTATCGCGATCGCTCTTTAATTCTTCGGGTCTGATCTGTCACTCTCTTTGGGGACTAGATATACGTTGTCCGTCAGCTTAGGGTCTCTCATCAAAACATAAAATACCATCATTTAATATATCAGATTAAATTCACCTTGGAAGTCAACATTAGACACAACTTTCTTGTTGTGCTGCTAGAAGAGGTGTTCTTGTGGTGACCACCTCTCGATGTGACCTCACTGCGCCGTATGTACAGATGCGGCCGGATTCACTCTGGAATTGATTTCATATAGGTAAGAACCAAGGCCGTACATTAGATTCCTTATGGGGTTGTATATACACCCGCTTATTGATAAGAAACCGAGGAGCGACTTGATAAAGAAAAGGTATCTTTTGCAGCTAGCTTGCAGTGCAAACAGACATTAGTATTCACCTAATTAAAACGTTGGTTCTCGCGAGGGACGCGCGTCCTATTATATAACATGGAGCATGTTTGATGCAATTCCGATCGAACACCGTTGGGGCACCTTTTCATAAATAAATCAAAGATAAAGATAAAAATTATATGATGCTAGCTGTGGCTTAAATGCTAATGAGTGTTAGGAAAATGCTAAATGGGAGATGAGAACAATGTCTCCATAAATATAAAGTCTGTCATACGGTTGAATCATCGATAGTAAAACCTTGACCACTTTTTCAGATATCATATAATTAGACGAAATAAACTATTTCAAAGTGTTTCCAGTCTTATTATTCAGCAGTCATACCACAAGGGTCGCATCCCCTACATTTGGTCCTTCGAGCCGGAGATCCATTTCGTAAAATGACTTATTTCTAGGGTTAGTAGTACTATGTTTTTTTTTTGTAAAGCTTACCTGTGAGTCAGTATAGTGAGCGTGTGGTGATATCGTCGTGGTCGGCGACAGAGCGCGCGGCAAGGTGTGTGCGCTGCACGAGTTCCGTGCCTCAGGCGTGGACACCACCGCGGAGTACAGAGGCGGGACGGACTGACACTCTGGAACTATCGAGCAATTTTTTTTTTTTTTTTCTTTTTTATTTATTAGTTCACCAACGGCTATTAACATTTTTACAATCAAATAAATCTTAAAGCTAAACACGTCCTGATACTTAATGTATAACCAATTAAAGGTAAACATAACATGTATGTACAGAAAATAAATTGGCTAAATACTTATAAAGTTTAAAATAACAAGTTTTAAGTTAACTTATATTAGCAAAATCAGTGCAAAATGAACAAATATTAACTGGCCATAAGGAAAACTCTAATTTGCTGCTTAAATACCGGCAAAGATAATTGGTGTATATCTGTCGATCCACTACATTTGTTATACAATTTGCTCAGTCGTGGGACTGGTGAATTGGTACCAAAGACGCTTCTACGAAAGGGACACACCAGGGGTATTATGTATATATACGGTGCGGCTATCACACCCGACCAAGCTTAAAGGGAAAACAAGTAAGTGGCCACAGCCTGTTACTGTACCAAATATTGTGAATGTCTATTTAAATAGCTATCCCCCGCGGATCACCCGTGTTCCCCGGATAAAAAATAGCCTAGAGCACTCGGGGATAATGTATGTAGCTTTCTATTTTTGAAAGAATTTTTCAAATCCAACTGGTAGTTCCAGAGATTAGAGCGTTTAAACAAACAAACAAACAAGCTATCGAACAGACGGGCCAGCTGGTGTGGTTGGTTAAGACTCTGGTTAAGATTCTACCTATCGCGCCGCAGGTCGTGGGTTCGATTCCCACACAGGACATGCATTTGTGTGCGTGAACATGTCTGTATGTCCTGAGTCTGAGTGTAATTATATATATTAAGTATGTATTTACAAACAAAAAGTAGTATATGTATTATATCAGTTATCTAGTTTCCATAGTACAAGCTCTGCTTATTTTGGGATCAGATGAGCGTGTGAGGGGAATGTCCCAGGAATAAAAAGAAAACAAATATCTCTTCAGCTTTATTATATTTGTACAGATATGATCTATTAATAACTGAGACTCGACTGAATACTGAACCTCACTAGGCATGTAAGTAGGTACCTTATTTTCATAACATTTATAGAACTGGGTTAATGTTATTAATAATGCCTCTGCATCTTTTGATGGCAGCATTATTCCAACTTCAAGACACAATAACGGCAAGCGCAGTGCAACATTATTTCAAGAAAACGGTTTATTCCCCAATAGTACCCCACTTCGCACTACACAATTTACATATACCGCAAAAATTTAACTGAGTAAACGAGTGCATAAGAAGGTTGCATGCAAATAAACTTTATGAAGAGTTGTAGAGTACCATTATTAGATTTCAAACGCGAACTTTTTGAAACGAAGCCTTTTTAGTAATGGACAGACATAAGCTGTGTCATCATCATCATCATGAGCCTATAATGTCCCACTGCTGAGCACAAGCCTCCTTTCACAAATGAGGGTGAAAGGGAATGGGCAGATACTCAACCACGCCTGCCCACTGCGGATTGGTGGAGGTAGGCTAGTGATCAACCTACTGTTGGAATTTTTCAAGCCGCCTAGGAGGCATCCAACTAGCTTAACGACTATCACAATTAGGTGATAACCGGGACCAACGGCTTCACGTACCTTCCGAAGCACGGAAACAATAATAATAATAATAATTCTGATAATCACCTTTACTTAGTGGTATTAAATCAGGATTCCGGTCGAGATCCACGCCGTGCTGGGAGCTGCGCTTCGGTATTATCACTTTCTGGTTCTTCAGTGTCGGTATGGTTACTGTAAAAATAAAATTGGTTGAAGTAAATTGGAATACTAATGAAAACAATTTTGTTTCTAGGTAGCAATCAAGCATACGGACCGCCTGATGGTAAGTGGTTACCGTAGTCTATTGACGATTGCAACATCAAGGCCGTATATACTGGGTGTTGTTCTGCATTTCTGCCATATTTAAGTAGGTTGATATTTACCTTGTACTATTCAATTATAAAATCATGCTCGTAAAATTACATATTATTTTTAAAGTTATGTAAAAATAAAAAATCCTCTGTGTTTGACGATGTTTTATAAAGATTTATTAGATATTGGTTGGTGACCGCTGCGCAGCGGCCCGGTTTCTCCCTTCGCCCCCGGATCGCAGACCTATTCTGTGCAGTTATGAAGTCTTATTCTGATCACAAATCATCAATAATCGTTTATTTATCAAGCCCAGAATTAATTATCCAATTTATAATAACTACATAAATCATTTACTATTGGATCTATAAATATGGCACGAATGCAAAACATCACCTGTATAATACCGGCAGTTTTAATATTAAAAAAAAACTTCATAAACAAACCTTCATAATCCCTGGTCATATAACGTAGCCTTGTTACAATGAAGGCCAGGCACAGGATCACGGCTACTGTTAAGGCAGCTCCAAGCACTCCTCCTAAGGCCCAGTTCACTTCCCACGCTTCTTGAGCTTCTAAAGACAATTGAAGGAACATTATGGTATGATTTCATTTTCATGTTTGGAGCAGATGGAATGTTAAAATAATTGAAAAAAGTATGTGACAATACCGTCCAGTCAATGTCATCTTATACCCATGGATCATTGAACAGGTGCAGTAATTTACCTTCGTAACTGCATAATTTCACATCAGAATATTCATCTTTTTGTAAAAAAAAGTTTCGTGCACTCTTTTAATACTAGAAATTAGCATAAACTTGTGACCTCTGCGTATAGACTCCAAAAAGTGCAATGTTCATTTTTAGGACTGAGTGTACAATTTTATAGTAAGATCCCGAATGAAATTTTAAATTTACTGTCACTAAAGTTTAAGGAACGTTTTAAGGCTGCTTAAGTACATAAGGCTTGCTACAATATTAACGAATATTTAAATGATAAAAATGCGTGGGTGTAGCGCTCACGCAGGAACCATCTGATGTAATAAATTTAAGTTTGTTTTTGAAAAGAGTAATTGCTGATTTTATTTCCGGCTCTTCTCAGGAAAAGCAAACTTCCGAACCGTGCATTAGAGTATTAGAGTTCGACTATTTATAAGTGCCTGTGAAGGCCTATTTGAATGAATAAATTATTTAATTTCATTCATTTCATTTAATTTCTCACCTGTTCTTGGTGACAGTCTAGGAGAAGTCTCAACAGTGAATGTGACATTTGGAGACCTGCCTCGTGCGTTAGCCGCGTACAAAACCAAGCGCAACTGTCTCTTCGCGCCCAGACCTCGCAGGCTCCACAGCGCACCATCGCTACTTGAATTCACCACTAATCCTTCATCAGCCCACACTTCTGCTAAGTATATGCTTTGGAGACCACCTTCATAGCCTGTAATTAAAAGGTAATGTAGCCAACTACCTGATGGGTTTGCGAAGAATCTTTCGATGTGCTATTGTTACCTTCACCGTAGTAGTATTTGAACTGAAATCCTTCGTGATGACATTTTATGTCCCGTACACTGAACTATTCGTAATATTGACCGTGATATAAAGCAGATAACACAGTTGGATGAAATGGTGATTGGTCACAGAAACAACATATGATCGACGGACTCTAAAGCGAAAGGGAAAAATCTATAAGTCCGTGATAAGATACAGTTGAATGGAAGAAGAGTACATATTCGCATTTTGCGCCTCACTACTCTTGAAGAAAGACGCCTTCGTGGTGACCTCATTGAAACCTTCAAAATCCTCACGGGAAACTATAACCTTCCTCACTTACAAGATATATTTGTAATGAATGTGTGTGCTAAATCCTCCCGTGGGCATCACTACAAAATCAATCGTGCACTATCTAAATCTAACACCGCACACCACTTTCTCAGTAATAGAGTGGTCTGGAACTGGAACCGATTACCTGAGGATGTTGTATCTGCTACCTCAATAAACAGTTTTAAAAACAAATTAGATATCTGGACAAAGGTCAAAAAACTTGAAAAGTGAACTATGTATAAGTGCGGAGTGACTTTCAACACTGTGTGAAATAGACACATCAGCTTACAAGCTGCTCGTCTATAAATAAAATAAATAAATAAATAAATATTGCGCGAACCCCAAAAAAGGTTGATGATGACACTGTTCGAGTAAATTATAGTCTCGATATTAATGACTAACCGATTTCGTAAACTACTGAATGGAATGACTTCTAATTTCAGATTTCAATTTGGAAAGACTCGAGTAAAGCGTCTCAAACAGCATTGGCATAAATTGTATCGTTCTTATTGATCGGAATGACAACCGCGTATCTCTGAATAAATAGGAATTCCCCTCCCAATAACCTTAAATAAGTAAAAATGCTTATTGTAAATCTTTAGCCTACCTACACTCAATTCTCTTAAAAGTCAACCTGCTCTATGTAAAATGTAAGCAATTTCAAGAACAGTTTTGTTGGCATCGCAGTTTAGGTAGAATACTAATAAACACCGGCTCTGTTTCAGACAATTTCACAGAAATAATAATCAGCTGAGGTAAACGTGGCTTTCATTTCAGAGTTTAATTTGTGCTGGATGTTAAATGTAATTGAATAGGGGTTTTAAGGTATTTAGATAATCTTTGAGATTTGGAATCTAGATAGAGTTAAAATTAACTTAATTTTAAATATTCAAAATATATTATGAATTTGTTTGGTATGGCGTGTGATGAGGCGAGAAGATAACCATAATGACTAAAAGAGTCATGCATATAGAAGACGGACAAAGAGGTTGTGGACCACCAATAACCTGGCTACGAACAATAAAATATGAAATGATAGTGCGCAACACAACAAACGAGACAACCAACAACAAGTTCTAGGAGGGCTGATCCCAAACTCTTCTTCTTTCTTCTGGGTATTATACCAACAGAAAGAAGAAGAGTTTGGTATAGTGTGTGGCTGGGGGGCGCCCCACTCTAAGACTCTTCTGCTCCATCGACCGTCAGTTCTGCGACAGATGTCACCAGCCCATTGTCATTTCAGCTTGCTATTTCGTTGAGATGTGTCGGTTACTTTGATTTTTTATCGGATTACTTCTTTGCGGATTCTATCATTCAATAATCATCATCTAATGCTGAATTAATTCATATTTTCTGAAATATACATAGTATCATTTCCAATGACCAAGATTTCGGGCATCACTAGTTAAACTGTATTTATTAAGAAATATAATAGAAGAATACTTAAGTATCAAAAAATCATTTATATATTACTGTACCTCCATAATAAACACTTACCAGCAAGACAGACTAAGTCCAAGGAGTCATCAGTTAGATTGTACACAGTACAATTAGTCGGTGGGTCCGGTCGCGTGGCGGGTAGCAGTGTGTAGAGACACGGGGAGGCCTGCTGTCCCGCCAGGTTGGTCGCGCGACATGACAGCGTGCCGTAGTCCGCGTCAGACACCGGCGTGTACCTTAGTGTCGACCTGCCCTCCTTCACTTCCACTGTGAAGCGGTCCTGTGTGTGCGTATAGTTAAGTAAGTAATGTTCTATAGATTTCAGGGAATGCATATTGTGGGGTTATTATGATTAATGCAGTGACAAAAATAGTATAAATGAAGTTACTCGATACTTCAAAACCAATTATAAGAAGGTAGAAATAGTATGTAACATTCAAACCGAACCTTGTTATGTAAGGCTTAAGGATTTGAAGAAAGTCGTTGATTCTCATATTAAAACGTAACAGAGGTATCTATCATCCTAATCAGGTCACTAGAAAAGTCTAGCGTCAATATATAACTAACTATGTACACACAGACAAAGCCCAACTCACACAATAGTCCTACAAAGGTTATCCTGTCACTCGTCATGACACCCGCATCGCGTCTAAAGTAGGACTAGTCAATCTTAATCCAGGGGCTTATAAAGCTCGCTTTGGTAATATTTGCTTAGAAATAGAAATGTATGGAGGCTTCATAATCCATGTCCTTATTAATCAAGCAGGTAATATGAGCTTTTCGAATCTGGTACATCGTGAAATTGAGTAATCCGTGAAATAATAAAAATAAAATAAATAAATTCCTGGGACATTCCTCACACACGGTCATCTGATCCCAAACTAAGCAAAGCTTGTACTATGGAAACCAAATAACTGATATAATACATATAATACTTTTTGTTTGTAAATACATACTTATGTATGTGACATGTTCATGCACACAAATGCATGTCCTGTGTGGGAATCGAACCCACGACCTGCGGCGCCATAGGTTAAGACTCCAAGTCTTAACCAAATGCGCCAACGTGCCCGTTTGATTAAATGAATTGACATAGAAAATCAAAATATACCACATATAAAATATGGTAAGAACTCACAGCTTCAATTTTATGGGATCCAGCAGAGTTGTTGAGCGTCCACTCGAAGGTATCAGGTGAAGGGAAGGCGTCCAATTCACAGATCACGGTGGATGGTTCTTGTAATGCTGCACCGATCACATTTATCTCGCTACTTTTGCAGAGCGGCTTATCTGTATAGTTAATGATATGATACCCGAGATGATGACAAAATTATGACAAGATTCAGTAATAAGAGCATATTCTGTTCAAGCCTTTGCAAAAAGCATTCCAAGTAAACATAGCATGTTAACCAAACTTACAAACAACTTGCAAATGCAAAGGAGGTGATTTCCCATCACCCTCCACGTTGGATGCCGTGCATGTATACTTCCCGGCTTGATGTCTGGATACGTTGCGGAGAACTAAGTTTGTATTACCGGTGAGAATTACACCGCCGGGTGGATTATGCTGGAGTAGCACGCCCTGAAAACCGCGACATGCATTCGATGTTGTGGAATTGGTATCTCATTATACATGTAAGCATACTGACTATTAGGTCTAAAATAATTTAATTGATCCGTATCAAAGCAAAAAACTATTAGATATATAAGAAGAGAGGTAGAGCATAGCGTTTATTCGCTCAAAGAGCAGCTCGACTGGAGAAGTACCTCCACCTTACAGAATACCGCAGCCAAATAACTTTATGTTGTGTTCCTGCGCGTGAGTAAGGTCGCCAGAGCTCATTGGGGAGGGGGGAAAGGTTGGTAACACGTGAGCGATGCTTCGTGTGTTGCAAGCGTCCATATGGCTACGGTAACCGCTTACCATCAGGCGGCCGTATGCTTGTTTACCGACTTAGTCGTATAAAAAAAAACTATTTTTACTAAGAATATAGTGAGAAAATTCGAGTTTACTTGATGCCCACGGCTAACTTTTACCATGGCTATGTATCAAGCTATACATTTCCAGTATAAGCTGATCTGGCATGGTATAGGATTTCCGTACAATAAGAGTTCAGCTTATACTGGTATAGCTTGATATGTAGCCGTGTGTACCTCGCGCCATCGCCGCGAGACGGTAAATAAGTTCGTCCTCACACATGCTTACCAAATGGGTACAAACCATTGGTCGAACATCGAATTATGAGATTTTAAAGGAGTTATTTAAAAGAAACTTCTACTAAGACAACGTTCAATATAATCACGTTTAATTAGCCAATTTAGGTATGTTACATAATAAATTGAAAATACTGCTACTAAAAACAACTTTAACAAAATCAAATCAAACTAAAATCTAAAAGTTATTAATAGAGTTTAGGCACTGGTAAGGCACCTATGAACGTTAAGTTGTTACAAACAGTTGAATTTACCACCGGTTCGAAATACACTTAAACTGAGAAAACTTCGGCAACTCAACTCAAGTCTCTTTTTTTTTAGAAGAAAATAATATAAGATAAAGTGTACAAATATTCAGATATCACTTAAAATTGAACCAGTTGACTAAATCACTTCTTAAAACCTCTACTTACATTATGCTCCCAAACGACTTTATAAGCCGGCGGGTTGGCGTCGACTTCACAACCGAAGTACACGTCATCGCCTTCTTCGATATCGTTTGGGTTCATCTTTGCACCGAGATGCATCACCGCTACTGGCACATCTATGACGTAGAATAAAAACGTTTAATTATAAAAATAAGAATTATTATAAAAACGCAAACACACACCCACAACACACACATACAGCTACCGGCGTGAAGTTAGCAGCCAAAAGTTAGCGGCCAATATAATCCGACCAAATTAAGAAGAATCCAAAAAATTGCTTTATTTACCTTATTTACAGAGGAAAATTAATTTAAATATAAGGAAATTATAAAAACAATTGAAAAAAGTCCTAACAGGCGTTAAAATATATTAAATAGACATGAATTCAGAATTAACAAAAACCCAAAGTCTTTTGTCATTTAATCGGTTCCAAGAGTTCAAATCTAAAAAAAAATGCTAATTACTAAAGACTACATAGTACCTTCGTAGTGAATTGAGATTTGATGATCCCATTAAAGTTTCAGAGTCATTAATCGAACAAAAACAAACGTAATGCAATAATCATACGTTTTCGCTTCTTAAGAAAGAGTATAAGATATCAAAAATGTGATGGTGTCACTCTGAAAATGTATTTATTTTAAACATGTATATGTATACTAAGTAAATAATATCATTCTATGTACTTACCGAGGGGACACATAGGTTTATTAGCCACCGGCGACAATAATATCGACAACAATCTTTACTTTGATTTTGATGGTAGATTAACCTCTCAAGACATGTCCTTGTCAATCCAGCTATGTATTCAGATTATAGATACATAAGTTATCTAAGTAAATAACAGCATTCTATGAACTTAGCGAGGGGATATCATAGGTTTGTGAGCTGTCAGCTAAAAATATATCGAAAAAAAAAACCCTTTGACTTTGATAGTAGATTAACATTTCAAGACTGGTCCTTGTCACTCCAGCTTTGTATATAGATTATAGATACATAAGTTTACTAAGTAAATAACAGCAGTCTATGAACTTAGCAAGGGGACATCATAGGTTTAAAAGCTGGCAGCTAAAAATATATCCTCAAAAAAATTCCCTTTGATATTAATGGTAGATTTACCTCCCAAATCTTATCCTTGTCACTTCAGCTATGTACTAAGATTATGGATACATAGGTTATCTAAGTAAATAACAGCATTCTATGAACTTAGCGAGGGGATATGAAAGGTTTGTGAGCTGTCATCTAAAAATATATCGGAAAAATCTCTTTTTTAATTTTGATGGTAGATTAACCTCTCAGGACTTGTCCTTGTCACTCCAGCTATGTATTTAGATTATAGATACATAAGTCTTCTAAGTAAATAACAGCATTCTATGAACTTAGCAAGGGGATATGAAAGGTTTGTGAGCTGTCATCTAAAAATATATCGAAAAAATGTCTACATTAATTTTGATGGTAGATTAACCTCTTTAGACTTGTCCTTGTCACTCCAAGTACGTATTTATATTATAGATACATAAGTCTTCTAAGTAAATAACAGCATTCTATGAACTTAGCAAGGGGATATGAAAGGTTTGTGAGCTGTCATCTAAAAAAAAGTCGAAAAAATCTCTACATTAATTTTGATGGTAGATTAACCTCTTTAGACTTGTCCTTGTCACTCCAAATACGTATTTATATTATAGATACATAAGTTATCTAAGTAAATAACAGCATTCTATGTACTGAGCGAGGGGATAGGTATGAAAGGTTTTGATGGTAGATTAACCTCCCAAAATTTGTGCTTGTCACACCAGCTATGTATTTATATTATAGATACATAAGTTATCTAAGTAAATAACAGCATTCTATGAACTTAGCGAGGGGATATCATAGGTTTGTGAGCTGTCAGCTAAAAATATATCGATACAAAAAACCCTTTGACTTTGATGGTAGATTAACCTCCCAAAACTTGTCCTTGTCACACCAGCTAAGTATTTATATTATAGATACATAAGTTATCTAAGTAAATAACAGCATTCTATGAACTTAGCGAGGGGACATCATAGGTTTGTGAGCTGTCAGCTAAAAATATATCGAAAAAAAAAACCCTTGACTTTGATGGTAGATTCACCTCCCAAAACTTGTCCTTGTCACACCAGCTATGTATTTAGATTATAGATACATAAGTCTTCTAAGTAAATAACAGCATTCTATGAACTTAGCGAGGGGATATGAAAGGTTTGTGAGCTGTCATCTAAAAATATATCGGAAAAATCTCTTTTTTAATTTTGATGGTAGATTAACCTCTCAGGACTTGTCCTTGTCACTCCAGCTATGTATTAAGATTATAGATACATAAGTCTTCTAAGTAAATAACAGCATTCTATGAACTTAGCAAGGGGATATGAAAGGTTTGTGAGCTGTCATCTAAAAATATATCGAAAAAATGTCTACATTAATTTTGATGGTAGATTAACCTCTTTAGACTTGTCCTTGTCACTCCAAGTACTTATTTATATTATAGATACATAAGTTATCTAAGTAAATAACAGCATTCTATGTACTTAGCGAGGGGATATCATAGGTTTGTGAGCTGTCAGCTGAAAATATATCGAAAAAAAAATCCCTTTGATTTTGATGGTAGATTAACCTCCCAAAATTTGTCCTTGTCACACCAGCTATGTATTTATATTATAGATACATAAGTCTTCTAAGTAAATAACAGTATTCTATGAACTTAGCAAGGGGATATGAAAGGTTTGTGAGCTGTCATCTAAAAATATGTCGAAAAAATCTCTACATTAATTTTGATGGTAGATTAACCTCTTTAGACTTGTCCTTGTCACTCCAAATACGTATTTATATTATAGATACATAAGTTATCTAAGTAAATAACAGCATTATATGTACTTAGCGAGGGGATATCAAAGGTTTGTGAGCTGTCAGCTAAAAATATATCGAAAAAGATCCCTTTGATTTTGATGGTAGATTAACCTCCCAAAATTTGTGCTTGTCACACCAGCTATGTATTTATATTATAGATACATAAGTTATCTAAGTAAATAACAGCATTCTATGAACTTAGCAAGGGGATATGAGAGGTTTGTGAGCTGTCATCTAAAAATATATCGGAAAAATTTGTACATTAATTTTGATGGTAGATTAACCTCTTTAGGCTTGTCCTTGTCAAGATATATTTTTAGCTGCTAGCTCACAAGCCATTGATATCCCCTCGCTAAGTTCATATAATGCTGTTATTTACTTATATAACTTATGTATCTATAATCTTAGTACATACCTGAAGTGACAAGGATAAGTTTTGGGAGGTTAATCTACTATTATTATCAAAGGGATTTTTTTAGAGGATATATTTTTAACTGCCAGCTTTTAAACCTATGATTTCCCCTTGCTAAGTTCATAGACTGCTGTTATTTACTTAGTAAACTTATGTATCTATAATCTAAATACAAAGCTGGAGTGACAAGGACCAGTCATGAAATGTTAATCTACCATCAAAGTCAAAGGGTTTTTATTTTCGATATATTTTTAGCTGACAGCTCACAAACCTATGATATCCCCTCGCTAAGTACATACAATGCTGTTATTCACTGAGATAACTTATGTTTCTATAATATAAATACGTACTTGGAGTGATAAGGACAAGTCTAAAGAGGTTAATCTACCATCAAAATTAATGTAGAGATTTTTTCGATACATTTTTAGATGACAGCTCACAAACCTTTCATATACCCTTGCTAAGTTCATAGAATGATGTTATTTACTTAGAAGACTTATGTATCTATAATTTAAATACAAAGCTGGAGTGACAAGGACAAGTCCTGAGAGGTTAATCTACCATCAACATTAAAAAAGAGATTTTTCCGATATATTTTCAGCTCACAGCTCACAAACCTATGATATCCCCTCGCTAAGTACATAAAATGCTGTTATTTGCTTAGATAACTTATGTATCTATAATATAAATACGTACTTGGAGTGACAAGGACAAGTCTAAAGTGGTAAATCTACCATCAAAATTAATGTAGAGATTTTTTCGATATATTTTTAGATGACAGTTCACAAACCTTTCATATCCCCTTGCTAAGTTCATAGAATGCTGTTATTTACTTAGAAGACTAATGTATCTATAATCTAAATATATAGCTGGTGTGACAAGGACAAGTTTTGGGAGGTTAATCTACCATCAAAGTCAAAGGGTTTTTTTTTCGATATATTTTGAGCTGACAGCTCACAAACCTATGATATCCCCTCGCTAAGTTCATAGAATGCTGTTATTTACATAGATAACTTATGTGTCTATAATATAAATACATAGCTGGTGTGACAAGGACAAATTTTGGGAGGTTAATCTACCATCAAAATCAAAGGGATAATTTTTTCGATATATTTTTAGCTGACAGCTCACAAACCTTTGATATCTCCTCGCTAAGTACATAGAATGCTCTTATTTACTTAGATAACTTATGTATCTAGAATATAAATACGTACTTGGAGTGACAAGGACAAGTCTAAAGAGGTTAATCTACCATCAAAATTATTGTAGAGATTTTTTCGATATAATATTAGCTGCTAGCTCACAAACCTATGATATCCCCTCGCTAAGTTCATAGAATGCCGTTATTTACTTAGATTACTTATGTATCTATAATATAAATACATAGCTGGTGTGACAAGGACAAGTTTTGGGAGGTTAATCTACCATCAAAGTCAAAGGGTTTTTTGTTTCGATATATTTTTAGCTGACAGCTCACAAACCTATGATATCCCCTCGCTAAGTTCATAGAATGCTCTTATTTACTTAGATAACTTATGTATCTAGAATATAAATACGTACTTGGAGTGACAAGGACAAGTCTAAAGAGGTTAATCTACCATCAAAATTATTGTAGAGATTTTTTCGATATAATATTAGCTGCTAGCTCACAAACCTATGATATCCCCTCGCTAAGTTCATAGAATGCCGTTATTTACTTAGATTACTTATGTATCTATAATATAAATACATAGCTGGTGTGACAAGGACAAGTTTTGGGAGGTTAATCTAACATCAAAGTCAAAGGGTTTTTTGTTTCGATATATTTTTAGCTGACAGCTCACAAACCTATGATATCCCCTCGCTAAGTTCATAGAATGCTGTTATTTACTTAGATAACTTATGTATCTATAATATAAATACATAGCTGGTGTGACAAGCACAAATTTTGGGAGGTTAATCTACCATCAAAATCAAAGGGATCTTTTTCGATATATTTTTAGCTGACAGCTCACAAACCTATGATATCCCCTCGCTAAGTTCATAGAATGCTGTTATTTACTTAGATAACTTATGTATCTATAATATAAATATAAAGCTGGTGTGACAAGGACAAGTTTTGGGAGGTTAATCTACCATAAAAGTCAAAGGGTTTTTTGTTTCGATATATTTTTAGCTGACAGCTCACAAACCTATGATATCCCCTCGCTAAGTTAATAGAATGCTGTTATTTACTTAGATAACTTGTGTATCTATAATATAAATACGTATTTGGAGTGACAAGGACAAGTCTAAAGAGGTTAATCTTCCATCAAAATTAATGTAGACATTTTTTCGATATATTTTTAGATGACAGCTCACAAACCTTTCATATCCCCTTGCTAAGTTCATAGAATGCTGTTATTTACTTAGAAGACTTATGTATCTATAATCTTAATACATAGCTGGAGTGACAAGGACAATTTTTGGGAGGTTAATCTACCATCAAAATCAAAGGGATTTTTTTTTCGATATATTACCAGCTGACAGCTCACAAACCTATGATATCCCCTCGCTAAGTTCATAGAATGCTGTTATTTACTTAGATAACTTATGTATCTATAATATAAATATGTACTTGGAGTGACAAAGACAAGTCTTAACAGGTTAATCTACCATCAAAATTAATGTAGAGATTTTTTCGATATAATATTAGCTGCTAGCTCACAAACCTATGATATCCCCTCGCTAAGTTCATAGAATGCCGTTATTTACTTAGATTACTTATGTATCTATAATATAAATACATAGCTGGTGTGACAAGGACAAGTTTTGGGAGGTTAATCTAACATCAAAGTCAAAGGGTTTTTTGTTTCGATATATTTTTAGCTGACAGCTCACAAACCTATGATATATCCTCGCTTAGTTCATAGAATGCTGTTATTTACTTAGATAACTTATGTATCTATAATATAAATACATAGCTGGTGTGACAAGCACAAATTTTGGGAGGTTAATCTACCATCAAAATCAAAGGGATCTTTTTCGATATATTTTTAGCTGACAGCTCACAAACCTATGATATCCCCTCGCTAAGTTCATAGAATGCTGTTATTTACTTAGATAACTTATGTATCTATAATATAAATACATAGCTGGTGTGACAAGGACAAGTTTTGGGAGGTTAATCTACCATAAAATTCAAAGGGTTTTTTGTTTCGATATATTTTTAGCTGACAGCTCACAAACCTATGATATCCCCTCGCTAAGTTAATAGAATGCTGTTATTTACTTAGATAACTTGTGTATCTATAATATAAATACGTATTTGGAGTGACAAGGACAAGTCTAAAGAGGTTAATCTACTATCAAAATTAATGTAGACATTTTTTCGATATATTTTTAGATGACAGCTCACAAACCTTTCATATCCCCTTGCTAAGTTCATAGAATGCTGTTATTTACTTAGAAGACTTATGTATCTATAATCTTAATACATAGCTGGAGTGACAAGGACAAATTTTGGGAGGTTAATCTACCATCAAAATCAAAGGGATTTTTTTTTCGATATATTACCAGCTGACAGCTCACAAACCTATGATATCCCCTCGCTAAGTTCATAGAATGCTGTTATTTACTTAGATAACTTATGTATCTATAATATAAATATGTACTTGGAGTGACAAAGACAAGTCTAAACAGGTTAATCTACCATCAAAATTAATGTAGAGATTTTTTCGATATAATATTAGCTGCTAGCTCACAAACCTATGATATCCCCTCGCTAAGTTCATAGAATGCCGTTATTTACTTAGATTACTTATGTATCTATAATATAAATACATAGCTGGTGTGACAAGGACAAGTTTTGGGAGGTTAATCTACCATCAAAGTCAAAGGGTTTTTTGTTTCGATATATTTTTAGCTGACAGCTCACAAACCTATGATATCCCCTCGCTAAGTTCATAGAATGCTGTTATTTACTTAGATAACTTATGTATCTATAATATAAATACATAGCTGGTGTGACAAGCACAAATTTTGGGAGGTTAATCTACCATCAAAATCAAAGGGATCTTTTTCGATATATTTTTAGCTGACAGCTCACAAACCTATGATATCCCCTCGCTAAGTTCATAGAATGCTGTTATTTACTTAGATAACTTATGTATCTATAATATAAATACATAGCTGGTGTGACAAGGACAAGTTTTGGGAGGTTAATCTACCATCAAAGTCAAAGGGTTTTTTGTTTCGATATATTTTTAGCTGACAGCTCACAAACCTATGATATCCCCTCGCTAAGTTCATAGCATGCTGTTATTTACTTAGATAACTTATGTATCTATAATATAAATACATAGCTGGTGTGACAAGCACAAATTTTGGGAGGTTAATCTACCATCAAAATCAAAGGGATCTTTTTCGATATATTTTTAGCTGACAGCTCACAAACCTTTGATGTCCCCTCGCTAAGTTCATAGAATGCTGTTATTTACTTAGATAACTTATGTATCTATAATATAAATACGTATTTGGAGTGACAAGGACAAGTCTAAAGAGGTTAATCTACCATCAAAATTAATGTAGAGATTTTTTCGACATATTTTTAGATGACAGCTCACAAACCTTTCATATCCCCTTGCTAAGTTCATAGAATACTGTTATTTACTTAGAAGACTTATGTATCTATAATATAAATACATAGCTGGTGTGACAAGGACAAATTTTGGGAGGTTAATCTACCATCAAAATCAAAGGGATTTTATTTTCGATATATTTTCAGCTGACAGCTCACAAACCTATGATATCCCCTCGCTAAGTACATAGAATGCTGTTATTTACTTAGATAACTTATGTATCTATAATATAAATACGTACTTGGAGTGACAAGGACAAGTCTAAAGAGGTTAATCTACCATCAAAATTAATGTAGACATTTTTTCGATATATTTTTAGATGACAGCTCACAAACCTTTCATATCCCCTTGCTAAGTTCATAGAATGCTGTTATTTACTTAGAAGACTTATGTATCTATAATCTAAATACATAGCTGGAGTGACAAGGACAAGTCCTGAGAGGTTAATCTACCATCAAAATTAAAAAAGAGATTTTTCCGATATATTTTTAGATGACAGCTCACAAACCTTTCATATCCCCTCGCTAAGTTCATAGAATGCTGTTATTTACTTAGATAACTTATGTATCTATAATCTTAGTACGTAGCTGAAGTGACAAGGATAAGATTTGGGAGGTAAATCTACCATTAATATCAAAGGGAATTTTTTTGAGGATATATTTTTAGCTGCCAGCTTTTAAACCTATGATGTCCCCTTGCTAAGTTCATAGACTGCTGTTATTTACTTAGTAAACTTATGTATCTATAATCTAAATACAAAGCTGGAGTGACAAGGACCAGTCTTGAAATGTTAATCTACCATCAAAGTCAAATGGTTTTTTGTTTCGATATATTTTTAGCTGACAGCTCACAAACCTATGATATCCCCTCGCTAAGTTCATAGAATGCTGTTATTTACTTAGATAACTTATGTATCTATAATCTGAATACATAGCTGGATTGACAAGGACATGTCTTGAGAGGTTAATCTACCATCAAAATCAAAGTAAAGATTGTTGTCGATATTATTGTCGCCGGTGGCTAATAAACCTATGTGTCCCCTCGGTAAGTACATAGAATGATATTATTTACTTAGTATACATATACATGTTTAAAATAAATACATTTTCAGAGTGACACCATCACATTTTTGATATCTTATACTCTTTCTTAAGAAGCGAAAACGTATGATTATTGCATTACGTTTGTTTTTGTTCGATTAATGACTCTGAAACTTTAATGGGATCATCAAATCTCAATTCACTTCGAAGGTACTATGTAGTCTTTAGTAATTAGCATTTTTTTTTAGATTTGAACTCTTGAAACCGATTAAATTACAAAAGACTTTGGGTTTTTGTTAATTCTGAATTCATGTCTATTTAATATATTTTAACGCCTGTTAGGACTTTTTTCGATTGTTTTTATAATTTCCTTATATTTAAATTAATTTTCCTCTGTAAATAAGGTAAATAAAGCAATTTTTTGGATTCTTCTTAATTTGGTCGGATTATATTGGCCGCTAACTTTTGGCTGCTAACTTCACGCCGGTCATACAGCTCTGTTTCTGTCATAGTTAATTAGTTATGTTAATAAAAAAGTAAATCCTTAATTGGCATTAAGTTATGTACCTAGTTAAATTATGAATGTCACTACTTTATAGCTGTGGATTTTGTATCACAATAAAATAAAATAAAATGTATGTAGCATGTTGAAGCATATTTGTCTGAAAATTACAGGAGCTTCCTGGTAATAATAATAGGTTAGATTTACCTTCCGTGAGTTCGTAAAAGGTAAGGTAGGTTCCGTAAGTATGTAAAAGTAAAGAGCCTCAACTCACAATATATGCTAAGTGGCAGTTTGCTCTCAATAGTAGATTGGTTGAACCGCGGATGCTCTGCTCTACAGAGAAGCACTCTTCCATTGTGCTCTTTCAACGGAATCCATTGAAGTAAAGATTGCGTGGCGTTATACGTTGTTGTTCTGTCTGCCGTCTCCTGAAAATATTATGTTCATATTTATGCAAATAATTTCTGCAGCAAACATTTTTTCGCTAAAGTTTTAATAATTTTTACAAGCTTTTATTTAACTTGCAATGTATGTATGTAACTATGTTTGTTCGGCTGGATTTGCCATCATTATTGTGGGGAACCATATATCTGTTAGAGGTTCATCATCACTGCAGTAGACGCTTCTTCTTCCATGATAAACTTACTCGTTCTTTTGTGATAGAAGGCAACTGCTTCCCACCTAGCCACCATGTCACTGTGGCAGGTGGTCGAGCTCCAGCAGATCTGCACCAAAGCTCAGTCTTCCGCCCCACTGATAGTGGCTGCTCCCGTGACAGTATCTCTACTGTTAGTGGTCTTACTGTTGAAATAAATAGAAATGTCTAGGATAAATGGACCGATAGTAGTTTTTAAGCTATTGCATAGCTTCTATCGCGGGCCTTGAGCGTGGAGACCGAATCCAGAAATTCCGTAACGAAAATAACCTACCACCCCCCACTCCGACCGGCACAGCGGTGATACTTTTTAGTTTTGCCATCTATCGATGAATAGCAGAACTTTTAATGACTTTTTGAAATATCACGCTTGTCTCTTTAGTTCAGCAACCCGCCTCTAGGTGGCATTGATGCAATAGCTTTACCGCGGCAGTCTCCGAGTGCCACACGTTATTTTTTTCATATGTATGTATAAAGAACATAGTGGTGAAGGAAATTGCAGCATCTTCTTAAAATCTATGTAAGGATGTTCATGCCGAACTACTTTTAGTGAGGTGCCAACTCAGTATTTTTTTTCATACGAGTAAGCAAGTTTTTTTTTACTTAGTTTCCGAGTGTTTTCATAAACCAAACAAAGACAAGTTTCGAAAAGAAGCCTTCATAAAGTATCCACAATAGGGTAAACATTTGATTTGAAGTATATTGAACTTACAACCGTTCCCTACAATTATTATAACGATCTTTTATGTAGTAAGTAACGTTTCTTAAATTGATGGAATCTGAATATTATTCTGAGAAGGCATCCTATTAAAAAAGAGTTAAATAAAAAATAAAGAAGGTAAAGGTTTACCCACTCAGGTTAATTTTCTCTTTGGAGGTAAATTAATTACTGCATGCAGCAGAGGTAAGAGAATAAAGCGAGAAGCACGCCAGAGAAATGCTCGTTAACAATAATTAAGTTTGTTTTACACAAAAGGTAACATTTTTAGTAAAAATAACAAAGTTTTGTTTTGGGACAACGTTTTATCTAGGATATACTATGGTTATACTACGAGGGAGACAGCATACAAAATATTAAGACATGATTAATATAAATAACAACGAAACGAAATCGTCTATTCAAACAAGCATATACGGCCCATCTGATGGAATAAATGATAGAAAAAAAAAAGATCTAGCCCAGGAGAGGACATTAAATATTTTAATGATTGTCTCGCATTATCTATCTGTGTTACTGAATGGGCTAGTTCCCTGAAAAAATCTATTTAGTCCGTCATATACCTTATCAAAAAATATTAGACACGTATTTTTCATTTGTCAATTAAACAAAAAAATACGAGGATATGGATTGTTAAAGTTCCGCGTGACGTTACGGTGTGGTACACTTTTTAGTAACAGTGACGTCACGAGCCCCCACTCCCGAACTTAGTTGTGCTTTATCGTCGTCAATTGTTAATGATTTAGTAAAGCAAAAAATACGTGTCCTACATTTTTTGATAATTTAACTGACGGACTAATTAGAATTATTATATTTTTACCCAGGAAACATCCCAATTGTACTTTCAAGGATACTTACAGTAAAGATCAACTCTAACTGAAGCCTTCTGAGGCGGTGACATTATCGTGTTATTCGCTGTGCATGTATACATCGATGACAGATGTGACCTCGTCGCGTTTCTGATCACCAAGGGCAATGACCTGGTCTCCCCTGAAGTCTGGAAGTCTTCAGCATCTAATGTTGAAAGCACTGTGTCACCTTGAAGCCATTGGACTCTTGGTGTTGGTGTTCCTATGATATGATAGAAAGAGATATTCATTAATATAAGGCTGAAAATACACCCCTTCATTGATATTTTTTATTTATTATATTTTTTATTTTGTTTTTATTACCTACCTTTATTTTGATTTCGATTATTATTCTGTAGAAATCTGTATTGGCCGTGCTTTCCATCTCTAATTGTGTTCTTGCTATGAAATATATCGCTGTTGATTTCTCAAATAAATAAATAAAATAAATTAAAAATAAATAAATACCTACCAGCCAGCCACTCAAATAAACAGAATCAATAATCTACTATATAGCCTAAAAATAAGGAATGATGTGGAGCAGAGTACCTCAAGAAAGACATGAATGGAAAAGGCTGGAGGCCTTTGCCGACTGCCAAACAGATCTACAGAAAATTATCAAGAAACAAATATTAGACTAGAATAAGATTTAATAGTATAATTATTTTGATCGTTTTTGTAATAGTATAAGTTGATCTTAATAAAAGGCTATTATTATAGACTATTCCACAATTATATTTGAGTCTGGACTCTATTATACTGGATAGCCTAAATGCATGTCGGTTTTTGATACATCAACGAAATATAATCACAACAAACAAATATTTACTTAACAAACAAATATTTAACAAAACTGACTTCATAATGCAAATAACGAAAAGGAAATTTCACAAAAATAACACAGAGGCAAACAAAATACACATTTGAATCTACTTGAGTAACCGGGCTGGTAGCACAACTCTTAATTTATTTTGGTCCCCTCACTTCAATCAAATTATACGTCGGAGAGACTGACAAAGTGGCAGATGCCAGTCCGAAGGCTTACGTTTTATCACAAGCGAGAAAGCGAGTGAAGATCAACCAGTCTTCTGATCAACAAACTTGATACAATAATACATCATCATATCAGCCTATGGATGTCCACTGCTGAACATAGGCCTCCCCCATTGACTTCCACTTCGAACGGTTTTGGGCCGCTTGCATCCAGCGGTGCCCAGCGACTCTAACCAGGTCGTCGGTCCACCTGGTAGGAGGGCGTCCCGCTCGGCGCTTTCCAGTACGTGGTCGCCACTCGAGAACCTTTCTTCCCCAGCGGTTATCGGCTCTTCGAGCGATGTGGCCTGCCCATTGCCACTTCAGCTTACTAACTCTACGAGCTATGTCCGTCGTTTTCGTTCTCCTACGAATTTCCTCATTGCGGATCCTGTCACGTAGAGAAATTCCGAGCATAGCTCGTTCCATAGCTCGCTGAGTGACTCTGAGCTTATTTATGCGGCCAGCAGTAAAAGACCACGTCTCTGTCCCGTATGTCATCACTGGTAACACGCACTGATTGAAGACCTTTGTCTTCAGACTCTGAGGTATTCTGGACGTGAAGATATGCCGTAGCTTCCCGAACGCTGCCCAGCCGAGTTGGATTCTTCGATTGACCTCTTTATCGAAGTTGGACCTACCTAGTTGGACAATTTGTCCAAGGTAAACATACTCGTCTACAACTTCGAGAACAGTGCTCCCAACAATCACCGGCATTGGCGGAATATGAACATTAGACATAATTTTTGTCTTGTCCATATTCATTTTGAGGCCTACCTGTTGAGAAACTCTGTTGAGGTCATTGAGTATGATGTTCAAAGCTTCCAGCGATTCCGCCATTATGACTATATCGTCGGCAAATCGAAGGTGAGTGATGTGTTCACCATTGATGTTGATGCCATATCCCTTCCAGTCCAAGAGCTTGAATACATCCTCCATTACAGTGGTGAAGAGTTTCGGGGAAATTACGTCACCCTGTCTTACACCCTTCTGTAACTGGATTGGTTTCGTACTCTCGTCCTGGACTCGGATCGACATGGTGGCTTTACTGTACAAACACTTCAACACTTCGATATAGCGATAGTCAATTTGGCATCGCTGTAGACTCTGTAACACCGCCCATGTCTCGACTGAATCGAAGGCTTTCTCATAGTCCACATACGCCAGACATAATGGCCGATTATACTCCTCAGTCTTCTGTATAATCTGGCGGAGTGTATGTATGTGGTCTATGGTACTAAAGCCTTTACGGAAACCGGCTTGTTCGGGAGGCTGGAAGTCGTCAAACCTACGTGCGAGACGATTCGTAATGACTCTCGAAAACAGCTTATAAACGTGGCTTAGGAGGGATATCGGGCGGTAGTTCTTCAATAGGGCCTTATCGCCTTTCTTGAAGAAGAGCACCACCAAGCTTCCGCTCCATACTTCTGGCGTTGTAGATTCGTGTATGACGGAATTAAAAAGCTTCTGAAGGACTACAAGTACCGGTTTTCCACCCGCTTTCAGGAGCTCTGTTATAATTCCGTCTTCACCCGCTGCCTTGTTGTTTTTAAGCTGTTTCAGAGCCATTCTAATCTCGTACAGGCTGACATCCGGGATATCTTCGGTGTAGTGCCGGGTCAACTTGGCTCTTGCGTCACTAACCGGAATTGGATCTGGTTTCTGTGACGAGGTGTACAGCTGTCCATAGAACTTCTCGATCTCTCTCAAGATCTCCAGCTTTGACGTGATGATGCTGCCGGTGTCGGTCTTCAGCTTGGTCAGTTGACTTTGACCAATAGACAAGTCTCTTGCGAACACTTTGGAACCTTTGTTCCGCTTTATTGCCTCTTCGATACATGATGTATTAAAGAGGCGCAAATCGTGTCGCATTGCGTTTGAGACCTGCCTATTTAGCAGCCGATATTCGGCTGAATCAGCTGAAGACTGCAACTTCATTTCACGTCGTCGCTTCATGAGTTTGAGAGTTTCATCCGAGAGTTTTTGGGTTCTATTTGTGCGGCGGGTCTTAAAGAACTTAGATCCTACCGCATGGACAGTTTCCACGAGCCTGTTGTTTGTATCGTCCACCGTCACGCAATCATCCAGGCATTGGAAGCGATTATGAAGTTCGAGCTGAAAGCTGTCAGGGTCTGGGACATATGCAGATTGGGGTCGGAGCGTAGACTTTACCAGACGACATCTCTCCACCTGGATGTTCAGGTTCAGTGTGCCTCTTACTAATCGGTGATCGCTGCCGGTCTTAACCCTGTTGATCACAGAAACATCACTGAAGATTTGCCGCTTTGTCGTCAAGATAAAGTCTATCTCATTTTTGGTGGATCCATCGGGGCTAATCCAGGTCCATTTCCTGTGAGGCCGCTTTTTGAAGAAGGAGTTCATCATAAAGAGTCCCTCCAACTCCATGAAGTCGGCCAACCGTTGCCCCCTAGGATTCCTCTGCCCAATTCCAAACTGCCCCACTCTCAGCTCATCGTCATTCCTAATGCCTAGCTTCGCGTTAAAGTCCCCCATCAATACCATATAGTGCGTTTTAGAGGAATGTATGGCTCGTGAGATATCCTCATACAATGTCTCTATCTCTTCATCTGGGTGTGATGAGGTCGGAGCGTATACCTGAATGACCTTCAGCGAATATCGTTTGGTAATTCTGAGTATCAGGTATGCGACTCTCGGTGAGACACTCTCTATCCGCACTATATTCTTGATGAGGGGCTTGCGGACAATAAACCCGACACCACCCTGTGACAGGTGATCACCCTCCCGGTAGTAGAACAGGTTACCGGATTTAAGGATTATCGTGTCCTCTCCCTCTCTTCGGACTTCTGATAACCCCATTACATCCCAGCGCAACCTGTCCACTTCTTCCTCCAGCTCAATGAGCTTCTCGTCGGTCCTCAGAGTCCGTGCATTGTATGTTACCAGGTCCAGTCGTCGTTGTTGGTAGCCGGATCTCTGCCGGAGACTCTTAGCACCCCCTGCCCCGCCGTTACCGTGACCGCTACCGTAGCCCGGGATAGCGGGGCCGCCGGGGACTGGGGGCCGTAGTTCTGTTTGTGTTACCATTTGAGGGGTTTTGCCGTAATCACCACGCTTGGCAGGCGGGTTGGTGATCGCAGTAGTGATGACGTATCACAGATGGACGCTGCTGCCCGTCCCCTGGTGTATTTCCTTAGTCGCCTTTTACGACACCCTTAGGATTGTTAGGGTTGGCCCTATTCTATGCCGGGAGCCACACGGCACTGCAATAATACATAGTGTAGTTATAAAACGGTCATTTAATAATATTTTATTTATACGAAGCATAAATAGCCACTGTCTTCTTGCATGACGTCATTTAAATATTATGTCAGACTGATAAAAGTTTGCACGGTTCCAAATAAGTCTACAATATAGCATAACTAAAATGGGCTAATAAGAAATTCCGTGACGTCAATACAAGTACTTACCTCCATTGACGGAGCAAAGAAGTTTGAAGTCTCTCCCTTCGTTGTAAGGGCCGGCGGTCCCGGTTATTTGCTTGCCAAATTCGTCAAATATCACCGGTTTACTTGGGAGTTCTGTATGAAATGAGAATGTTAGTTACTATGCTATGATTGTCTATATGTTTTAATAATGCTATCTTTGGAGGGCTTTGTGTTCTGAGGTTAGTAAATGGAAGGTGTTTTGGACTTTTTTTTATATGACTTTAAATCCTACTTCCTACTAAGATTTTAAAAGCGTAGGTTTGTGAGTATGGATGGATGTTTGTTACTCTTTCGCGTAAAAACTACTGAACGGATTTAGATGAAATTTGGCACACAGATAAAATATGTTCTGGAGTAACACATAGAATACTTTTTATCCCGGGAAAACATACGACCCCTCGGGAATGCGGGTGAAATAGCGCGGGACAGCTAGTAACGATATAAACAAGAACCGAATAAATAACTATTGTCAATATGTGTTCCAAAAAAAATGCGAATTCTGATTTAAAAATAAAACACAACGCGTTCAGTTATCTTTATTTCGGTACAAAAATATTCACAATAAAACGGAATCGGTAGCTACGCGGTGAATCGGGAAAGGTATCGAACCGCTCCCAAATATCCTTAAATTGCAGATAAACAAACAACGAGCCGCACTCAAATGCGGTCGAGGAAATGAAAATGTTATTGTTGAGTCAAAACAAAAGGTTTTTCCAACACAAGCTTTCAAGTATTAACCATACCTTATTTACTGAAAAGAAGTTGGCTTAAACAAGCTAAATCTGTATTTACACCATTGGTAAACTTGGTAATTACCACAAAATGAATAAAAACACTTTCTCCAATGGCCGCCATTACTACAATTCTACTTTTCTGGTGTTGCCAATCCTCGATATTCAAATACACCATATCAAAATAAACCGTTTTACACTTTCATAATAAATAATGCTGACAATTAATCAATATTCAATGGTATGAAATTAAATAATATTCAAATAATATATTGTTAATGCTAACAGACGGCCGTCCTGTTTAACGGAATGTCCCTGTTCCGTTTCGGCCATTCGTATACTGTATGTCTAATAAATTTTTGCATTATGTGATATCACCATGTTTTATCATTTTATACTATTTAAGAGGTTGCCATACTCGCCATGAGTCGATTCGACTATATTGAGTTTTTAGTGATCACCTCATACAGCGGCATGTTTCACTTAGGAGTTTTTGGTGATCACTGCATACAGCAGCATGTTTCACAGGAGGTTTGAGTGATCACCGCATATAGCAGCATGTTTCATTTAGGAGTTTGAAGTGATCACCACATATAGCAGCATGTTTCACTTACGAGTTGTTAGTGATCACCGCATATAGCAGTATGTTTCACTTAGGAGTTTTTAGTGATCACCGCATATAGCAGCATGTTTCACTTACGAGTTGTTAGTGATCACCGCATATAGCAGCATGTTTCACTTACGAGTTGTTAGTGATCACCGCATATAGCAGCATGTTTCACTTACGAGTTGTTAGTGATCACCGCATATAGCAGCATGTTTCACTTACGAGTTTTTAGTGATCACCGCATATAGCAGCATGTTTCACTTAGGAGGTTTGAGTGATCACCGCATATAGCAGCATGTTTCACTTACGAGTTGTTAGTGATCACCGCATATAGCAGCATGTTTCACTTATGAGTTGTTAGAAATCACCGCATATAGCAGCATGTTTCACTTACGAGTTTTTAGTGATCACCGCATATAGCAGCATGTTTCACTTACGAGTTGTTAGTGATCACCGCATATAGCAGCATGTTTCACTTACGAGTTTTTAGTGATCACTGCATATAGCAGCATGTTTCACTTACGAGTTGTTAGTGATCACCGCATATAGCCGCACGTTTCACTTACGAGTTGTTAGTGATCACCGCATATAGCAGCATGTTTCACTTACGAGTTTTTAGTGATCACCGCATATAACAGCATGTTTCACTTACGAGTTTTTAGTGATCACCGCATATAGCAGCATGTTTCACTTAGGAGTTTTTAGTGATCACCGCATATAGCAGCATGTTTCACTTACGAGTTGTTAGTGGGCACCGCATATAGCAGCATGTTTCACTTAAGAGTTTTTAGTGATCACCGCATATAGCAGCATATTTCACTTACGAGTTGTTAGTGATCACCGCATATAGCAGCATGTTTCACTTACGAGTTGTTAGTGATCACCGCATATTGCAGCATGTTTCACTTAGGAGGTTTGAGTGATCACCGCATATAGCAGCATGTTTCACTTACGAGTTTTAGTGATAAAAGATCTTGAATAATACATATTATATTTCGTTATTACATTTAATGTTGATATATATATTATTTTTTTATGTAGAATGATTCTATTATCAACCTTTTATTTACATAAACAACTGTTTACTTAAGATATATCTAAGAATCTTTGTTAGTGGCATCGTACTAGCCATAGTTGATTATCCGTCACGAGAAAGACACACAAAATAGAAAATAAAAAAAATACATACTGGTGAGCTGATTTCTCAATCCCTCTTCTGATTTATTAACCATACCTTATTTACTGAAAAGAAGTTGGCTTAAACAAGCTAAATCTGTATTTACACCATTGGTAAACTTGGTAATTACCACAAAATGAATAAAAACACTTTCTCCAATGGCCGCCATTACTACAATTCTACTTTTCTGGTGTTGCCAATCCTCGATATTCAAATACACCATATCAAAATAAACCGTTTTACACTTTCATAATAAATAATGCTGACAATTAATCAATATTCAATGGTATGAAATTAAATAATATTCAAATAATATATTGTTAATGCTAACACAAGATAGGTTGCAATCACGGCAAGCTTTTATATCCATACGCCCGCCTCGTTGCTATCCATCGAACAATTAACCCAAAGAAGCATAATGACGTTCATATTGTTTGAAATCTATTCCACATAATTAGCCGTTCTTAATCGATCGGTAAAGTTAAGCTACAACCGGTGAGGCACCTGGATGGGTATAGTGGTATTTTCAACTCGAGCGTTTCCTTGTTTCGAAAGCCGTTGTCCCAGTTATCACTTAGTTGTTGCTAGTTGGAGGTCTCCTAGGCGGCTTAAGAACTCCAACAATACGTTGACCACTAGCCTACCTCCACCGATCAGCAGTGGGCACGCGTCGTGGAGTATTTGCCCATTCCCTTTCACCCTCCTTTGTGAATGGAGGCTTGTGCTCAGAAGTGGGATGATGATGATTGGTCGGTACCTACCGTTATGATTCAGTGCAAAAGCACTTACTAGTTCCGGAATGTGATTGCTCAGTACTACTCTAATGTGATTGCTCAGTACTACTCAAATGTGACTGCTCAGAACTAATCTAAAGGAATTTTCCTCGATGCTATGGCTTATTTTAACGGATATCTGCCACCCGATCATTGATTTGTACGCCCCGCATAAGTCTGGCCCCTGCTGAAATAAACAAGTCCACATATTTGAACGCGTGAGCGGAGTATTTCTACAAAGTGGCATTTCTGTTCCACGAAATAACAGAATTTTGAGTACACTTTCGTATACCCGGAACACCCTTTCTAGTTATAGAAAAGTGTAGTTAACTTTGCTCTCTGCATCCTCTCTTGAGAGCAAAGCATCAGAATTCCATGTTTAGAGGATCAAAGTTTTGACAATATATTGAAGCGAGCTTTAACAGGAAAGTTAAAAAGATCTTTTCACTAGCAATGCGATATATGCTTTGCTAATTAAAAGTTTAGGTAAATAGTTCTTGAGAACACTCCTCATTATATAGATGGTAGATAGAACACACACATAGTCTATATCTCTCGGAGGCTGGGTGGTTCTACGCCGCCAGTGAGTTTGGAATCATCAAAGATACGAGTGACCTGAGTGGATCTAGCCTTAATTAATCAAATTCAATTTAATTGGGTCTGATCATTTGAACTCAAGTTAAAAAAAAAAACAATATAATTTTTGTTTACAAAACATAAACGGCTAAATTAGCCATTTAGCACACGTCACATTAAACTAAACTGAAGTTATTACTAACACTGAAATTACTAATAAGTTAGTTAACAAACTTCAGGCACGAAGCTACTCATAACACAGTCATTTAAGTCACTTGTTGCCAAAATTTGCTCCTTGCCACGATGTCTAAAATTCAAATTGAGGATATTACCTGATATTTTGAAACTTCATATTATGGAAAGGATTATTTAGAATCAGACATTATGTAAAGTTGAAATCATTACCTTTCATAACATGTATTATTTATTCACATATTATATATGCACATAATATAGAATCTTTTAATGGTAAATCTGTATTAATACTGGCATTGTCTCCATATAGTTAAGTCCTGAAACTGAGCCGTAAATTTTACCT
Organism: Achlya flavicornis; assembly: GCA_947623365.1. NCBI lineage: Eukaryota > Metazoa > Arthropoda > Insecta > Lepidoptera > Drepanidae > Achlya > Achlya flavicornis. Next base: position 2,675,062 of record OX392473.1, on the reverse strand, counting down.
TTTATCCCCAATGAAATCAACACGAAAGTTAAAGGGTAATACAAACTTATTGGTGTTGAAGGGACTTTTTATGGACAAAAATAAAGAAAGAAGGTAAGTAAAGCCTTACGTTTTCCGGAACCGCATTTATTCATTTCATTAAACTCCATATTCGTGGTGAAATTTCAAATGTTAGGTAATTTAACTACCGTATCCGTGACATGACATAAAACTGAAGAATATTAGCATAAACATACATATAAAATACACATTCTCGTGATCTAAGCGGTCTGCGAAACTGATTCACATAAATCATTGACCAATGTTGAAACTTACTCTTACTTTGAAAAATAAAATGGTTCGATTTTGTTCTAGAAATAAGTGAATATGATATCTTTTGTCAAAAACGTGGTGCACGATATCACGCTCCGTAGGAAGGGCTTTAGGTATATTTGTGGAGCGATAGGAATACGATCGAGATAAAATCTAGAGTACATCGTTACAATAGTGTTATACAACCTTAAAGTTGCCGGGTTGATTCCAAAAGGATAGCGAAGCAGAAGGGTCAAGTTTACGATCGAACCCATTTTTATCGAGATTGTCCAAAATGCCGTAAACTTTTCATAGCTTCTGTTTCTAGGTGAATAATTTTATGAATTTAGGGAATGCCGCTACAAATGCCAGATTAGGTGTAAATTTAGAGTTTCGTGGACACCAAAGACAAAAGGATTATTCGTTTTTGAGGAGCATATAATAGTTTTTGGTTCATTAAGACCTTGTGTAGCACTTGTTACGAAAGAATTATAAGTTTTGTTACGATCGAAAGTGGACAATAACTATGGAAATATTGTGGAATATTTTTGCTGTTAGATGACCTACCAGTGACTTGTCAAAGAATAGTTCGTTTAGTTGTAACCATACGCTTACCAATAACATCGAGAGCGATCCTGTAATTCCTGGTGGGTGAGACTTGGAAGTCGACGCGGCACCTGTAGGTGGCTCGGTCCCGCGCTTGCACGTCGCGCACGCGCAGCCCCGAACTCGTAGCCGAGCTGAACCACCGAGCGCGCTCCGCGAAGCCTTCATCCGTCCAGTGCGCGGTGGGCCCATGGACCCGTGTGTCGTAACTATTGAAAAACAATATTAAAATGAATCAACATACATGCCAGAGGTCCTCGTGTTTGAGGAGGTTTGAACCCCAGCAGTGGAGACGTAGGTATATGAGGCTGTAGATGGTCAGCGAGCAGCTGAAGGTGCAAAATATCATTAAGTGTAAGCTTTATATAGTTTTGTCATCACCCATATTATGTTCCTTTGAATTTTACTCTTTTATTAACTGAGATCAACCAATTCGCATCTTATTTTTATTGGAATTAAATTTTACCAATGATAACACTGGAACATTTTTCACACACGGCGATAACGTAACAGATATATGGCTTTCGGTATTCAGTGCTACGAACTTGGATACATAGATTAATACGTGTATGTTTAAGTAGGTATACATGCATGTGCCATTAAAGTTAGGGCTAGTGTATACTGTTGACCGCATCATGACCGCATCTTGTTCAGTTTATGCTTGAGCAATATTAGGTTAAAATACTATTAGTTTACCTACCTTATTCCTTAAAGTCAGTATTTCTATTTAGTTTTGTCGATTAAATTCTATTAAAATATATAAACAGAGCTAAATGAGCTAAATTTCTGCAAAGTTTCAGTCTAGTGTCTGAGATGCCAAATATTTTTGGTTCATTGACCACATCCTATTTTTTTCTTATTTTCTGTAAACCCTCAGCCAAGACATACATAGTCAGCAAACAATTAAGGGGTTCTCTAGTATCTTTTTTATAATTTTGTTACAAAAATAGGACAAATTTTGCGACGGTTCCTTTGAGCTTATTTCACAGTTCATTTAATAAAATATAGGCCGCGGCGCGCTGCAAAAATTCGCAAGGTTAGGTCATGGTTGTCCACTATATACTTACGAAATTTATGAAAAGTTAAGAGTAACATTTTTTTTATTAACATTATTTTATTTTAAGGTTTAAAATTTATCATATTTTCCAAAATAAAAGCCCCTTCCCCTCTACCCTTTCGTCTACGGCAAAAGAACAACACTCATCAAAAATTATACAAATGAGCACCATAAAATGTAAAACCGAGTAAATTTAAATTACCAAGTAATTTATTAGACTTACCGTTTCCTTTATTTTAAGCACGTGGCCATTTGCAGGTAATCTATATAAAGCCGGCATGCTATGCTGTCTACAGATTCTAATGTGCGGTCGTAAACGCTATGTACATTACGATCCTTGTTCATATTAGGCGCCTAATTAATTTACACGGCTGTAGCTGGCCTTGACATAATTAATCCTGGGTAGGTAGAGCTTTGGTACGTTTAATGAGGAAATAAGGTTCCTGAATTGTACTCTGTAGAAATAGCTTGGCTTGATACCTTCTATACTCTATTTCACATAGGATGAGACGTCAAGGTCAAAGGTTTTTACCAATATCTAGTGAAATTCCATTTGATTACTCTGAAATAGTACTCACAATATTTCATGAAACCTCGCTCTGTCATCATTTTTCTTTATTATATCGAAATTAACATTAACCATTGAGAAATCTAATAAAATACCATGTGTCACCGAACTAATGCTATTTGAATCTACTTTAATAGTTGAAAATCTATCAACATGTACGTACTGGTGAGTTCCGTCACTTGAGAGCCAGTTACCAGTTAGGATTTGTGTGCTTACCAATTTTGTTTTTTCAGAAACTAATGTATGTATTATAAAAAGAAATACAATAAAGAATCGAAATAAATCTTTCTCAAAACTGCATCTGTTAAATTAAAACTTCCACATAAACATTAATGTTTTAATGTTGTGGCGTTTTAGAATTGTCGATTTAGAATCCTTTGCGGGTTTAAACGGCTCATATCACCTTAAATGGTAGATTAAACTTAATTATTGAATACTAGCTATCCCCCGCGGTTTCACCCGCGTTCCCGAGATAAAAAGTAGCCTATATCCTTCTCCATAACATAGGCTATCTGCAGGCCAAATTTCATGATGATCCGTTGATTAGTTGAGGCGTGAAGGCGTAATAAACAAACAAACAAATAAACAAACTCACTCACATATATAGTTAGGATTCCATTTTAGAATCTGTTCCCCTCTGTACCTCTCTTGGCCATTCATGAAATAGGTTTAGGGATGCGTTTATCGTTTCATCCGCCGTCAAGGGGTTTACATCCGGCAGTTATACGGTACTATGAACCCTCATCTTGCTATCAGCCAACTCTCTAAAACTTCCGTAAATCATTCAGTCAGTGAGTATAAATTAATCCGTTAATAGTATAGTAAAACCAGTGCTTGAGTTTATATTGATATTAAATTGATAGTGACATTTGTTGAATCTAATTGGTGCGTCCATGCCACGCGAAGTGAGCACGAGCCGAGCCTCGAACGAACAGGATTCGTTCATTGCTCGCGATTTCAAGCGTGGACGTACACAACGAGAGCGATACAAATCCCTGTGTTCGTGAAAAAACTGACAATCGGGCGGAGCGCAGTCGAGCACGCTACGAATGCTCGTTCGAGGCTTGTATTAGAGGCTCGCAAGCCCGTCCACGCTACGCGAATAGTGCTCGCAGTGTGCTCGTTCGTGGCTCGGCTCGCCAAACATGGACGCACCATATGCTTACACTAATATCCGTAAAATATTGATTTGCACATTTACATGATGGACATTTTGGCATTTTGTCATTTAGATAAATTTTTCATCACAATATACGCAAAATATTTAAAGGAAGCGTAAATATTATTTTGTATCGATATTTACAAACGATATTTGTATATACTTGTATATATATATATATTTACTTTACTCATAAACGAATCCCTATTATTACAAATAATACGTTGATTTATAACTTTCTCTTGCACTTTCACTTTTCTTCATACTTCTTGCGTTCATACTTCTCAAACTAGAATAATTGGAGTCTTTCCACGTTTATTAGACAATTGTCATGTAGTTTCTCATTACAAATTGTTCGAGTTTCCTCAAGCCACTTGGAGTTGAAGACATTACTTAATTTGAATACCCGACAAAGTAGAATTGTTAAAATATTTGCTAATGACCCGATGGTCAAAATAGGAACTAACGACGCCATTTTGAAATGTCAATCGCCATTGGTCAAAGAGAACATAAACACTACGTTTATTAGTTGTTTGCTCTACCAAATGCGATAACAGCGACTCTTACCATGCCAGATATAAGACATTGCAATTTCAACGCAGCTACTTATTGTCTTTACAATCGGACCATTATTAACATTAGGATTTTAGGATGGGATTTTCAAAAGACTTTTGAATCAGAGAATACATACATGACAGAGACACAATTAACAAAATCAAATTAAGTAACGTAAGGCTACAGAATTTGCAAGCTCATTTCACTCACACACACCCCCACATCACACACCCCTCATATTCGTTGTTTTTACCTATTTACCTATAAGTTGCGTATAAATTGTAAATTGCTTTTAAAAATTCCAGAGGGTTTTCCTTTTTTTGAATAAACTTTTTTTTTTAATTGTTTTGATAGCTAACTTCAATGTATGATATTAATAGTAATTTGTGTAACCCTTTCTTGGCCTTATTGTAAATACGAATTGTATTGAATTTGTGTTTTAAGTACGCTGTTGGATTACCTAATAAAAAATAAATAAATAAAAATAAATAATTTTCCGTTTTATCTTTAGAATATAGAAGATATCTTTAGAATCCATTATCCAGGTTACATAATCAGATACCAAAATGAAGGAGCAGTTACTTACTAGTCAGATACAAAAGGTCATTAATAATACATATTGGTTTTTATTTAAGTACTTACGTCTTTTCATACGTTTTAGTACTCATAAATAATATCATGAATTCCATTTTAAAAAGCAGTAGTGAATCTAAATTTTACCGGACTTATTTTATCGTATCGTGTTACATCATGGTGTTACACAATCCTAAAAAAGATTTACACTTTCTCCAAACGCTGACTGCAGCCGGTAAAAGCCTTTCAATCTCCTTTTTTTTAACGAATGCTTTTATTTTATTCTACGTTTTACCTGTGACTTCGGCCGCGTTGCATCTACTGTAATGGTCACTCAAAACTGACCCACCCTTTTAAAAAGAAGCTTATATTATTATTTATTTATTTATTATTATATTATTCTTGGATCATTAGAGAGGATCGTACATCATCATCAACAATACGTCAACTGACCCAGTTCTGAATTACTTGGGGTCGGCGCAATATATACGCTTCTTCCATTTGTCTCTTCTATCCGTCATACCAGCATTCACTCCTTTCTTACCCATATCATCATTCACACGATCCATCCATCTCTTTTTCGGTCTTCCACTTCGCTTATATCCATCCACTTTCATATTCATGTTTTAGTCACATTTTAGAGAGAATCGTATATTACTAACTACTATTACTAACAAACTCACTTTCGCATTTATACCTTAAATATATATATATATAAGTAAGGATTAAGTATATTAAGTAAGGATTAGTTAGGATACTGGGCTTGAATATTCCTAAAAAGTTGTATCTACCCAAAATCTCTCTAGAAATGTATCTATAATATTATACTTAGTCAAAGATTCATGTGAAAATACTCTATTTTATTTTATTACCAGATCAAAAGCTATTTTAAAGGTATACCTTGAATACCGAAGAAAAGTACCAGGCTTACTTTTAGCTGAGCCCGTGGGTATTCTACAAAATCCCGTTTTATCCTTCACTTTGGACTTTCATACTATTTTAAGCCAACTCTACGTCTTAGCTTTCAAGGTTCTCATAGTCTGGCTTCATAATATTATATCTAGTGTAGATTTATGAAATATCCAAAGGTCTGCACTATATTGAAAAATATTTTAAATGATGTAGTATTTGCAGTGGCAAAGATTCTCCACGCACGCCCACTCCTGATCAGTGGAGGTAGGCTAGTGGTCAATCTACTGTTGGTGTTCTCAAGCCGCCTAGGAGGCCTCCAACTATTTTATTATTACTATTTCTAATAATCTGTAAAGTAACGGTTCTAGGAAGTATTACTGACGCCTAATGACATTTTGATTACAATGTGTATTTGTACCTGTAATGGAATGTATTTCACTGGAAATATTCACATTATTAAGCTATATCCGCTTTAGGGTTTAGTTTTAGTATTTCTACTGGTCGAATAAATATGCGCAAAACTACTCCGTGGATTGGACTCAGATTGTGGCTGTACTCAAAATTCCTCTACATGAAAGGGCTCACTTAGCTTAGTTGTCACTTGTAACATTTCTTAACACAACAATACAAAAAACATAAGTATGAAATTACGGGCGTCATTAAGTTCTTCCTGAAAGATCTCAATTACTTAAACACTTTCAGCACAATTTATGGGCTCCCTACATTTCGGTAAAATTAATAAAGTTCTTTACATATTTATCGAAGCAATGCAGAAAATTCCGTGGATCGGACATTTTTACACTTTGCCTCCTGATGTGAATTATTTTTTTTCCGTCTCAAAAATTTGCCGCTTCTAAAAGTTTTGTTTTTCCTTTGATGTCAAGTGTTTTCAATTTCATGTGCCAAATTGCTTCAGGGTTAAGCATTCCTATGTATTTAACAGATATTGTTTGCGTTGTGGTCATAGCCCAAGCAGCACGCAAGCATATTCTACATCAATAAACCAGCCCATTTAGAACTTTAGAGACTTACAAGAGTGTAAAGAACAGTTTTAATACTTATAAGAGTGATTTATGAGATATTATACAGCTCTAGCTGTATACAATTCTTAGTAAGAGATCCGCGTCAGCTTAGGGTTCTTAAACAGAAGATCAAAACTCTACTATACAGCGTTAAGAATTTTATAACACTTCAAGCTGGTTTTATCGTTAAAGCTGTATAAAGGGATCCGCGTCAGCTTAGGGTTCTGAAACAGATATTATAACTCTATCATACAGCGTTAATCGTTTTCTGACACTTCAAACTGGTTTTATCGTTAAAGCTGTATACAGGCTGTATAAAGGTATCCGCGTCAGCTTAGGGTTCTTAAACAGATATTATAACTCTACCATACAGCGTTAAGTATTTTCTGACACTTCAATCTGGTTTTATCATTAAAGCTGTATACAGGCTGTATTAAGCATGTGTTCACTTACTTAATACAGCAATAAACGTTCATAACTTACTTAGTACAGCTACTTAGACTTATAACACACTCCAAATATCGTCTAGGCTGTATAGCAAATTGTCGACATTTTAACATTTACAATAACAACATTTAAATTACAACCAAAGGAATATTTGATAATAACTATAGCCGTATCATGGTTATCAGCTTGAATAATGATCATGTGTACTCATATCTATTATTTATAAGTATATTTTTATTCTAACCTTAAAAACAAACACTTATTTACTGTATTTACTATAATTTCTTTACTTTGGCTTGATTATTTTGTTGGCGCGTAAATATTTTGACGGAAAGCATACACAGGTTCATAATAAATTTAAATTTGCACATTGAATTCATCGATTAACAGCATCAGATATCCATGTCCAAGATTATCCATTCCATTTATTTAATACTAGCAGACCCCCGCGGTTTCACCCGCGTACGGTTTCAATTTTCCGCTTCGAAAACCAATGCACGCCACTGATTATTAGACACAACAAATCAAACACAGATATTTTTACAAATTAAAACTAAAACCATAGAAATAAATATACCTAGAAAGAACGTCGCCATACTACACTAATATACAAAACAGGCCGACTTTTATAGGCTGCTGCGCGTAACAGCTACGTTTTACGCTCCCTCTGCGTCATTCTGCTTGTCATAATGACGTTCATAATGATAGTAGCTGTTAAAATATTCCAATTAAAATCGTGAGAAATTTAAATATTGATCATTATTTTGCATTTTTATTTGATTTAGCCCCTAACAGTTAGAGCGTATTTTTATCGACGCGTGCACAGCTGCGACTCTCTATCTGGATGTATCCTTAATCAAAGACTAAAACCTATATTATACCTACACAAAAAAACTAACTCAAATCTTATTTAATTATTATAACAACAAATGAGAAAGAAATTAAATTAACTACACTCAAAATATTTTAATGAAATAGAGAAAATGTACTTTTTTTTTTGGCGTCACACGGGTGTGTATTTTGCCAATTTCCAGTTATATTATATAAGTTCTAGTCACAATAAATCACTTTCACATAGTCCTCAACTCATGCAGTCAGTCACCGTCCATAAAAGTCATGTTATACCTACAGTGGTGGTCATGTACTAAAATTCTTCACGGACTTTTGAAAAGACACGATACACATAATTCATTTCATTTCACTTCACTGGTGCAAATGGATTGATCTTTATTGGATAAAATACCACCGATAATATGGAATAAAACTCAAAATACACGAATTTATGTATATAAAAATTTAAACGCAACGTCACTCTGCTAGTTCCCACCAAAAACTCCGAGAAAATGAACTTCCAAACAAATTTCGAATTCTAATCCGATTTAAATATTCTTTTATATTTGACATTCCAATTTTAAAGAGCATTTCAGTTTCCAGAACAAAAGGCAGATTGAGCGCGCGAAACACGGGCCAAAAAAAGCAATTAGGTACAAATTGAAAAACACACACCTGGCATTCGCTCTTGAATTTGTATTTGCTATGCTTAAAATCTGCTGTATGCTAATTTATTTAAAAGAAAGTGTTTTCCGTTAAATAAAGTTTTTCAAACAAAGCAAATACAAATTCAATAAAGAATACCAGGTAGGTATGTGTTTTTCAATTTTGTATTTGCCTTTTTTGGCCTCGCTCCCGTGTTCCTTTCGCTCCATCTGCCCTATTCTGTAATCTGTGAAAATCGGAATGGGATTTCAAACATGTGTCAAAATAAAAAATGTTATTTAAATCAAAAGTACTAAGGAGTTTTGATATCAACTTCGATGAAAATCACCCCTAAAATAACTTTCTTCCCCTTTTTGACCCCGTTAGGCGATGATTTTCAATAAAATACGAAACTCGTCTTGCATCAATTCTGTTAAGGAAGGTTTATGCAAAATTTGAAGTAGATCGGACCAAGGAATCACGTTGTCCCATACAAACTTTGCCCCCGTTTTTCACCCCCTTAGGGGTAGAATTTCGGAAAATCCTTTCTTATCTGATGCCTACGTCATACAAAGAACAGACCCTCCAAGTTTCAGGTCTCTACGATCAGCGGTTTAGGCTGTGCGTTGATTGTCAGTCAGTCATTCAGGACAAAGCATTTTATATATATAGATTATGTCGCCATTCAGTATGGCTTCGTAAATAGTTTTATTTATTTTATATTCACATAATTCTCTTCAACAACCTATTTAGAACTCTTATTCTTACAAGATACTTATAAGAGGATATCCGTAGTGTATAGGCTGCTCTGTACACCTAATAACAGCTCTAATACAGCTTTTATACTTGTCTATTGCTTATACAGCCTCTATACAGCTCCAATAACGAAATAAGCTGTGTAATGTGGGCCCTTTTTACACTTATAAGGTCTGTATAAGCGCTTATACAGCCTTTGTACAGCCTGAATATTCAGCTTTTAGTATAAGAACGAACTTTAATACAGCCTATATACAGCTTGTTATGCTACTTGGGAGGTCATCACAAGTTTACATTCAAGGCAAAAATATAAAGTAACTAAGTAAGTATATAGCTAACATAATCTTTCATATTCTACAAAGTTTTTCTTTCGAAAATCAAACGTGACACAAGTAAAAATTTAATTAGAATTTCGTTCAAAAGTATACACTGTATAAGATGAGATAAAGTGAGATATAAACGGCTGTAAGAATAAATAAAGATGAGTCCTCTCGTGTACAGAGGTCACGTTACATAATTTATCAAGTAATATACACTCGTAAGCCGACTTATACTATGAATTTTATATTAAAAATGTATCAGGCCTCAGGCAAAAAGGACCGGTCCTTTTGACGAGTTTCATAGTAATCTGGCATGTATTTTTTCATTTCCCTTCCTGTCATTTGGTTACACGCTTTTTTAGTCAAATAAATTTAACTTAACTTTAAAGTTTGCTTTATGAATTTAGACTATACGTTTTAATAAGTTTTGTAGGGTACATATTGAGTGAAGCTATACATATATAAAAATTAATCCCTATTTCCCTCGGTTACGCCATAACTTGATACCGATTTCTTCCATATTTTGTTATAGAGACAGCCTATGGTATGGAGGAAGGACATAAGCTACTTTTTATCTCGGGCACGCAGGTGAAACTGCGGGGGACAACTATCGTTTATAAATCCTATGAACCATTGAGTATCCTGTTAATATAGTGGAGCAACTCACCTATACACAGGATTGTCATCTCTGTACCACACGACAAGAAGTAAGCTGTCATTGTGCTGAGGAGGTTTGGAGTCGCACAACAAATCAGCTTCACCGCCGACGACGGCTGACACTCTTGAGATAGTCCCTGTTATGGAGCTTGATGAACTTCCTAAAACAAAAAAGATTTTATTTTAGTCTATTTTTATTTATTTTATTATCGAAAGAAGATTTGTGAATTACAAGAAAGCCGCTTTTTTTTTACAAAAGTACTCTAAATAAAACAAGGACAAGGGTGTTAAAAAAATTGCGATCCTAAAATATTATTTCTCTTTCGTTGAAACCAAACTAAATCCCTGTATTTATCTGCTTGGAGTTTCAAATAAAACAGTGTCACCATATAAGCAGATAAAATCCCCACAGCATTGGGCCATGTGACAAACGAAAGCGAGTTGTGTTGCGGATAAAATAACATTTTATTATTTTTTACGTCATAAAGCAGCAAAAAATGGGTAAATGTGCTCTTTCTCGAGCATTTAGTAGCGAATACAAACAATTAACCAAATATTATATACACATGCTTATCTTCTCTTAATTTCTAATTTCTTTTTGGATAAATATATGGTACGTATAATTAATATTCACATATACACTCATAAAATAATTGTTTATCCTTTTTATGAAAACAATTTATGAAATTTATGAAGACAATTTATGAAAAACCTTTTTGAAAAAAAAATTGAATGTTCCAAAGTCGTTGCCTCTTCTAACTCAACTTTCTCCAAACAGATACAGAAAAACAAGAAAATAACATTTCGGGCATTGTATAGTACGGGTTACGTGGACCGAGCTCAGCTGGTTAATTTTTGACATCTGACATGGTAAAATACTACTTTCAGCGGTTGAGGTCAGCGAAATACACAAATGGTAGCGATAAAAATGACTCCACTAAGAAAGGAAGAACATTCATTCGCGTTTTATTCAGAAGTGAAAGTATACCGTACATAACATAATATACACTCGTTAGTACTATTATTTTTTCTGTGGTTGAGTATAAAAAATTATCGTTTATTTTCTGTTGAATTTCTTTGAACCTAGCCTTATAATTGAACTGTTTTACAAAAAACTTAAACCGACTTCACACACTAAGAAGTAATCAAATCCTGATCTAATGACAATAAGACCAAATGGGAAGTGTACCCTTCCAAACATTTTTTTTTCCAAATCGGTTAATAAATTACGGAGTTATCAGGTAACAAACATAAACCGAATTGAGAACCTCCTCCTTTTTTTGAAGTCCGTTACTCGAACTTTTTAACAATTAAGTCTACGTCACCATGATGTTTCTATCGCATGCCGCCTGCATCGCATGCATTGATAAATACTACTTTTTACGTAGTCAAAATATAGTCCATTTACTAGTGGGTATTATTGATGATATTATAAGGGCCGTAGGGCGGACCAATGCAAATTTTGACCTAAATAAAGAACGCAAAGGCCCTTAATAGTATACGTGGGTATTGTAAATTATAAGAGTAGTTGGTAGTAAAATTACCGTTTTAATTAAACACCAAATTTTCTAACGATTACAAATATGAAGGAAACTTTCCTTTGTTTTCATGAATTGTTTTGTGACGTAGGTTTTAATTTTCTTTGGGTAAAGAAATAATTTATTCTACACTTTGAATGGTAGCTCGTTTCCTTGAACGATCTCGTTTCTTATTGCGTATTGTAGTAAAATATGTGTTGGATTTTGTGATTATGGAGGTGCAAAGTGGATGACACTGTCCATTTAAAAGGGAAGATCTTCCGCCGTGCTGGGTCATCGTGCCTGGTGAGCGCGGTCCAACCTTACAGTATGTTTGACAGTTTTTATATCCAGATACTATAAAAGCTAATGGTGCGTCCATGCTTGGCGAACCGAGCACGAGCCAAGCCTCGAACGTGCACGATTCGCGTAGCGTGGACGGGCTTGCATGCCTCGAACGAGCGCGATTGTCAGTTTTTTCACGAACAAAGGGATTCGCATCGTGCTCGTTGTAGGCTCGTTCGTGGCTCGGCTCGTGCTCGATTCGAGTAGCATGGACGCACCATAAGAAAACTTACCTTAACATAAAATTTCATAGTTGAACCCCCTCGCTGAAGGATTGGTTCCATAAGAGTCAAGTAAAAGTAATTTTTAATTTACATAATATACCTACAACGGTTCCAGACAACAGAATTCATTAGTCGACTAGGGACACTATAAGCCATTGCATTTTATTTCTCAAACAAAACTTTTACAAGCATTATGTTTATGAAAACATACAAAACCGTTCGGCACAGCCGTAAAGTTTTATTAGAATGTTTTTTTTAATACCACCATTCAGAAAGAAAGTATGTCGTAAAATTTAATATAGCCAGCCACGTGACAAAAAGATACAGCGAATTTTACCTTTTCTTATTCAAAAAGAAGCAATATTTCAGAAGTAAATTTGAATTGTATGATATTATATTCATCTAAGATTCAGTATCACATTTATTTTCAAATAACATTGTGTATACATAAAAAAAACACTATTCCGAATAATGTACTGACTTTCCTAAAGTGTGTCAAGTGATTAAGAGAACCAAGAGTTAACTATTTAATCTAAGTACCTACCTCAACATATCAAAATAATTTATTTCAAAGCAAATACCGTAAAACAATTATATCGAGGTATTTTTTAAAACAATTTTCTTGAAGTTTCAATGTAATTGTTTTTTCTAAGAATATTCTATTTAGTATTTATTCGAAAACTTTATTTTAAATCCTATCAATCACTTTTTTCATTACGTTGAAAAGATTTTATAATTTTTCATTATTTGCAGTTTTCTAGTTTTGTTTTGATGATATAATCTGTTTAAAAAGTAGAATTTAGTATTTTAATGAACCCTTTTGCCAATTACAATATCAAGTAAAAATGTTCGTAAGTATTACAACGAAGACTTTTGCATTGAACCGATAATGCCAACCGAAAACATTCCCTAAATAAACAGCCCTTAGTTCGAAAACCCTAAAAAAACAGCGGTTGTTTAAACATACCGTTAGCTCTATGACGTTCTGTAACGCAGACAGAACGAAAACAATTAGGAAAGCGCTTTGACCTCGCAAAATATACGCTTCTCGCTCCCTGAAGCGATAACTGAAATGTGACACCTGAATGCACAAGGATTCAGGAGTCAATGTGCAAAATATTTGGATCAAGTTTATTGACGAAGACTTGATATTCATTTCAATTTCTTAGATGACTAAAAATTTTGATGGGATGTTGCTATAAAAATAACTTATATGTTTTATATCGGTGGCTATTAAAGAGAGCTCCTTCAAGCTTCTGTTATCCTGGTAAATTTTTTTCATAAGTAAAAAAAACTGTAACTGAGTACCATCCTAAAATATTGGCTGGTGCTCTAAAGGGAAAATCTTTGGTGCTCAAAATAGTTGCTCTAACGGGAATACTACCACCATTTTGCATAAAAAAAGATTGCACTAACCCGTTTACTAGTTAAAGGTAATTACAGTAGTACCCAACTAATATGGCTTACCGATGTACCTGCGCAGAAGATACATTTTCAAAGCGCCGGAAATGCTATTGGTCGGCTGCTGCCGCCATGTGTGCGGAGGGGCGTGACTTGCGAGTGAGACTGAACTAACAGCTGCAGTGTATTATGAACCTTATAGCAGTGATCTAAGGTTGATTGTAAGGTTTAGGCATTCTTTCGTTAATCTTCGGGCCATACTTTCTTTTCTGTGCGAACGAAGATTCGCGACGTGCCTTATCAGTTGGGTACTACCAGAGTATATAAATGTACCACTGTACTAAATGTAATCCTAACTGAATCTTATAGGATGGCAAAGCAAAAACATTCTCATTCCAACTATATCTGAATAAATTTGTATAAACATTGTCATGAACAGAACAACGGAAGGGCGAGGAGTGAAAGCGCAGCTGTAAGCGACATGCTATTAGAGTACCTTAGGGGTCCTTATTTTAACGTTTATGTCGCTCTTGTTTCGGTAACAATAATTATACGGTTGCAAAATTTTTCCTCACTCGATCATGTAGATTTTAGCGTGGCGATATAGTCATACCTAATCCTAACTAATATTATAAATGCGAAAGTGAGTTTGTTTGTTTGTTTGTTACGCCATCACGCCTCAACTACTAAACGGATCATCATGAAATTTGGCATGCAGATAGCCTGTGGTATGGAGAATTATCCTGGGAACGCGGGTGAAACCGCGGGGAACAGCTAGTAATATTATATGTGACTATTTTTAACCGACATCAAAAAAGGAGGAGGTTCTCAATTCGGTTGTTTTTTTTTTCTTGTCTAAATAACCCAAAAAAAAGGCTAAAACCTTTGTACTTAACTACACCAATAACCGCGATACTTACAATAACCGCGGGGTGCAACAAATTCCCGGTTTCTATAAACAAAAACGAACATTACCAACGGTAGATTTTTTTATTGCAAAACTGGGCACATAGATCTATATGCCCAGTTTTGCGTTCATAAGCTAATTTTACCTGTGATAGCTACTTCCATATGGGAGGGTCTGCTATGCAAAGCTTTGAGGTCTTTGAGAGATTCTTATATCTTTACTAATAATGAATATTAGTTAATTTTAACCGATAACGGTCCGTAAATTATAGGAATCGGCCATAAGATCATACATTTTTCAGTGAGTTGTAACAGCTACCATATTTAAACTAGTGGCTCTGTGAGCTGCAAACCATCGATATGATGATTCGTCCATGGGCTACGGTTACTGCTTACCATCAGGCGGGCCGTATGCTTGTTTGCCACCTTTGTGGTATAAAAAAAACGATGAATAAGTCCTTTGACAATTCAGTTTTTGGAAATTTTTCAGCAATTGACAATGCATAAAATCCATATAATTACCGAACCTCGAAACTTTCATGAAAATCGGTTGAGAAATGTGACCTGTAGAGGGGAACAGCCGGACATCCTTCGGACGTCTGGACATACGAAAGCATTATGGTCGGAGCTGAAATGAAAACGTTTCGCTCGCTCGGTCAGTAATGTATTTCCATTCAACGAATTTTATACGTGAATAGCAAACGCGGCAGTTTCGCTAAAATGCCCCAATCATGCTTAATCGCACGGCCGAAATTGTAGTAGTTACAAAAATCGTACATAATAAACGTAATGTATTACAATCGTTGCGTAAAGTTGGTGCTATGGACGATGTATCATTAAGGGGTGGTTTGACTGAAGGGTGGCCGCATACACTAACTAGTTATCACCCGGTTTCACCCCCATTCCCGAGAGATCGTATGTTCTTCAGGGGAATAAATAATCATAGGTGTTAATCCAGAACATAATCTATCTGTGTATGTACCAAGTTTCATCCAAATCTGTTGAATAATTTTCGCGTTAAAGAGCAACAAACATCTTCACAAATCACATCCATATAAACATTCACATTTATAAAATTACTAGCTGTCCCCCGCGGTTTCACCCGCGTTCCCGGGATAAAAAATCTATGTCCTTCTCCATACCATAGGCTATCTGCATGCCAAATTTCATGATGATCCGTCGAGTAGTTGAGGCGTGAAGGCGTAACTAACAAACAAACAAACTCACTTTCGGGTTTATAATACTACTAGTTTGGATAGTTTGGATAATGATAATGATTTGGTGTAGTATAGAGTAAACTTTATCTACATTAAATGCCCAACGTAACCAACTTATAGGATTAATATTATATTGGTCAAAATAACTTCGAAAGTATAATTTACAAAAAATAATAATCTCCATTGAATAAATATGGTTACTGTGGGTTATTCATAGGACATAGACTTTTTTTAGATACTTTTAAGATACACAATTCCGTAGTAGGTACATCATTTTGATAAATTTCGTAAAGTTTTGTCAGCGTTAGCAATAAAAGCGCAAAAAATTATGTGTTTACGACACATTGACTCTTTTATATGTTCTGTATATAAAACATAGTTTATGTATATAATACATACAATATACATAAACTATCCGGAAGAAATAATCTAAATGATGGTAAAAACCGCATCAAAATCCGTTGCTTAGTTTAGGAGGAGTTAGCGGATATACAGACAGACGCGGAAAGCGACTTTGTTTTATACTATGTAGTGATGATGAAGTAGAAAGTAGGAAGGATAGCGAGATATAGGTACGCATGGAGTATACGGCGCGAATAATATGAATTTATATTTACTTAGCCATACATAAAGCAATAAATTGTATTTAAGGTTCAAATTGCCAGACGATTACTTTACAGGATAGGTATACTATGTCTTCTCTGTTTTATTATTGCAAGCCGTATCACAATACCGCCATCGGTCAGTTGCTTTCACCAATCAGAATAGACAAACAAACAATTCAATTCACCATGTCTGGAAACTTACATTCCAAGATTTGAATACCCATTGGAAATTCAATTTAAACTTATCTACGATAGAGTTCAGGAAACAGTTCTACATCTCAGTGTTCACAATACATTGTTATTGCGGGTAAATAACTATAATAGAAGTCGTCGAGCGAGAATCAGACCACTCAAAGAAGTTTATCGAGACTTACGCCAGCTTTGCGTTATATATATAATGAGAGACTTGCGAATAGTGTTGTAGATTATATTTTTTTTTTTTTTATACGACTAAGTCGGTAAACAAGCATACGGCCCGCCTGATGGTAAGCGGTTACCGTAGCCATATGGACGCTTGCAACACACGAAGCATCGCTCACGCGTTACCGACCTATCCCCCCTCCCCTATGAGCTCTGGCGACCTTACTCACGCGCAGGAACACAACTTTACACAACATAAAGTTATTTGGCTGCGGTATTCTGTAAGGTGGAGGTACTTCCCCAGTCGAGCTGCTCTTTGAGCGAATAAACGCTGTGCTCTACCTCTCTCAAACAATATATAGAGCAATTGTCGATGGTTTCGATACAATTAGGTTGCATTGAGATGTAGCTGTAAAATAATTATGTGATGCAGTCTTTAGATCGTGTGAATGGTCGATAAGTGGGAATAGAATAGATATTAATAGCATATTAATTGGTTTTTAAATTCTTGAGATACTTCAGCCATCTACATAATTTTCATATACATACATTTGAATGCTATATGTATTGAACATTAGATGACTATTGAGAATATTTGTTGATTTATTTAGTTCAATAAAATTCCAATACCTGTATTGGAATTGAACTAAATACATAAAAATAGTTAAATATAAGTTATCGGCTAGTTTAATTTTTCACGTAGGTAGGTATGTATCGATAAAAAAATCGATATGCGAAACGTGTTTGACGATATTATTACCCGCGTTACAACACTAAAACGAGCTTGTAACTCGTGAAGTTCCTTCAGTAAATTGGTATGTAACTGATTCTGAAATCGAATTAGATTGATTCGTTCCGACTAGAAAATACTTCTAACTCTAACTAATATAGCATTTAGTTAGAAGTTTCTTCCGATACAACGTGAAATTGCTTGCGGACCTCTTGATTTGTTATAATTTTATTAGTTTTTAACCGACTTCAAAAAAAGGAGGAGGTTCTCAATTCGGATGTTTTTTTTTTTTTTTATGTTTGTTACCGCATAACTCCGCCATTTATGAACCGATTTGGAAAATTCTTTTTTTGTCTGGAAGGGCACACTTTCCGTTTGGTCCCATTGTCATCAGATCAGGATTTGATTACTTCTTAGTGTACTTTGAAGTCGGTTTAAGTTTTTTTGTAAAACAGTCCAATTATTCTTGCTTATAATAACAGGTGGAGATTTCGAGCTACTATGGGACCAATAGTGAATTCTCATTTATATTGGTCCCATAGTAAAAGTTGTTCAGAATGACTAACCCAACAGGTTTCGAAAATATGCCATCTCGAAATCTCCACCAAGTATCTCATTAAAACTCCATTGCCATGGTCCAATGTGGGCTGTCTTCTAAATTCATAATGGTTTTCGACGCTATTGAATGAGTAGACTGCCAAAACTGACAATTCTGACACCACTGATTGAAGACTTGGGCCCCAATGATACTATCTAATACATTTGAGTTGCTCACCTGTAATAATAGTATTTTGCATAGTCTTTGGAGACGTCGACACCACAAGCAGAAGGAGAGCAGTCAAGGTCTTCTGTACACACCCTATGCTACACATTTTGTTTTATTTCATATATAATATTACCTTTTACACTATTTATTAATATTCAAAGATTGACACTTGGTTGCAATTTATAAACTAAAATTTGATTCTCGTTTGAAGGCGTCGAAATCTGCAACAATGAAAGAGATAACATTAAATTAAGCTATCTATTAGTTCAATTGTTATGAAGAGATACTTTCATTAACGAATTTTACAAGGAATCTTTCTTCGTTGTTTTTGCAGTTTATCAGATTTTTTTTTTTTTATTCTGATAAACTGCTACAAAATAATGTAAATAATCTGTAATCTATTAAAATTAAACCAAAATCTATTCCCGTATTACCACTAGTATCAACATAATAACACAAATTTATGATAATGAATCTTAATTAGGTGTCCGTATCATAATGCCATACTCAAATAGGTTATTATCTATTATTAATAATATTGAACCACTATTTACAGCTAATAGTACGCTTGTGTAAATACGTGAAATACGTTACAATTGATTTATATGACCTAACAGAATCCAGTTCAGATATTTTATGAACCACTTTATAAAATGAAAATCAAAAAGTCATTTATTCAGTTTAGGTTCTGGTAAGGCACTTATGAACGTAAAATTGGTACATACAGTTGAATTTACCACCGGTTCGGAATACACTTAAACTGAGAAGACTCCGGCACATAGTTTATAATATCAGTAAAATTAGCTATTCACTACGGCTTCATGATGACGGTGATGATGATGATGAATCCGGAAAAAAGTAGCCTTTGTCCTTCTCCACTAATTAAACTATCTCACTGGCAAATTTTATTTAATTCCGTCCAGTGGTTACAAAAAGACTGACAAATATCCAGTTGCGCGGTCGCTGTATATCAAGCTGGAGCGAGCGTTTTGATTAACCCGTTTTGTTGATGCATTTTAATAATTTAAAAAACATTATGCTCAGTAATTTTATGAGCCTCCTCTGTAGTATTATAAAAGTTAACATTTTGTTCTTTGAATGATCCTCATCCAATGATAAAATGTATTATAGGACAAGTAACAGTTTTACCATAAAACTTACCATAAACTTTTTTTTAAATAGCCTTACATTTTTAAGGTAGCCGCTCGCGAATCTCGTTTTTTTTTCTCATTAATTTATATATTTTTGTGTGACACGCTAACCCCTGCGGTTTTATCCGGAATGTGAAGTAGCCTAAAGCAGTCATAATCATAATCATCTTATTTGCTATCATGTGTATACAGATGCATGTTGAAAATGATGTTGAGAGGCAAGCCATTATTATAGGCATGCAAATTTTACAAAAATAATTATATTCTGGATAAGTTCACTAATCTTAGACTCGGGAATAAAGTACCTTCCACATATTGAAAAAAAAAACAGTATCGGGTCAGTAGTTTCGGAGATTACCTCCTACATCCAAACTAACAAAGTTTACCTATCTATAATATTGGTGGTAAGATTGGCTAGTGGAAAATGACACAAGGCGGATTTCATATCGTATACTTAGTAGTACTAATGTTATTTCGATTGAAAAGAAAACAAAACAAAACAACTTCATCCCGCTTCCAGGGTGGAATTATTAAAAACGCTGAGACACGTATAAATTAATTTTCAATCTTCAGCCTAAACACAAAATTTGAAGACCCTATCTTCGAAACTGACGGACTTTCATACAAACTTTCATCTCCTATTTTACCCCCTTAGGTTTTGAATTTCGAAAAACCCTTTCTTAGTGGATACATACTCTTCACAAAGAATGTAGCCTCTAAAATGTATGTCTCTAGGACCAGCGGTTTAGGCTGTGCGTTGATATATCACTCAGTCAGTCAGTCAATCAGTCAGTCAGTACTTTGAATTTAATTAAATCTACTCAAATCGAATATGCTCAAAAGGTATTTGGATTCAAATTTAAAATACAATGTTAAATCTAACACATGAACTCATTGCGTCATAACATCATATGTAAATGGTCTCAATTTACTCGAAGCACGATAAAGCTTTGTTAAAATGATGAGCTTTACACGCTTATTGAACAGTCGTGTTCAAATTGTTACGTCTAGTTGCACGGGTTCAGAATATTTTACAGAGCACCATTTCATATTACTAGCAGTATTCTGTTGCAGCATTTGATGCGTTGAAATATTTATTTGCTATGAAACATCAGTCAGTAAACAATAAATGGCATTTTTTTAATATTTTGAGCGATCAATAAAGAAGTAAGTCGTACTTTTGTGTTCAGTCACCCATACTTTAGCTGAATTTTAAACTTTTTCGTGTTTTTTTTTTGTATTTTAGCTAATAAGTAATATCTGCATTTGATAAGTAGCAATATGTATTTTGATATCTATATTCAAAATCAAAAAGTCATTTATTCAGTTTCTTCCCTGGTAAGGCACTTATGAACGTTACATACAGTTGAATTTACCACCGGTTCGAAATAAACTTAAACTGAGAAGACTACGGCAAGAAACTCAGCAAGGCTTTTTTTTGTCTTGGAAGATCTTTTTATATTACAGCTTTTTTTCCAAATACGTATACAATATACCATATAATTATTATGCTTATTCATACAATTGTCACTTAGCCAGGGGGGATGCAAGTGCAGAGAGAAGCTACTACAACCATATATTCTTGTCTTCCCCATAATGAACCACCTTATAGAAATCTTTGAATTTATTATAAGACATTTTAGTTACTTCAAGTGTGATTTTATTATAGAATCGAAAACGACTGAACAATCAGGGACAGTCCAAAATAGCACGGTTTGACCACGATATAAACTATCTATATATAAATGAATACGTTGTATTGTAAGAATATTGCATCAATTTATCGACAATTTACAATCTCGCTAGGTAGATTATAAACTAACGATTTTCACAAAAATACGGTTACATTATACAATGATCGTTCTGTAGAAGAAATCGTCATGCTAAATTATTCAAATTTCTTGTACAGTAATGCCGATACAGAAATTTAGATGGTGATCTAATTTATCTATTCGATAACGATTCTCGATTTGAAATTATATTTGTTCGGAGCATTGAACCCCATCATAAGGCTTGCTTGAAAAAAAGCCTAGATAACCATACTTCGTGTATCTTTTGGTGTACAAATTCCTTTTTTTTTTTGTTCATTTTTACATATGAACAACGGCATGGAGCATCACCTAGTGGGTCGAAGACTGACTACTCTATGTACTTTTAGCCATTAATAAAGCTCAACATGAACATACTTGACTATCAACATGGCAAACATGTGGCAAACCAAATATAGGCAGCCATTTATTAATATCTACATACTGTGTACCCAATGCGTAACAAAATCACAAAACTAAACATAAAAATATTGTGGAAAAATTCAATAAACATGCTATGTATCGAACAGACGCGATATCTACTTTTGTGGAGTGCGTGATAGCTATTTGTATTTTGGTGTTTCAGAAACCGGTACGTGGATTACTTTATTGCAATGAAATTCAGATTGAAAAACCTCTGAATCGGTAGAAATATTACAAAATCGGAAATGGTTCCGTTTCTAATAAACCACTGTTTGTATTTGCAATTATCAGAACGTAAAAAAGTTATCAGTAAACCGCTAGCCATATTGAACCGATTTCAATTCGAAAATTATTTAAATTTAGTTACGTAATCGCCCCGCGCTTCATTTTGATCGGTTGAGACCGTGGGTGTTTCATGTTGCACGAAACTCGTATTTATTCGCACAGCGCTGTGTCAAACTATTTTTTTAGCGGACAGGGGGCTTACCACAAGCTCTTAAAACAAGGTTAAAATAACCTTATTTGTCTTTAGTCCCTCTTTGACATCCGGCGTCAAAACAAGACAAAACACAAATAAGGTTATTTTAACCTTGTTTTAAGAGCTTGTGGTAGGCCCCCAGGTACCATAGATTTTTTTTTTTTATTGTGTTTTATGCTGTCTACGGTTTTATGTCACACTCCTGACTTGTTTTACTTCTTTTTAATCGTTTGTAATTATATTTTCATGTTAGCAAAGTAGTAATATACCGGGTAGAGAGATTTCACTGTGTAGTAAAACGATTGTTTTTTTTTCTTTTAAGTGAATTGTGATACAATGTCATTTTAAATACTATTTAGCTGAAATAGATTGCGTGTTCTTTTATTTAAGAATAGGATGTTTCATAGAAGAGACACTGTTCTTTCATCATTACGGAAATGGTCTCAAAGTAAAAACTTTTCCCAGTTCATAGAAAATATGCGACTGTCAAACCTAAAACGTATTATATGAATTATTCTAATTTTCAATTATTCGTATGATAACTGTAGTGGTGACAGGCTTCCCGCTACAAACTAATCGGAAACCGCTTTTACAGATCGGACAGGTATTCTAACGGTTACCCGCAAACCGCACCATTTAGGACGATTCACAAGTTTATTGACCCTTTTGGAATAAAGTCATTACCTGATATAGTTATCTAGTCTCAAATTATATTGATCTTGTTCAGAGTACCTATAATATTTTGTTGCTGAATGTATATATCACAAGTTCGTATTCTAGGTCAGTAGGATCTTTTAATCTTTCACCGTTTCCTTTTCTTTACAGCACGGCACATGTTTTTCTTTATCTTCTATTTTGCATTTTCCCGGCACATGCCAGAGTTCACAATTGAAATGGCTTTCCTCCTTTTGGCCTCGACAACCATGATTATTTAAAAAGTGTATGAAACAGTCTAAATATAGTTTATTATCCTAGCGTCACTATAATCTATTGTGTAATACAAGCTCTGTTCATGACACGCTATTTCTCCGAGAACGTCCGTAAACTTTGAAGTGCCCAATGACCCGGATTTGCGGGACCTCCATTTTCACTGTATGACACTTCAACAATTTAAGCATCCCTTCTCAAATAGAAACAAGGGTGAAATGTGTTTGACGTCGCTTGTTCGCTCAGTTGTTTTCCTCTTCACATACTATTATTTTTTACGTTTATGTTGTATTTTTACTACATAGCTACCTATGTAGTCAACCTATCTATCAGAACCTTATTTTATTTTTGATATATTATTTAAATTCGTAATAGTTCATCCCTTTTACTTTTATGATTATGCTTTTACCAATAATATACGTGAAATTTAAATAATTTCAAAGAAAATTTGTCTTAGCAAGCCTAAAATAAAAATTGTGGGCATATTCTGCGGAGTAGAGCCCATTTTCGCTCAATGTGGCCTTGGTTCCAAAACTTAAAGGCAACGCAAGCTAATGTTAGAGCCAAATCCTGCGCCTGAGTAATCCCGCCAGAGGCACAGATTAAAGAAGTATCCAGTGGTCTGCGGAAACCGCTTACCACCAGGCGGGCCGTATGCATGTTTGTCGAGTTATTAATTGAGGTGCTACCAACTTTTAGTTGCCATTATCTAAAGTGGCACGGTCATTATATATATACCTACGTGTTCGTAACTTTATTTTCAAAATTATATTAACAATTATCATTTGTAGATGTCAACATACCATCAAGATTTCGACATCAGTTCTAGTTAGGGCAAATGTTGGCGCCAATGTTTGAGATATATAAAAAGGTTTCTTAGCCATAACAGTCGCCGGAAGAAAATTTAAACTAGGCGGACGGTTTTTAAGGCAGATTTAATTAGAAAACGACTTAATTACTACAAATTAAAATTGCATGGAAAATATTAATGTTATAAATTTTTTGGTACTTCTTTTATGTTGATCCTACTGTGAATGTTCAAATAAAGACCTGAAAAGATGCAAATGTTAGCCATTTGAACTGGTTTCTAGATATCTTTTTAAGGGGTCAGAGGGCCAACCACCATCTCTCTAAAACAATATTATTATAACCATACTTGCTTTACGTCCTTCTCTAAGATCCGACGTCAAAACAGAACAAAAGACAAGTAAGGTTATAATACTATTGTTTTAAGAGAAGTGGGTTGGCCCCCCAGTACATTCGATGACAAAAGAAACCCTTATAGTATCACTCTGACTGATGTCTGTCTGACGAAGAAAATTGAAATGTACTGTATAATATTACATAGAATTGGATGATCCTTTCATGTTTAGTTGAGTGACGTGTTCTGGAATTGTGAAACCACAGCAAATGGGTTGATTTGACATGGAACTTCTAAGGATTTACTATAGACTGTTTTTCTTTTTGTTTGTTTCTAGGAAATTATTATGTGCGATACGTAGATACCTTCTACGTATCTAAGAACATTTTCAATAAGGCTAATCTTAGTAATAGGTTTGATTAATATTAATTAAAATAATGAGTTCAAAATAAAGGCATTGGTCTCTAAACTAGTCTAATTCAAAAATAAACAAATACCGGATCCTTTTATTTTCAGTACCTGACCAGTGCCAGTATTCCGAGTTTTCTTTGAAGGCTCGGAATAACGCATTTACCCAGAGATTTGACCTCGCTAGATCGATTTTTCTCCCCCGAAAAGCCCCATATAACACATTGCATCGAAATCGTTAGAGCTTTAGCCGTTTTCGAGATCTCAAAACCGACCTTTCCCCCCTCCCCTATGAGCTCTGGCGACCTTACTCACGCGCAGGAACACAACTTTACACAAAATTAAGTTATTTGGCTACGGTATTCTGTAAGGTGGAGGTACTGCCCCAGCAGTGGCGTAGCTAGGTAACCAAAGGCCCTGGGGCAAAAGTAAATTAGGGCCCGTGCAGTAGGGCCGCAACTAAACTATTTAAAATTTTCATATATTTTCACACTCACACATTAAAAAAAGACATATCGTAGCATGTTCCGCCATCTTGTCCGTCATGATAATCCGTATGAAGGGTCAACAACTGTTTGTTTTTATGCGAAATATTAGGCGCCGATCCCACAGAGAGAGTTCTAGAGTTCCGCGTTCAGAGTTCTGCGTTTCTTTTTTTTCAATAACTCAGTTTGTGAGTCCGAGGGGCCCCCTGAGCATGGGGGCCCCGGGGCACTGCCCCGTCTAGCCCCTAGGTAGCTACGCCACTGTTCCCCAGTCGAACTGCTCTTTGAGCGAATAAACGCTATACTCTACCTCTCTTAAAACAATACAAGTCTCTGCTGTTTTTTTAATTAAAACAATATCATGAATCATGAATAGGAAAAGTGAGGAATTCCTTTTTACAAATTTAATAAGCATGTGTCAAAAATATAAGGACATGGGAGAGATAACAATTTTAACTCTTCAAATATTGGTTCACAGTGTGCAAGGTATTCCGATTAAACTAAATATAATTTTAAATTAATGAAAATATCACTCAATATTAAAACCATTAAATCCACACTTACCGTTAATCGAAATAAACAACCGTCGTACATTATCGAACATCTCGTGGACAACGCTATAAACAACAGTAAAACGCGAAAACTCGTCCAAATTCGTGAACTCCATCCACACACGCGAAACTGAAACCAATCAATCCCAATTCAATTCAACACAAAACTTTTTTATTCATCAAAGTTTACGTCGGAGCGTTTTTCTATCGCATCGTCTTAGGCTTAGGATGACATTCGTGTGCACTCTCCAAGCGTCGCCTATACACTACCGTCAGTGCGTAATTTGACAGATCCTTATTGCGCTTGCGTGAAAGTGAGTTACTCTTCTCTTCTCTCTATTAATCAGTTAATTAATATATCAACTTTTGGTGTATAAACTGTCAACTATAATAAAATAAAATATTTGGATCTAATATCTTTTCCCTAAAGAAAATTGAAACCTTTGAATATTTTAACTCCGCAAAAAACGCCGGCTTGCTATAAAGTAACCAATTAAAGTATTAATAAATTAAACTACAGTGTCTGCTGTCCTTACTTGACACTTCTATCCGCTAATTATCTTAGCTATTTGCTCGACTAATTACTTTGTGAGTTAAATTGAATCTAGCGTCTACAATGTTGGTAAGTCAATTTGTTATCTTCCTGTCAGTGTATTTTATACCGTATAGTTTCAGTAAGAATTTTATGCTATTATATTATAAGGTTACGAGTTTTGTATCTCAAATAACTTAGCAAATAAAATGTAACCACGTTTTTAATTTTCTGTTTTCGAACTAGTATGATGCAAAGTGTTTGATTACTTAGTTTAAATAATAGAAAATCTTTAATCCGTATTTGAGTGACAGGAATTAGTGATTCCTTTTTTTTTTTTGAAGTAGAATATGATTGAGATGAATCAGCGAGCGCTGTAGGCTCTTTGGCTCAGTATATTATTAAAATATCTTTCCACAGGGTTATTTTAAGTTAGTCACATTTCAGAAATGATTGTACTCATCGTTATAAACAACTTTTATAATGAGACCAAATTGACATCTTGACAAAAAAAAACTATTTCTCATACATTTAATTGTGCATCGTTGATCTTTCGTGTGAATTGTTTTTTTCACTGTTTCAGATTTTTTTCTATAGTTAAAGTTGTGCATAATGATGATATAGGTACTATAGCCTATTTAGTCCCGCTGTAGAACAAAATCATAACGTTTTTACACCCCTGGGTCGCTAACGAGACGTGCAACTACGTAGGTATATATGATAAAAAAATAAACAGGAAATGATTCATTATGCCTTTCCAGATAGTGTACACCATATTTTAAACAATGCTCAAATATTACAAAGCGCCAAAGCGACATAAATATTCACTTTGACATTAGCTGATAAATTGTTATATCAGCCCCAATATTCGTGTATTCAGAACCCCTTTATTGAATATTACATGTTAATTTTGTTACCGAACTTAATGATATCAAGAGGCGGTGCGGCCGTTTTCATTCAATTAATAATTCCTTTAGAATTGGTAATAGGATATGGATTAATATATAGGTATATAACTTGAAAACGTCAGTGAAATGGTGGATGATTTGTATTCGAATGATCGGTACTGCAGTTCAATATGATTAATTGATGTCTTTTGGTGATATTTTTAACCGACTTCAAAAAAAGGAGGAGGTTCACAATTCGGTTCTTTTTTTTTACATCATAGCTTCGTCATTTATTTTTTTTTGTCTGGAAGTGTAAACTTCCCGTTTGGTCGCATAGTCATCAGATCAGGATTTGATTACTTCTTAGTGTAGGTGATTTAATGTCAGTTTAAGTTTTTTGAAAAACAGTCCAATTATTTTATGGAAAAACTGAAATTATTTTATCCCATCCTATCCTAATAATACTAGTAGTCGTGGCGCACAGAGGTTGAAAATCTACCATAATTCTATCAACATTTTTTTCCTACTCATCCTTGCCTTTTTGTGAGTTAGCACCACTTTCGCCAACTTACTTTCATCATCATTAGCCCATAATGTCCCACTGCTGATCACGGGCCTCCTTTCACTAATGAGAGTGAAAGGGAATAGATAGTCCACCACGCACACCCACTGCGGATTAGTGAAGGTAGGCTAATGGTCAACCTCCTCTTGGAAGGTCTCCAACCGCTTAGGAGACTTTCAACTAACTTAAAGACTATCACAATTAAGTGATAACCGGGACCAACGGCTTTACGTGCCTTCCGAAGCACGGCCCTATCTTATTACTAACGTTACCTTATTACGATTTTTCTGCATATTTGGATGGATATAATGTTAACGTTCCAAACTAAGTTCAATACAAAACCAATCGTGTAGCAAATATTTGTAGAACGTCCTTCGTTCGTCCGCTGGGAGGTTTTGTCTAGTTTCGCTATCGCTTTCCAACTCCCTATGTCCAGTCCAACTATGTGTTACTAGGAATATTTGCTCTCTCGCGAATGTATAATGGATCTGTTTTGTATTATTTGACATAAGGCTTCTTGTAGTTGTGATCCCTCCGGTGTTGGTTATCGTTGTTGCAAATAGTATATTCTTAAGCCTTTTTTGTCGTAAGTTTTCCGTTAAAAATTACAAGTGAAAAAGAAAGCTTTAATATGCGACTTTGGTGGATTTTATGCTGAAATGTGAATATGAGCGATTTTTGGCCATTATCTGGTTCTAAGGCCTTTTTACTGGGATTGCATTGATTTATTGCTTTACATTAAATAAATAGGCAATAATATCAACTTTTCCATTAATTTTAATTGATTAAGATTGAACGCTGTACTGAATCTGCCCTTACAGTTATCGGCTTATATTTTGATACATCACCTTTTTAATTTATTGACCTTTGAAGCATTTATTTTGTCCTTGTTTCTTTATATGAATAAAATATTTCAAATTTTGCAATAGCCTACCAAATGTCGAAACCGAAGTGCTACAAACTGACACCGATTCAACACGGTATAATTCAAATCAATTTCCTGTTCCTATACTCGTGTTTATATTTTACTCATTCGCCGGTCGTCGATTCATCGGAAATAACTATTTTCCAAGTAATGTGTCACTCTACTCAATTTACTGTCAATTCTTTTTAAGCCTGTTGTTCGTTTATGTTTTCAGCAGAAGACTGTGTAATTGTAGCTATATACGAAATAATTTTATCAAAAGTCTAATTATAAATGCCCGTCTTGAAGATGGGTTCACTACCCTTTCTATCGTCCCAATAGCTCTAAGGGAATAAAGTTACACTCATTTACATAATTACGTCACCTTTTCTGCTTTTAAGAAAGTTTGGTCTTAAGGATGTATTCCACTTGGTACTTTGGTACGGGATTGCAAGTTTATGTGTAGTTACAGGTATACCCTTATCCCCTACATTATAATAATTTTTCCAGAATTGTAATTATACTCCAATTTAGAATATTTTCAACAACTTTCAATGTTTTTATTCGTATAGAAAAGTGGGAAATAAAATATACGTACACTTATGTCCAGATGACCGGCTCTTCTCCTCTACATGTAGCATGTCTCAACCGTTTCTCATTTAATTTTTAATATGCTCATATAATGATTGATATGGACTGTGTTTCGGAATTAGACGTATTTCGAACTCATAAATATTCGCACTACAGTGAATCGCTGTTTCGAATTACGACATTTCAAAATTCAGCTTTGTTATGAAACTAAAATTGTTTCAAAAACAATACAATCTCATGTATACGGTTTCGGCACCGATAAGTTTTTTTTTTTATACCACTGAGGTGGCAAACAAGCATACGGCCAGCCTGATGGTAAGCAGTTACCGTAGCCTATGGACGCTTGCAACACCAGGGGTATCACTCGCGCGTTGCCGACCCTGAAGACACCTCTTCACACCCTTTTTGAAGAACCCCATGCTGTGCTCCATTGGGAAAACCACGGCGGGGAGCTCATTCCATGGTCCGAACATTCCATAGGAAGTTACTATGAACGTTACAATTGACTCTTTCACTGGTTCATAACAACTAATAGACGGAAAAAAGCCAAACATAGTCAGATTGTCCAAAAAATATTTAAAAATGTAACCTTGCTTAGTTTCTTGCCGGATTCTTCTCAGTTGAAGGCCGAGCTCCGAACAGGTGGTAACTTCAGTAAATGTGACCTTCATAAGTGCCCTTCTGGGGCCTACATTGAATAAATGGCTTTGACTTTGAATACGGAAACCTGGAACTGATCAATTAAACAGGGTACAAACTCAACAAGGTATACATTGTGAGAAGCTCTCTCTATGGTAATTACACGGTACAAAGTAAACCGCGTCTGTAATTTTTGTTTAATCATTCTTCAAAAAGTTACGTGAATCGTGCTTACAATTTTACAGTCGAGAATTACGATGATATCTATTAACTTACTGTGCGTACACCGGGACTTGAATATGAGAATCTGTTGAAAATATTTTTTTAATCAGCCCTCGCTTATATCTTTCTTTTTAAGATACGTCGCGATGAAAAACATTCGAACTAAAGTTCTTCGCAAAGGCATACTTTCGGAAAAACGTACTTCGCGATGATAAATATTCAAAATAGAGTTTTTCGCAATAGCATATTATAAACGTATTTCGAACTCCTGAACATTCGCACTACAGTCAATCGGTGTTTCAAATTTCGAAGATTCGAAATACAGTCATTGTATATTATCTCTACCTACAATCAAATAACTAATCCGAATTCATATTTCTGGAGTTCTGATTGGTTGAATTTAAATGAGGATCTCGGTTGTGTAAACGAAAACCGAGGACTCGATTCAACGACAAACTCCTTTACATTAACATAAACCTTACTGTAAGGTTGAAAATGTATTCCATTTCGTAAATGTACTTGATCACCCATTTTCCTATATTCATTTGAATGTAAAGACACAAAGAAGAATTGCGAGGAAATTTTAAAATTTGCTTTTTAGTTACTTTTATAACGCTCTAAAATTATTATCAAGTTTCCAGTATAGACGTTATGGTTATCCCCTATCAATGGTTCCCGAGTGACATGCAATTTCGCCATCCTTCTTTAAAATAGAAACATATTTTTCAACACACTCGCTCTTAAAGTGACATTTATTGCACCGTTTTTAGTATGTTAATGCAGCTTAATTACGCACTAGTGGTTTTTACATTACATATTTCACTAGCGCTTTTTATTTTACATTACCGCACAGTTTTATGTTAGGTATAATCCCGATTATGATAAGTTTGTACCTCATTACAAGTGATATGTGTGTATCAAGCATTCTTAATTTAAACGGGTAAAAAAGCTTGACAGCTTAAGGCTGTCAAAAAATTATTGCGCGCCATATTTGGTAACGTTCTCATTTTGTGCTTGATTATTATCAAAAAATCTACTTAAAAAATAGAAGTCTGTTTTTTTCCTCGCAATTGTGTTGAAAACGCACGCGTGTGCATTGATTATACCACTCGCGGCTCACGCGCTTAATACTACCGCCTAACCAACTTTGCGCACATGTATCATAATGTACTTATAAACCTACAGCTATTCCTAAAGATAATTAAAAAAAAACAAAAAACGCGACTGGTTATAACATAAAGTTGGTTATCAACACATGTCACATTGTCTCCGAATGCTATGCTACTTTTCAACTCGGGAACGCCGGTTATCCCACGGAAAACAGCTAGTAGTATGGTTTATTTTATTAATTTAATAAACGGTCGTAGCACGCTTCAACGTACAAGCATCGTTTTCATTTAAAAAAAACCTTCGAAAAAAAAAAACGACGCCAGTACAACGCACAGCGGCCAAAATTCTAGCTACCGGAGGTAGAGCAAAGCAGCCTATTTCTCAATTTTTTTAATTAAAATTTGCTCCACGTGAAAATATCTTCGAACAATATTTTACAGATTTTATGAATAGTTTCACGTATGATTTAATTTTCGTGACTAGCAATTTTGTTTGATTGTCGGTTTTAAGGTCATATTATGGCAATTGCTTATCTCTGACTCGGCTTCGACATCATAATTATACTTTTTACCCCGGGAACGCGGGTGAAACCGCGGGGGACGGCTAGTATTTTATAAACTGTGAGCGGCACTATACATGGACATATTGTAAACATATTCTTTATTTTAGATTAATATGTAATTTTTTCTATCGGTTTTTTATTTTTTATTATTGGACTGCGATGTATTCCTGAGTATGTTACGTATGCTGCTACAAAAAGGCTAGTGCTAAGCAATAGATTCTCAGCTTATAATTGATGATTTCGTCATCATAATTCATCATCAAAATAACTTTGTAACCAACAAAAATTACGGTTTTATTGTCGTCATAAACTCCAGCATTTAATGTCTCGACGTCTTGACATAAAGAGTCTCAAGAATTTCCCAAGAATATATTTAATGTTCGCGTTCCGCGTAACCACAGGCGTAACCCCGTAGGCGCTCTGTAGCGGAATAAGTGATGTATTGTGAAACACAATGCTACTTCGCGATATGGTCTTGTGCACACGAGGCGGTATACTTTAATGGTGCGTCCATGCTACGCGAATCGAGCACGAGCCGAGCCACGAACGAGCATACTGCGAGCTCGATTTGCGTAGAGTGGATGGGCTTGCGAGCCTCGATATCAGTTACTTCGAGTTCGATAATTTCGAACAAACGTTGAGTGTTTTATTAATATCAATCTGAAGTTATTTTATTAATTACTTCGATATTATAGAGATACTAAATTTAAAAATATTATTTTTGACATTATTAAAAGCCAAAGACATACTTGAATCACAGAGGATTATCTCGAATTAGCAAATGAGGAAAAATATGAGGATATTCATTAGCGGCTGTAAAGCACACCAATATGTTGACACGTTGGGTCGAGGAAGGGTCGCGCATCCAATGAAAAAAATTGAATTCAAGTAACAGCGACTCAACTGAAGCTGACCACTGCCTGGCAAATTAATTGTTTTATATGACTTTCAAGGGAATTATGAGTGGTAAAATAAGAGTTGGAGCTGTGCAATTATAAATTATGAGATGGTATTTGATTAAGTTTTTTTTTTTTATTCCCACAGTAGGCTGACCACTATAACCAAGACCTATACGCAATGGGCCGCGTGGTGAATTATTGCCCTTCACCCTCATTTGTGAATGGAGGCCTGTGCTTAGCAGTGGGACATTATAGGCTGATGAAGATGATGATGACATGTATTTTATTAATTTACTCCTTTATCTTTATCTTTGTAGGAAGATATTTGCCACGCTGGCAACCACCCTAAGTTTTTTTATGGGTTGGTTGGGTGGGTTTTCTGCACATCAGAGCGAGTTTTCTTCAAGTCTTTCTGTCATATTCAGACACCCACTACCAATTTCATGTAATAACTTAACTACCCAAATATAGTTTGTAGGAAAGGAAGGCAAAACGGACCACTTAACAGAAAACAAGTATAAAAAAGAAACTATTAATTTATTTAAACTTCTTCAAACCTAAAAGTAATCAACATTCTTAACTCTTTATTACGTATGAATCAGACTTTGATAGAATCACAGACAATGAAAATATTACATGATTTCTAATACCTTCAAAATGACCGTTTTACCTTCATGAGTGGGGTAAAACGAACCACACATGAAGGTAAAACGGACTTACATCAAATTATTCAGTCAGCACATTTTTCACATAAAAATACTATCTCATAATCCTCGTTCTCTACTCTTG
Organism: Achlya flavicornis; assembly: GCA_947623365.1. NCBI lineage: Eukaryota > Metazoa > Arthropoda > Insecta > Lepidoptera > Drepanidae > Achlya > Achlya flavicornis. The sequence goes on along the minus strand of OX392473.1, from coordinate 2,641,523 downwards.
CGCATGTGCAGTGTGCCCATAAACGACAATTTGGATATTGCACCCAACCTTCACTTGATTCTGAGTAAAAATAAGAAAAGTACAGACACTTAGCGTTATGCTAGTCAGACGAACTATAATTTTTCTTAGTTTTTGATCTTTTTATATCAGATTTCTTAATTGCTGTCCCTTTTTTTCTTTTTTTTTTTATCTATTTTCATTTTTCTCCTTCCCGAACCATCTTGCTTGGTCCATTTTGACTGGGTCCGTTTTGCCTGGGTCCGTTTTACCTGGGTCCGTTTTGCCTTTTTGCTATAAACAACAAAAAGTTTAAAAAAATAGGTTATGAGATGAGATACAGTCGGCATACTTGGTTATTAGTTTAATCATATATCAGTTTACATACAGTTATCACGAGAACACACTATCATTAACTAAACCAAACTGTAGGCTAATTGAAAAATGTTAATTTTACATCAACATCTAAGAAAAATAACTTACCTTGATAAATCAGTGCCCGTGCGGTTGGTGGAGTTGAGTGCACTGACCGAAAGCGGGAACATGGTGGCTAACATTTTGACGTAACAAATTCATTGATGAAGTTACCAGTTTAAAAAATATCACGGTGGACCTTTTTGCCCACAGGGTCCGTTTTGCCTTCCTTTCCCTACTATCATATTTAATCCTTTAATCCTATAAAATCCTTAGTAGTCGTACAATATACGGTATAATGTTCAATATAAAGTTCAATTTTGATCGTACATTGTAGGTTATGAAACTTTGTTGTAGTTTTCAGTTGAGTTATGTTATGTCTTAGGATTATTTTAACGACATCATCATCTTGCAGTCTTGTTTTCAACGCTATATTTAATGAAAATAAGGTAAATAATTCAACATTTCTTCATAATTCAAACATATTATAATAAGTAACTTTCATCCAAAACTGTTAAAGCACAAAGACACTTACACTTAAAGTCACTTTAAATACATAACACCATTTTCCGGAGTGTTTTTACTTAGAACCCCAAGAGAGTTAATGGTCCTCTCCACTCCATTATCATAAATTGGAATTTATTGAGTCCCCAATGACGTCTATTTTAGTACCTACACAGGTAATACCTGCGTTTACGTTAAGTAGGTAACGTATACGTGTCTTTTTTTTTGCTTTTCTTGTTTCCCATACTGGTCTAAAAAAAATATTTTACTTTAAAAGTGGCAATATAAGTGCTATTATTACTACGTAGTAATAATAGTTCAATAGTAGAGGACTATATTAACATGCATAATAATATTATGTCTCGCATGACTGAAAAGTTGAGAGGGAACCGTTCAGCGTGGTATGGACATGTTATGAGGAGAAATGAAAGCCACGTCACTAAAAAAGTTATGAATATGAAAGTCGATGGATATACCGGGAAGAGGAAGGCCAGAAAAAGAGATGGATGGATTGTGTGAAAGATGACATGGGTAAGAAAGGAGTGGATGCTGGTATGACGGATAGAAGAGACGAATGGAAGAAGCGTACATAATGCACCGACCCTAAATGATTGGGAACAGGGCAGGCAGATGATGATGATGATGAATAGGTCTCGCATGCTCTCTCCTAAACTTCAGTACAATGTTTCAAACGCTTCATTAATAGTAATGGGTATTATTATTTGCATGACTGATCAACTAAATCATTCAATTACCCAGTTAGTCAATAGAGATATAGTTATTGGTGGCCAATAAAATGTTATTAATACTATCATTATGATATGAGATGAGAGACATTATTGCATATTATATCATGGTGAAATAAGTAGGTACAGATGTTTAGAAATTACCCGAATTAATATAATAATAATTGGACTGTTTTACAAAAAACTTAAAGCGACTTCAAAGTACACTAAGAAGTAATCAAATCGTGATATGATGACAATGGGACCAAACGGAGGGTACACTTCCCGTCCAGACAAAAAAAGAATTTTCCAAATCGGTTAATAAATGACGGAGTTATGAGGTAACAAACATACAAAAAAAAAAAAAAAACATACAACCGAATTGAGAACCTCCTCCTTTTTTTGAAGTCGGTTAAAAAATAAATTATTCTTTTTCGATTATATATGTTTTTATCATAACAAATTAATCTTTCCTCTATAGGTAAGGTACCAACTTCTGTGAAAATTCGACAAAATATCTCTTTGCTTCATCAGAAATCTTGAGAACAGTTTCAAATCGAATTTTCCTTGCTACGCTTTCCAGAAATATGTCAAAGGAATAACTTTCCATGTAGTATTCGACTGTTATTGTCCGTTTTGGCGCAAATTTCACTGTCCAGATTCAACGTTCCTTCATCTATATGGAATTCGAATAGGGATATTTTTCTCTTTCTTAAATTAAAATTCCAATTCAAATCTACCTATTTTAAATTATCTATTTAGAGTCAGACAATTCATTAAGTGCCTTCACAGGAACTTTACTAAATACTTATTTATACTAAAAGTTAACTTTCCTCATAAAAAGTTTTTTTAAATTAGCCTGGTTTGGGGGTTTAAATAATAGTACATTATGATACATGTGTGCAAAGTTGGTTATTAACACTCGAGGCGGGATTAAGCACGTGAGCCGCAGGCGAACGCGATAAGGGGGCCGAGAGTGTAATAATGCACACGCGTGTCAATGTCAATAGACTTGTATTTTTTTAAGTAGATTTTTTGATAATAATGAAATCAACACAATGAGAACGTTAACAAATATGGCGCGCAAGTTTTTTTTGTTGACAGCGGTGAGATGCAATCTATAATACCCGTTTAAATTAAGAATGCTTGGTCTACACACATATCACTTGCAGTGAGGTACAAACTTATTTTAATCGGGATTATACCTATCATAAAACTGTGCGGTAATGTAAAGTAAAAAGCACAAGTGCGTAATAAGCTGCATTAAGATACTAAAAACGGTGCAATAAATGTCAATTTACGAGCGAGTGTGTTGAAAATAATATTACTCAAATAAAAATATCTATCGCTGCACACAAGTAAGGCAGATAAGAAGCTAGTCCTCCAATCAACATTACGACAGCGCGTCTCTATCCGTCAAACGGTGTGTGCATCTCCATCGTCACGTTCTCTGTGTCTGAAAGTGACACAGAGCTCCCATGTGACTAGCTTTCTCAAAACCTCCTATATTATTTCCGCGGAGAAATACCGCTTTGTGACGGTGTTTTGTCAGATTTTCCGCGCTCAATTAGGAATGTTAAAGCTTTGTTTTGTTTTAAATTTTTGAAACAATACAAAGTTGTACATTCCATATCGCCTTATACTTTTAGAAGCCTCAGATCAAATGCATAATGTAATAAGTAATTCATAGATTTAAAAGTCAAAAAAATTTAACCGTAATAAATTTTAGTGTTTTATGTAAATTTTTTGTGGTAAATAAATTATTATTATTATAACTCAGATAAACTATTATTCTAACGAGAAAATTTTAAAACAAAAAAAAAACAGGTTTAAATAATTATTTTCGGTGATGATAATTAATTTGCGAATTGCTATTGAAAAGATTAATTGTCGTGAAATTAAAACAGTTGGGATTTAATCTAAAAGCCGTGTTCAATGTCTAGTACACTCTCGTCTTTCCAGCAAATTAGTTGAGTTTGCATCGTTGGTTCACATAAAATGTTCCTTCGCAAAGTAAAATTATTTGTTTTTCAAAAAACTTAGATGAACAACAGTTGAGTTGTTATTATTTTGACCAAGCTTAATTTTTAATACGGGATGAGTTTCTTTTAACTTACTTTTATATAATGTTTCGATGAATACTTATGTGTGTATGTAATTAATAAATTATGGACTAATGATTTCCCAGGAAAATATTCGATACTTCGGAAACGCGGGTTTATAGAAGTTAATACTTAATACGTAGTGCCCATTAATTTTCTAGATAACATTTTGGCAATCATCACCAGCCCATAATGTCCCACTGCTAAGCAGGCCTCCTTTCACAAATGAGGATAGGGGAAAATACTCCACCACGCGTGCCCACTGCGGATCGATGGAGGTAGGATAGTGGTCAAACTACTGTTGGAGTTTTCAAGCTGCCCAGGAAGCCGGCAAATATCTTAACGACTATCACAATTCAGTGATAAAACGGGACCAATGGCTTTAGGTGCCTTCCGAAGTACGGAAAACAATCGTATTGAAATACCACTAGGCGGTCACCCATCCAGGTATCGGCCTTACCTTAACTTTGCCAATCGTGCCAGCGCTTCGTATTGGTAATACCTAACTATTTCATATCGTATAAACATTAGTCAGCGACCGTACATCAAAGCTATTCAGACTTGAAATATAAATAAGGGAAAATAAGAAAAAAAACAAAAGACTGCCGTTTCAAAACGGCGTATGTTCGACTGGTTGTAGATAAGTACGATACGGCCAGAGAATGGGCCAAGGATTCCAGTATCAGTAGAATTGTCCAAAAGCGGTGTTCACAACAACGCAACGTAGAATAAAGGAGCCGAAATCTCAACCGGGATACGATATCTTAATAGTTCCAACGGATCCGATTTACATAATACTGGGACTCGGCCTTTCTTCTATTTAAATGTGGAGCTTTTCCTCCTCACTCGCTCCGAATGGTATTAACTATGAAAGCTCAGAATGATTGATATGAAACGGATATGTTACTGGATGATTTATGGGTGTCGCTCTTACGAGTGTATGTGCATAAACGTTTTAGGGTATTAGTGTTGTTGTTAACTAGTATACTGAGCTTTCTGAGCCAACATTAATTTCCGCTCGTCCAGTTAAAATGGGACTTTTAAAAGACTTTTTAAATCCGACGACAAATAAAGATCAACGTTGCTCTACATAATGTATGTAAAAAAACGGATTTTGTGTAATAGTAAGGTTTTTTTTGGGGGTCCCTACTAGAACTGAAACTCATTTTTTTTTAATAAAACCCATAAGTGTGGGGTGTCTATGGATAGGTCTTTAAAAATGATATTAAGGTTTCTAATATCATTTTTTTCTAAACTGAATGCGCGAGAGACACTTCCAAAGTGGTAAAATGTGTGTCCCCGGCCCTGTAACTTCTAAAATAAGAGAATGATAAATCTATATAAAATATATGATCAAACTTCCACCGAAAATTGGTTTGACGAGATCTAGTAAGTAGTTTTTTTTTAATACGTCATAAATTGAAATTCATATCAATACTCAGGTCTAAACTAACATTTACATATATACCTACAGGTTTGTACGGAACCCTCGGTGCGCGAGTCTGACTCGCACTTGGCCGGTTTTTTAACGACTATGATTGCCCATAAACCGAAGTCCATCCCGGTACTAGGAGCGTTATGAAAGACGTACAATACACAGTTGCCGTAAATGAGAAATAAAAGTAAAGCTTTACCAACCCACTCAACAATGTTTTTATCCTTTTGGCATCACACTATTACAAATATAAAGAAAAGATGTGAAGAGCTGAAAAGTGAGAGTTACAAGCAGTTTAAGGCCTTGGATCTGTCTCCTAGTTTTAATTGTTGATCCTTACGTATGACTATCTTCTGGGTAACGAAAATAATCACAATGAGTTAGGTATACAATAACACAAATAGTCATTTTGTTTTTATTTTTACAATCAGTTTGTCTTTATTATCAGTTTATCATATATTGACATTTTAATTGATTCATTTGAAAGGTAACTAAAGCGAATTTAAATATGTAGGTACGTATTTCTTAACTTTGTGGGTAAAACATATTTGAAAAGAAATAGCCAATATAGTCGGATTGTCCAAAAACTATTTAAAAATGTAACCTTGCTGAGATTCTTGCATGTTCTTCTGAGTTGAAGTTCGACTTCCGAACTGCCGGGCTATTGCGTATCTTTGGTGGTAATCGTAACGAACACCATTTATTATTCCATCCAATGACGCGCACGCGGAATGAAGCGACGATGGGCCCTGATTGGATGAAATTAATTAATGGTGTTCATTACGATTACCACTAAAGTTACGCGGTAGAGTCCCTGGTGGCTTTAATAAGTGCCCTACTCGGGCCTAAATTGAATAAAAATGGCTTTGCTTTTGTTAATATCCTATCAAATTCCAACAGAACAGCAACTCATTTCCAATAATAATATAATATATATCAAAATATAAATAATATAATAAAATAATAATACTAAAAAAATATGACGAAAAGTCGTTATTTTCTTATTATTCCATATCGGTATGGAGGCAAAATAACCAGGGTGTAGTGTGGACATATGGTGAGATATAAGTTATATTACATTTTCGCTGGGATTGAGTCGAGATGACACAATGTTACGACTATTTTCTGTGTTGCGGTTAAGGAATCGGTATCTGGCATTTTATTTTTGACATTTTATATAAACTATTTACGATTACGACTAATAACGAGGTAGTAGTGATAAATAGTACCTATTATTGTGATAAAGTATATTTTATCACACTGAAATTCTTTATAGATATGTGTAATTACTTACGACAAAATAATAACGGAGTATTTTATGTATTTGATAATACATCAAATAATTATAAATAATAAGTGACCATTTCCCATTTAATACTAACTCGCTCTTATAAAAAGAACCCTACGTCAATGTAAAACGCAAAAAGCTGCCGTTTATTCGTCCCAAATGAGTTCAGTTACCCGGTTCCTCATATAATGCGTGTTGTTTATACGAAAACTTTTGATTACGAGAACCGGCCGTTATGAAAGCGAACAACTGGACGGATACTCCGCCATCTAATATACGGAGGGGACTCGTAATATATCGTAAACCCCTTTTATTGGAAATCAAAACTTTTCACATCGCCGAGCTTTGATGAGAAAAATTTCAATAGTTCGAAAATTGAATATTCGGAAATTAATTCGCAAAGTTGGACTGAAATCGCTAAGTACATAATATAGGTAGTTATTGACAGAATGTTTTATTTTGAATATTTGTAAATTTATAACCATACCTGTATAACTGAATTATAATTAGGTATACCTACTTCGGTTTGCTGAAATGGTACAATATAAAATATTATTGCGGAAAATTCAAAATTCAAAAAATATGCATCGATTGGACCCAATTATATTTTTATGTTTTTTGCGTCAATACCTTGGGACCGTGGGGGACCGAAGCTCGCCGTTTTGCTCGCACACTGTCTTCAAAATTGATCGAGACCTCCGGAGACCATCGGGCGGGGAGCTTTTTCCGTCAACGCGTCAGCTTGGCTATCCAAAGAGGAAACGCTGCCAGCCTTCTGGGAACCTTAGCAGCGGCAGGCTTGAGAAAAAATTCTATATATAGATTGTATTTTGTACATATTTGTTGTAAATAAAAGAAAATATAGTACAAATATTATTTAATATATTATAACTTATAAAATAGTACAATAAGTAAAATTTAATTATGTTTATATCTTGGTATAAACAATCGCTTTTCTATAAGTGATGAGGTTTTAATCCGCTGTAGTTCACTCCACCATTCATACGATTGTTATGTATTTTAAAACTTGGTCAAATTCGGTTCAGTCAACCAAATTCAAAGGGAAAATTTCACAAACACGCCGATTCTGAATACCGTCGACAGCAGACTAGCAACGCGCATCAGTGATCCTACAGTACACTGCATTCGGACTTAAAAAAAAACATTTCAGTGTAGGATTATTTTTAGCAAATAATAATTTAATTTTTTATGGCTGTCAATCCATGTACAGAGCGTCTAACGGCTATTCCGGGCCGGAAATAAAGTTAGTAAATATTGTAGACAAGACATTTTCCTGAATGAAAACTTCATTTTACCTTAAAAAACCTAACTTATCCATATAAAAAAAAAACATACCTTATACAACAAGTAAAGTGATTGATATGACTTCTACTAACTGCCTATCGCGTTTTTCTCATATGAGAGTTTTTTTTCTTGAATAATAAATAAATAAATATCCTGGGACATTCCTCACACACGGCTGTCTGATCCCAAACTAAGCAGAGCTTGTACTATGGAAACCAGATAACTGATATACCTACTACATATATGCTGCTTTTCTTTTGTAAATACATACTTAATATACATAATTACACCCAGACTGTTCATGCAGACATGTTCAAGCACACAAATGCAAGTCCGTGTGTGGGAATCGAACCCACGACCTGCGGGAATATTTCAATTCCTAGCAATCCAAATTCAATTAAACTTTCATTGACATCTATAACTCAATACAATTTTTAAATTTTATAATGATGAGAAGCTAATATTATTATCTGTACGTTTTGGAGTTGACGTTTATGCTATTTTAACATAAAAAGGCACTTTCGCTAAGTCGGCTTATCGAAAAAGTCTGAGCCTTAGAACTCGGCTGTTGCAATGTAAGGCGGCGCATTTTCGATAGTTACTTTAGATAGCGTCAGATTTCAGATTCGGATAATATTATTTTTATCACGTTGACATTCTAGATTTGTTAAATGTTTTATTATTTGTTATTTGTTTTGTTTGTTGTGGTAAATGTGTCAAAGATCTTTTATATCATTATAGTGTTGCAAAAATAAAAAATAAATGGCAACGACAAAACCTCACATAAGTTAATAATACGTTTGATTCATAAAAAAACATTCCAAAAAATACATACATACACGACGCAAAAATAAAGGTCATTTGACATTACGTAGATAAGCATAAAAACAACGTAAACGTGTAAAAATTATGTTTTTATTATTAAAATAATTGCACTGAAAATTAACTTTGGGAGCTGGTACTGGTGCTGGTGGGGTTTAGTACGAAGACTGTGCTGTATCTTTTCGTGAACATTGGGAGTGAAACAAATACTACTAAAATAATAAACGCTTGTATTGGCATTAAACAATTTCAATTAATCTACTATTATTATACATTTTACTACCTATATAAACCCTATTATACCCTACCCTATTATAAACATTTTTTCATTCTTGTCCTACTCTAACATTTCAAATAATTATGGATCCAACTACAAATTTTTCAATACTTGATTAAGCGGTCGCGTCGATCCTAATGATTTTTAACGGACTTAAAGAAAGGAGGAGGTTCGGTTGTGTTTTTTATTTCTTTATGTTTGTTACCTCATAACTCCGTCATTTATGAACCGATTTGGAAAATTCTTTTTTGTCACTTCCCGTTTGGTCCCATTGTCACCAGATCAGGATTTAATTACTTCTTAGTGTACTTTGAAGTCGGTTTAAGTTTTTTGTAAAACAGTCCAATTATTACAAGTCTATTCAAAAGTACGTGTATGTATTCATTCATTGATTGTGATGGACTCAGTATCTAGGTACGTATACGCTATATGAAATTATTACATAAATATCTCACATTTGCCATTAAAAATGGACTCGCAATCAACAACAAACCTGTAGATATTTTAAATGGAGCAGACGCTATGATCCTGGCGCTGTAGATCCACATTCCACACAAGGCTGCAGTAAATGCATCGCTGTTAGAGCTACAGAATCCTCCCACTTGATAGATTACATTGCACCACACAAAGGCTATACATTGATTTATCTCTCTCCAACGAGCAAAACAACGTACTTAATAATTTTCAATTTATTTCTATCAAAGCGATCCGTCTTATTTTTTAAAATATATTTAGGTAGGTACTTGTACTTATAGAGTACGCGAAAGAATTATTTTTGTAATTTCTGGTGTTGATCGAGTATTTTATTAATCTAAAAGTACATTGTAGAAAAAATCATTTTTCGTCATGTGGCGTTTTTGTACTATGTGTGGCCTTTTGTATCACAATATTACCTTTAGCCTATGCCACAGTTTCAATATATTTTTTATCATAAAAGGCACCTTTTGTCTGTGCTTTTGTTCACAGTTTAAGCACTGTCAGTAACGCGTAGGGGTGTTACCACCACACACGCTTTAATAAACTGTAATGGTTCACACGTGGTTCGTGTTCAAACGATGTGCGGCTGGTGCGATGCTTGCAGATTGAATTTCCCTCTTGTTTAGAACGACGGAATGACTGATGCCGTACATTATCTGTTCCACGCCGTCATAATGCGTGTTCAGTTGCTTTAATATCCCTTTATTGCTTTCCCGCTAACGTTGGCGGAGCACCACACGTTACGAATAAGTATTCGTAACGTGTGGTAGAGATTTTTACGTTATTGGTTTGGTTGTAGGTAGAAGTCACTATTAGATACATCGTGAATTATTTCAAGATTGCTGCCACTGGTACCAATCATAGCCAAGGTTCAATAGGACACTATTTACACATTGTGTGATTGAAATGTCTATAATCAGATTATGTTTTCATGACCAATTTAATAAGACGAACTAAACGATTCGAGTCTCAATAAGGAAAAAAAATTTTTGACTCAAGCTGAAATGATCTGACTAAAATTAAGAATTCTAATCTATTTGCTACTATAATAATTTTGACATTACCCCCACAGAAAAGAGATATCATTCATTTTTGACCTTTCCAAGTAAGACTGATGAAGTTTTCAAACCAAATAAAGAAAGATATCTTTGAGGTTCTAAGGAATAATCCATCTGAAACTACGGGTTCTTTTTGATTATTTCAACAATCTGACAAAACTTTGATTCAACAATGTTACCTACAGATTTTAAGATTCACATGATTTACAACACTTAAATAATACCCAAAGATATTTTTAGGATTAGGATATCAGTATATATGGATTAGTACAGCGACCTAAATAATTTACTCTTTTTAAAAGACAGAAATAATATATTTCTCTACATTTAAGCTTAACTAAAATTCTGGATTTAGCACACTCGCTATGCCTACCAACTGAGAACGTATTGATTCAGATTCATTGAATCAGTAAATGTCTAGCTGTCAATTTACTGAATCACGTACAATTATCTACAAAGTTGTAATCTAGTCTATTTCGTGCATTTCTGAAAATCTCTATCAAGTTGTAATATCATATAACTTCCATTGGTATTGAAGTTAACTGACATTGTATTGACATTCCGTTTTCAATACTTGGAAAAGTATTCACAAAGTTATGACTTTATTTGAGCTTAGCTATTTACGATGCTATTGTTTTAGCTATATTTGCTGCATGCAAAAAGCTGACGACAGATTCTTGTATTAGAATTTTGTACCTTTGATGTTCAAAGAGTTGACTCTTTGAACATATTTGAATATGTAAACTCAGATTATGAGTGTTACTTTTAAAGCATTAGGCGCATTTGCAAAATTGAGTTTGACAATGTCTTGGCGACCTATTTCTTTAGATTGTAAAGCCGTTTTTTTTATTAAGATCGTTTGACGCTTTATTGCTTTTGATTCGAAGCCATTTTTCAATCGCTTAGCATGAACGCAAACTTAAATTAAAAATCTTAAACAAACCCAATGTTGTGAGTATTATAATTGGTACATTTGATGTAACGTACTTACTTTCATTTTGAGTTGTGGCGGTATTTAGAATTAATTGCTTTGCGATTAAAGGGATTGAATTTCAAATGATTGGTTTTGTAGTAGATACAAATGGCTGTCTTAACTCGTCGGCTGTTGAACAAACAAGCTGAAACAAGACGCCTCTTCAATTTGCGACGTAATTAGTGACGCAGGTATTTAATTTGTTTTACATAGATGTATCAGAATTTATATATAAATATACTCTCTCTCAATACTATAAATTATAACTCAAATATGATTCAATTAGGAGCCATCATCTGTCCATCGATCACTACTTTGCCGCAGCTCGAACGATCAAATGCACTTACCTACTAAATTGACTATTTATCAAAAAAAATATATAAAATATAGGTAACTATAATATTATTAGTTACATTATATTCAAATTGCAAAGTACTACAGTCAATGTATCATCGACAGCGATTGAATTATTTCAATGTCGACAGCATTCGTCTATTACAGGAATGTTTTCATTCAGTTGGCTAAACCTAAAAAAACTTGATCCATTTTCATTCTCATCATTTCCTTCTCTCATAGGACACACACTGTGGACCATGATGACCCTATACATCATCGATCCACCGAATCAACATATTTCTTCTTTTGAACCCGAACCAATTCAGTATATACTGCGAATACTTACGAAAGGACCGCGTGAGCTGGCGGGTGTTTTAGGTAGAGGAAAATCTCTTAAAGAGCTGTTAAAAAATTTGGAAAGTACTGTAGGTCATTGATTCTATAGGACTCACAAGGGTTGTGTTCCACTTCATTCGTTCATTGGTGTTCTGAGCGAAGAGATACGCACGATTAAGTATCGCACTGGGATACTTAATGTATATTAGTCATAAGGTTTTAGACCTTTTACAGTAACTGGAATAAAAGTAACCTTTACAGCCAGAAAGCTTTAAGCTACAGTTCAAAGATCGCAGTAATATTTACAGATTTGTGAGAGTATCTTCAATCTGCAGAAATATTAAGCCGTTATGCATTTATATGAAACTCTTGCGCTGTTAGATTTCTTAAAAATATGGTTCTTCTGGGCTTAGCCGTACTGATATTTATGTAAATGTTTTGATGATGTATTTTATGACAGACAGGATACAGAATTTATTTTCCCAAAATGCTGATTTTTACAAATCCTTATTCCACGTATACGTGTAGTATTAATCCCCCCCCCCCCCCGAAACTTATGCTGAGCGGATCAATTGAATGAATAAGTAATACCTACCTTAAAAGTGTTATTATAGAGACTAATTTTCTTAAAATCATATAAATTCCAACCCATGAAAGCCGCCAACTCAAATAACATACTCATCATAAAGCTACTAATTTCCTTTCACAATATTATATCAGTCCCTTTTCTCATCGGAGAATCCCTGCAAGGAATAAATTAATCAAAGAAGCCTTTCGACAACCCACCTATAAAATGTTACCCGTCTTAGTAAAAGATATATATCTACTTACAGTTAATATAAAGGTACCTAATATGGTTCATGTGGGACTCCTCGCGAACAAAATACTCGAGGTCTTTTAGAGGTCTCATCTCAAAATGTTATATCACCCACTCGGGGGTAATCGGGCAACGAACGTCGCCAGGTAGTCGGAGGTAGCTACTTTGTATTCCCACTACAGATATGACATTAAATGTTGCATATTTATTGTAATTTTACATCTGTAAAATTAAGATTATACATATCAGCAATAATAGTAACCTCATTAGAATCTTCGATAGAAATCTTCTAACGAAAATGGGTGTCAGTAATTTTGAAATTCATCGTGACTGTGGTCAATAATTTTATAGGTAGGTAAGTCAAATGAGGGCTGTGCTTATACTCTAAGGTTTATATTATAGAAATCAAGTATATATGTATAGATTGTACTATTCCATAATTAGACTAGACATAATTATAGTGACATATAAAATTATTTGTTTTTAGTAATACATAAACAAATTCTCAATCTAAGTGTAACTATATCAACATGGCATCGAGTGTACTCGGACGTTCGTTGAAACGAATGTCGCCTGCAGACCATAAATTCTTAAATATTAAAACTGGCGCGCCAGTGACCCCACCCCATACAACCCCTTCTGAAGTTGGGATTGTTGGGAACGGAAAGGAAGATTTTCTGATTTGATTTATCCATTGAATATCTTCATGCGGCAGCGAATGGGTCAGTTTATATGTATAATAAAAATACATATTAGATTAACCCTGGACTTAACGAAAACAGTCTGGATTAAAAATAACCATATTACTTTAAAAATGATTCCTGATTCAGTTATTTCTTATGAGAGTTTTCTCTAGAGTCAGTGAATAGAAATTCTGTTTATTAAATACCATTATTAAATTGATAAAAATAGAGGAATATTCTATACCTACATTTAAAATTCTTGTCCATCCTGCCTGACTGACTGATCTATCAACGGGTTGGGATTAGAAATATGAAAATTTGCATGCAGGATCCTTATATAAACAACAGAAGTATTTTTCCAAATTCATTCTCTAAGGGTGTCAATATAAGATCTTTCATTCATCTTTTGTAGTGAGAAATTTATTTGTCTTCACTTTTTTTTACAAACGCGGCCTAAACAAAGATCGTAGTTGGTTCATCACTTGTTTCAGGGTATTAGGTACATTATTAACTCTGTGGCTTTAGGAATCGATAATCATACTTTCCTTCATATAGATAAGCGAAGGTTCGAGTGAGGCTTTTCCCAAAGCATTTCTTAATTTCAGCCGTCTTATCTTATTTGAATGTCGCGTTAGAGAGACGATAAGCTCAAATCTACTACATCTCTCATTTTGGATGCTAAACTGGTAACAATTATAAAAATATTGTTTTCTTAATAAAATTATGTTGTCATGATCTGAAATTAATATGAATCCGGATAAACCTAATTAGCCTAACAGGTAAAGTTATAGGTTCGGAAGACCAACAAAGAGCAAAAAGCAGCTTTTCATTGAAGTTAGCTGCAAATGATTCGTCCAAGTTTGAGAACGAGGTCAAACAAAAAGACAAAACACCGCTGGACTGGACGCATATTGGATATACTCCGAGCCCAATTGTTGTACCCATATTTATTTATTATAATGTCGGACGTAATTTAGTACAAAACGAGGCAAAAAGGTAATTCTTACACCCTCACAATATTGTCTCGAAATCTATCGCGCCGGATTGAAACCTCCACTAAGATGTCCGGACGACCTCTAGGAAGTGTTGGAACCAGGACTTTGAAATTAACTTCAACTATTATGGCCAATTCCTATAATTTACGGACCGTTATTGGTTAAAATTAAGACTCTTATATCTTTACCAATAATGAAGCAAAGACCTCAAACCTTTGCATAGCAGACCCTCCCATATGGAAGTAGCTATCACAGGTAAAATTAGCTTACGACATGATCTATATGCCTGATTTGGCATTAAAAAACCTACCATTGGTAAGCAAAATGATTCGTTTTTGTTTATAGCAACCGGGCATTAGTCTCATTGATTGGCGTACATTAACAACATAAAATATTTTATCACATAACGGCCGTATAATGATTGATAATCTTTAGACCCTACCCTGTTCTATAGCTATTCAATAAACAAAGATGGAATAGTTAATCTGTCATAAAAATTGACGTCTCTGAGTACGGCAAGACAGCGACATCAAACAGAACTTAAACTTTTTCCAATAAGAGCTATACTAAGAAAAAGAATATTCACAAAGTTAAAGACACTACGAAAAACTTGAATTCAAAGCCTTTTCCATCATTCATCATGTAAATGTTGGGAACTTACAATGATCGATGGGGAGTGAGGACTCACTCAGCAAGTGTTAGTTTTGTGATGTCTTCATACAATCTTTAAGTGAACAGTATTCACGATGGAAAAGTGACTGAGGATCGATTAAGCTCCTCGACTTAAGTAAGGTACAGTTACAGTTAGTTGATATTTTTGACGAGCCAGTTGGCGCAGTTGGTTAAGACGTGGAGTCTTAACCAACTGCTTATTGTAGATGTTGAATTTACTGTAAATAGTTCAGAAGCCTTGGACCTGCACTTTTTACACCATATGCGCTTGCCCATTTGTCTACGTTAGGGTGTCCATGCCATCTGAGACAAACAACATCTAGTCCTGTAAAAAGGACAATAAAAATATATTTCTAGTTCAAATTAGAATTTGCAGAGTAATTAACGAATTTAAACAGTTTGTATCTCATAAGATTAACAAAGTCTGTAAACAGACTAAAATTCATTTCCTTACAATCTAAGAGCCGCTTT
Source organism: Achlya flavicornis (assembly GCA_947623365.1). Classification (NCBI taxonomy): domain Eukaryota; kingdom Metazoa; phylum Arthropoda; class Insecta; order Lepidoptera; family Drepanidae; genus Achlya; species Achlya flavicornis. The sequence continues at coordinate 2,625,836 of OX392473.1, read as the reverse complement.
CCTTATCTTAACAAGCATGAAAGCGTAAATAAATTGAGATTGTACCTTTTACCTAAACGGAAGCTTCTACTGAGTAGACTTTTCAATTTTGCCGAGTGCCGGGAACATCATAGTGTTTTCTTTTCATTTCGAAAAGAGCGTTTGCCACCGTTTGATTTTATTTTATTCATTTGCTTCCCTTCATATGGAATAAGATGTATATTCAGGTTTTCGTGTTAACTTGGGATTGAGGAAGGTATAACATTTTTTTTTAGCTACATTATATTAATATTTTTATGATGTATCCGACCCTGACCTTAATCTATATATATAAAAATCAATGCCACTTTTCGTTGTAATTTTATAACTCAAGAACGGGCTCACCTATCCAAACCTAATGTTTAGGCTTTGTTCGGACTATTTAGTAGATGGTTTATGTGAAGTTTGCACAAAATCGGTCGAGTGGTTCTTCATTTATCACATTTTTTGTAACAAAAATGAATTCAATAAATGGCGGATCATTTAGTTAATGGGGATTTTGCTGTCAGGGGGTAGGGTAGGGTAGGGTAGGGTAGCACCATAGGGTAGGGTAGCACCACGCGAACGAAGTCGCGCCGGGCGGCTAGTCTATAATAGAAAAGTTAAAGAAGAATGGGTAAAAACGTCCCCAGACTGTAGCACGATGAGCTATAGTGGTAATTGTAGGTCTCGTCGAGCACATTATTTTATTCTATGACAGCAAGTCTGAATTCCATGGGAGAAAAAAGATATTCACATTTTAAGTTACAAAAATTTTCCTTTGGTAATGATGGTTTTTTGTTATTATTAGCTATGCCCTGCGGCACAGAATACTGAATACAAGCGATACCAACCGCGTTTTCAAGACAAAAAGAACTGTATGTCGATTTCCAGGTTCCGTGCTATCTGTCTGCTAATATTTATCGATATCGGTCCAGTAACATAGCTGTGAAAACATAACAAACGAACAGATCTACTCTCGCATTTATCATATTAAAGTACTAGCTGTGCCTCGTGGCTTCGCCTGTGTTCCTGAGAAAATAGTATTGCATGTCCATGTGTAGGCTCTAAGCTGCCACGTGTGCTCATTTTAATTGATATCAACCTAACTTAGCTAGAAAACGTAACATAGGCATACTAACCCGAAGAAAACCCCTATAGTGTGGCTCTACAATTCCAGAACACTCCCTTAAACATCAGTCAAAGCATCGGGATTCCTGCTGTCGATATTTCTAGCGACACATGCTGTTCCGTATATAGTCACTTAGAAGACAAGGATAAGATGGCATCCAAAAGGCTCGGAGTGCTCAATAGAGCGAGGCAGTACTTCAAATCGGGGCAAATACTGCAACTTTATAAGTCGCAAGTCCGGCCTCATATGGAGTAATACTGTCATCTATATGTCGGATACCAGCTTGGGCCTTTGGACTCGGTTCAGCGACGACCCATTACAATTTTGTCGACGATCCCGAGCTCATAAGCGGCTTAGAGCCCGTTAGTCTGAGGAGACTCTGCCTCCTTATGTGTGTTCTATAACTTGTACAACGGACAGTGTTCGACCTGATGCCCACGTCTACCTTCTACCATCGCACCTCTCGCCATTGACGGGGAGTCTAACCTCACGCATTGGAACCGAAATAGTTTCGTACCGTGCGATATCAATCGAGCTCAATACCGCGGACGCTCAGGCTGTAGGTAGAATGAGCGCCCCGCCGAGGTTTTCCAAAGGTGGTGAAGAGATTTTTGCAGGGTCAGCAACGCGCGAGTGGTACCCTAGGTTTTACAAGCGTCTATATAGGCTACGGTAACCGCTTACCACCACGCGGGGCGTTTGCTTGTTTGCTGCCTTAGTGGTATAAAAAAAAACTATCTTTCGCGTTAATAACGTTAAAGTACTATTTGTACCTCGGGATTTTACATGTATTCACGGGATAAAAAGTAGGTACCTACACTATGTACATACATCTTCGGTTATCATTAACGATAAAATAAAAAAATAAAAATAAAATAAGGTAACTAACAAAATTCATATTTTAAACCATATTCAGTTTTTATAGTCATCTTCAAGTTTTCTTTTTTATTGTGTTTTGCTATTTACCATAATCCAGTCAGTCATTGCCCATGGGGCTGATTACACTTAAAGAACGGCAATTCAACAAAATGTCATATAGTAGGTGGGTAATATGTGAGTGTCATTGTTTGCTGTGCCAAATTACACCGAAATGGCTTATCAGACGTGGGTGAAACTTAGCACAAAGATAGATTAACCTCTGGATTAGCATATATAATACTTTTAAACCAGAAAAGTTATACAAATACTGCGGGACGGTAACAAAGTTAATCATTATTTTGGTTGCTTTAACCGTGAATATCTTTTTTTTCCCATGGAATCCAGACTTGGTGTCATACAATGAAATGATACCCTCGATGTGGCCAACAATCTCCACCATAGCTCATAGTGCTACATTCTGGGGACGCGTTTCAAATAACATGACCCATTGTTCTTTTATATCAAGAATAATCGTGATCCCTTATTTCTACGCTACGCTTATATCAAGCCAACCTTAGACGCTCTAAACGTTATAATAAAATATTTCTCTTTTCATTGCTGGGCTTATTTGACGACGGGGGCTGATGACCAATTTAACGCGTGAATGAAGTGCAAATTCTCTGTTATTCTGGTAATGGAGATGTTATAATACTCAATTTTGTCTCAAGAAAGAAAATAAATGGGCTACGCACCTGAGAGGCGCGTTACGCTCCCGCCCTCTTTGTTTTCAGTTATTCTTAATCTTATCTCTGTGATAGCAGTATTTTTGTATTTTTGTGTATCAAGGTGTGTGATAGGATAAAAAATTGAATTTCTTTTTTTATATATTTAAGGTCCTAATAAATTAGTGAATTTCCTCTTGAGGGATGAATGTGTATATAGGTCATTAGTAATCAAAAAATAATATTAGAAAAATAATCACTGGGAAAAAACAAAATTCCGAAATTGAACTTAATATCTATATTAGAATTTCTTCTTGAGGGATGAATGTATAGGTCATTAATAATCAAAAAATAATATTAGAAAAATAATCCGTGGGAAAATAACAAAATTCCGAAATTGAACTTAATATCAGTCATCATCAGCCTATAATGTCCCACTGCTGAGCACAGGCCTCCTTTCACAAATCAGGGTGAAAGGAAACGGGCAGATACTCCACCACGCGTGCCCACTGCGGATTGGTGGAGGTAGGCTAGTGGTCAACCTACTGTTGGAGTTTTCGAGCCGCCTAGAAGGCCTCCAACTAGCTTAACGACTATCACAATTAAGTGATAACCGGGACCAACGGCTTAACGTGCCTTCCGAAACACGGAAACGCTCGATTTGAAATACCACTAGACGGTCACCCATCCAGTTACCGGCCACGACGGTGGCAGCTTAACTTTGCCGATCGATTACTAACGGCTAATCATGCTACACCACGAGCGCTTCAACACACGGGGCATCACTCACGCGTGACCAGCTCTTCTACCCTCCCAAATGAGCTCTGGTGCAACAGCGCTCAAGTGCGCAGGAAAAGAACATAAATAAAGTTACTTGGCAGCGATATTCTGTAAGGTAGAGGTACTTCCCAGTCGAGCTGCTCTTTGATCGAATTAACGCTATGCTCTACCTGTCTTTATTAAATTACTTCAAGTACAAAGAAAGCGAAAACGTAGTGCGTCTTTTACTTTAGTGCTTAGGACGGACGACTTAATATGATCGATTCTTAACTCTATTTCGTGACACAAAGATGCGAAATTCACAAAAATATATTTGAACTAAAATGACGTTTCTTATCCCCAATTTATATTTCGTCCTTTAGTTCATGTGTAAACGTTTATTTATCGTCCGTTAGCTCAAAGGCCAGACCTTTGTTATTTTAGGTCTTGTTACTTTTTAAATGGATACGTGATTTCATGTCACAGAACATAAATTGTTTGCTGAAATAATAGAAATATCTAGGGAGGTTTGAATAACAAAAATATAAAAAGGAATTGATTTTCTTTTCCTCGAGAATTCTCTTTCCATGAAGTAGTCTCGCTATTACGAATTTCATTCACATCATTTACAAAGTCGTTTACAAATTCAAAGAAAACAAATTCAAAGAAATAAAATGGGAATATGGTGCGTCCATGCTTAGCGAACCGAGCACGAGCCGAGCCTATAACGAGCCTACAACGAGCACGATGCGAATCCTTTTGTACGTAAAAAAACTGACAATCGCGCTCGTTCGAGGCTCGCGCGGCTCGCGAGTCCGTCCACGCTACGTGAATCGTGCTCGCAGTGTGCTCGTTCGTGCCTCGGCTCATGCTCGGCTCGCTAAGCATGGACGCACCATAACGTCATTTCGTTTGGTGGATCCGACAATAGTCCAACGAGTGCCGGCTTAAATGAGATCACTGTACACTTTTATCTGGTGCAGATCGCGATCGAACAGGACTGGCTAAGTACCGTGTGGTTGCAGTATTTCATTGATAAAATAATAATATTATTAATTTAAATCTGAGCTTGTTTTGAAAAGAGTAATTGCTGAGTTTATTGTCAGCAAATGCAACCTTCCGAACCGGTATTAGAGTCAGGCTATTCACACGTGTCTGCGAATAAATTATTTTGAATATAGGGACGTATAATTTACAAACAGACATACCTACATTAATTTTATAGATATAAGATATTAGGTACCTATTCTACTATAAAAAAAAATACAGAAAACAATTTAACACTTCTTAAGCCGCTTATCATTTGAATAAAAAGCTTACATAAAAATATATTTTGAACTAAACCACGAGAACATCCACTCTTGTTTTATGAGTTTTCCGCTCGTAAATAAAACATCTGATGGAGTGTACATATCGTGTTTCCAATTTAAAATGATGAGCTCAGTGAACCATTACCGTACATTTTACAGCATAGTCATGTGTTTAAATAATGGAGTTATGTAATATTTCCTATACCAAAAACATGCACGAACTTTCGCATTTATTATTTTTATACAGCACGACTTATTTGCATAAATTCTGACCTCTGCAAATATTCCGAGTTTCTTTTTTTATCGATGTGGATATTGGACAAGTCTTTCGGTTCAATTCAATGGATAATCGAATAGTTTACGGTTGGAAACATTTGCGTTGCGTACATTTCTCTTCTTAGGTTTATTCATGTTCACAATAGCTTTCGGCGGGTTATTTCCTTTGATAGATGACTTTGTGGCAAATGAAATGGAGAACGTTTGACGACGCACTTACTCTTTTATCTGATATCCTTAGACCCATTTACGTGGAACTGGGTTATTGTAACCCGAAGTTACATAACACGATGGACGTGATTTTGACACAGCTTTTGGTCTAAGTGCGGTTCCACACTACATCCGATTCGAATCCGTGAAAATTCAGATCTAGAAAACTCGGACCGAATTCGGATATTGCTTTTCGCACTACCTCCAATCCAAATTGGTAATTTTACTCAAAGCGTTCACGTTGTTGATCTTGAGTCATTACCATAGGTGTCAACTTCTGGCAATGGTATTGTACGTACGAATAAATTATTGGGTAACATTAACATAATATTTTTTTTAATTTAATTTTTTACCGCACCAAGGCCACACAAATTTCATCGCAATCGGTTCAGCGGTTTAGACGTGAAAGCGTAAAAAATACAAATAAATAATATAATAGTTATTTTCGCATTTATAATACTAGTATGGAAGTAGGGATTCCTTCTTACTATAGTAACCCATATATACAATAATATGATATTAATTTATAATTGCGAAAGTCTGTGCATATTTTTAACCGACTTCAAAAAAAGGAGGAGGTTCTCAATTCGGTTGTATTTTTTTTTATGTTCTGGAAGGGTACACTTCCCGTTTGGTCCCATTGTCATCTGATCAGGATTTGATTACTTCTTAATGTACTTTGAAGTCGGTTGTAAAACAGTCCAATTATTTACCACTCCGATCGTGGAATAGGAAATGAGTTTTATTTTGTCACGGGAACGTGGGTAATCCTCGAGGGACAGTTAGTACCTTTATAAAAATGCTATAAATCAAGTGTAAGTAAGTTCAAAAACATTAAAGATTGCCCTAAGGCGGTGATTATTCAGTGGTTGCCACAAAAATAGGTTCGAATCTTTCTATGAGTTCGAGCTTTTGGTTATGTACTGAGTGGCTGCCATCCTTAGGGTCACCGCTCACTATAGCAGCACGGCTACGTCTCGGCATTTACCTTGCCGTGCAAGTGAAGCCTTTAAATCGTATGCGTTAAAGTAAATTTTACAATGACTAGATACAATTGTTGTAACCGTACCCAGTCTACCCTATTCGCTGATTGCAAATTGTTTCCCGTCTTTGAATTCAACTATCATTTGCCTCTGTAATTTTTTTCCACGAAAGTTGTTTTGAGACAATAGACGAGTTTTGTGTGATTTCAATAGCCTGTAATATGAAAGAGAGAAAAGAAATTATAATCGGTAGCAGCGGCAGACTCAAGGAAATTTCCTACATACAAAAGATTGCATTTTGTACATATTTCTTGTATTTAATGGTATAAGAAATTAAAATTATAAGTACCTGATTTATACACTATAACTACAATAAAAATATGAAAGCCATCATAAACAAAATAAAAATACACATAAAGGCCTGGCCGTTTTCGAAAGGTCAGCGGAAAGGAGGTATCCGAAGATAAGGGTGAATTGTGTCCCAACTTATTCTTATATGCATCAAACGAGGAATAGTGTAGCGTGTAGAGTAGTGTGTAGTGTAGTATGCAGAGGTGTAGTGTATTATAGTATTTTATCGATGGGTATTATTTTAGATTTAGATTTTTTACAATTAAGATAGTACAACTTTATCTAGTCTAGAGTTACTTATACGTTCAAACGTAAATACAAAGTAAACGTAATAAGGACTAATAGATTATGGTATACATTTTGAATTATAGTTTTACTTACAGTTATTTACACATAACTAATAATTAATAAACCCTATAGCGAAACAAATTTAGCTGTACCAATTAAATTATATTTATATTAAAACATCCGCTTTTCTTAGATTTTTACTTTCTTTTTGATTCCCAGCTTTTAGCGACTCAACATTTTTTATATAAAGATCTTGTATTTTGTTATGGTGCCTTGTTAATTTTTATGAATAAATTTCGTGGGTCTAACCTCGTTATTCTTCTAATTGGGAAAACATGTAAACCAACAATATTTACATCTGAATAAACAAAAATATTATTATATCATTTTATCAAAGAGACATCATATTTAATTTCCCCATAATGGAGACAATAAGAAAAGTGTTAATGGAAACATTCTTAGATATAGATAATATAGAAGTTTATGTTAAATATAAATTACTTATTCGCCTTAATATTTAATAAGTAAAAACATAATTGAGTAAGTAATTTTTCTCAATCTCTCGCTTATAAAAAATGTGTCACATGTTTTCAAAAACTTACCACACAATTTCGGTAATTTTGCTATTTAATCCAGTACCTTTTTAAAAAAGAAATGCAATTATAAATTATATAACAATAATGAAAATAAGATATTATTTTTGTTTTACTGGTAAGATGCACATTTCCTTTCATTCCTCGCCCCTCATTTGGAATTTAACTTTCCTCTCTATAATACGATATGATAAGGAATTCCTTATCATAACTAGTAAGATTTTAAGTGGCTTTTTCACTTATATATAAAACGGTTCAATTTTTTTTATACCACTGAGGTGGCAAACAAGCATACGGCCCGCCTGATGGTAAGCAGTAACCGTAGCCTATGGACGCTTGCAACACCAGGGGTATCACTAACGCGTTGCCGACCCTGAAGAAACCTATTCACACTCTTTTTGAAGAACCCCATGCTGTACTCCATTGGGAAAACCACGGCGGGAAGCTCATTCCACAGTCCGAGCGTCCGCGAAAGAAAACTCCATTTAGCCCGCACAGTTCGAAACAATTCTGTTCGGTTCATATTTTAAAATCAAAAATTTCCTTTCACACTTTTCTGTAGAGAAGATGAACTTAGCCTCTGCGACACTACCTTTTAATCTCATCAAACCTTCATTGTTATGTACTACAGCAAAATTATGCAAATGAAAAATACTTTAATAAAGCTCCGAGAAAAGAATTTTCTTGTTCTACAACGATGGGGTGGCAAATAGGTCACGTGTCACACCGTATTACAAATTATTATACTTATTTTGTGGAAGCAAAATTCGATAAATGAACTCTCCATTACACGAACGATACGCTTTATTTTTAATTGTGATTTACGCCAGTTTGCGGCCCGATATAGTAGACTTAGGCTATACTCAAAACTCACTTATTATAATATATTACAATAGCCTCGGGAGCGAACAAACGAAACCATAGTAGGCTTTCTTATATAACTTTTGTTTATCTAACTTTTTAAAATACACATATTTAATAATTTTGTTATTAACACTCGAGGCGGTATTAAGCCGATAAGGGAGCCGAGAGTGTAATAAATCAATGCACACGAGTGTAACACGACATTTTTCAACACACTTGCGAGGAAAAAAACAGACTTAAATTTTGCAATAATTTCACTTTACGAGCGAGTGTGTTGAAAATACAGTTATTGAATGTCTTTGTTACGTATACATTGCCCCTTGAAATAGATCCTTTGCTTAGCCGAGCTACTGATATTAGTTTGCAATAAAGTAATACAACGGTGTTAAATAAAGCCGCACTAACACAGAAATAGCTGGTAGCTTGTCAGAAGCACGTTTTCACTGACAGAACAGCTTGGTCGGTACATGGGGTCCCCACCGATGTAGTCTGGGCTTAAGTCAGGTGACATGGAGCCTGTGAATAAAACACGCGCGATAATATGGTATTTTATGCGGGAAAATTTCTCAGAGTTTACCTTGTTTTTCTATCTTTATATGATAAGAGTTTCTTTTATAAAGTACCCAAAGAAATCCAAGAGCTACCTATACATAGATTCAAAAAGATAGTAAAACAGAAGTTATGCAAGAAGCGGTACTATAAAGTTTCTGATTTTGTAGATGACAAGAATGCATTTGAATGAATTGTTCGCTTCGCACGCTATTGTTATATTATTTTGTTAATTGTAATATTTATAAGTACACATTAAAAAAAAAAAAACACTTGCTGAGTTTCTTGCCGGAGTCTTCTCAGTTCAAGTTGTATTTGGAACCGGTGTAGAGTCATTTGTTAACATTCATAAGTGCCCTATAAGGGCCTAATTTGAATAAATGAATTTTGATTTTGATTTTTTTCTTTCTTAAAAATCATCAGAGATATGTGTTGTGATAGTGTAGAATATTTTACCTGTAGGAATAAGTATTGACACTAGCAACTTGTTCTACAGTTATGATAGTTCAGTGATAGTCATGATTCATGACTATCACTTTCACACACCTTGCCTTAGTACCTACCTAATTTCAAGGAAGAATGTCCTAATCAATTGAATGGATATTAATTTGACAATTCATTAAGAGAGTTAATTCATACCATAAGTAAGATATTATTTCGAAGATTCTTCAAAAATCTTAAATTATTATTATTAAACCCTATTTAACTAATTGATCACAGATATAGATATACCTAGATAACGCAAGTATTACGATCTGTATGAAAATCAAGCGTGGTATTTTTTGACTTCCTGCTATGACGTCACAAGCACTCTTTAGTGACGGGGAAAACCAGATTAATTCTAGTGAAACGATGCAATGTGGGCGCGATAGTGGCCACGTTAAGCATTTTCCCCCTTATTAATAAATAATGTGTAAGTCAAGTATAGTAATACCATAATACAGTATGAGGCACGAGTGGTGAGCACAGATAGGCAGTAGTGGGGGCAAGCACGCGCATCTACACTTTAGGCCAAATCACAGTAGCCAAATGACACGCGAGAATCCAATAGACGACGTGCACCGACTGAAAAACCAATCATTCCGCCAAACAGACCGAAAAATTAACGACTGCGCAGATGTCAATCTGTGCTCACGACTCGTGCCTCTTACCATACCTAGGTTTTAAATATATCCGTCACTTTCTAATGTCATATAAACAAAAAGGGCTGGGGCTATCTTAATACCTGGGTGTTAAGACTGATTGACACCTTATTTATTAATAAGGGGGTTCATGCTTAAGTCGGGCACTAAATCTGGCAAGCGAAGAAGGTGCTCTTCCGTTATCGAGACAATATCTATATCTGTGGATTAACGGTCACGTAAATAACGTATTGTTTGACAATGACAGTAAATATTTAATTGCCGTTTTTCAAAACTCTTGTATCTCTGAGACACGTTCTACAAGACATTCTCGTAGCACATATACTACGGCGTAGCACCTCTACGCGCAGAAGTGCTACGTTTCGTAGTATATTTACGGTAAAATTCAATTTATCTTCTGTATGCAACTTTATTTTCCTTTCATCGCCTCTTTCCTTTATCATATTTTTCTCGCTTACTTTATCAGTTTTGCACAGGATTAAAGTATTTATTTGGGTTTTTTGTTGGTGAAACTGCATTAAAATAATTATTAAATGAAAATTGCTCTAGATTGTAATTATCATAGACCACGGCATCCATTGTCCCAATGACTAAAGCTAGTCCACATCCCCATTGATTGAAGGCAGCGACAGTGTATACATCGCTTGCTGCACCCGCCCCTTTCGTGTTACAAACGTCGTTATGTAGAGGTAGGTATGAAAACGGTTGAAACTAAATGTTGTATTAAGGTATAATAGCTTGAATGATCATGAAGGATAATTTCAAAATTATTATATGTATTTGGAACTTCCAACAGAATCATATTTTTTTTAGTATTCTTTCGTAGAACAGGGTAAACGCTACAGAGGAAGATGTCAGATTAAAATGATATTTTGGACCAGAATAGCAATATATAGCAGAAGACCAAAAAACATGGCAATTTTTTGACAGAGATCTTTACTAGCATTGGTTCCTGTCCGACAGATATGCAAAAAAAAAAATAGAATAATTTAATTTAAAATTAAATCATTTGATAGTGTATCATTTTTTATTTATATACATTATTTTTCATTTTTCGAAAGCATTATTGTTTAAAATAGCATTTTCTAGAAACTTAGAAACAGCGAATAAAATAAGCTTACGTTACGTCGTTCGATGTTACCCATCGAATTGGACTGTATAAATTAACTTCACGTTGACTGACATTGTAATTTCAATTATAGACAGATTGTCCTTATTACAATATATTTATTACAATGGCACCCTGCCCTTTTAATTGCCCAATTTTATCCGGATCCAACCGGATTCAGCCGGCTGTGTCTGCCGCGTGCCGACCGCAAGCGGATTTGTCCGATCATGTTCGCCTCAGCTTTAGTATTGCCACGGTATTGCTTTACAAATTAGCTGTAACCATGTTATTGTTCCGATATTGGAGATTGTCTATTAGACAAGTAACAATGGAATTGACAATAATATAATTTCTGCTGCTTTATATCTAGTTAGGTCGAATTACAGGTACATGATTGACATGTGTCAAATTTACGTGTTACTCACGTGTTACTTAATGGTTTTATTGATTTATATTTTCATAAATTCGTGTATTTTGAGTTTTATTGTATATTATCGGTGGTATTTTATCCAATAAAGATCAATCCATGTGCACCAGTGAAGTGAAATGAATTATCCGTAGTAAATCATGTCTGTAAACTATAATATAACTTGACACTGGCCTAATTTGAATTATGTTGCCATAAAAAAATGTTTTATTTTAAATACTATGAAATTAGTTATATCTTTAAATTGTTAAACTATGTAACTAAGTATACAAAAATACTGTTTAGGAAATTTTAAAAGAAGTTGTCATAATTATGAAATCATTGAGCAGAATGAAAAAAATAAGCAACAAGAAGAATGAAAACATGTCACAGAAAAACTTAACTGACAACAAACTAGGTACGTTACCATTTTTATGAAAAGGTATCGAGATACATCCGGGGACTCTATATTAAATTCAACCTCGTCCCCAAAGGAGATAACTCTAAAACATCTCCGCAGTAAGTTTCTGGTCACGTTCAAATCAAGTCCCATAAGGCATCCTTTTTTGGGTCAACGTTCAATGTCAGTGTAGCTTAAAAGGTTTTTCGTTAACAAAAACCAAAGCCACATCATTGCCTCTCTAGCTCTTTAATTTCTGACGTGGAACGCCTAAAAGGCGCGTGATTACAATAAATGGGACCAATTCTAAGTATTGGGTTTAGAAAGTTGTTCGAGCGTTCGATATTTTATCCGTTAAATTTATTCGGAAGTTTGAACGAGACGAGATGTATCATCATTGAGTAGCCTAATCCTAACTAATATAATAAATGCAAAAGTGAGTTTGTTTGTTTGTTACTCCTTCACGACTCAACTACTCAACGGATCATCATGAAATTTGGCATGCAGATAGCCTATGGTATGGTAAGAACATAGGCTACTTTTTATCCCGGGAACGCGGTGAAACCGCGGGATACAGCTCCTCCAGTCCTTTGTAAAAAGAGTTATTACTCTTTATTATTAATAAGACAATCACAATAATCAAACGTTATTTTTATGCAAAGTTCTATTTTGATTACTATTTCAAAGATACTTTCTGTGTTTTACAGCCATTTTTTTCATATCCTTTGTTACGAGAGAGAAATATCGCTGCCCAGATACAGAATATTACAGCTAGAAGTTGATTAAGCAGTTTAGATGCCGACTCTCGGCTTCTTGCTGAAATTTCATGCCGTAGACCATACACCTTTGTACGAACAGGTTTTGTGACTCAATAAACAAGGTTTAAGACCCATAGTGAAAAGATTTACGCAAAACGATGTACGTTTTATTGTAGAGAAGGAGGTTATTGTGCATCCTGGGAAAAGTTCCTAGCACGTACAGATTAAATCACCTGATGAAAGTTTTTGTGTATTTTTGATGAATAATGAAACCGTAATTTAATTAATTTTATGTTTAATATTTGTACACATCTGTTATGGTAGAATACGTCGGCCACTATAGTATTTAGGAATATATGTACCGTATTCTGTAATAAATTTATTCTATTCTATTCTAACAATAATCAGCAGTAAGCAGCGTTAATATATTAATTTCAGATATATATTTATTATTAAAATATTAACAATAATCATAACGGACCACCACCCTTCCATATTACTCGTATATCATTTTTTAAATCACCGGCTTCTTTTCTAATTCCACTGAAATACAGAGTATTCAAACAATAAAGTAACTCCCAACTTAAATACATCCTTGTATCGCAAGTTCGATTCCAATATTTTAGATAAGACAAAACGAAACTCCAAGATGCTGTTACGGAATTTATCTTAGTTATATTTCAGCCCCTTTCAGTATTCTCCAAGGCCGTTAGGGGCGGACACGAGTTATTTTATAGTCTGTTTACTCGACAAGCACACACTGCATTTTATAGGCTACAGAAACCATAATGCTTATAATTTAGCCTCTCTTTTGCCCTGCGTTTTATGTACTTGGAGAGACTAATGATGGGTCTGTGTTGAAATAGGGCATTTTAGTTATGTATATTTCTTTTTTTATATTTTTTTATGTTTTATCGTATTTCTCTCTATATTCTAAGGTGAAAATACTGTAAAACTTTGACAACAAAGTATCTTACAAAAATAATAATGGTCATTTTTTAATAACTTTTTTATACTTATAGTGCACTCAATGGTGTTGTATGGTAAACTTTTATCAAAAAAGTTACAAATAAATTAGTAAGAATAACAAAATAATGAATTCTACCATCTTGAAAATCCTCTTCGCTCTTTTAGCAAATCAGATCAATAGGATCTAATAAAAACAGCACTACTTATAATATCGCCCCTCAACCGATTGCAATACAATTAAAGCTGAACTGTCTGGCTGATTTGGCTCAAACCGCCGAAAGCTGACTCAGAGCATCCTCAAGACAATGCAGTCTCCATTAGCAAGTACAGAACGCCACCAACAATGGAGCCGACGAACAATGATCACATCTTCCTCTACAATAGCATTTCTTGAATGTATTTGACTGTACATTGTCTCAGAATTTTAATAGTGGCTCTCAAACTTGTACTTCGCTACTAAAACTTCCAACTCCTGAAAATTGGCTACTTTAAAATTCGCTCAGCTCTCTCTTACAAGAGTACGTTTTGCCGTATCTTCATTCATAGTTGAGGTGTTGGAAATGTTGGAATGAATAGAAGTTTTGACGGAATATGAATGAATACGGTGCCTTTAAAGTAAATGGTGTCATTTTTAAATTAATTAATATTTTTTCTAAACAATTTTATTATTATTAATATCTGTGCCTCGCAGTTTCACCCGCGTTCCCGGGATAAAAAGTAACCTATAGCACTTAGGGTACTGTAGTTACATCAGTGAAAGAATTTTTAGAATCGGATCTTTAGATTTACCTTCCGGGAATTACCCTCGACATACAAAATTTCAAAACAATAAACAATTTTTTCACAAAAAAGTTAACTTGAAGTCTGGCTGGGTACAGCACACAAGTTGAAGGAGTTTTCCACAGCTGCACTTGAGAGCCCTGCCCTGGAAAGCTTTGTGTAGTTGTTATTTTTTTACGATTTAGTCGGTTGTCTATTGTGTGCCTTATTATGTGTGTGGAATAAATGGTTTAAATGGTTTAAATGGTAAACAAGCATAGGGCCCGCCTGATGGTAAGCGGTTACTGTAGCCATATGGACGCTTGCAACACACGAAGCATCGCTTACGCGTTACCGACCTTTCCACCCTCCCCTATGAGCTCTGGCGACCGTACTCACGCGCAGGAACACAACTTTACACAACATAAAGTTAAATGGCTGCGGTATTCTGTTAGGTGGAGGTACTTCCCCAGTCGAGCTGCTCTTTGAGCGAATAAACGCTATGCTCTACGTCTCTTAAAACTTACTTAACTACCTTTAATCATCACTTGCTATGTATTTAACGCCTCAGACCTCATTTTTCATACTACCATAACTAAAACACAATCAGTAATGTATGGTTAGCGGAACAATTGACAACTATTTTGATTTATATATTTTTTATACGATGACTAAGTCGGCATACAACCATACGGCCCCCTTGGTGGTAAGCGGTTGCCGTAGCCCTATGGACGCTTGTGATGCCGCGGGAGTTGCATCACAAGAGACAGGGCAAAACCTGGGGTATCACAGGTTACCGATCTGAACGACCAGTTGGCGCAGTCCTATCGCGCCGCAGGAAGAGGGTTCGTCCATACTCCATCTGGGTCAGCCGGGTAAAAAGTTAAAAAAGATAGAATCTCCATAAAGTTCACAATCCTCGTCTTACCTAGATAAAATTCAATATTGATAACTAAGAGTAATCTAGCCGACCCAATAATCTAGATTTCCAATATCCAATGTTCAAACAGATCACTTCGGAATGAGATTATTCAATCCAGCAATAAAATATCATTCACTCGTGGCGATAGAGCTTTGCAATCTAAATACACTCCTTTCTTATTTAAATGAAGGTATATCTAGAATAAACACACAGATTACAGCCACAGACAACGGGACAGGTGAAGCTAAATAAAAGCTGGTAATAATTAAAAAAAAAAAAAACAAAATCCCGACTGCAATAAAGACAATTTAGTAAAGGACTAACCTAGATAAAGCTCTAAAAAGACCTAAACAAGATTGAGAATAGAAAACAAAATTAAAATAAACTATAAACAAAGTAAACTCTACTTCGGTTTAACTATATTATGAGCTGAAAGGCTAGCATTAAGTTTAGTACCTTTCTTGGCAGTCGGTTAAAAAGTAAAAAATCAGCACACAAAGTTATTGTTTTTATAAGAATAGAATACATTTATTTCAGAAAATACGGTACATCTGTTCTTAAATAAAAAACTGACCGATGTAGTCTACCACCACAGATGGTGTAGAAATATTTAAAATTAAAATAATTAATTACAGGCAATATAACACATATCTGACAAATTGAATTATAAGCCAAATTACATAATGTCTATAAATACATAAAAAAAAACATGGAATTCTCAGTAGTTATCTAAAATTATGTCCGATCATGTCAATAATATTTGCCATAATAGGGAGACATTATGTAAACGTACTCGTTCGGTGCCAAATTCATCAATGCCTGGATTGAATAATCGCACCGGTCACCCCGACCAGCTCGGTCGCTATTTATTGTGGAAGCCCCACGGCGAATCTACATTATATTATCCGCCTCTTTTCCAATATGAGAAATTTCACGCTGGGGTGAGGGCACGGACGGGCTCCAACGTTTAATTTTAGTGAGGAATTTTACGGGTGCAAAAGTTTGAGAAATGAGGAAAACCGAAATTGTTGAATAAGTTGACAATCTCGAGTTATTAATTTGCATCCGGCGCAAAGGAAAGAATGGGATTCATTTTATATGTTACAATTTCGTACTCTAATTTCTTTTTCTTTTATTATCTTGGTATTATACAACTCCATATCATCATCATCATCATCAGCCTATAATGTCCCACTGCTGAGCACAGGCCTCTTTTCACAAATCAGGGTGAAAGGGAATGGGCAGATACTCGACCACGCGTGCCCACTGCGGATCGGTGGAGGTAGGCTAGCGGTCAACCTACTGTTGGAGTTTTCAAGCCGCCTAGAAGGCCTCCAACTATCTTAACGACTATCACAATTAAGTGATAACCGGACCCAACGGCTTTACGTGCCTTTTGAAACACGGAAACGCTCGATTTGAACTACCACTAGGCGGACACCTATCCAGGTACCGATCATGACGGTGTTAGCTTAACTTGCCGATCGATTAAGAACGGCTTATCATGCTACACCACGAGCGCTTCACAACTACATATTATTTTTTTATGTGGAATTTTTACAACTCCATATAAAAAAGATAAATAGCTCGAAGGTCCAAACAAATTTAAATCTTAAACACGACTTTTTTGGCACTTATGAACTAATTAATAATATCATTTAATCCAAACCGAGAATGTATCATTTTCTTTTCGACCTACCGGAATATAAAGTCACACAGTCATGTAAGAACACAATTTTCCAGACTTCATTCATTTCTCAGACTTACGTGCATTTATCGTGAGATCTGGTACAAGGAAAAATATCGCGCACCTTCAGGAATTCCTGGCCATGCGCCATCTGGATAATTAAGAGTTATGATTGTAAGGCGAAGTCAAGCCCGTTGCTATATATAGAGATTATACCTATATTCCACTAAGTTTCATTATAGGTGAATCTATGGAACTGCTACTGCTACAGGTCACTAAAGCTGGCACGTTCACAGTACTCACACATATGCAATTTCACGATACAGTATGTTTTATTACATTATTGCTTCTAATCCGTCAGTCAATTCTAATGGACGTATGAAAAAAACTACCATATTTATGAGCGGTAGCAAAAGGAAACAATAACTGTCTCCTTCATACTCATGAGCTTGAGCGCGCGCGAGGGAGACAGACAGACTTTTCATGATTCGCATGCAGTGCGACGTTACGCCACTTTCACAGACACTACACAAGCGCAACGTGTAAATGTGTTGAACGTGCCAGCTTTAAAAGTTCCATAGATTCACCCATTCTGAAACTTATGTTGTAAATATAAATAAATTGGAAGTATTGTGTCCTGATTCAGTTACTCTAACACTAGTAAAATAATAACAGGACTGATTGTTAATTTGGCAAAACCAAAAAAATTACAATTACGATTTTACCTTGGGACCGTGGGGGTCCGAAGCTCGCCGTTTTGCTCGCGCTTTGTCATCAAAATCAGAGGCCTCCGGAGACCAGCGGACGGCGAGCTTTTTTCGCCAACGCATCAGCTTGGCTATCCAAAGAGGAAAAGCTGCCAGCCTTCTGGGAAGCTTACCGTTAATCGGAAGCAACGGCAGACTTGGGGAAATTTTCTATATTATATAGATTGTAATTTGTACATATTTGTTGATAATTAAGTTTATATTGTCACTATTAAAAAAAAGAACACCATTTTTTTATTAAATGTTTGGTCGTCAAGTAATTTCTATCCGTCTTGCAGCTAGAAATCAATTCTGAGGCTTCAATTACTATGGAAAAATAATGTACTCTAATATAGCACTGAACAGATAATATATCCATTACTTGTCATCGTACCTGACCTTTCCCATTTTTTATAGGTATGTTAGTGGAACTACGTTGCTTCTAGTAGCTTCCAACTATAACGACCGCTATACGGTAATGGAAGGTAAGATTAACGGCTTTACGTGCTTACTTAAGCAGCCATGTATTAATCTAGCTAGGCACACAAGAGGTGCAGAATAGTCGTTGCTTTGAGTTCACTCTAATGTTGTGTTTAACTGGTCATAACAGCACAGAAGAAGCAAGAAGCGCTCGTGGTGTAGCATGATTAGCTGTTATTAATCGATCGGCAAACTTAAGCTACGTCTGTCGTGGACGGTACCTGGATGGGTGACCGCCTAGTGGTATTTCAAATCGAGCGTTTCCGTGCTTCGGAAGGCACGTAAAGCCGTTGGTCCCGGTTGTCACTTAATTGTGATAGTCTTTAAGCTAGTTGGATGCCTCCTAGGCGGCTTGAAAAATTCCAACAGTAGGTTGACCACTAGCCTACCTCCACCAATCCGCAGTGGGCACGCGTGGTGGAGTGTCGCCCAGTCCCTTTCACCCTCATTTGTGAAAGGAGGCCTGTGATCAGCAGTGGGACATTATAGGCTGATGATGAGGATGATGAACAGCATAGAGCAAGGTGGCCTATGACACGAAAACTGACAAAACTCATGCCTGTATATCGTGTTTATTTACAGGATATTCTTATATACCAAATGGGTTTCGTATGGATACCAAAAGGGTTTTCTTCGAATTTGTACCTAGATACTTATTACATCTCTATGTTTTTCGTTCTTATTACAATTGCTGTAAGTAGAGGTAAACTAAGCGGCACGAGTCGTGAGCACACTTTTGAACATAAAGTTTAAAAGTTCTTAGAGTTAAGTTATTAAAGTTAATGTTTTTAAAATGTAAATTAAATAGGTTCATGTGACTTTATTTAAATACATTTCAATAAATGAATTTAAATGCTTGAACTCTAATAACTTTTAAAATGTATGTTTAAAAGTGTGCTCACGACTCGTGCCGCTTACTGTACTAAGACTCGCACTATAAACAAGTTTAAAGCTTCATATGCTCTTGACTGTACCAACAATTCATCCTTTGTCGATCCTTTTCCCTAAGCCATCGGCTAGCGACGCCCTTGACGATAATAATTAAAGTCGAGTAGAGTCGAGTACAGTAGAGTCGAGTAGATATGCAAGAAAAAGCAACATTATTTGATTTAAATCGTTAACAAATAACTTGCCTTCACAGGTCAACAATATAAAATCCAAGTGCGAGTCTTGATGTTCTTTGAAGCAAAATATCAGTAAATATTATATGATACGGCATGCAATGTAACTCAGTTAACCAAAATACATCGCAACGTGAAATAGTATGACATTAGAATTTAAAGTTAGAGCAGTTTTGGGAGTTTGGGAGAGCCTGGAAACTCGTCATAAATAATTTGAGAGCTTCTACCGAATCTAGAGGGGAGCCAATTAGTATGAGTATTTCCGTTGCTTGGATGAGGATCCGATGACGAATTTCTATATTTTAGTGTTCAGTTTGGTAATTAAGTCTATTAGTTGATTTATTTTGTTACTAACGGACGAATTTCTTTGTACAGATCTTTTTTTTTGTTAACAAGTCTAAGAGAATATAAATGTATAACTATACTGAAACTAAATTATAATAATTATCAATATAATTATTGTAATATTGTGATATAAATTTGATTTTTCATAAATCATCATAATCAAAGATCAATTAATTGAATTCTTACGCAATTTTCATAACACAACCTCAACAAAATATAAAAATTCTATAAAAAAAAAAATTCAGAGCAACTATAAAAATTCTAAAATTGACATTTCGGATATCGGCAAATTTTCTCGATACATCGAAATACGATACGATTGGAAAAATCGTTCCCTTGGGTAGATCCGTCATAAAGATTTCAAAGGGTATCGAGTGCGGATTGCAATTTTCGTGAAGTCATTACTTTTTCTCGAATGTATCGTGCTGATTGCCATTCGCTCTCACTCTCTTTTGTATGAGAGAAACCCCGGAAGTGAGTTCCACTCCTTTGCTGTTCGCATAATGAACGAAGATGCGAAGCGCTGTGTCCGTATCAGCGGGTTGTCGACAACATTTTTATTTCGAACTTACCATGAATCTATTTTATTACGAGAAATTATTATTGAAAATTTTGTTTGCATTTAGACATTATTATCGTAAAGGGTATTTTTTTTCCAATAAGCACACTATTTCAGAGCTTCTTATAAATCTTCGGTTCTTTAAGATAGAATATTTTTATCCATATCTCTTCATGATTCCGAAAGAAATCAGTCTACATTCTAACGCAGAACGATTAGATCACAAGTGATCAACCCTCGAAAACCTTTGCCTGACGTTAAGTCGTTTGAACCTCTCACCTCTTAGATTGATAACTTTGTGAGGGTCATTAAGCTTTTGGCTCCTATTGATCATAGTCAAGTAGCTTGATTGCTAATCCACATGTCGAAATAAAGAATGATTTTGCTTTTAAATTAAATAGGGACAATATCCTAAGATACTTAGATCTTAACTGACGTTTAAACCGGCTATTATAAAATATTTTATATTCAAAATCTAGGAACAATGTTATAAAAGCGAAAGAATGTTTGTTGGTTTGTCCTTCTATCGACGTGATGCATAGAGATGTTATGGTCCATGCTTCGGCAGGCACGTAATACGTTGTAGTACTATTATCTATTTTGTGTCGTTGGTCCCAGTTATCACGAAATTGTGATATTCGTTAAGGTAGTTGGAGTGGAGGCCTTCTAGGCAGCTTGAAAACTTCAACAGTATGTTGACAACTAGCCTTCCTCCACCGATCCGCAGTGGAGTATGTGCCCATTCAATTTCACTTCGAAAGGAGAACATTGGGGCAACCACAAGCTCTTAAAACAATATTATTATAAGCTTATTTGTCTTTTGTCCTGTTTTGACGTCGGAAGTCAAAGAAAGACAAAAGACAAGTAAGGTTTTTTTTTTTTTTTTTTTTTACTGTGTATAGGCCTGTGTTTGACCACAATCTCACTATGGTAAGTGATGATGTGGTCGAAGGTGGTAAGCACACAAAGCCTAGAAGGAACTGGCTCTCAAGTGCAGCTGTCGGAACACACCGATAGGTGCTTGGCGACAGATTTTCAACTTGAGGGTGGTAGCCAGCCAGACGGGTACTACAAAGTACCCTACCACCGTGCTATGGTTTCCTCACGATGTTTTCCTTCACCGAAAGCTCTAGCTCATTGTAGGATTCGAACCCGGGGCCTTCGTCTCGGTATCCGACGTCACTACCACTGAGCTATCATCGCCTTAAAGGTTATAATAATATTGATGTGGTTGGCCCTCTGTGCTCAGAGACTTTATAGGCTGATGATGATTTTATAGACCAGATAGTAACGTACCCATCCCCGGAGTGCGAGTGAAACCGTGGGGCGAAAGTAAGTGATCACATAATTTGAAAGGCCTAAAGCTAACACGTGCCATGTTTAATTCAAACGTACTTGAATAAATGATTATGAAATGGATATTTTAGCCCATTCGAAACTCTGCCGTTACAATATAATTTCGCTGTATCTCATTAGAAGCCGTTTGTGAAACCGTGATATCCTCTCGCCACAGCGACAGAAATTAATACTCCGTAATAAATTACAAGCTTTAGTCTGTTTCTATTTTACTTAAGTTGTAAATTCTAAAATAAAAGAGTGGATGGTACTTGTCTTTCATTTTCTGTAAAACATGAATCGATTTTTAGATAGTTTCAATTAAGTGATAAACGGTCTAGAAATAGTTAAAGTGCAAGAAAAGTTCGTTTTTATTGCAAGTGTTGAGTTTTAATCTCAATCAAACGAAGGATTCTAGAAGTGAATCACAAGCTTAGCGAGTACTAATGGTGCATCCATGTCTGGCGAACCGAGCACGAGCCGAGCCACGAACGAGCACACTGCGAGCACGATTCGCGTAGCATGGACGTGCTTGCGAGCCTCGAACGAGCATTCGTAGCGTGCTCGACTGCGCTCCGGTGTCAGTTGAATCGCGAGCAACGAACGATTCCTGTTCGTTCGTGGCTCGGCTCGTGCTCGCTTAGCGTAGCATGGACGCACCATTAGATAACATCCTGAGCGTAGTGAGTGATTCAACGGCACAAGAAAGAAATCACTTTGTCCTCGTGTGAAAGACACATTAATGATTAAAATGACATTTTCAGTTTTGAATTTTTTGACAAACCTAATAAAGTAATATCTGTAATTACGAACTTTTATTTAATTTCTATGTATTTAACTTGCAATGTATGTAGTCGCACCATTCAAGCAGTTTTTAATAGATGAAGCTGGCTGTTTCATTTTATTTTTAATTGTAACGAATTTTCAAACTTTTCTTTATGATGATTTTCTTTTGTTTTTTTTTCTCTTTCGCTTCGTTCTTGAGCCTGACCCGCTATAAAATTATCCCGCGCCTTTTAATATAATTATATTTAAATTCATGATAAATATATCGCCAAACACCACCTACACACAGATTAACATACAGTAACACAATTTCACATCATTAAACTACATGTTAACGTCGGTGTAAGTGCAGTGAAATCGTCTTCGCATCGTGGGTAAGTGGTAGAGCCAAAGATTTTCATAGGGCATCGTGCCTCTACCCAGATGGATAATCCGCCTTACTAAAGCATGACATTTAATTTCACTCCGCTTGAGGGGCTCCCTGAGCAAATCGCTCTCAGTTCGTACTGCGCACGGCTGTCAAATACTGTCAATTCTGGCTTGTTTATTTCATGTTCCCATAGAGGCGACTATCCTTCTGGACGTTTTAAATTCTTTGGGTAGAGCTATAAGTCCTAAATTTTTCCATCGATTCCAGCGAGATCAGCGCAAATAAACGGCCACAGGGTGAATCCTGTGCCCGGCGTGATTAGTTTTTATGTATCTATGTTTATTCGGGTGGAATCTTGCTAGTCGAATTTCACCCACTTCCAGTGATCGGATTGACCTGATATTTGGTATACATTAGTATATTGCAAGACAATGCATTTTACAATGCAATTGGACGAGCCAGTTGGCGCAGTTGGTTAAGATTCCACCTATCGCGCCGCAGGTCGTGGGTTCGATTCCCACGCAGGAGATATGTGTTCGCATTTATATTCATGAACATGTCTGTATATCCTGAGTCTGGGTGTATATTAAGTATGTACTTACAAACAAAAAGTAGTATATGTAGTGTATCAGTTATCTGTTTTCCATAGAACAAACTCTGCTTAGTAAGGGATCAGATGGCCATGTGTGAGGAATGTCCCAGGATATTTATTGTTATTACAATCAACAAAAAGTACAGTCACCAAAAAAAGCTTTTTTTAACAAAAAAAACTTACTTCCAATATTATGATATCCATAACGTATTCCCAAGTTATGTCACATACAATGTTACATACAACCGAATTGAGAACCTCCTCCTTTTTTGAAGTTTTTTTTTTTTTTTTTATGTTAAATGGGCTTGCGTTTGACCTTCGACTGACCCCATGAGGAGTTAAGACGAGGCCGAGGATGTAGCACGCTTACCCAGAAAAAGCCTATTCACTCTGGCCTTGAATACATCTAGGTTATAGGTGTCCGGAAACACAGACCCCGGAAGAGAGTTCCACTCCTTCGCTGTTCGTATAAGAAACGATGAAGCGAAGCGTTGAGTCCGGGTACGCGGGATGTCGACAACGTATGGGTGGAAATTCTCCCGGCGTCTTGTGTTTCGGTGGAGAAATGGGGATGGAGGAATTAGATTGAACAATACTGTAGCACACTCTCCAAAATATATCCTATAGAAGACCGACAAACACGAAACCCTACGCCGATGTTCAAGGCTCGTTAATTTCGCCTCAGTTAACGAAACATCGCCGACTAGTCTCCTAGCACGACGGTCTATTGAGTCAAGGGCCTCCAGCTGGTATTTGGCAGATCCATCCCAGAGGTGACAGCAGTACTCGATGCACGAACGGACTTGTGCTTTGTACAGTTGCAATAACTGGTCCGGCGTAAAGTACCGCTTCACCTTACATAGGATGCCCAACTTTTTTGCAGCGGTTTTAGCCTTTGACTCAATAGAACTACCAAAATTTATTTTGGCAGTTAATGTTATGCCTAGGAGTTCAAGTTGGTCGGAAATCGGTAAGGATATATTTTGAAAAGAAGGAGTGAGGTTGAAAGGACTCCTTTTAGCGGTGAATAGACACGCCTGAGTCTTGGAGGGATTAAACTTGACCTGATTATCTTTACCCCAATCGGAGACTGCTTGCAGGTTCAAGTTAATACGCTCAACCATGGCCTCTCTAAGCGTCAAGGTTTCTTCACTGGAAGCCTGTGCGCTAGAAAAATAGCTCTCCACAACCGTGCTGTCGTCTGCGTACCCAAAGATACCGGGTTTTAGCAGATCGTTGATATGCAGCAAGAATAATGTCGCGGAGAGAACTGATCCCTGAGGTACCCCAGCATTAATTACCAATAGATCCGACGAGCACCCGTCAATGACAACTCGAATGGACCTTTCACTCAGGAAATCTGAAATCCAGGCACACAAACCAGCAGATATTCCGTACGAAGGAAGCTTGCTTAACAGGCTGTCATGCCAGACTCTATCGAAAGCCTTGGAGATATCAAGGGACACAGCAAGTGATTCACCATATCTCTCAATAGCTTCGCTCCATAGATGTGTGGCATACACAAGAAGATCCCCAGTCGACCGTTTCTGGCGGAAGCCAAATTGGCGGTCACTGAGGAGGTCATTATCTTCAAGGTATGCCAGGAGCCTCCGATTCAATACACGTTCCATAATCTTACAGAGTATGGACGTGATCGCAATCGGGCGATAATTTGAGGGGTCAGCACGACTACCTTTTTTGGGCACTGGTTGCACGTTTGCAAGCTTCCAGGCTTTTGGAACTTGACCCGTTAGTAGAGAGAGGCGATACAGGCGTGTTAGGACAGGAGACAGCTCAGGCGCACAGTTCCGTAGGACAATGGCTGGAATACCATCAGGGCCACTGGCTTTATTCACATCCAGATTGCGTAGTACCTTAGCTACCTCCTTTTGCCGAATATGAATATCAGGCATTTGAAGGTCGCAAGAGGGTAGTTTTGGGGGTGATTGGTTACCCGCATCCAGATGTGAGTTCCCCGCAAATAGAGTAGCAAATATATTTGCCTTCTCCACGACTGTGTGGGCCAGAGAACCGTCAGGTTTCAGCAACGGCGGAAGCGATTGGCGGCAGAAATTCGCCTCGACCGACTTGGCAAGCGACCAAAAAACTTTACTCCCAGATGGGTAAGAAGAAAGCTTGTCGCTAATTCGGCCAATGTGGTCGGAGCGAGCTTTCTTGAGGGCCTTTTTACAGGACTTGGCGGCAATATTAAAGGCTTTCTTCTTGGACCTCAAATCAGGATCTTTACGCGCGCGAGCATCAGCCCACGCTTGGTATGAAGATTGCTTAGTAGCGGAAGTCGGTTAAAAATCATTAATATTATTCTAAACCTACGAACTAAAAAATATACGAACAAAATGCATACCATTCCCAGTATCCTGAATACCGATCGACTTTAAAGGTAAACTACAAAACGATACCAAGTTAAACAAAAAGCTTTTAACATAAACATTGTTCACACTGGCTGCAGTATAGACCACGAACAAATATCCTGGGATATCGCAGAGAATTCTCACTGAACTCTAACTTGTGATGTGACCAACAATAAAACGAAACGAGACTTACTAGTGTGTGTAGTGTAGTTACTTTATGTGTTGCAGAGGAATTGTTAAAAGTTGCTCTTTTTTACCTTGAATAAGTTTATGTTTGACCATATTAATACGTAACTTTTTAAATTTAAAAAGTGTTATTATCAATATCAATATTTAAATTATCTCCTTATTTAATTTTAGATTATCTTAAGATTCAGAATTTAATTTAATTATGGCTCCATTTTAAAATACCTAGTAAGGCGATGATAGCTCAGTGGTAGTGACGTCGGATACCGAGACGAAGGTCCCGGGTTCGAATCCTACAATGAGCTTGAGCTTTCGGTGAAGGAAAACATCGTGAGGAAACCATAGCACGGTGGTAGGGTACTTTGTAGTACCCGTCTGGCTGGCTACCACCCTCAAGTTGAAAATCTGTCGCCAAGCACCTATCGGTGTGTTCCGTCAGCTGCACTTGAGAGCCAGTTCCTTCTAGGCTTTGTGTGCTTACCACCTACCATAGTGAGATTGTGGTCAAACACAGGCCTATACACAGTAAAAAAAAAAAAAAAAAAAAAACTACCAACTTCAAAACAATGACAATACAATACAAAATAAAAATTCTTTATTGTTGACACAATAACAAACCCAGTGTACAAAAATAACAAATCATAAACAAACGTGCAAACAATTCAAGCGGCCTTATCGCTGAAGCGATTTCTTCCAGGCAACCTAGTGCAATAGGATAGATTTAAAATAGATTTGACTTTGTTACAGATGCTTTTAAATTTTATTTATTAGTAGTTGTTGCGTTTGAAATAGGGATAACAAATGGACTTTAGGTGTTCGATAAATAGAATAAAGATAAATTTTGAATGAATTATAAAACTTTCAAAACTAGTCACATGTTTGGAGCTGACCCTTCCACCGGTGTAAAACCTTAATGGATTAATAAACAATTCATCATGCCATCGAAACTGAATAATAGAAGCAATCTGGAAATGGTTGCCACACTACTCTTTTTAATGCTATGATCAGGGCCGGCTTTACCTATAGTACATGGTATGCGGCGCACGCGGGCGTAGGGCCTCAGGGGACGCATCCAAAAAGCATGCGTGGTTCTCAAAGAACCAGCGCACGTATGATGCTGTGATGCCAGGTGGGAGTAACAAAGCGCGCAGCTTCTTTTAAAATAATTTTGTCATATTTTTCCAACGCAAAAACACAATCTGTCTTATTAAATGAGATTGATTAAGCCAAGTCTAGTAAAACCCAAGTGTAAAATAAAATGATTTAAGACGTAAAGTAAAATGATTTCATTATTAATGAGATACCTATTATTATTAATAAAAATATTGCCGCCCACTAAAAGTGCGATGAAAATTAAAAAAAAATGGTATTGATTACACGCTGCATGGGCTAGAGCCGGTCCTGGCTATGATGCATGTGTGAGGATTATTGCAGAGTTCAACTGGCATTCCAACAGTAGCCAAATTCTCCGCACTTTTGTACTTATTATGACAGCAGTGACTATACAGCAACAGGTAACTAAGATAGCCTGCTCATATGTAACAAAATCACAGCTTTTTTATATTATTATACAGCGAATGTCATGGTTGATGGCCAACGGTTGTTAGCTCAGTTCACCTAATGGACAGATACTTTGTACCCCAATTTTGTAGTATACAGTTTCAATAATGTTTGCTCAATCGGTCGCGATTATCTTCTAACATGATCATCATGTAACATCATGTTATGATGTACTTAATTGTCTTGTTTTCAATAACATGTTTTGAATTTTTTTGCACTTAAAGTAAGTAATAACCTAAAACCTAAACCTCCAAACAAAAGTAGAAAAGAAGGCTGAGGTGAGGAATATTTTAGTAAAATTTATATGTATATAATTACAATATTGGAGGCTACTCTCATAAACAGCACTTTTACCATCTACTGCACTGCTTTCGCTTCATTGGACTATATAGAGCAAGTAAGATTCAAGGCAAACTTTTGAAACGAGTTTGCTAAGATACCGCGTACTGATTGCGCTTTACTTCTTATCTTTTGAACTTTTGAGTTTTCAAACCAATGCGAATTAAGAAAGTACCTACGTTTGCATTCAATCTGTTTTATTGTTTTGCCGATAATTCGGTATAACGTGAGTCAAATCCAGAATTATTTTTAAATGAAACCATGGTGAAACATTATAACGGACTGCACAACTTTCTGATCGAAAAAAAAACTTCTTGTATCCGAATGTCTTACATTGGGTTGAGCGAATCTGATTCATTTATTTTTATTTCTAGATGCAAAGAAAACTTTAGTTTTTATATTACAGAACATGTAGTATGAAAACCAAAGACATGGTCAACACAGTCTAAGTCACCAGTGAAATTACATTTTCAAAGCCACTCACTAGAAAACTCAATGAAGCTATGTGATAAATATTTTCATTTTACCCTCCTTGGTACGTAGGTTAGGTTATATTATAGATTTTTTATGGACTATTCTCAACTCTCGGTCACTCCCTAGAGGGCTATCGCTACACAAGCAAAATTCCCTCACACACCCTTAAAACAGTTTGCATCATAGAACTATGTGAGTTTATTAACAGTACTATCAAGATTAAAGCTTTAGGGCCCACTGAAGGGTCAGGGCTTTTAATTAAGAGACCTTGAATCGTAAAACTGAAACCCTAGCTGAGATTTATCGTGGCCTGTCGAAATTTGCTGCAAAATTTTGAGAGCGAGATAAATTCGACCATTTATAACCACGCCCAAAGTGTAGTGATTGATCAAGGATTGTAGGAAGTGTATTGCTTCTTGTAGTCTAGTGTTTTTTAACTGTTGTTCATTCTTTTGGCATACTTCTACAGACATTGTTTAGTATAGTTTATTTTCCGAGAACAGTCAGTAATATGTAAGTACAAAAACGACTAAAATATTTTGAGGTGCATAAGTTTTAATCGATCACGCTGTAGTGATACTGATCCACTGATTTGGATGAAACTTTGCACATAAGTATAGGAGTTTAACTTAACTAAAAACCAAACTATTAAACTAAATATTTTTATCGCTGGTTAAACTGCAAGTGAGAAGCTAGTTCATCATAAAGTTAAAACCAAAAAATAAGAGTTCAGAAAAATATGTAGGTACGGGATTTAACTATGTGATTTTTCATACTCAGTTCTAGCAATGATGTTATGAGCTGTCGGCTACAAACTGACTAGGTGCAAGTTGCGGTCTCCGTTTAATCAGAACGTTAACTTGTTCCGACACTCTCCCCCGGTAATGGTTTCACTGAAACTAGTTTTAACACTCACTGGAGAATTAGCTGTTCAGGAGTTGTTGCGCTGTGGGGATTTGATTCCTTGTACATGGTGTTAATTGTTTTTAGGTACTTTTTATGGCGATTATAGCTCAGTGGTAGTCACGTCGGATGCCGAGACGAAGGTTTCGAATCCTACACTGAGCTTGAACTTTCGGTGAAGGAAAATATCAGGAGGAAACCATTGCATTGAATCCATCACAATGACATGCAATTTCATGTTTAAATTCATTATTACCGAAACAATTAATAAAGTCAATTTATTATACAAATTGGCAGTGTGAAACTTATTTCCATTTCGAATTAATTTGTCATATCATGACACTAGGCACAACGGACAAACAAAGAAATAAATGAATCGTGCAAACATTTTGCCACGGAATTAAACCGGCTCATGCGCGAGCTCAATGAAGCTATGACAGATATCATGCAGATAAGCAAAATTTCCATTCCGAGTACAATTATTTTGTCAAATTATAAAGTTTAATTAATAGATATGAATCTCTTGTATGTTCGTTACGGACGCGGTAATATTTATGGGGCCAACTTCGAAATTCGAAAACAACCTAAAGTACGCATGTATACGACCAACTTTTACTATGGGACCAACTTCGAAATCGCAAAAAAAAAATACTGCTTTTCATACAAAAGTTACATGTCTCCTCGGCAAAAATGTATGAAAAGCTGTAATTTTGTTTTGCGATTTCGAAGTTGGCCCCATAGTAAAAGTTGATCGTATACATGAGTACTGAACATGGTTTCATTTAATGTCGTATTGTCGTATCAACCCGTTTATAGTGGCTGACCGATTCCCGTATGTTCGAGCTACGAGTTGTAATTTTTTTGTTATCAACATTCCTCCAATTCTCCACCACTAACAATGCACTCTGATTGGCTAAGTCAAGGACACACTAATCAGATGCTGTGATTGGTCGGTACTGTTATTAAACAGTGTGAGTTCCTCGGCATTACAATTACGGCTAATCAAAAGGGATTTTCCTCGATGGTAATCAAAAAAGTTGACGTTGTAAATTGAACTAAATTACCTAAAAAGTTTTGGTAAATACTCGCTTTAGTTGATAATTGTGAAAATTACATGACGAAAAGATCCTGGACGCAATAGTTGCTTGACATTGGTGGCGATTCTGTTATAAATCGCACTAAACTATTTTTGTCACATAAATAAAAACAACTCTTTCTTACAAACATCATTGAAAAAGGATAGAACTATGTAAAGCTGTCAAATTAGTCTTTGCCGTCTTCATTTGCGGGTATTTAGACGTAACCGCGATAGATGGCGACTAAATTTCCTATATTGAAATCATCCTTTTCTTAGGTGCATTGTCAGAAAGAGACATAGTGAGACAAATTAGTTTAGTTGTAAACAACAGAATCAGCACCACTGTATACTAATAAAAGTACTCCTCATATTACATCTTATAACAATGTAACGATATAAAAAATAAGAAGAAAATAAATTGATAAGACGATGAGCAAACAAAAAATAACAGATACCCGTACTAAATGATGGTACACGAACAATAACGATCCGAATGTAGCAACCTAATGGTGGGTCCATGCTACGCGAAGCGAGCACGAGCCGAGCCTTGAACGAACAGGATTCGCTCGATGCTCGCGATTTCAAGCGTGGACGCACTTAACGAGCCTTCAACGAGCCTACAACAAGCGCGATGCGAATCCCTGTGTTCGTGAAAAAACTGACAATCGGGCGGAGCGCAGTCGAGCACGCTACGAATGCTCGTTCGAGGCTCTCAAGCCCGTCCACGCTACGCGAATCGTGCTTTCATTGTGGTCGTTCGTGGGTCGGCTCGTGCTCGGTTCGCCAAGCATGGACGCACCATAACATTGTTTCTCAGAATAATACACGTTTATTGCAAATGTTATTAATGGTACCATTACGACAGATCACTGCGATAGTTCCAGCAATAACCGACCTATCATTAATTCAAATTGAATTATTAAGTTTGCTCAACTGACTGCCCATTTTACTATGAACTTCACTACCGCTCATTTCACCTACATACCGTACTTTATACTGTCTTTATGAAGGTTCAGTTTATGATGGCTGTTAATTTATTACTCAGACCCTTAATTTCACTAGTGATGGTGCCCGGCTCAAGTAAAATTGAAGTCTCAAAGTACTATCCGGTCATTAGCAACTATATAGGTTTTAAAGGATTGTTTGAATAGGTGTTAAGTTTCAGTAAATTGTTAAGATCCTAAGCCTAGGTTTTGATGTAGGTCGGATTTAATAATACTTGTGTGACCTATCGAGTAGTTAGGATTAAACAATTATGCTAATAAATATATCTTGTTAAGATGTTATGACAATAATTTAGTTATAGACCAAAAATAATAAAAGTATTCACTTTTAGTTAAAGCGAAATTATATATAAAAGTTTGAGCAACATACATTCAACTAATGAACTCAATAGGATGCAGACTAATGTACACTCCTATAGTGTATTAAAATATAACTTCATGTATTTGTAAGAATATCTTATCATAATTTATGAAATAGAATACGTGAGATGGTTTAAAACAAGTCGAGCAAAACTCAGGTTTTAAATATATCTATGACTTTCCAACGTCCATCACAATTATCTCATGTTAAAGCCAAGTCTTTCAAGGCCAGAGTGAATAGGTTTCTTCTGGGTAAGCGTGTTCCATCTTAGGCTTCGTAATCGTCCCTTATGTGCATCGAAATAGTATTACAATAGAATAAGGGTGACAGCTGTAAAAACGGCCGAAGAAATAAGACAACGGTGTCGCTATTTCAGTTTCAGTAGGTCCACGTTTGCACGTAGAACATTAATTAATGAGTGACATAATTTTGTTTTATTGAGGTTCCAAGCGGCCACTTTCACGATGTTGAATTGTACGTAACCCTTAATCTAGGCAGAAGATAATATATCGATGCTTATGTGGCCAAACGTAAGCCCATTTAATTAAAAGAAAGTCTAACCTCATGTTTTAAGATAGTCCCGGCTCTTTTTGTTACATGATGTTAGAAAGTGAAGGACGTATTTTAAACCTCTTACATAGTATAAAGTTTAACTTACACTCTAACTCTATCTTACAAGTAATAATCAATTCTAAAACAATTGAGTAATTAAGTTTTAAATTATTATGCCCTAAACATTGTCGGACTAAGTCGTCAAGTCGTTCCAACTCTCAAGGCTCGGCCAAATTGGTCCTTAAGACAGAATTTCCTGAAATTAATTTACTGAGCCTCACCGTTGTCCTGAATACAAAGTTAATTTTCTTGATTATCCGAGCAGCCTAAGGGCTTGTATTAGGCTTTTTTACAGTAAATAGGCTTCTGTTTCACAATATCAGAATGATAAGTGATTATGTAGCTAATATTGGTAATTCACATTCAATTGCGCGTGAGTAAGGTCGCCAGAGCTCATAGGGGTGGAGGGAAAGATCGGTAACGCGTGATTGATGCTTCGTGTGTTGCAAGCGTCTATATGGCTACGGAAACCGCTTACCATCAGGTGGGCCGTATGCTTGTTTACCGACTTAGTCGTATATAAAAAAAAACAGAACGGAAGTGGGTCTCAAGTGCTCTTGAGTTTTGTTGAGCTGGGAACGCGGCCAAACCCGAATCTATAATTTGGTTGTTACGAAGCGCTATAACAAAACATCTGCTTTTAAAAGTGACAATCACATTGTCTACAAAATAAATCTCATTTTAATTACGTAGCTGAACATTTGTTTTACTTCAGAGAATAAATGCTAATGTGATAACAGGACCCGAGAAACGGGAAAACGGGTAACTGTCCAAATTAAATTTTTCATGCTGGATTTTTTTCTGTTTAATATTATGAAAATATTTTTCGGGTTGGAATAAAATTACCGGCGAGATTATTATACCTACGCATAATTTGGGAGTACCTAGGGATACAACCAACTTTTGTGCCTTTTTGTGTATTTATTTGAGCAAATAAAATTACAGATAGGTACATAAATTACGTCTAGCGTATAATTACGAAGTGCAACTACTTAAAGTAGGCAGTAAAAAAATATTTAATATTATGATTTCAAAATCCTAATATGAAAGTCTATCCAAAATTATTGGTTAATAAGTAATCATTGTCATAATCTAATATAAACGTTATTGTAATCAAATATATTAGTCAGACAACAGTACAGTCAGGGGCATTTACTAGACTAGAATAAACAGAATTAATATATTCAAAAAGCTGCAATTCAAGCGTGTATCGATAAACGATAGCCATTGTCAAGTTCACATTTGGTTGATTGAAACTGAACAACAATGTCTTGTGATTTTGAATATATTCATTCGTTAATAATTAACAATAATTACAGTCATCAGTCTGTAACAAATTAAAAATTAATATTATCATCGCCTACGAGAGATGAAAATGTCGTCACAGGTCCTAATTCTACGTGTGACTTGAAAACGCTTTCAGGAATTCACATAACCGCTTTACAGCCCAGCACTGGCAGGTGGCGCGCTAAGTGGCGGCTCACCAGTCACCACTCACACTCCACTACGTAGTACCTACTTTATAGTTACGTTATACACCCTCCTACGTTATTGTAAAACTAAGAATTATTTTCCCACATTATAATGTAAAAGCTAAGGAAATTTTCATATTCATCATCATCAGCCTATAATGTCCCACTGCTGAGCACAGGCCTCCTTTCACAAATCAGGGTGAAAGGGAATGGGCAGATACTCCACCACGCGTGCCCACTGCGGATCGGTGGAGGTAGGCTAGTGGCCAGCCTACTGTTGGAATTTTTCAAGCCGCCTAGGTGGCATCCAACTAGCTTAACGACTATCACAATTATGTGATAACCGGGACCAACGGCTTTACGTGCCTTCCGAAGCACGGAAGCGCTCGATTTGAAATACTACTAGGCGGTCACCTTCATATTCTATGTATTATATTTTCATCTTCATATTTTCTGCCTCTGCAATCTGAGAAACTCACGCTGTAGCAAAACGCGTAATTAATTAGCGCATGAGCCGCTTAGTAACCTAAGAAAATGAGGACGATATGGACAATTAGCTGAACTTATGTAGATATTATTAATGGCAGGTTAAATATGCTTCATAAGAAGTTATTCCCGCGTGCAGTACCCCGAGTGTAAAGAAATGACGTTAGTAAACGATTACTAATTAGTTTGCGTTTACGACTCTTCTCTATAGGAATTGGCACAGCGTCTCTACCGGAATACTCATGGTACTAATTTCTCCCAAACAAATTTATAGTTAACGGAAACGCATTAGTAAGCGTTTATTAACGTCAATTCTTTACACTCGGGTGATTATTATAACGTCGATTTGTTTCAAGATACACTCACAATTTTTTTTATACCATAGAGTATGTAAGTTGGTAAATAATTTCCATTGAGATTTAGCATTTTTAATGAAAACGTATACCGTCGATAATAATCGAGATCTCGCTAAGTTATTCCATTCCTTAAGTCGCTCCCAATGAATTTATTACCTTTTCCTTATATCGTCATAATAAAAGTAATATATTCAGAGGGGGGTACTAAAACAATACGTAAAAACCTGACTTGTATAAAACCGCACAAAATATATACCAACCTACGAAGCAACTGTTTAATTTGGCCCGAATGTTTATTATCTTTGGGGAAATTTAACAGAATCGTGCTCCGACTGCTGAATACCAAATTTCACCAAAAAACCTCCGCGTACGTTTAAATTAGGGTTTAAAGTGCTACAGGTTTATTGTAATTGTCGAAAAAATACTTTATTAAAGACGACACTGAGTCAGCACTGATTTTATTTCAGGTAGTCCAGTTGAATATTATTGTAAGTTTTTTATTGGTGTTTTTTTCTTCACACTCAATTCACACTTAATAAAATAGCGATACAAAATATACCTTTATTTTATACACAAAAAAAGTACACATTTCAGTGAGAGAATCCGTGACTCGTGACATTTTGAAGCGCATAGGGCGATATTCGCGTCTCGGTGTGAGCTGACCCTTAGGCTCTACGTTTGCATTACCAAAACTAATTATTTGTAAGCTCTATTAACTACAGTAGGTGTGCTAATCTTCTGAAAAAAACTTCCGCAACCATATTTTTTAAACACACAATGATAATTTATTAATGTGTAGGTATAGATCCAAATGCTAGTATGAAAATACTAGCATTTGGATCTCTATTAGCCTGAACGCATCGATTTACTATTACAGAAATAATAAATCGATGCCTGAACCAGATATATATATATTTTATTTGTCCTATCGATATTTTCTTATTATTCAAAAAATACCTACTAGTTATATTTCCAAGATCAAAGTTACGTTTCATAACTTCTTTCATGGGTTCCTTAACTCTAATCGGCCTTCAACCTCATATTCACGCCTCAGAATATTTGTGATGAGATAGAATTATTTACCTGAATGATACCATGGACGAATAGATTTTCTTTCCTCTATGATGATACTGATGACAGTTTTGGAAAATTAGGAAAACATAGTATGTCTTTTTTCAAATAATTAAATATTCTACATGAGAAAGTTAGAGCGTAGCGTTTATTCGCTAAAAGAGCAGCTCGACTGGCGAAGTACCTCCGTACAGAATACCGCAGCCAAATAACTTTATTTTGTCCCGGTTGAGAGATTGCTCGCCGATTTTTCCATGTAAGGATGATAAGACCAATCTTGGGGCCGCACTTTATTGCCAATTCCAAAAAACAAAAAACTTTTACGTTCCTCGTAAGGTTGCCAGAGCTCATGTGGGGAAAGGTCGGTAACGCGTGAGTGATTCCTCGTGTTGCAAGCGTCCATATGGCTACGGTAACCGCTTACCATCAGGTGGACAATTCGCCGTTTTTTATACAAGTAAAAAATAAAAACATATAATTCGTGATCATTATTTAGTTAGTTTGGTTCCCCTTTTGCGCTCTAAATGTTGAACGTTATGATGAAAACGCACTGCGTTCATAAAACTAATCACAGGCCGCCGTCGACGCACCAAATCCGTCCAATTGTTACGTAGCTGAGTTGTAACAAACACACAAACTTTTAATTATAATATTAGAAGGAAGAAGGATAAGCAAGAAATGAAATTCTAAAACTGTGGGAAACCCTCTTTAGATTTAGATACGCAAACAACGTCGGCCCCGCAAACTCTCGGTTCGTTAGTGAACATGCCCAGATTCATGCACGTTGTAACATAAAATTGCGTGTGTAAAATAAGCTTTATTTTTTTATGTTCATATCATATTTCACGGTAATGCTAGGGCTTTATCTGCGTATAATGGCATTAGTTAGCGCGTTATTTTACATAGTACGCAGATATGTCCGAATGTAAGCGCGCTAATTTGCTAATGGCATTATTAATGTCGTTAGACGATAGCTCAAATCAAATGATAGTGTGGCCACTCAATTACTACATAGTTTACGCATCATTTATTACACGTAATTTTTTCCAGTAATTAGACGTTAAGCGTCACGCAGGTGAGGCATAAGACAAAGATTTTCATAGGGCATCGTGCCTCTACCCAGATGGCTAGTCCGCCTTACTAAAGCATGACATTTTATATCACTGAGGGGTTCCTGAGCAAATCGCTCTCAGTTCGTATTGCGCACGGCTGTCACCGCGACATACTCGCTGTAACTGATTATATAAAAAATGACGACTTGCTTATTGAAATACTGTCACAACACTTACAAAAACCAAGGAAAAATTAAAAAACTAACCTTCCATGTGTAAGTATTGCGATTTCGTCACTTTTAATTACCTAAACTTATTTTAGAAATATACGTTTCGGTGGTGACAGTTTTAATTTTTTAAATCTTTTCCGGCCATGTTTTATGGAAGGTTGCCACAACATGAAAATTAATTTTCCACATTTTTGTTAAGGATTATTAAAAGATGATATCGAGTACCTACTGATTATTTTTGATAATTCTAACCTCCCGATTTGACAGGTATTTTGACCATAGAGGTCAAAATAATGAGAAAACTCCTCATTAAATATTATCTACACAACCAGTGTAATTTTATTGGTAATACAAGAGCTAACACAGATTGCCAACCTAACTAAACTTATTGTCGAAACATTTTCATATATTCGTTTATATTATGTAGCAAAATCCGAAAATTTGTTAAGAAATACAATTTCAAAACAGCTGTATAGAAAACAACTGCAATTGCAGGGGGTCTAATTTTTAAATATTATTTATATGATGTACGATTTATGTTTTGGGTACCCAAGGTATCCCAAATAACTATTTTGAAAGGAATAAGGCATCCTCTTTTTCAATTTTAGAACTTTGAAAATAAAAAACCGTTTTCTCAGAGATTTTTCGCCCCCAAAAATCCCCATATAGTAAATTTCATCGAAATCGTTAGAGCCGTTTTCAAGATATATCAAAACATACAAACATTGTACATTTAATGGTATAGGATATATATTATAAACAAATATTGCTCGTATAATAGTACTTATGTAGATGAAAAATTTCCGGACCGAAATTTATAAATTCCGCCATTTAGAGGAAAATGATTTTTTAACTGCCACCCTATGCAAACTACACAGACTGTCAATTCTGGCTTGTTTATTTCAGGTTCCCATGGAGGCGACTATCCTTCTGGACGTTTTAAATTCTTTGGCATAAGATTATAACTTTGCGAGGGACGTGGTGTAAGGTTTTTTTATATTTTTATTAAGACAGGGCAACGAGTTGTTGATAGTCGTAAATGAGTAATATTTGAAAATTGACGTCAACAGACGTTTCCGATTAATAGATTAATATTGACTAGACAAGAACAAAGCGAAGAGGCTTGTGCGATCTATAGTGTTCTCGATTTTTCTCTACGGCTCCGAGTTATGGTCAATACGAGCAGTGGACAAGAAAAAGATTGAGGCCTTCGAAATATGGTGTTGGAGGAGAAAGTTGCGCATTTATTTATTTATTTATTAGTTTGCAGCTTAACAGCATCAATAAACAGCCAAAACGCTACAAAAACAAAATTCATTATAACATTAAAATATTTCATTCATCGTTCTAACATTCTTTTCCATTCATTCATCAATCGTACCATCCCTGTCACAAACAAGTCACAGTGAGGTGCGTCCTCGAGCAGAGAATTGATAAGAAGCATTGCACTCTGCACGGGCGAGTGCCGGCGGTGGAGCGTGCGCGCTCACCGCCAGCAGCCGGTGTCTGCGAGCCCGCACGTACTTGTCCGGCACAAATAACATCAGTGTTTTAACTAACAGATCCATGCAATCTACACCATTCCTTATTAAGCCTACGAAGAATCTCACAAGGTGGACGTTTCTCCTTAATTCAAGTGAATCATATCCTAACTGACCTTGGAGAAATAATATACATACCATGGAGAGCAAAAAGAACCAACATATCTATTGTCAGCCAACTCAAAAT
Source organism: Achlya flavicornis (assembly GCA_947623365.1). NCBI lineage: Eukaryota > Metazoa > Arthropoda > Insecta > Lepidoptera > Drepanidae > Achlya > Achlya flavicornis. Next base: position 2,587,175 of record OX392473.1, on the reverse strand, counting down.
CAAGTCAAGGTTATCCACGATCTGCTACCAGAGAGTCCTGAGCTACTTTGTAGTGGCAAAGATAGAGGGCAAAAGACCGCGGGGTCGATATTCTACCCGACGGTCCGACCAAATGAAGGGGATCACGGGACTCTCCGTCACTACTGCTCTGAGACAAGCTGAAGACAGAGTGGTGTGGAAGCAGCTGGTGAGCACCTTGGTGAAGGCATATCATTACGGGCACGACCTTCAGTAATGAAGATAACGAAGAAGAAGAAGACAAGAACAAATATATCTAACGTCGATATTGGAACAAAAGCCGAAATGCTCTCATAGTTTTACTGAAATATAATTCTTAAAAACGTTCTACTTCCTTCATACCACAGTTAATTATCATGCATAAGTTTTATCGATGCAAACTTAGCGTTATATCGTAACGTCAAGCTTATACCCACTCTGCTGATCTCATGCACTTACGAAGTTTATGAACACACCTGTTTATCTATGGCATCATATAAGCAATTACTTACACTGCTATTAGATTTCTTTTTAAATATGAAGTATTTTATAATATTGATAAGTTGGTGTTTGATCTATCATCGTGGTAACACATACAAATAGCACACAAAACTTTCAGACTCACTGTACCTCAGAACTTCGAAATTTGAAACATCGATCGACTGTACTGCAAATGTTCTTCAAAGCTGGCAAAACCATATCGTTCCAACTAATTTTTAGTTAAATAGTAACATTTTTCAATTCTACTTTATGTAACATACTGAATTAAATTTGCGTCGGTCATGCAACAACAGATTAAATTATAATAAAATTAACATTTCCAGTATCAAAATTAACAAATAATATAATTACGTTTAAGTACTGTTTTATATACGAATGCAATTTGCTTTTAAGTAATGATCATTCAAATTAATTGCATACGTACCTAGCTACTTGTTTTAATCTATGCACACAAATAAATTAAATTGAAGCATTTAACCAAATGCATATGAAAGTATAAACGATAAATTATTCAGTTTTTTTTTTGTTTAGTTTGTTCCGGCTAGTCTCCGAAACCTATTCCATAATTAGGGGGCCCCCACACAAGAAACGTCTTCTTTTGGTTATTTTTTGTTGCGATACTTGCGCCTACTATTAATTTCATAGACAATTTGAGTTAGTTAATATTATTATTATTCTACGGAACCCTCCGTGTGCGAGTCCGACTCGCACTTGGCCGGTTATTTTATATTCCACGAATCATATATTTCCTACAAACATTGAATATGATGAGAAACGTAGAATTCCGTAGCTCTTGATACCACACGGACCCACAACTCTGCAACAAATATACACCTGGGTACCTTTATTATGTTTGCATATCCTGTCGAGCCATCCACGCAGCCATGAATAAGCATGAGTAACAATCTGCATTGAAATAGAACTTGCTTACCCTTGCTTATTGCACGAAGAATGTTTTGTTTGTTCACATATATAATAACTAGCTGTACCCCTCAGTTTCACCCGCGTTCCCGGGATATAAAGTAGTATAAAATCTGCATGCCAAATGATGATCTTCATGATGATCCGTTGAGTAGTTGAGGCGTGAAGGTGTAACCAACAAACAAACGAACAAACTCACTTTCGCATTTATAATAGTTACGATATAATAAAAAATAAACCTTTATTTCTAAAATACTTAACAGTTTTATACTTATTTTTAAGACTTATGTTTTACCTAAATTATATCGCGTATTTCAGAGTGCCTGTCGGCAAAAGCCTCCTCGAGCTCCTTCCAGTGTCCTCTATTGCAGCTCTTTTCTAGAAAGGTCCAGCTGTCAGTTTAATCTCATATTCCCAACTTTTAACCGGTCTTTCCCTTCTCTTCCCATCTCTAGGGTACCAAATTGTAACAATTCTGCTCCATTTTTCATATTTGCTTCGAATCTCCATTTTTGTTGGTCTATTTTTGTCAATAAATTTTTTAACTTTGTTTTATCTCTTATAGTTTTGTTAGTTATCGTGTCTATGTTTTTTATATTTAGTAAACTCCTTTCCATTGCTCTTTGGCAGCTTTGTAGTTTGTCTCTGTGCAGTTTGCTCAATGCCCATGTCTCACATCCGTATGTGAATACTTTTCTTTTGATTGTGACGCGCAGTAGTCATGTTTATTTACATAGGTATTAAGGTTTATTTTACGTTGTGAGTCACAATAGTTATTCATCATTTTAAAAAGACTATAAATAGGTATCTATGCAGAAATATTTTTAATTTCTAAAAATGTTTGTTATTGTAAGTTGAAGCCAAAGTACAAAGACATGATCACATAACACGTTACAAACAGCCTACATCAATTTAGTACTTAATTTACGAAATATATCTAACATCAACCTTCGTTAATACTCTAGTAGAAGATCCGGATTATAATAATATTATTTTCTGACGCGTCAAGTTTTACAAGTTCGCAAGCAACCGTAATAACATTAAATTTCAAGAGACACATTTCTCTCAACGTGAAAATGATAGCTTCTAAAAAGGTAGTTACCTGAACTCGCTGAACCGATTCTGAGGAATATTAACAGCTTCCCGACCGTCCTTGACTATAGACGTCAGACTTTCAACTCGGCAAAGTTACACAGAATGCCTGAGGGAACCATTGTCTCTCCCAACGATTATAGTAGATCAAATTCCCTGGAAATATTACGCAAATTAAAAACTTGAAGATCAAAATGTTGGGCGACATTTTAAGAAGGACTACTGCTATAGTTATTTCAAAATTTTATCTACGTATATAGAAGTCGCCACACATCACAACTATGTTCCGTTAAAGTGATGCCATCCGGCCACAATTGTTGTAGAACGATGAACGAAACGCGTAAGCGCCGTGAAAATCACGGTGTTTGCGAGAAAAATACTCCTAAAAGCGTTCAGAGGGCTTAGTGCGAGTTTTTAACGCGCTCGTTAAGGTTAACGTTAACTCTAATTTGTATGGCATTGGACTAGCGCCACCTAGCGGCAATTGGTGGCGTCTGGGCCTGCGCCATACAAATTAGAGTTTACGTTAACCTTATCGAGCGCGTTAAAAATCTCGCACTAAGCCCACTGATAGCGCTACGTGTTTCTACTGTCTGCTTAGACGACTAATTATTGCTTCAGCGCTAAAAAAAACTTTAGTTGACTCTAAAAAATGGGACATAACTTTTGCTTATGATAGCGTCTCTAACTCTGTTTACGTTTATATGAAAGTTTTTCATAACATAGACACTCGGAAATTTCATACAATAGACTATTAACCATCCCTTATTTACTGAAAAGAAGTTGGCTTAAACAAGCTAAATCTGTATTTACACCGTTGGTAAACTTGGTAATTACCACAAAATGAATTAAAACACTTTCTCCAATGGCCGCCATTGTTACGATTATACTTTTCTGGTGTTGCCATTCCTCGATATTCAAATACACAATATCAAAATAAACCGTTTTACACTTTCATAATAAATAATGCTGACAATTAATTATAATTAATCAATATTCATCAATATATGAAATTAAATAATATTCAAATAATATAATGTTAATGCTAACAAGACATTATAAATAAATAAATAAATAATAAATAACTACCTAACTAACTACAACTTTCCTGGTTTCGAATCCTATAAAAACAAATTTTTAACCGACTTCAAAATTATTTTTTTGTCTGAAAGGGTACACTTCCCGTTTGGTCCCATTGTCAACAGATCAGGATTTGATTACTTCTTAGTGTACTTTGAAGTCGGTTTAAGTTTTTTGTAAAACAGTCCAATTATAACATACCACTTTGGTGTGTGTTCAAAAGAGCATTGCGATGCAAGACATGCGGTAATGGGTACAAAATGTGCGACAGTACAACAAAAGATTGTGCCGACATCAAAGCGGCAATTACTTGAATGTAACTCGTATACAGGAAAATGGAATGGCACGCCTGCCGTCGCATATTCAGGCAAGTTGCTTTAAGAATGTTGGAGTGCAATACGTTGTATCAGACGCGTATTTTGCATCGCGTTGGTGCGTTTGAGAGCTTTGATGTTTGGTAGTATCGAATCCTTACTTCCTTACTAACCTAACTAATAGTGCTATTGTTTGTTACGCCTTCACGCCTCAACTACTCAACGGATCATAATGAAATTTGCCATGCAGATAGCATATGGTATGGAATGGAGAAGGACATAGGCTGCTGTTTATCCGACAGACGATTTTTACTTTTTACACCGCGGGATACAGTTATTATCGATATAAATTTCAATCAAAAATATCCAGTATTAGTCCCTAATAGTATTACTATATTATTACATATACAGTACACTTGGTCCATCAGTCTCCAAAGATGCAGACTGCGCTAGATTATTGGTGAAATAGCCTGAGAAAGCTACATGAATGTAGAAACTGTCCCGTACAACATAAACCACATATATAATCACAGTACAGTCGAGGACATAAATATGTATACACTTTTTGAAATTCAAAAGCGATTTTCTCGCATGTTTAACATTTAAGTGTTAAACTATTACACAAATCATAATAGTATATGTTAGAAGATTCTGCCTTTATAATATCTCATAAATTCAATCAGTAGTTTAAGAGAAAACCGTTGTTGAATTTTACTAAGTGTATACATATTTATGTCCTCGACTGTACATATAACACGCTTTAACAGTCTGTTAACCATATTCTCAACTGCATTTGTTTCATTTTGCATATTTAAGTCTCGTTTATGTTTACTTTATATTTTGTTCGGCGAAGTAACGAAAACATTGCGGGATGTGTAATTATTATAAAAACGGTGGAGTTTTGCGTAATTATTTTCAGCTCTATAACTTCTTTTAACATAGCTTATTTTTTTTTGTATTTTTGTCGATGGTAAATGACTCAAATAAATGTGTAGGTTAGGTACACGGAATTGGAAGTAATACAGGATGATTTTTTTTCTAGACAGTATTAGCCAGGGTAAGTTCTGAACTAGTAGAATTTAGAGAAATGGGTTGAAAGGAACCATGAGCTGAATTTTGAAGAAATCATAAGTGGCTTTAAAGCATTCGGAGATATGCAATTAAAAAAAAATATTATTTCTCATTATTCTGCTTCTACCTCACAATACGAACAAAATTATGTATTACAATCTTGGTCACAAATTGCTAGAAGTGTATATAAAAATGTTTAGATAGTTAATGATTAATAAATTTTATCTACGGCCGTGTACTTTACCCATCGAGGAACAATCCCTTTAGAGTAGTAATACCGAGCAATCCGATTCCGAAACTAGTCAGTGATTTGTTATTGATTTTGAACAATAAGGACCAATCACTGCATCGTGTGTTCTTGACTTAGCCAATCAGAGCGCATGAGCCCTTGTCTTAGCCAATTAGAGCGCATCGTCGATGGTGGGAAATTGGCGGAATAGATTGCTAGCAAAACAACGTCATTGCGCTTCTTTGGGTTCATTTTTCGATGACTTTATGCACCTGGTGACTCTCGATAAGTCCGGTCAGTAGCTAAATTCTGATATTTTATAAACTAAGCTTGGCTATCCAAAGAGGAAACGCTGCCAGCCTTCTGGGAACCTTGCCCTTAATCGGAAGCAGCGGCAGGCTTGAGGAAATTTTCTATATATAGATTATATTTTGTAAATATAGATTGTATTTTGTACATATTTGTTGTTAATAAAAAAACTAATCCTAAGAATAATTTTAAAAAAATGCCGTTATTTATTTGATTTAAGTATTTTTTGTTGTTATTCTATCATAAATGCGTGACAAAAGAAAATCTAAAAAAAAAACAAAAATTCAATCATAAATTACATAAAATAATACACAATATTCCCCATACGAACGCAGACTTATTACCAAATATAGTGGATATTACGACGTAAACTTTAGTGAATTTCTCGCTAGAATGGTTTTATATAGGCTTTTACATATACACTCGGCTTGCAGGCTTACAGCTTTTGTGGGTAGCTCATAAAAATGATAGATCACCGCGAGTTTCGTGTTCTTTACGTAGCAAACATTCACAGATTCTCGTCCTATATAGAGAGTTTAGATCTATTAGAATATGTTTCGATGTTTATTGGATGTTCTTTTTGTTTTCGATTAAATGGATTGCCTTTTTTTCCTTATGATTCAATATATAAATAAAAATAAATATATCCGACAATATAATAATTGTAAATGTTTGATGAGTTTGACGCTTAGCTATTTTTATGATGTCCATTCTGGGTCAGTGACAACTCCACAAGATCATAACGATTAATATTTCTGACCTCTGGGTTGTAAGCTTATGAAGATTTTAGGCAGAAGGAAAAAGCTCTTAATGGCTAAAGTAAAACAGGATGTGAAATACAGTATTTCGGGAGAGTAGTGAGTAAAATATACTAGAATAGACGTTGATAGTGCTAATGTCTAAATTGGTACCTCATACTTAGATGGTACTTTGGCAACTTACGTATTTTTATTATAATTTTGTACTACACATAACCTGCAAAAATTATTCAATTCAAAACTGACTGTGGGGCAATATGCCTGATGAAAAAAGAGAATGGAAGAAGCAGCTCGCAGCGTTTATGTCGAAGACAAAGCATTACAGTATTTAGTCACAAATAACTTGAAGCAGGAGACTTGAAACTTCCAAGAAAAAGTTGTTATTTTTCTTCAAACTGTGAAAGAATTTAATCGAAGCAAACTTTCTGATTCATGGCAACCTAAACAGTAAACCTCTTTGAAAAGAGTATGCAAAGGTGCAATTTGCGTAACATGCAGCACACAATTTATCTCAAATGTATTTTATGAATGGAAACATGTGGAAATGTTATATTCAAAATTATGCGTGGCGTAGGTACATTCCGTAACTTTATTGCATTTGGAAAAGTTAATAACGATTAATTTTTAAGATTATCACGAGACCTTAAAACCCCCGTCGACGTTGTTTAGTTTGACACATATGTGATAACCTTTTTGCTGGATTTCTTCACTGTTTTTAAAATGCAGTAAGCATAATAACTTAAAAATATATTTCGAACTTAGTTATGAGTAGCTAATGAATAACTATCAATAACCAGTCTATAGGTACATATAGCGCTACCGTTGACGATATAAACCTCGTATAAGTGGTCAAACACAATTTTATTCACCAGAAAATCAATAAGTGACCGCCCTAAACATAAAGCCTACGCCACACCGTCTAGCGCCTAGAGATATCAGCCCGTTTTTTTTACGCCATCGCCAGTAACGTTTATGTCGCGGATAATAGTGATAAACAAGGGTTGGACGGTCTCGTCAGTGTCGTTGAGAGGGAAAATTCTAGACGAGTGCTGGGTACTTTAAAGGTCCGAGCCGAACGAAACGAATTTTAGAATTCTGTATATGAAATCTCATCCAGATTCGGACCATTCAACGCGGGCAAGTGTGCGAGCTTTCATAAGATTTCATATACAGTATTCTAAAATTCGTTTCGTTCGATGCGTTCGACGCGTTCGGCTCGGATAAGTGTGTGTCCCTTTAGTATACGTTTTGTATGTCTTCTGTTGGTTTCGTCGTGGTTTTGTAAATAAATAATGAACCTATTAGTTGTATGTAGTATTTATATACTCTGAGCTAGTAGCTAATATGTAAAATGAATAATATAATGCATCATCATTATCCGACACGACTACTCCCCACTATCTATAAGTTATCGGTACAAAATGGATTTTTTAAACTTTTTAAATTCACGTCTTTTCCATACCAAATATTTATCGCAGAGAAATACTATCTATTTATCAATCGTGAAGTGTAAAATTTACACCCCATTTTGAGACTATTGCGCGCACGGAGGAGCGTGAGATTTGGAATAATTAAAGTTTATTTTAAATTTATAAATTTTTATAAATATTACTTAAAACTTTAAAAAAATATGAATTACGGAACATATTCGACTACTGGGCGACTACTAGTAGGAAAAAATACAAAACCACGTACTTACAATGACAGATGCATATTACCAACAGCTTAACAAAGTAATAGAAACCAAAGCAACGCATCGAGCTTACGTACGTAGCTCACGTAGAGTCTATGTAACTCAGCATCATGACGTCACTCGACGTCATAGTAACATTTCACGTTAACTCGTAGTGGTCACAGTATAATATAAACTCAGACGTAAAGAGTCTGGTAAACGAAAGTAGAGACTGAAAAAATACGGCAAATTAAAAAGTACCAGCATAGCAGCCTCAAAATTGGTATGCCATATAAAATAATTGCAAATAATTCGAGTGTCTACTTTCATATGCTAGACTTTAATAAGCTAGTATTTTTTAATTATTCAGTATTTTCTGCAGATTTTCTTAAGTAATTCACGTAAAATAAATGGTTAAAAGTTATTGAAATGTTACCCTATTTAAGAGTTAATTCATTTCTCATATACAGGTGTCATCAACAGATGATTATTATTATTATTTTAACTAATTATAATATAAATAGTATTGGTTTTGACTGATAAATGGCGCTACACCCCCTCCTTGTTTTATCAACAATCTTACCATATAGTTAGAGTTGAGGGTAGTTCTAACTATTGCGCTTATAAAAGGGGCGTGCGGCGCCATTTATCAGTCAGTCGTTATTCTGTCGTGAGACGTTACACTTCGTGTATACCAAGTGGAAGTTTTATAATAAACAGTTAATACGGTGTTGTGTATATTGTGCATATTGTGCAGTGTGTGTGTTATTGAAGAAGAATATATTGTTATTCAAAGTGAGTACGTTGTCTTTTTTTTCTATTTCCTTAAAATACCCAAAATACCCCACGCTTTTAACATCTCAGAAGCGGGATGACTATCGCATAGACCCACAAGTGTTTTTTTTTTTCTTTTTATTTTTTTAAAAACGTGTTTTATATATATTTTTGTGCATTTTTTTTATATCATAGAAAGCGCTTTGTTAAGAATGATACTTGATCAGGGCGAATCCTTGATAGGCTCAGATTCTTGAAGCTGATTCTTTTATTAAATTTTACTTACGTATCAACTCTGCGAAAGCATTGAATTTAAGGAAAACTTTACATGGTTGGGACTATTTCTCGACGAGTCAACTTCAAAATGGAGACATCCAAATCATATTTACATACTCCCTTTACATGAATATATTGTACCTAATATTTAAATGCACGTGATATTCACTTTAGAAGTTGCGAAAAGCTAACGGTTGAACAGAATCTGTAATTGAAGTCAAACACATGATTATACGGACGTTAACTAGACACATCGCCGCAAAAGCCGGCACAGGAGCGTACTGATTAACGTGGCACTAAGCTTTTGTCCATTAATTTATCCAGTGACTCGTGGTTTCATTACTATACGGCTATTTGTTATTCATATTCATTTGCTACGATGATATACTATAATTACAGTTTTGAAAATCCCTATTATCTCTTTTTAGTATTCATATGTTTAGCAAGTAGTAAATGCCACTACTTGTTTAGTGTGGGATGCTAGTGATTTATTTTGTGTTTGACTGAATTGTTGACACGGTTTACTACGCGATTCCTTCTTTGTGTTTCAGTGGATCCAATTGAAAAACAGGGTGGTCTATCATATTCGCCTACTGGTCCAAACGAGCAAGGCAACCAATCACCGATCTTGCCCACCTTACGACGATCCCAGCCGAATACCCGCAGCCATGCGGGCGATCACTCGCTCAGCCGGGCTGACTATCGCTCGCGCAGCCGAACCGACCGCCGCTCTTGCAACGGGGCTGGTAGCCCACCACGCAGTCGGGACAACAGGCGCTCCTATAATAGGGCCTACCGCCGCTCAAGCGACCAGGCAAACCGCCAATCGCGCAGCCGGGCTGATCATCGCTCGCACAGCCGGGTCACTCACCACTCTCGTGGCCAAACCGAGCACCGCTCGCGCAGCCGAACCGAGCATCGCCCGTGCAGCCGTGCCGGGTTCCGTTCGCGCAGCCGCGACGGGCGCCACTCGCGCAGCCGTGCCGGGCGCCGCTCGCGCAACCGTGCTGAGCGCCGCTCGCGCGGTCGTTCCGGGTGCCGCTCGCGCAGTCGTTCCGGGCGCCGTTCGTGCAACCGTGCCGAGCGCCGCTCGCGCAGTCATTCCGAGCGCCGCTCGTGCACCCGTGCCGAGTACCGCTCGCGCAGCCGTACCAGACAGGGCAACCAGCCACTAGGTACGGCTATCACGCCTACTACTCTCGTAAAACTATTGGATGCTCTGAAAACTGTAAATCGTACTGACTCTTTAGATAAACTAGGAAACATGCAGAATACTGTCCCCGAATTTGACCCTTCGAGAAAGGAACAGACGATACAAATGTGGATTCACAAAGTGAATGAATGTAGATCCATTTACGGATGGAATGAAAAACAATTGATTCATTTTGCCCTACCTAAATTACGTGGAGTTGCACAACGTTGGTACGAAGGTTTATCGACTGTCCTTTTCTCGTGGGAGGAATGGCAGACCAAATTGATTACAGCCTTTCCCTCTGATGAAAATTACGGGCAAATGCTGAGTGACATGTTAGCTAAACGCGCTCGATTCGGGGATTCGCTAGAGACTTATTATTACGACAAAATTGCACTAGTAAATAGGTGTAGTATAGAGGGAAGACGGGCAGTGGAATGTATCCTTCATGGAATAGATGATCGTTCAGTTCGGTTGGGGGCAGAGGCAGTCCAATACGATAATCCTGATAAATTGTTAGCTTATCTGAGGAATGCTAGAAATGTTCGACCTATAACGGAGCGTAAACAAGTCAAAGGACAGGTTTACTCTAAAAAACTAGATATACCGCCAAGGCCAGGTTTTAAGAGCCACTGCTTCAATTGTAAGCAGGAGGGTCACTTGGTTTCTCAATGTTCCCAGCCAATCAAGAAGTGTGGAAAGTGCAGTAAAATTGGTCATAACACTGATCAATGTTACTCTAAACAGTCTGTGCCTTCCGAGAAGACGGTAATGTCTATTTCCAATGATTGTAAACTTGGGGATAAATATCTCAAGATTATAGAAATTAATGAGATTCCTTTTGAAGCTTTCATAGATTTCGGAAGTGAGTGCTGCATGGTGCGCTTGTCAGACTGTCGTAAAATTTGCGGTCATTTTGATGTTGACGAGCTTCCTACCCTTAAGGGTTTTGGAAATTCAATTGTCCAGGTATTGGGTAAAATTCGTGTTAACATAGCAATCGACGAGGTCAGCGCAGATGTGGATTTGTTTGTTGTACCGGATGAGGCTATGCATATGTCGGTTATGATAGGACAATCGTTTACGGAGCAATCCCATATAATAGTCTATAAGACTAGTGACACTTTACAGATGTTACACACTAGCTGTGACATAACATCAAACTTTAAAGTTCATCTGTATATTAATGAAGATATTACACTATCCGGAGTGTCTGTGATCGATGTCTATACGAAACCAGTAACTACGGGTGAAGTATATGTCGAAGGGGGTCTCCGTCTGGTATCTGATGTGAGCTTCTCTGTGCCATCAGGTTTATTTTATATGAGCGAGGGTGGTGTTGGTAAAATGGTTATTAGTATCCCCAGTGATAGAGTCGTTACTTTGAACAAGGGATATATGGTAGCACGTGGGCGTGAAGCTAAAGAGGATAGGAATTCGTTTAAACAAGTTATGCAGGTAGTTAGTGAAAAATCGAATCATGCGCTCTTGACTGATGCTGAAGTTAAAATTGGTGATGGTATTCTACCCGCACAGAAGAGGCAATTACTCTCACTTCTTAATAGATACAGGGAGTGTTTTGCTTCTGGTCTGTCTGAACTGGGGACCACTACTGTGGGCGAAATGTCGATAAACCTTCATGATGATGTTCCAGTAGTGTATAGGCCATACCGATTATCAATTAAAGAGAAAGAAATAGTTAGGGATATGGTCTCGGAACTGCTCGAGAATGGGATAGTTCAACCCTCCACTTCACCTTACGCGAGTCCTATCGTTCTGGTACGTAAGAAGACTGGCGAGTATCGACTATGTATTGATTACCGCGCTCTTAATAAAAAGACTGTCAGGGAAAACTATCCCATGCCCCTAATAGACGACCAACTAGACGTCCTGTCTGGTCATACATTTTATACCACACTTGACCTGGCATCTGGTTACTATCAGATCCCCGTATGTGCAGATGACAGGTTCAAAACGGGGTTTGTGACACCGGATGGGCATTATGAGTTCACAAGGATGCCTTTTGGCCTCGCAAACGCCCCCGCAACCTTCCAACGTATTATGAATCAGGTACTGGGTTCTGCACGTCACAAGGAGGCTCTGGCCTACTTAGATGATGTAATCATCCCAGCTAAAGATTTTTCAGATGGCCTAAATAGGCTAGAAAATGTCCTCAGATTATTCTCAAAGGCGGGGTTGACACTGAAAGTTTCCAAATGTTTATTTTTTGGACACACCGTCGACTATTTAGGGTTCGAGGTATCGAAGGATGGCATTACGCCGGGATCAAAAAAAATTGAGGCGGTCGATAGGTTCCCTGTTCCAAAGAACCAACATAATGTGCGACAATTTCTCGGACTAGCTAGTTTCTTCCGGCGATTTGTGCCTGGTTTTTCCATTATTGCAAAACCCCTCACACAGCTTCTGAAGAAGGACGTCACCTGGTTTTGGGGATCTGAGCAAGAAAAGGCTTTTAGGGAGCTCCAAAAGAAACTGACCGAGAAGCCCACATTGGCGTTATACAATCCACAGGCTGATACCGAGCTACACACAGATGCTTGCAAAATCGGTGTGGCAGGTATACTGCTGCAGCGTAGTGAGAGTGGTGTTCTTAACCCGGTAGCTTATTTCAGCCGACAAACAACCCCTGAGGAACAAAATTATGCTTCTTACGATCTGGAAACGCTCGCGGTTGTATCTTCTCTTCAAAAGTTTCGAGTATATCTTATCGGTTTGAAATTCAAAATTTTAACAGACTGTAACTCATTGCGGGCTACATTTCAGAAGAGAGATATGTTGCCGCGGGTGGCAAGAGTACCATTTTGATATTGAGTACAGGGCAGGTATTTCTATGGCCCATGTTGATGCGCTTAGTCGCAATCCAATTGCAGAAGATCTTTGTGATGTCGTGGATGTTAGACGTGTTAGTGAGGAAAATTGGCTTGCCACTATACAGAGCACGGATTCAGAGATTCAACGAATTGTTAAAATTCTGAAAGACTCTAATCTTAACGATGTCATTGACATTAAAAACAATTATACATTGAAGGGTGATAAACTTTTTAGGGTTACGTCTGATGGGGATAGGTGGGTAGTACCCAAGGGAGTCCGTTGGCAAGTCGTCAAAATGAACCATGACGATATTGGCCATTTCTCTCTAGACAAAACACTAGAGAAGGTAAAATCGTCATACTGGTTTCCTAAAATGCGGAAGTTTGTTGGGAAATATGTCACTTCTTGTCTCGAATGTGCCTATTCGAAAGCTGGTGGGGGTAAGAAACCAGGTTTTCTCCACCCTATACAGAAAGTGGATGTCCCTTTTCATACTGTGCATATTGACCATGTTGGCCCTTTTGTCCGAAGCAGTAGAGGTAATATGCACATTCTTGTGATCATCGAGGCTTACACGAAATACATTTACTTGAAAGCTGTCCGAAATACCAAATCATCTACAAGCATTAAGATCCTCAGGGAGTATTTTGGCATTTTTGGGGTCCCTCGTAGGCTGATCTCTGACAGAGGAACATCATTTACTAGCACTTCTTTCCGAAAATTTATGGAAGAAAAGGGCATCAAACATGTACTCAATGCAGTAGCTACTCCCCGAGCAAACGGACAGGTAGAACGTTACAATAAGGTTATTGTCGATGCTCTTACAACAAAGTCAATTGGCACATCGGACAGTAAATGGGACGATCACCTACCCGAAATTCAATGGGGTATTAACAATACCTTTAACAAAGGTATCAACCGAACCCCATCCGAAGTTCTCTTTGGAATTAGGCTATCGGGTTCTAGCGAAAGTAGAATATTGTCTGAACTAGCCAATACTGCAGGCTTAGACTCACCTAGTATCGATATAACTGATATACGTCAGGAAACCAACGCTCATATTCAATCGTATCAACAAAAGCAGAAGGAATCTTTTGATAAGAGACGTTGTGAACCCTATAAATATCAGGTCGGTGATCTAGTAAGAGTTGAGCGACAGGTTCCTGCTACTGGGCAAAGTAAAAAGCTAATACCAAAATTCCAAGGTCCCTACAAAATAGTTGCCATTCTTGACAAGGATCGTTTTCAAGTGGAGGATACTCCACTAACAAAAAAAGGAGGGAGAAAATTCTCTACAGTGGTAGCAATTGATAAAATTAAACCCTGGGTCAGTTTTAGCAGACCGCATGAACATGACCAAGCTACTTCCAGTGACTCCGCTGAGGAGGGCTCATGATAGTTCGGTAGTCATGATTTGTGACAATTGTTTAAAAGGATACCTGATGTCTACGTAATGATTTTGCATGTGTTTTATTTATATATATATTTTTTTTTTTTCTCTCAGAATTTCTTTTGATATATTGAATCGGGACTACCTGGGTTCTTAAAAATCATGGGTCTCCCTTGGTCCTGTTATAATAATTAGATTTAAAATTATGGGAATCCCTTGGTCCTGTTATAATAGTAAGATTATATAAAATAAAAATAAAAAAATATAAAAAAAATATGGGACTCCCTTGGTCCTGTTATAATAGTTAGATTTTATAAAGGCAACCCTTGCCTGTTTCTTAGTTTGTAACTGTGTGTGTAACATAATTAAGAGTGGTTCAATTAATAACCATATTATTGTACGAGGTCGTACTACATGAATTGGATGGCCGACTGTCATCAACAGATGATTATTATTATTATTTTAACTAATTATAATATAAATAGTATTGGTTTTGACTGATAAATGGCGCTACACCCCCTCCTTGTTTTATCAACAATCTTACCATATAGTTAGAGTTGAGGGTAGTTCTAACTATTGCGCTTATAAAAGGGGCGTGCGGCGCCATTTATCAGTCAGTCGTTATTCTGTCGTGAGACGTTACACTTCGTGTATACCAAGTGGAAGTTTTATAATAAACAGTTAATACGGTGTTGTGTATATTGTGCATATTGTGCAGTGTGTGTGTTATTGAAGAAGAATATATTGTTATTCAAAGTGAGTACGTTGTCTTTTTTTTCTATTTCCTTAAAATACCCAAAATACCCCACGCTTTTAACACAGGTGTTGTTTTGCATTCGTGCCATATTTACAGAACCAATAGTAAATGATTTATTTAGTTATTATAAAATAGGTAATTAATTCTGGGCTTAATAAGTAAACAATTATTGATGATTTGTAATTAACGTCAAATCAGAATAATACTTCATAACTGCACAGAATAGGTCTACGATCCGGGGCGAGGGGAGAAACCGGGCCGCTGCGCAGCGGTCACCAACCTAGATCTTATAAATCTTTATAAAACATCGTCAAAGACGGGGGGATTTTTATTTTTACAAAACTTTAAAAATAATATTTAATTTTACGACCATGATTTTATAATTTTTTAGGGCACAAATGCAGAACAACACCCGGTATATTTCTTATGTTATCCGATTAAACTAATAAAAAACTATTTTAGCTTATTTCGAAAGGTGTCAGTTTCAATAATTGATAAAAGCTAAAATTTTAGTTCGCGTGGGTGTGAGTTAGTTAGATAAACATATTATCATTTTGGAAAAACCATTATTTTCCTTTGGAATGTAAATGAAAACAGGGTTAATGAAATTTGCTCACTTTATCTTAAAAAAAATCTAGATTTTAGGATCAAATGATAAACAATAAATTACATGTGTTATAAAATATAACATTATTTTATCTTTTGTAGACTATTTCATTATTTGAGCATTATTTTATTTGTTATCAATGATACCATCTCATACTCATCAATAACTTCAATTGTTTCGTACTTAAATCAGGAAGTTCGTTTAAAACTAGGTTACTATACCAGCTTTTACTTTACTGTGGCGCACTCTCAACCAAGCTTTATTTCCACGTCACGTTTTACTCGCATGCGGAATATTTTGTAGTTATTATAAATTTAAATTGGTTATTATTTTGTTAGTTTCAATGTTGCATAATTTTTTTGTACCTACCTAATATTTATTTCCACTTTTTAACAGTGAAATTTTACTGTAATTTTACCTAGGTCTAAGACGAAACTAATAATGATTGTTATTAAGTAAAATCTACATACCCTGCAATAGCTCATAGGCTAATTTTCAAGGCGGATAAAACCGCGGGAGACAGCTAGTTTGCCATAGGTTCAATAGATAGTTTAGGGTCGGCAACGCGCGAGTGATACCCTTGGTGTTGCAAGGCTACGGTAACTGCTTACCATCAGGCGGGCCGTATGCTTATTTATTAGTGGTATAAAAAAAGGTATAATTTTGTATTAAAAGTTTTCACTATAGATTTTTTTTCAACATTACCTGGAAATGCCTGGTAGAGATCACTTTTAGTGATAAGGCCGCCCATTGTAGCTCTTTCATTATTATTTTTAGATTTTGTTTGAATTTGTTTCTTTTTGGTGTGACAATAAAGTATTATCTATCTATCTATCTTTGAGTTTGGCCCCTGACCTGCCCATAAGGGACGAAGACGATGCCTAAGATGGGATACGCTATACACAAACTAAGCTTAACACCAACTAGCTGTAAACTAGCAAGTATCTTGAAATGCAGTATTTTTTATTTACCACATAATAAAGTGTATTTTCACCGTGGAAACATTTTAGCTGAAAGTCTTAGCGACACTTTACGACGAAGTAAACAAAGTGAAGTGGTTTACTTAAATATAACTTGGCTACTTTATAATATACCAGATGTCCGCCGCGGTTTCACCCGCGTTCCTGGGATAAAAAGTCCGTGTCCTTCTCCATACCATAGGCTATTGCATGCCAAATTTCATGATGATCCGTTGAGTAGTAGTGGCGTGAAGGCGTAACAAACAAACAAACTCACTTTCGCATTTATAATGTTAGTTAGGATAAGGATAGTTAGGATAAACTTGGAAGCAAAACTTTGGTATGAATTTTTGAGCATTTGATTAATTATGAGTTGAAACTTTTTATAGACGTCGTATAGAATAATCAAACATAATTTATATTTTTCATGTTTGTTTGTTGGGTAGCATTACCACTATATTATACTTTAACTATAACTGCATATCGTAATTCAGGCGGTTCACTTTAAAAGGTAAGTAAAGCAAAGAAGCTTGGTATCCCTGAGAGCTTTCTCGAGTTCATAGTACTGTTTTATTAAAACTTTTGTACAACCGTAGTCGTTGATTTCTTGTAAGTAAATATTATAAGGAATCTCTTCAAAAAGGGTGTGAAGAGATTTCTGCAGGGTCGGCAACGCGCGAGTGACGCCCCTGGTGTTGCAAGCGTCCATAGGCTACGATAACCGCTTACCATCAGACGGGCCGTATGCTTGTTTGCTAACTAAGTAGTATAAAAAAAAAAAAAAAAAAAAAAATTTTGGATATTGTTTGAAATAGCTTGTAGGTAATTACTTTGACTTACATTACATTCGCGTGGGTTGTTTTTAGGGTTCCGTAGCCAAATGGCAAAAAACGAAACCCTTATGGATTCGTCATGTCTGTCTGTCTGTTTGTCACAGCCACTTTTTTTTCTAACTCAAACGGAAATCTTATAAATTAAAAAAAAACTATTTCGTTATGTTTTGTGAGGAAAATACATGTTCTTTTTATACATGGAGGAAACTTGTCTTCAGTAATAATTATCTTAATGTTTTTGCTTTTAGGTGCATTTTTCTATCATCCGGTAATTTTTATTTATAAAAGGTCAGTCAATTTAATGCTACTCGCACGCCTGCCAAGCAAGGTGGCTAAAAATTTACCAAATAATAATGCTTAAAATCACAGAGCATTGAAAAAAAACTCGCCCATACTTGAGAAGCCTTGCTCAACAGATTCCGTACTATTCAAGCGTGTCAGTGGGCGGCAACATTATTCCAGCAGATGAAATAATGTTATATTGACACATAGTGCTATGGTATAGAGTGGATATTAAACTGACGGCTCTCGCACATTGTTATGCGCTTTGCGCAATTCACGTGCCAGGAGTATTGTGATTGTTTTGTGATGATGTGGCCTAAGGTGGTACGCACACAAAGCCTAGGAACTGGCTCTCAAGTGCAGCTGTCGGAACACACCGATAGGTGCTTGGCGACAGATTTTTCACTTGAGGGTGGTACTAGGGCATGTAATATCGGAATATTTTTCAATTCCGATATTGATTTCCGATATTGGATCTCAATATCGGAATTCCGATATTAATATCGGAATTAGACATTTTTATTATAAATTGCACATATTCCTTATAAATAGCACATATTCCTTATAAACTTCACATAATTATCTATCTATACTAATATTATAAATAAATATCCTGGGACATTCCTCACACACGGTCATCTGATCCCAAACTAAGCAGAGCTTGTACTATGGAAACCAGATAACTGATATAATACATATACTATTTTTTGTTTGTAAATACATACTTAATATACATAATTACACCCAGACTCAGGACATACAGACATGTTCATGCACACAAATGCATGTCCTGTGTGGGAATCGAACCCACGACCTGCGGCGCTATAGGTTAAGACTCCACGTCACTCCACGTCTTAACCAACTGCGCCAACTGGCCCGTCATTAATATTATAATGGGGAAGAGATTTTTGTTTGGTTAAACTGGCAAATCTGTGGAACTGCCGGTCAGATTCGTTTTTTTTCCCACTTATAGGAAGCTACATTCTCCCCGAGTATTATAGGCTACTTTTGATCCCGGGAACGCGGGTGAAACCTCGGGGACAACTAGTTCGTTATAAAGTTGGATTGAAAACATCTTCTGCTCAGTCGAGCACTCCTGTCAGATTGGTCGTGGTTGCAATAGATAGTGTACAATTGTGTGTGTCTTCAATGTTCTCCTTGACTAGGGTTACAGCTTTCGTAGCGTTGCGAGTACACACTCCCGTCCACTCCACACCCTGGACAATAAGACTCTTCATTGAGTGTTCGTTTCTGCAGATTTAACCAAATAACTTCAGAATTCGTAGCTGCATAATCGATGAAAAACTATCTGTTATTCTAAGCTCCTGCAGGATCGAGTTATTGGAGTGAAAGGCCGTCAACGGAATTTTCAAGAAGCGTCTTCAGCACCACATCTCCTCCCCCATTGATTTCCACTTCGAACGGTTCTGGGCCGCTTGCATCCAGCGGCGCCCAGCGACTTTGACCAGGTCGTCGGTCCACCTGGTGGGAGGTCGTCCCGCTCGGCGCTTTCCAGTAAGCGGTCGCCACTCGAGAACCTTCCTTCCCCATCGGTTATCGGCTCTTCGAGCGATGTGGCCTGCCCATTGCCACTTCAGCTTTACTAACTCTACGAGCTATGTCCGTCGTTTTTCCTCTCTCTCCTCTCCTGCGAATGTCTTCATTTCGGACCCTGTCACATAGAGAAATTCTGAGCATAGCTCGTTCCATAGCTCGCTGAGTGACTCTTGGTTTATTTATGCGGCCAGCAGTGAAAGACCACGTCTCTGTCCCGTATGTCATCACTGGTAACACGCACTGATTGAAGACCTTTGTCTTCAGACTCTGAGGTATTTTGGACGTGATGATATGGCGCAGCATCCCGAACGCTGCCCAGCCGGGTTGGATTCTTCGATTTACCTCTTTGTCGAAGTTGGACCTACCTAATTGGACAATGTGTACTAGGTAAACAAACATACTCGTCTACAACTTCGAGAACAGTGCTCCCAACAATCACCGGCATTGGCGGAATATGAACATTAGACATAATTTTTGTCTTGTCCATATTCATTTTTAGGCCTACCTGTTGGGAAACTCTGTTGAGGTCATTGAGCATGATGTTCAAAGCTTCCAGCGATTCCACCATTATGACTATATCGTCGGCAAATCGAAGGTGAGTGATATATTCGCCATTGATGTCGATGCCATATCCCTTCCAGTCCAAGAGCTTGAATACATCCTCCATTACAGTGGTAAAGAGTTTCGGGGAAATTACGTCACCCTGTCTTACACCCTTCTGCAACTGGATTGGTACCGTACTCTCGTCCTGGGCTCGGATTGACATGATGGCTTTGCTGTACCAACACTTCAACGCTTCGATATAGCGATAGTCAATTTGGCATCGCTGTAGACTCTGTAACACCGTCTATGTCTCGACTGAATGGCAAAGGCTTTCTCATAGTCCACATACGCCAGGCATAATGGCCGATTATACTCCTCAGTCTTCTGTATAATCTGGCGGAGTGTATGTATGTGGTCTATGGTACTAAAGCCTTTACGGAAACCGGCTTGTTCGGGAGGCTGGAAGTCGTCAAACCTACGTGTGAGACGATTCGTATATCGATATTAGCATTGATGTTAATATATTTAGTATAATTAATAGTGATTAGTTGTAAACAACAGAATCAGCACCATTTTATGTTTATTTTTTAAACGCTCGTTTTTCTTGCTAATATTTTCCTTAAAACAAAGCGTCAAGCATTTTTATGGATAATGAACATCGTATTTTGTTGAAAAAATACGCTCACTTGCAAAACTGGTAGGCAAAATTGATGTACGATACGCTAATTTTATAGCTCTAGGTGCGATTCCGATATTACGATATTGGATCGCTCAATTCCGATATTGTAATATCGGAAAAAACGGTCCGAGATTCTGATATTACGAGATTCCGAGATTCCGAGATTCATGCCCTAGGTGGTACCCAGCCAGGTGGGTACTACAAATTACCCTACCACTGTGCTATAGCTTCCTCCATAAAGATCGATGGTTTCCTCACGATGTTTTCCTTCACCGAAAGCTCAAGCTCAATGTAGGATTCGAACCCGGGACCGTCGAGCCACTGAGCATCATCGCCTTAAAATGTGATTTGTGGGTGACATCTACCTTGGTAAGTCTACACTGACTAAGGTACTAACTGCCCATGACAAGCACAATAGTCGAATTATTTACTTACTACAACAAAAAAAACCGGCCAAGTGCGAGTCAGACACGCGCACCGAGGGTTCCGTACAAACCTGTAGGTATATAAGTAAATGGTAGTATAGACCTGAGTATTTAATATGGATTTCAATTTATGACGTATTAAAAAAAAACTACTTAATAGATCTCGTTCAAACCAATTTTCGTTGGTAGTTTGCATCGTAATGTACATCATATATTTTTTATAGATTTATCATTCTCTTGTTTTAGAAGTTACAGGGGGGGGACACACATTTTACCACTTTGGAAGATTCTCTCGCGCAAACTATTCAGTTTAGAAAAAAATGATATTAGAAACCTCAATATCATTTTTGAAGACCTATCCATAGACACCCCAAATTTATGGGTTTGATGAAAAAAAAAAAAATTTGTTTCAGTTCTAAGTATGGGAACCCCCAAAATTAATTGTTTTTTTTCTATTTTTGTGTGAAAATCTTAATGCGGTTCACAGAATACATCTACTTACCAAGTTTCAACATTATAGTTCTTATAATTTCGGAAATAAATGGCTGTGACATACGGACGGACAGACAGACAGACAGACAGACATGACGAATCTATAAGGGTTCCGTTTTTTGCCATTTGGCTACGGAACCCTAAAAAACATTATTTCATCATCATCAGCCTATAATGTCCCACTGCTGAGCACAGGCCTCCTTTCACAAATGAGGGTTTAAGGGAATGGGCCGATACTCCACCACGCGTGTCCACTGCGGAGCGGTGGAGGTAGGCTGTAGTCAACCTACTGTTGGAATTTTCAAGCCGCCTCGGGGGCCTCCAACTAGCTTAACGACTATCACAATTAAGTGATAACCGGGACCAACGGCCTTACGTGCCTTCCGAAGCGCGGAAAACGCTCGATCTGAAAAACCACTACGCGGTCACCCATCCAGCTACAGACCACGACGGTGGTAGCTTAACTTCGCCGATCGATTAAGAACGGCAAATTAAACATGCATTACCTGACAGTAAATAGTTGTTTAACATTAAATGAGTAAAGTTTCAGGTGGCTTCCTTACAGTTATGGCAGTTCTATGGAGGAAGTTTTCACATTATGCCACCTAAGGTATTTTGGTCTGGTTAATGTATTGTTGAATATACTGCGGATTGTTTTACGTTACGTGTCAGAGAGGTAGAACATAGCGTTTATCAGCTCCAGGAGCAGGTCGACTGGGGAAGTACCTCCACCTTACAGAATACCGCAGCCAAATAACTTTATGTTGTGTAAAGTTGTGTTCCTGCGCGTGAGTAAGGTCGCCAGAGCTCATAGGGGAGGGGGGAAAGGTCGGTAACGCGTGAGCGATGCTTCTTGTGTTGCAAGCGTCCATATGGATACGGTAACCGCTTACCATCAGGCGGACCGCATGCTTGTTTACCAACTTAGTTGTATAAAAAAAAAAAAACGTGTTAGAGTCCAAACCAAAAAGGTAAAAAGGAACCCTTATGGTGCAACTCCGTCCGTCTGTCATAGCGGACTATTTCAGCAACCACTAATGCTATTGATATAAATTTACCCAATCTTATTGCAAATGAAAAATCAAAAAAATATTTTTAGTTTTTGTTGTAAATGTTTTACTGCAGTAACTCTATTTGTCACCATATCAAACAGTTCCAACACGCATGCAACAACAGGATGATAAAATCGTTAGATTTTCTGACGATTTTATTGACGTCCTGTCATACCACGTTACAGTGTTGATCGGTTCAGCGCGAACTCATGCAGTTATTTATTTGCGAATGCTGTATTTGTAGACTTTATTGTTAGTATTCGAATACAGCTTTGTGAAGCCTCAGGAGAAATCTGTATGCTATAATAGTAGTCTACCATTCATAAAAGGAACACGTAAAAATCAACAACCCCTCAGTAGTAAAGGTTTATAATTCCCCGTGGAGATATAGGCTTAGTCTTACTAAATTGGATTAATTCTAGACCTAAGCATTGACATTTCTTATACTGAATAATACGATCAATGAGTTTATGATAGAAAATAATTTAAAACGATCAAAATACATTAAAATTGTTTACAAGACTTACAAAGGGCGGGTAAAATAATATCCAAGACAACATAATCGCATGACTCCTGTTTTCAGCTAGTAGAATACCTCTGTTGTAGTCCTCTCAAGGACAATCGGGTGTAGCTAAAAATTAACTAATTGGTGCATTACAATTGCAATATTTATTACAGAGACAATAAATAGCCTTATCTATCCAAAAAACTGCGTGTCTGACAAAGAATACCTTCTAAATTGAAACGAATACACGGTTAAAAATATAAACGGTGCGTCTATGCTACGCGTAGCGAGCACGAGCCGAGCCTCGAATAAACAGGATTCGTTCGTACATTAACCATGTATGTTGTTATATTTGTCTATTTATTATATTTATTTCATTTATATATACTTTTATGTTTTTTTTTATACGACGTATGTAGTTATATTATGTAGATGTTATAAGTATTGTATTGATAGTATGTTATATCCATCCATCTTCTGGTTCCCACTGAAAACCAGCATCGTAGCATTGTACTGCGACATTATGCTGAGTGGGAGACCGTTTCAGCTCCATAGATTTAGACATAGGTTAAGCTATTGTTGTATATTTTTTTTTGTGTTATAATCAATGTGTAAGATTTTGAGCTGAATAAATGTTTTCTATTCTATTCTATTCTAAATTAATTTACTGTAAACTTTTAAACTAAACATTTTTCTTCTTTCCTACTTACCGAGATGCAAAGCTCTACGAACCTTGGAGATCTTGACAGATCCGTGTTTTATTAATATCACTGACAACTATTTATAAATCACACTAATCACCATATTTTTGTCAAAGCTAGCTGTTTTTCATATTTCATCCCTGACGTAATTTAGGCTACACTTGTGAATACAGTATAAAATGAAATATTCACAAGGATGAAATAATTTAGTTTGTATGACACAAACGTGTCTGGAATATGGTAACGAAGTGGAAACCATGTGGAAACATATGCTTGTTTATTTACAAAATACCTAATTAATGCTCATAAAACTGTATATTTTATCGCAAAAGGCTTATTCTGATGAAGTCTATCTATGCTATATTATCTTTTATGTTTATCTAGCATGAAATGTGCTAAAAAACCTTATCTGATATTTTTTTCTTGTATATGAATGTGCTTGACAACCATCTCACCATGTCCAATAGCTATCGACT
This sequence comes from Achlya flavicornis, assembly GCA_947623365.1. Taxonomy (NCBI): domain Eukaryota; kingdom Metazoa; phylum Arthropoda; class Insecta; order Lepidoptera; family Drepanidae; genus Achlya; species Achlya flavicornis. Next base: position 2,562,899 of record OX392473.1, on the reverse strand, counting down.
AATGTCACGTCCAAGATTGAACGCCTACATTCACAACATAATCATTATTTCTAATAACGACAAATAAACGATAAGAACTCAGGGCCAAAATGAAAATAAAACTGCCTAGTCAGCTACATGTCAATAAAACCTAGCAAAATCCAAGTCACGTTTAAGATCATCACAAGAAAGTATCCTGTCTTTCAAGTGTATTAGAAAGAGGGTGTTGACACTACAGTCCTATATTACAAGTCCCATCTCAAGTTAGATTAGGCATGTCATTGCCCCTGTGGTCACGTCACACGTCTGTCTTCGACCCTCGTTACACTCTCCTACTTATACACTAGCCTTATGAATTACGCACGAATCAACAAGTTCGTAAGTAAGTTCTTTGATGTAATTATTATATGAACGTTTATTTTAAGTTCTTCATGAGCGGTTCCTTTAGATGTCGTTTGTATCGCAAATACATAATTATCTGTAATTCGCTCCATTTAAAGTGAAGTACTAGAGAATATTTGGAACGTCCCATCCCATCTTTTTGCATCCTGAACTAGATGTTTATTTTCAAAACATTATTTGTATGTACTGAGTATTCAGTTGTGCAGACCTCGTTTGGCTTATAAACTTCTAAATGCATTTAAGAGAAACTGAAAATGATTCAGTAGTTTTCAACATATGGACAAATATGTGTGATGGCCTAGCTTATTGATACGAGCTACGGGTGTGGTGTCAAAGGAAAAACATCTCCAAACTTTGGTCATCTTCTAGTGCATTTAAGAAAAACTAAAAATGATGAAATAAAAAAGTAATTTAAAAAAGTTTAATCGACTTCAAAATACACTAAAAACTATGACATACCTAACTCTAATCTGACAGTCAGCGAAAGAACACGACGTATTCCATTGTAAATTTTTCTTTGACTTCAAATCAGTGTCAGATTAGAGATATTTCATACTTTTTTGTGTATTTTGAAGTCGATAACATTTTTTTAAATTACTTTTTATAATTAAACGATTTTAATGTTGAATCTTTCTTTTGAAAGCTAAATAGCCTCCACAATTTATCAAGACGAGCTCCTTGCGTTTTCTCGCACTTATCCAAAGTTTAAAGTAATATATTTACTCCTGATTGAACGATATCCGATGTTTTCAAATAAAACCAGTACTTTTTACTAAAATAAAGTATGCAAAGTGTGTATTATAAGACGTAGAACTAACATGACTGAACCGTTTAGTGCTGAGAATCAAACGACATACGACACTGAAAGCTCTTTGACACTCGACGTTCGAGTAATTGAATGTACGTCCAAAGGAAGTCATACACGGGAGCGCGTTGCGTCAAACTATTCAGTTTGTCTATGAGGCATGGAATATTGCATTCAGAGCATGTAAAGGATTATGTGGAGTTATGTCACGTAGGAAGTACGAAATATTATTGATGCTGTTGTAATGCGTAGGAATTTTCAAATTTAGTGTTATTTTAGACAATAGATGATTTTGAATTACCTTTCTCTTGACCATTATCGTATATATCTTATATGAATGATATTATATACTAGTATTCCATCTCGCGATTCCACCTATGAAACCCTATTTTACCCTTTGTTTTTAAAATCCCTTCTTTAGTGTTCTCTTAAGGTTGAAGGCAGAGGTCTAAGAATATCTCCGCCACATTTCAAATCTAGGTCCACCTTGTGTGTTACCTGCCAGTAAGTCATCAGAGGGCCAGTCACGGGACTATTTTGTAGGTATAGAACAATACTTTACCTAAATTATAAAAGTGTTACAGATTCTGTAGCCATGTATTCCCAATTTGACTCAAACGGTAAAGGCAGCTAACAGCAGAAAAACTCTTTGGGAGAGACTTTTTGCGCCCAGCATTTTAATCGTATTCAACGACATTCTAAACAGAGTTTTTTGTTACTACCCTTTGGTTTTAATATGCTTTTCATTCTCTTTATGAATATCGGATTTCGTTCAGTGTTATTTTTATGTTCACATTTATGAAAATTGGAAGCATTTTTAAATCCGCTGATGTGTGGATTATTAAAAAAAAAACCGGCCAAGTGCGAGTCAGACTCACGCACCGAGGGTTCCGTACAAACCTGTAGGTATATAAATGGTAGTATAGACCTGAGTATTTGATATTAATTTCAATGTATGACCTATTAAAAAAAAACTACTTACTAGATCTCGTTCAAACCAATTTTCAGTGGAAGTTTGCACCGTAATGTACATCATATATTTTTTATAGATTTATCATTCTCTTATTTTAGAAGTTACAGGGGGGGGACACACATTTTACCACTTTGGAAGTGTCTCTCGCGCAAACTATTCAGTTTAGAAAAAAATGATATTACAAACCTCAATATCATTTTTGAAGACCTATCCATAGACACCCCACACTTATGGGTTTGATGAAAAAAAAACAATTGAGTTTCAGTTCTAAGTATGGGGAACCCCCAAAATTTATTGTTTTTTTTCTATTTTTGTGTAAAAATCTTAATGCGGTTCACAGAATACATCTACTTACCAAGTTTCAACATTATAGTTCTTATAGTTTCGGAAATAAATGGCTGTGACATACACGGACAGACAGACAGACAGACAGACAGGCAGACAGACAGACAGACATGACGAATCTATAAGGGTTCCGTTTTTTGCCATTTGGCTACGGAACCCTAAAAATGACTCGAAGAATCGCTCATATATTAGAATTTACTAAAGGCTTATATTGGATACCACAAAGCGCTATGTGCGAGGGCAACATTTATAAATATTTATTTAAAAACTATTATAGCAGTCACACAAGCGGTAAAGTGGTGATCGCTTACCCGCATTTGTACGGCATATGCCGGTTGCAAACAGCTTATGACTACGGCTATAAATATTTATAGATTTTGCAATAAAACTTAGGCCTGAGTAACTTCAAATCTAGGTGCCATACCCTTTTATTATATCTGAATGCCCAGATATCTATATATTCAGCTAGTGCAGCTATATTTACGCGTGCGATTTATTTGCTTCTACGAATGAGTGGCCAATTTCGTCACGTATTCCATGGCGTGGCACTCAACGCCATAACAAAATAAAACGTATTTGCCTTTGCTTGAATTAATCATAACTGTCATAACGTTTTGGTTCTGCCATGGGGGAGTGAGCATTGTTATCCTTTGTTAGAATTGCCATCATTTATATTTTTATGTTTTCAGTTTGTATGCATCGTATTCGGGTCGTATTTGTCGATTTTTGTTTAGATTTAGTATCAAGGAGAAATACACGACACATTTTATAGTGTATTATAAATGTGAAAATGAGTTTGTTTGTTTGTTACGCCTTCATGTCTCAACTAATCAACGGATAGTAATGAAATTTGGTATGCAGAATTTATTTATTATTTCCTCTGGTATAATATGGAGAAGGACACTTTAGGCTTTTTTTTTATGTAAGTGAAACTGCGGGAGACAGCTAGTATACTAAAACATGATTAATTCTTTCAAATCCTACCTTTCACTAATGACACTAAATTACATTATCAAGACAAATAAAGCAAAATAAAGAAAGCATTCCAGTTTTAAAAGACATTAAAACACCGTAGACGCTTGATTACAGTCCCCCTGTCCCTTAAATGAAGTCTGTCGCTGCAGGTATTGAATATATAAAAGCTGTAAAGCTATAAAAATATATTATGTACAGAATGCCCACTTTGAATATCCGTCATTTACCATATTTGATTTAAACATTCGGTTATGTACATATTATTAATTGACTTGATAATAAAGTTCAACTTGACAATGGTTTAGTAATGAGGAGACAAGGTAATCATATTGTTGACAGATTTTCATACGAGGTATGCAAATCTATCGCCAAGCTCCTATCGGTGTGTTCCGACAGTTGCACTTGAACGCCTGTTCCTCTAGACTTTGTGTACTTACCACCTTCGGCCACATCACCACTGGCCATGGTGAGAGTCAAACACATCAGCCTAAACATGTAGACAAAACTGAGACCGTAAAATATCCTATTCTTTGAAAGAATCATACTTTCTGGCTGTACTCTTCGTGCTTTTGCCCACAGCCTCACTCAATAACATCTTTAAAATTCTTATCACGTCATCGAAATATACGTTGGTATTGTACTAATTTGTATTTTTCACGGCACGGTCTTAGGGGATTAAGGGAAGCGGTATTTGTTCGCTCTAATGGTATCCGAGATGGAAGGAATCGAAAGCTCGGCTTAACTGCGACGTCATAAGCTTAGTATTATTTTATTTGCACATTTAAAGATTATAGAAATAGAGGGATCAGCAAGTCATTGGTAAATTGTTTTTCTGTACTAGTCATGTTGATAATTAAGATCTTCACTTAGTTGGGCTCAATTATAAAGTCTATTGAGGTAACTTAAGGCATTTCGAAACAGCTGAAATAGGATCTCTTAGTTTGTTTTCAGATAATTGAATAGGTTTCATCTGAATTTCCAAAGGATTCAGGATTAAATCAAGGCAACAAGTAATTATGATACAATCGTGATTTTGCCAGTTATCCCACGCAAATTCAATTAATCATTAAACTTATCTAGGAATATTACTTATATAACATCGGTGTCAAGCACTTAATAAACAGATCCGTGATTAATCATAATTAGCAAGATATTACAGAGAATTTAGCCAGTTACTTACCGTTTAATTAACAAAGTTCACAAGCTTTTAGCCTAGATCTCAGTGCCTAAACGCCAGTAGGTCAGAGTCGCGAGTCGTAATAAACGCTGTAGGTACCAGTAGCTAGAGCTCGTAGTTTAATTAAAGAAATGCCATTTTATTTAATAAAGCTAAATGTGAAATTCACCTGCGATTATGCTACAAATATTTTAATTCGTAATTACACGTTAAGACGAGGTCTTATCTCAAATTCAGAAAAATGGGTTTCTTTCATAGTCGAGTGTGACGTAACGCAATGAAAACACCTTACACAATAAAAACTTTTTAACAAAAAAATAAACCACCGAAAAAACTGAAAAGCAAAAAATAATTTTGAATATAACTTGAATTTTATAAGGTTTTGCAGTCGGGGACAAACCAATAACCTACGTAGTTTTTTTTTTTTTTGTAATATTTGTTAAATGTTATGTTTGTCTAAAAAGGAAGCTAAGCAATATTGCTAACGCAATTCATTTTTTCGAATTTAAAGCTAGGGCTCTACCGCGTAACTTTGGTGGTAATCGTAACGAACACCATAATTATTTCATCCAATGATTTGCACGCGGTATGTCGCGACGATGACCATTCGTGGGCCCTGATTGGAAGTAATTCATTAATGGTGTTCGTTACGATTAACACCAAAGTTACGCGGTAGAGCACCCGGTCCCATAGTAAAAGTTGATCGTATACATGAGTACTTTACGTGGTTTCATTTAATGTCGTATTGTCGTAATAGCTTATGTTATTGGTTTGTCCCCGACTGCAAAACCTTATAAAATTCAAGTTATATTCAAAATTATTTTTTGCTTTTCAGTTTTTTCGGTGGTTTATTTTTTTGTTAAAAAGTTTTTATTTTATAATTTTTTGTGGCTATACTCTACTAATTACTACATGCTTAATTTTTGATTTCTTTTGATGTAATACACAACTCAGCATTAAAATCTGTGAGTGAACAATAAATCATCCCTATTTTCCCACCCTTAGGGTAGGTATTTTTTATCCATATTTATATGGGACCACCTACGAGGTATACCCTATCAAATAAAAAAAGAATTATCAAAATCGGACTACTCTGTCAAAAGTTATGCGTGATCAAACATAAAAAAAAAAAAAAAAAAAAATACGCGTCGACTTGTAAACCTCCTCCGTTTTTTCGTCGGTTAAAAAGAAGAGGGTTTTGAGAAAAATTTTAACCGAATAGAATATTAAAAAGTTCTTTGATATTCCCAATAAAGATTTCGTAAGTTACGTCACAAAAAAATCTTACGCGTCGAAATTGTCCGTATTTTCAGCGATGACAACAATTTTAGATACAGAATTATATTAGAATGTTAACCGGACACTATATTCAATTTAATGTGTAATCTCTCTCTGTATAATCTAAAGAAAACCCGTAAATAAATGTCCATTTCATAGAGTTGACACATTTATGATTTACCATTTTCGAAGAAGATTTACAGGGTGAAGAACGAGTGCTGTCAAAATCGTAGTCAGTCCGCGCCTTAAAATCAAATGAAAATTAAAAACACAGTAAAAAATACTTTTCAATGTTTGCATTATTAGTTTTCCTAAACAATTAATGAATTAAGGAAAAAAATCTCATCTTGAGACTTCAATATATTATTAAGACTTCAGAAGCGTGTACGTATATAAGTCTCACTCGCCCAAGGAGCGACTCAACCGTTTTTCGCTTTCGTAATTCTTTTTGTAAAAATTACCTAAACAATTTATAAAAATTTGGACAAAACGTGAGCCTCTCGTAAGTTTGGCCAACAAAAACTTGAAACTTAACTTTTCTCGTTAAAAGTTCAAAAGTGAATAATAAAATAGACGTTTCATCGGCGATGCGACAAATTCTTCGATTGAAGTGTAATTCATTGCCGAGACTTTTCCATTCCAATTATTTGAGGACGCAATTCTAATTTTGAGAAGCCCCGTCACAGGAATCAATTTTCAAAAGGTTCGCGATCTTTTATAAGGGACTGGATAAAGAATTTATTTATTCAATACTAGCTGTCCTCCGTGGTTTCACTCGCGTTCCCGAGATAAGAAGACTATTTCCTTCTCCGTACCATAGGCTACCTGCATGCCAAATTTCATGATGATCCGTTGAGTAGTTGGTAGTAGTTGAAGCGTGAAGGCGTAACAAACAAACTAACTTTCGCGTTTAAAATATTAGTTAGGATATTTAAGGATTAAATTTGACAGTTTCAACAATTTCAATTAGAACAAGTTGCGAGAGGGAACAACCTACAATTAACTATTGACACTGTAGTATATTTATTATTTCTATCATAACACTTTTCCACTCATCTGTACAAAAATAGGATAGTGTTTTGTTTGTTTTGACAGCGGGCCATAATGACTAATGCAAAATTTGAAAATAAAATAGAATAGGCGCTATGGCCCGCAGGCCATTCGCGAGTGCGACATAATGACTAAAGACCCAGTATACAATTATAACGTAGCTCTCTTTTTTTGGATTCCGTACCCAAAGGGTGCCAAACGCGACCCTATTCATAAGACTCCGCTGTCCGTCCGTCCGTCCGTCCGTCCGTCCTTCTGTCTGTCAGCGGGCTGTATCTCATGAACCGTAATAGGTAGACGGTTGAAATTTACACAGAATGTGTATTTCTATATCCGCTATAACAACAAATAATAAAAATTAAATTAAATTAAACATATAAGAAACTATTGTTTACATACTTGATTGTTACCAATTTTATACAATTCATCACGCCTTGTTCGTGCTGTTTCAATTCTTCTACCAGCCTTAAATCGTCGCTAAAATATTTCGCTAGTATATTATCGTATTTTATATATTTAACTTATGAAATCATCTAGTTCTTGTATTCCCCCTTATGGCCTCTACCTCCCCTTTTAGCCATTCCCAGACCCCTCTCATCAGACCCAGGCGCGGATACTTGTATAACCTCTTCTGGCTTCTCGTAAAGCGCATACTTCTCTGTCTGTACTTGAATAATTGCCTTTTAACTATTTATATCTCCAAATTCCTTTATCACTTTTATCCTATTAATCGTCGTACCCGTCGTCCCGCCTCGATCTCTTCTCTTTTTGACATGACAGGCAAAAGGTCGACCCATACAGCCTCTTCAACTGCTGTCATTATTCTCAAAATGCTAACACTTAGAAGAACTTATGTATGTAATTAGTTTTTTTTTTTAGTTATATCATAAGTTCTATTACTAGGATTAGTAGGATTTTTCTTCAAATTTAAATTCAAATTCAAATTTTTTTTATTCAATATATCCCTTACGAACGTAACAATTGATTTTACCACCGGTTCGTATAGACTTCAATGCGTCGAAGGAAGGTCGGACGGAATCACGGAACCCTCGATGAGCGAGTCACACTCAGACTCGCACTTGGCTGGTTTTTTTATATTACTGCAGATTGTAATTATATTAAACTCGAAGTTGTTAATAATAAAAATTTCAACATATTTAATATTATGATCAATTAAATATTTCAAAATGACAAATATAATAATAATATCTAATAACTGTTAAGTACTATAATAATAATAAATCCAATTTGAGCTCAGATCCCCGACCAATACCTACCTACCTATATTCTGCCGTCAGAATGGATTTGCGATTTAATTTCGCCGGCTTATTGACTCCGAAGTTATTTAATAAGGTAACTTTGGACTATTCTATTGATCCATGTCTGAACTCCGACGGAAAATTTTGCGTATCATCATATAAAGTGTTGCTTATTACATAAGTACACATACCTATCTTCACCGACGAAAGGACTTTTTAAGAAGAAAGAAACCGCCGAAAAAACTGAAAAGAAAAAATAATAAACGTTTAAATCTTTGATTAAGGATACATCCAGATAGAGTGTCGCAGCTGTGCACGCGTCGATAAAAATACGCTCTAACTGTTAGGGGCTAAATCAAATAAAAATAAATAAAAATGCAAAATAATGATCAATATTTAAATTTCTCCCGATTTTAATTGGAATATTTTAACAACTACTATCATTATGAACGTCATTATGACAAACAGAATGACGCAGAGGGAGCGTAAAACGTAGCTGTTACGCGCAGCAGCCTATAAAAGTTGGCCTGTTTTGTATATTAGTGTAGTATGGCGACGTTCTTTCTAGGTATATTTATTTCTATGGTTTAAATAACTACTTCATTTTAATAAATCTTAACCGATAACGGTCATTATTGTCATTATATAATCGATAATTATTGAAACCGGGCATAAAACGACTCATTAAATGGGCATGAGCACCCACGAGGTTATCTAAAACCTTTACTTTACTCACAAAAACACTTTTTTTACTCATTATGTTGTCACTTTATAGATCACCTTTCGATTATTGTCATACAATGTGATTTTACGTGACTATTATTCCGCATAGTGAGTCCGCTGATAATATCGTACACCCGTCTCAAACTGTGTTTTCATATTGGTCCAACTATATGCAATGCTCAAGCTAACCTCGATGCACTAACCGATATATCATACAGTTTTGACAAACAGTATTGTGTTTCGTCCTCTGTCCCCCGATCACGATTCGTTAGCCTTATTTCGTAGTGTACGTACCAACTGCATCATAGTAAAGCACAGAATTTTGAACAAATACAAGCGAGGTTTGTCTATTGGAAATGCAACATACCAACATGAAATTTCGAAACTTACGTAAACTTTTTATTCTTTATCAATGTCGATGTAAAACGCTCTTATAAGATTAAATTCAAAGCGTAAGCTACCTATAGTCAGTCATTTTTATTCTGGTAAGGTCTTGCTACCTTTGCCACCGGTTTAGAAGTCAGGCTTATTGAGATGAACCGACAAGAAATTCATCAAGATTATAATTTCGTTTTTAGCCATTTTGTTAACCGACTTCAAAAAAAGGAGGTTCTCAATTCGGTTGTAACTCCGTCATTTATTAACCGATTTGGAAAATTATTTTTTTGTCTGGAAGGGTACACTTTCCGTTTGGTCCCATTGTCATCAGATCAGGATTTTATTACTTCTTAGTGTAATTTGAAGTCGGTTTAAGTTTTTTGCAAAACAGTCACAATTATTTGCAATGATATCATACATATACAAAGGTGTTATCAATGTAAACACTACACGTGTCATACCTACACTAATATCAAATGCATTACCGCTATCTAAAGGTGGAACCCTAAATGGGTGAGGTACGTACTAGGTACACAATGTCCACGTTATCTCGTTAGCGCCACGTGAGCCGCGACACACAGAAATTGTAAGCGGTCCACGGTCCCACTGAATTATTGATGCCTCATACAACGCTGCGATTACAGCACTCTGTGGCGCCACTCTACTCGACTTTACAATTTATATATTTTAGTTTCACATGAGAAACCAGGGCCAGTAGATAAGATGGTTATCGACAATCGTCATCGTTAGATGGATGGATTAGATGCCTTTCCTCCTTCATTAAATCAGGCTGTTATAAACTTTTAAGACTGACTCTACAATTGGAAAACTGCATAAAATATTTGTTTCTTACTCAATGGAGGAGGCATAGATCTCGATAGATATACACTTTTTATGACGAGTGATTCACTATTCCTGCACAGTTCTGTATTTTGAATACAAAATTAACATATCGCGTATAAATCAGTGCGTTCGCGCGTTCGAACGAGATGGTGGCTCTGGCTATTTGAATTATTGATGTAGGTAAATTTGTTGTACATGCTCTGTTGTGTTGTGACACATTTCACTACTTTTCATCTGTACGTTCAGCTTATTTGTAAAGCACTTCACTTGCTTGTTAGAAGGTAGTTTAGACGAGGTTTTCCCGGAGAAGTCTTGTAAGCCGTTTTATAACTAAGTTTGTCTACTAGAATGTAGACGAACGAGCCTTTCGAAAAGTTTGGAAAAGAGGACAAAAAAGATATAAATAGATGATAGTATGTTCATATAATTATTTTTCTAACAAAACCAAGGAATATGCCATGTACCGTAGGCTAATATTATGAAGTTTAAAGGTTTCTATAGAAACCTTGAATTGCATCATCTGTTGAATTGTTTTCATACTATGTATTAGGTACACATAAAACAAGTGGATGATTTCGAGGTTCAAATATTTTTGACCCTCGAATAAACACCAACCAAAAAATACATACCTGAAATGAGAGCGCCACTTGTAGATTTTCACTCTCTCAAACAGCTCCAATAGTTTTAGTTGCTAATTTTGCCGCAACATGGCGACGTGCTCTATTTTTAACCGACTTCAAAAAAGGAGGAGGTTCTCAATTCGGTTGTATTTCTTTTTTTTTAATGTCATTTATTAATGGAAAATTCTTTTTTTGTTTGGAAGTACACTTCCCGCTTGTTCCCCTTGTCATCAGATCAGGATTTGATTACTTCTTAGTGTACTTTGAAGTAGGTTTATGTTTTTTGTAAAACAGTTCAATTATCTGGTTGCAATTTACATAGAATTTCTGATTTATTTATTAAAAGTTATTAAAGTTCAGTCGATACCTCAAAAGGAATAAAACGAAACATGCGTTCCTCAGTCTTCCACAGATCTTTTGATTGCGATTGGTTTTGATGTCAATATCAAAACCAGCCGCCATAAAATCATTATAAATAATATTACTTAGGCCTAAACGAGCTATGAACAGAAACTCCCTACGCATTGGGGAGTCCATCATAGGTAAGGTACGCAAACGCAAATTTAACGCTGCCTCGAGATCCAGTAAGCGAATGATTGCCAGGGCAAAGTTCGATTTCGTCGGCAGAATTGGTGAGATACTAACTAGCCTTCCCTCTGGGAGTCGCGCTTTCTGGTCTCTTGCCAAAGCTGCTGAGGGAAACTTTTGCCAGTCGTCCTTGCCACCAATACGTAAGCCGGACGGGAACTTGGCCCATAGTGCTAAAGAGAAGGCTGACCTTTTAGGCTCTCTCTTTGCCTCGAACTCGACTTTGGATGATGGTGGCGCCACACCGCCTACCATTCCGCGGTGTGACAGCTCCATGCCAGAGATAAGCATTACCCAACGGGAGGTCCGGCGGGAATTGCTTTCTCTGGACATCCATAAGTCGAGTGGGCCAGACGGCATACCGGCAGTGGTGCTGAAGCGGTGTGCACCTGAATTGTGTCCAGTACTAACGCGCCGTTTCGCGCTTTCCTACACCAAAAAGGAAGTCCCGTCTTCGTGGAAGACTGCCCATGTTCACCCAGTGCCCAAAAAGGGTGACAGATCAGACCCGACGAATTACAGGCCTATCGCCATCACCTCCCTTCTCTCCAAACTCATGGAGAGAGTGATCAACACGCAGCTTTTGAGATACCTGGAGGATCACGATTTGTTGAGCGACCGACAATATGGCTTTCGCCACAGTCGCTCAGCTGGTGACCTCCTTGTGTATCTAACGCACCGTTGGTCACTCGCCATCGAGAGTCAAGGTGAGGCATTGGCAGTAAGCCTAGATGTGGCGAAGGCGTTCGATCGGGTCTGGCACCGGGGTCTTCTAACGAAGTTACCAGCATACGGGCTTCCCGAGGGATTATGCAAATGGGTTGCCAGCTTTCTGTCCAGCAGATGCATAAGAGCCGTCGTTGACGGTAGCTGCTCCGACAGCATGGACATAAATGCCGGCGTCCCGCAAGGCTCTGTGCTGTCCCCTCAGTCTGAGGAGAGACTTTGCCTCCTTATGTGTGTTCTACCGCTTGTACAACGGAGGGTGTTCTGAAGAATTGTTTAAGATGATGCCCACGGCTACTTTCTACCATCGCAACTCTCGCCATCGACGGGGAGTCCATCCTCACATATTGAAACCTGAATTGTTTCGTACTGTGCGGGCTCAAAGGAGCTTCCTTCCGCGGACGCTCAGACTGTGGAATGAGCTCCCCGCCGTGGTTTTCCCAATGGAGTACAGCATGGGGTTCTTCAAAAGGGGTGTGAAGAGATTTCTGCAGGGTCGGCAACGCGCGCGTGATACCCCTGGTGTTGCAAGCGTCCATAGGCTACGGTAACCGCTTACCATTAGGCGGGCCGTATGTTTGTTTGCCATCTAAGTGGTATAAAAAAAAAAAAAAAAAAAAAAAAGAAAGGTACTAATTGTTGACTGGTAAATTGTAACGAATACCAATAAGGAAGAGCTGAAGGAAAGTGCATAAATAAAAAATCACGGGAAACATTAATTTAAGTAGATATTTAATTCAAATGCATTTTGGTTTCTCTTTATAATTAAAATACAATTGTATCAATCTATACATGTAAGTATACATCAAAATACAAATAAGTAAACATACTTCAAATTCATACTTCAACAACAATCACTTTGTCACCACAGAATAAATAAGTACAGAAGATCCGCTTATGTATCAAGATCGCTACATGTTTGTGTACCCCGTTATTTACATAAGATAATAATTTACATAATAAGATATTTAAGACAATAGCTAAGGGGCTACCGCGCTTTGGTGGTGACGAACACCATTAATGAATTTCATCCAATGACGGCCCACCAATGGTCTTCGTCGTACCGTGAAATTCATAAATGGCTTTTATTACAATGATACGCGATTACGGGGATACGCGGTAATCCCGCTGTGTATTCTGTCGTATTTATAGTTACCTATACATGATTTCATAAAATAATACGTCTTCATAGAAACAATTAACGAATAACTTAAATTTAAATAACTTAATGTTGTGTTGCGCGTGACTAAGGTCACCAGAGCTCATTGGGGAGGGGGGAACCGGGAAGGGTCGGTAACATGTGAGTGATGCCTCGTGTGTTGCAAGCGTCCATATGGCTACCATCAGGCGGGCCGTATGAATGTTTACCCACATCGTCGCATAAAAAAATCATTTGCGAAACTTTACTGGATTATTGTTTGAGAAAATGTAATGTAATGTCATCAATGTTGTTGCCAATATAACTAAAATTAAAAAATTATAATTACTGGGCTATCGACCGGAATGCATCTATTGAAAATTACAGGTAGGTGCTTAGCGATAGATTTTCAACATGACGGTGTAGCCAGTCACGCGGATACCACAATGTACCCTACAACCATGCAAACTTTGTACTTTCAAGCGTGTAGTCTAGTGGTAAATAATAATAGATTTAAATACATAATGATATTGTTAGGATAATCTTGAGATCACGTACAGGTCGGTTAACTAAATCTGGCACGTTGAACACATTTACACGTTGCGTTGTATAGTTTTTGTGAATAAGCGCGCAGCGTGACGTCGCACTGCATGTGAATCATGATAAGTCCGTCTCGTTCGCGCGCGGTCAAGCTTATGAGTATGAAGGAGACAGTTATTGTTTTGCTTTTGCTACTGCTAATATAGTCTTCTTTTAATTCATCCATTAAAATGGACTGACTGATTAGAAGCAATAATGTAATAAAACATACTGTATCGTGAAATTGCATATGTGTGAGTACTGTGGAAGTGCCAGCTTTCGGTAACCGACCTGTATGACGAGTGGTCCTTCTGTACCTATCTATTTAGTGATGGTGCAGTCAGCGGTCTAACAATAAGTACTCCCCATTTAAGGTCATTACAATGAACTATGACATGGTCTATGGTGGCGAGAGCCCTCGCCTCGTCCACAAGCAAGATGCGCTCGGTACGTAACGTTGTTCTCTCACTCAGGTATTACTAGCATTTAGTAGGAAGTTATGTGTACAATAGAATAATAATTTGTGTAAAGCGCACGTAATATTTTAATACCTATTTTGTGATAACTCCTCGCTTTCTCTTTAAAGATAGTAATTATATGTACAGAAGATATTTCTACTATAACGGTTGCTTAATACTGGTGTATTTTTGTAATGGCATCGAAAAATATGTAATTGAATGTGCGCGGCGAGCACGTGACGTCACTCGTGTGACGTCAAGGTACGGGGCGCTCTCCCGCTTTCAGGGCCAGTTACAATTCTCCTATAATTACTTACAAAACAATTTACAATACAATTAGGCACACACCTTGAATGTTTGTTCGATAAAGCGAATTCCTGATCCCATATAGTTCTAAATCGATCGATAAAACATATCGTAGGGACCAGCGCTAACGACTTGGGATCGACCAAATCGGACCTTTCGCTCAGTATAGATACTAGATAGAACTAAAATTAAAGCTAAGTTTGTTCGACAGAAGCGCCGGCCGCGCGGGGAGAGCGCCACAGAGCCACCGAGGCCCTGGGCCACAGCCACCGAGGCCCTGGGCCACAGAGCCATCGGGGCACTGGGCCACATGCCACCGAGGCACTGGTCCACATACCACCGAGTCACTTGGCCACATGCCACCGAGGCACTGGTCCACATGCCACCGAGGCACTGGTCCACATGCCACCGAGGCACTGGTCCACATGCCACCGAGGCACTGGTCCACATGCCACCGAGGCACTGGGGCACTGAGCCACTTAGGTACTAGGTCACCGAGGCACTGGGCCACAGAGCCACAGAGCCACCGCGCCCCCTGCCCACCGCGAGTCTTAAACTAATATTAAAAGCTACGCTTCGTAATAGGTACTCAAGTATTTACAGCGGTTGAAGCTAGCCAGAGTATTGAATGGATTAGTTTAGTACAAATCGAAGATAACATCACGATCAGGCCGCTATGATAAACTATTATAATTGAAGAGGAAATTGCATCGCTACCGCTTGACCGCTGAAGCTATACCGTGGTACGGGGAGGGGAAAGCGAGATCATGAGTTATAAATAAGCTTTCCTTAAACTAAAATAAAGGCTTTGGTACTACGACAGAATGCACGACCTATCTTCGGAATACTTCGGATATTTAATGTGCTTATGATGTTTCCCTCACGCTACATATAGCGTGGCACGGCTACAGCGGTCGAGCTACTGTGTAGCGACGTTTTATAAAAAATACTTCAAATTAGAAAAATAATCATTCGTCAAAAATGAACGACATTGATTATGTATCGCTACCGGAAGAATCGTATGTTTCGTTAATATAGATATTGTCTATCGATTCGGTGCCTCGGCCTGCACTCGCTCTCTACTCCATCCATACATACTACACATAGACAAACAGACAGACAGGCAGCGCCACCTGCACCGCCTCTACATAAAATGTACATACTCGTCAACTTTGTATACAAAATATATATTTCGTTTAGGCGTATAACGCGGAAAAAGATGATTATGTGTTGAAGTGTTAATTAATTACTAGTGTATAATAATGTTACACCATCACGTAAAATAGAATATACGCCGGTATGTATTTACAACAAATAAATATGTGTCATCACATACAGTCATCACCGAGCAGGCCCACGCCCAACCGGCCCCGTCGGCCCCACCGGCCTCATCGGCCCCAATGCTTCAATCGATGTACAGGATCAGTAAAAAAATCAAACAACTCTCATGCATGCGACGACAAGCTAAGTTCACAGAGAGCGTTAAAACCCGGCAGCCATTTTTAAAAAAGGTACTCCAAAATTAAATAATAATAATAATAAAATCTGATTGAAAAAAAAAACCTAATAACAGAGATACATCAATGACATTCCCATGGAACCCCACATTCTACCCTTTGTCTACAGAAATAACCAAAACATCATTTTAATACAAGATAATGCTCAAATGACGAGAGCGTCCGTCCAGTTTATGGATCGGTCAAATTTGATGCTAAATGGTCCACGGAACATTTCTAAGTCCAGTTAAAAAGGGATCCCAGGAACCTCCTATACCGACCTCCGTTATTGTTGAATTACTGTTAATGTTAGATTTAATTCAGTTAAGTGTCGGATTTTAAGCTTGCAAATGAATAAACTTCATTTTAGCGATCGAATAAATAAATAGCTAGTTAAAATAAATAAAATAAAAATAAAAGTCGTAAATTAAAAGTTACATTATTACTATAGACCCAACCTGTACATACAAAACGGGCCGACCAGTTTTTCGAAAAAAATAAATTTGCTACACGAAGTGTCCCGGTTGGACGTGGGGGCCGGCTCACACATAATGGTGCGGCAGCATGGGCTCCGTATCGGTGGGGTCGGTGGGATCGGCGCGGTCGGTGCGGTCGGCGCGGTCCCCGGCCGCGGTCCAGTCCCTGTCGCGCGGCGAGGCCAGCCCGCACACCCGCCACCCGAAGAAGTCCGCGCAGTTGTTGATCGGGCCGCGCGTGAACGGCGACCGCCCGCCGCGCGCCTGGAAGTGCCTGTACCGCGCGCGGTTCAGCTGCTCGTTGGTGGTCATACCGAGGCACACAACTAAATACACCTGGCAGCACGTCAGCACGCTCACCCAGAACAGGTGGAAGCACGCGTTCACCGCCACCCACCCGACCCACGCGTTGCACTGCGCCCACCCGACCACAACGTCCACTGCGGCGCCGGTACTGTCGCACTCGGCCACGAAGTACCGCACGCAGCCCCACACCATCCAGCCGCACATGAACAGCAGGCTCGCGAGGAAGCCCACGAAGTAGCGGTGGTTGTTGGCGCCGATGCAGTTGCCCACCCAGGGGCAGTGGTGGTCGAACTTGGCGACGCAGCGGTTGCACACGGAGCAGTGCTTGGAGCGCAGCGGGCGGCGCACCAGGCACGCGGAGCAGAACCGCGCCGGCTCGAACCCGCCCCCGCCCCCGCCCCCGCCGACCCCGCCGGCGACGCCCCCGCTCCCTCCGGACGACTCCGACAGCTCTATGATCGTCTGCAACAAGGAAGCATGCATACAAATAAGTATGATTAACGAAACATCACACTAACCCATATCTATAGCTCAGAGTATATAAATACTACGTACAATAGTATTTTTTAATTCGGTACATCAAACAGCGCCGTAAGTAGAGCGAGATGAAGGCGTATCCGATCGACACGATTTGACACCCGATTTGTAGGGCCGATCGGGCGTGACCCGAAGAATTGGTGTGAAATTGGCATGTCAGGAGGCAAGTTGACACATAGTTTGTATGACAAGAAAGATCGGCCCGACATATCGGGTGCCAAATCATCTGTAGACGCTTTTATGTACTGACCTGACTTGCGGCCTTGCGACGGCGAACCCGGCCGCGCCGGCCGTAAGTAGAGTGAGATCTGTGAGTAGTGTTATGTACTGTACTGACCCGGAACTTGTCAGCCTTGGTGGCGGTGATGACGCCGGGGTCGGAGCGCCAGGAGCGCAGGAAGGTGTACCCGACCGCGCCGGCCGTAAGTAGAGTGAGATGTGTGAGTAGTGCTATGTACTGTACTGACCCGGAACTTGTCAGCCTTGGTGGCGGTGATGACGCCGGGGTCGGAGCGCCAGGAGCGCAGGAAGGTGTACCAGAGCGCGGCCGAGCTGGTCGCGAACCCGACCGCGCCGGCCGTAAGTAGAGTGAGATGTGTGAGTAGTGCTATGTACTGTACTGACCCGGAACTTGTCAGCCTTGGTGGCGGTGATGACGCCGGGGTCGGAGCGCCAGGAGCGCAGGAAGGTGTACCAGAGCGCGGCCGAGCTGGTCGCGAACCCGACCGCGCCGGCCGTAAGTAGAGTGAGATGTGTGAGTAGTGCTATGTACTGTACTGACCCGGAACTTGTCAGCCTTGGTGGCGGTGATGACGCCAGGGTCGGAGCGCCAGGAGCGCAGGAAGGTGTACCAGAGCGCGGCCGAGCTGGTCGCGAACCCGACCGCGCCGGCCGTAAGTAGAGTGAGATGTGTGAGTAGTGCTATGTACTGTACTGACCCGGAACTTGTCAGCCTTGGTGGCGGTGATGACGCCGGGGTCGGAGCGCCAGGAGCGCAGGAAGGTGTACCAGAGCGCGGCCGAGCTGGTCGCGAACCCGACCGCGCCGGCCGTAAGTAGAGTGAGATGTGTGAGTAGTGCTATGTACTGTACTGACCCGGAACTTGTCAGCCTTGGTGGCGGTGATGACGCCGGGGTCGGAGCGCCAGGAGCGCAGGAAGGTGTACCAGAGCGCGGCCGAGCTGGTCGCGAACCCGACCGCGCCGGCCGTAAGTAGAGTGAGATGTGTGAGTAGTGCTATGTACTGTACTGACCCGGAACTTGTCAGCCTTGGTGGCGGTGATGACGCCGGGGTCGGAGCGCCAGGAGCGCAGGAAGGTGTACCAGAGCGCGGCCGAGCTGGTCGCGAACCCGACCGCGCCGGCCGTAAGTAGAGTGAGATGTGTGAGTAGTGCTATGTACTGTACTGACCCGGAACTTGTCAGCCTTGGTGGCGGTGATGACGCCGGGGTCGGAGCGCCAGGAGCGCAGGAAGGTGTACCAGAGCGCGGCCGAGCTGGTCGCGAACCCGACCGCGCCGGCCGTAAGTAGAGTGAGATGTGTGAGTAGTGCTATGTACTGTACTGACCCGGAACTTGTCAGCCTTGGTGGCGGTGATGACGCCGGGGTCGGAGCGCCAGGAGCGCAGGAAGGTGTACCAGAGCGCGGCCGAGCTGGTCGCGAACCCGACCGCGCCGGCCGTAAGTAGAGTGAGATGTGTGAGTAGTGCTATGTACTGTACTGACCCGGAACTTGTCAGCCTTGGTGGCGGTGATGACGCCGGGGTCGGAGCGCCAGGAGCGCAGGAAGGTGTACCAGAGCGCGGCCGAGCTGGTCGCGAACCCGACCGCGCCGGCCGTAAGTAGAGTGAGATGTGTGAGTAGTGCTATGTACTGTACTGACCCGGAACTTGTCAGCCTTGGTGGCGGTGATGACGCCGGGGTCGGAGCGCCAGGAGCGCAGGAAGGTGTACCAGAGCGCGGCCGAGCTGGTCGCGAACCCGACCGCGCCGGCCGTAAGTAGAGTGAGATGTGTGAGTAGTGCTATGTACTGTACTGACCCGGAACTTGTCAGCCTTGGCGGCGGTGATGACGCCGGGGTCGGAGCGCCAGGAGCGCAGGAAGGTGTACCAGAGCGCGGCCGAGCTGGTCGCGAACCCGACCGCGCCGGCCGTAAGTAGAGTGAGATGTGTGAGTAGTGCTATGTACTGTACTGACCCGGAACTTGTCAGCCTTGGTGGCGGTGATGACGCCGGGGTCGGAGCGCCAGGAGCGCAGGAAGGTGTACCAGAGCGCGGCCGAGCTGGTCGCGAACCCGACCGCGCCGGCCGTAAGTAGAGTGAGATGTGTGAGTAGTGCTATGTACTGTACTGACCCGGAACTTGTCAGCCTTGGTGGCGGTGATGACGCCGGGGTCGGAGCGCCAGGAGCGCAGGAAGGTGTACCAGAGCGCGGCCGAGCTGGTCGCGAACCCGACCGCGCCGGCCG
The DNA here is from genome assembly GCA_947623365.1 of Achlya flavicornis. Classification (NCBI taxonomy): domain Eukaryota; kingdom Metazoa; phylum Arthropoda; class Insecta; order Lepidoptera; family Drepanidae; genus Achlya; species Achlya flavicornis. Next base: position 2,543,018 of record OX392473.1, on the reverse strand, counting down.
TAAGTAGAGTGAGATGTGTGAGTAGTGCTATGTACTGTACTGACCCGGAACTTGTCAGCCTTGGCGGCGGTGATGACGCCGGGGTCGGAGCGCCAGGAGCGCAGGAAGGTGTACCAGAGCGCGGCCGAGCTGGTCGCGAACCCGACCGCGCCGGCCGTAAGTAGAGTGAGATGTGTGAGTAGTGCTATGTACTGTACTGACCCGGAACTTGTCAGCCTTGGTGGCGGTGATGACGCCGGGGTCGGAGCGCCAGGAGCGCAGGAAGGTGTACCAGAGCGCGGCCGAGCTGGTCGCGAACCCGACCGCGCCGGCCGTAAGTAGAGTGAGATGTGTGAGTAGTGCTATGTACTGTACTGACCCGGAACTTGTCAGCCTTGGTGGCGGTGATGACGCCGGGGTCGGAGCGCCAGGAGCGCAGGAAGGTGTACCAGAGCGCGGCCGAGCTGGTCGCGAACCCGACCGCGCCGGCCGTAAGTAGAGTGAGATGTGTGAGTAGTGCTATGTACTGTACTGACCCGGAACTTGTCAGCCTTGGTGGCGGTGATGACGCCGGGGTCGGAGCGCCAGGAGCGCAGGAAGGTGTACCAGAGCGCGGCCGAGCTGGTCGCGAACCCGACCGCGCCGGCCGTAAGTAGAGTGAGATGTGTGAGTAGTGCTATGTACTGTACTGACCCGGAACTTGTCAGCCTTGGTGGCGGTGATGACGCCGGGGTCGGAGCGCCAGGAGCGCAGGAAGGTGTACCAGAGCGCGGCCGAGCTGGTCGCGAACCCGACCGCGCCGGCCGTAAGTAGAGTGAGATGTGTGAGTAGTGCTATGTACTGTACTGACCCGGAACTTGTCAGCCTTGGTGGCGGTGATGACGCCGGGGTCGGAGCGCCAGGAGCGCAGGAAGGTGTACCAGAGCGCGGCCGAGCTGGTCGCGAACCCGACCGCGCCGGCCGTAAGTAGAGTGAGATGTGTGAGTAGTGCTATGTACTGTACTGACCCGGAACTTGTCAGCCTTGGTGGCGGTGATGACGCCGGGGTCGGAGCGCCAGGAGCGCAGGAAGGTGTACCAGAGCGCGGCCGAGCTGGTCGCGAACCCGACCGACGCCGTCCACCCCACCGCGCCCGCCACGAACACGCCCCACGTTATGTAGAACCACACCTACAAAACAACATCACATTACATTTCAATCATAATATAAAGTTTATTTATAACTGAGTCAGTATAAGGAACTCTGAATCCATAGGAGATAAGAGTTAACCATCTTGCTTTGCATCAGGTTTTTTATATGGAATCTTTTAGGAAATGATATTTTTATGATTAAGCGCCGTCCGCGTCGGTAGATAAAAATCAGAACAGAAGTTGGTCAAACTTAATAAAATATTAAACTTAATAACACATGCATACACTGTAGTACATGAGTCACGAGGCGACTCTCACCTTGGTGGCCAGGTAGACACTCAGGGGGAAGATGTTCTTGAGGTCATCGTCAAACAGTAGGTTGCTGAGCATGTGCAGCAGCCCATAGAAGCACACCAGCAGGAACATCTTGATCACATACAGGGTGTCCATCTCTAACACAAGCCCTGTCAGGTAGAACGCCACGAAGGGCATCACCACCACGCACCACCACCGGAATTTCTGCAACCACAACCAGCCTCATTGACATTGCACTATACTATGACAGCTCGCTGCAAACCGCTACTTGCGTTCAGTACTCTCAAAATCAAAATCAAAAAGTCATTTAGTCAATTTAGGCCCTGGTAAGGCACTTATGAACGTTACACACAGTCGGTTCCCGAACGCTGCCCAAGTGTGAAGGAATGTATAGCAAAAAAATTTTTTTTTGTTTTTAATTCTAGTCCTTGTTTACTTACCTTGTCATAGGTTAATCTCCTAAAAATGCTTCTCCTATTGGAAGCGTGTTCCTTTATTTTGTCAGAAACTTTGGTGCCGACCCACAAGGAGTCAGAGTTGGTCTGCAACATCGTCAACGGAGTCACCCCACGCAGGTTGGGCACGTCCAAGCTGGCATCACCCTGGACACATATTTTTAATCACAAATTAAAAGTGTCTTATCAATATGGTTTAAATAAATAAATAAAATAAAATAGCCTTTATTTTTCAGAAGTCCGAGATTAGCAATATAAAAAGTTTTGCAATATAAAATATTTTCCGACTTCCGAGTGCCTTTTGGCAAAGGCCTCTTCCAACTGACGCCAGTGGACTCTGTCTGTTGCCACTCTTGTCCAGAATGGTCCCAAAGTTTGATGGATTTCGTCCTCCCACCTTCTTGGCTGACGTCCTCTCTTACGGTTGCCATTTCTGGGGTACCAAAGAGTCACTCGCTTGCTCCATTTGTTTAAATTGCATCTCAGCATGTGACCTGTCCACCTCCACCTCATCTGGTCAATTCGCGTATGTCGGTATGTCACTCACTATGTATACTCGCGCGAATCAATATGTTTTAGAAGCACTTATATATATTGGCTATTCTTTGAGCTAAGAAATTCTCTCCCTAAGGTAGGACTTTTAAGTCTTGATGGAAACATTCACATCTTCATTGCATTACATGCACCTCCAAAATTTCAGGAATAAGTGAAGTGCAAGTGTAAATAAACAATTAAAAAAAATACACTGGGACTCCAAATTGAAAGTGTTTTGTTGCTTTGTTTTCTGCAGACCATTTTATACAATAACTCACATTACTCCAAGTACCCATTTCAAATCAAGCTTTGTTACCGAATCAATAAAGGTATGGCTGTATTACGGCTTCTGTTTTTTTAAAATCTATTTTATTATTGTGATTTTTGTCTACACGGACGCACATGTCATGATATCCCTGCTTCTGTGATAGGATTCTCTTTATCTTTGGTAGGATAATTTGCCTCAAACATAGCAAAATTAGACAGGACATTTTAGAACATAATAACCAATAATGAGTTAAACACAATAATAAAGAATGACAAACTAGGCACCAAGAACAAGATTGCTTAAAACTTTGTGTCTATCTCAGCCCAAGTATGGCATGAGAGATGTAGGCTACATTCCTGGATAATATCGCTCATAGTGCTTACAGCAATAATTTGCATACCAAGTTAGATATCACATTAATGACAGCTGAGAACTGTCAACAATTCGGAATGCTTGTGGACGTGCTCACAGTATTCAAAAGAGAACATTTGAGAATTTAATGTAAACAATGTGCTAGGACTACTTATATATTTTATTAGTTGACTCGTAAAAAGGAATATCTGCTTTTTTTAATTAGTTTTCTCTCATAAATTCATAAAAAATATCTTTGCCAAATAGAAAACCTAGAATCTTATTTGATTTTTCCGAAAATACAATAATTAACTCACATTTGACAGCACTCATGGTGATATCAGTTTAGAGCATGGTTGGTGTGCGCACAATATGGTGGATGTCATGACGTCATCTATGACTTTTCACGGAACATCGTGAGCGCCCTCAAACTAATTTGGAACGGGTTTAAGCACCCTCAAATTGATTACAGTGATTACAGCGTCAATTGGCAATTTATTTACAGTGGCAATTCAAATTTATATATTTAGATCATATAGATGGAAAATCAAATAAAGCATCATTAGAGTGAGAGCCCACAGGATCTGTCATTAATCTGATAATTTTGACCATCTCAGTTTCAAACATGACTCCTGTCATTTTGTCTCGATCTGTACTATTATAACATATTGAATTGTCAACAAAAACTTATCTTATTCTGAAAATATTTCCCAAACATATTTGCATTAAGGGATCACTTAGGTGTAGTTGGACTTACATAAAGGATGAGAGTGGATATAGCGGTGGTGTTTCGTGCCAGAATGGCCCAGTGCAGTGCTGTATTCCCGTGCGAGCGGTCCGCAGGACGCGTGGATGCTCCGAGCGTGAGCAGCAGCCGCGCCGGGTCGACAGCCGACACCTTCCAGCACGCCCACATGAGCGGCGTCATGCCGCCTGCGTCGCCCTCGTCGGGCGGTGCCCCACGCGCTACCAGGTACGCCACCACGGCCGTGTGCCCGAACTGCGCCGCCAGGTGCAAGCACGCGCATCCCTCGGCGTCACGCAACGCGGGGTCAGCGCCCGCGCGTACCAGCAACACCGTCGCCTCCAGGTGCCCCTGACGCGTTGCCCAGTGCAGAGGCGTCGACTGCAGTTCGCCGCCTACTGCGTCCACCGCCGCACCCTTCGCCACCAGGTACTGAATGATCTCGCGCCGGTTATTGATGGCCGCCCAGTGCAGCAGCGTCACCGTCTCGTGATCCGGCTGGTTCACGTCCCACCCGGCCTCGACGAGCTCCTTCACGCGCCCGAATGCACCGTACTGCGTCGCCTTCACGATATCGAACCCGCTGTAGTCGCGCTCGAGGGGCGCGGGCGGCGGGTCTCGCGGCGGCGACCCATCGCCGTCGGGCTGCGCCTTGCCGCATTGCCCACTGGCAGCGGCGCCGCAGGTGCTGTCGTACATGATCTCAAATGTGGCCCGGCGATGGCGACTCGGGCATTATCGTCTGCTACCTAATCTAAGCTTTATGTATTCACTTGTATAACTCTATGATTCCTCTTTTTAATCTGATTTAAATTGAAAAGGAATTATATCACATAATTTGTATCATTATTCACGTACAATCGCAAAAATACCTATCCTATCACCCATCATCAAATTATTTGACAAGTATTTGACAACTGTATTTCTGGCTACATTCCGAATTGGATAATATCGCTCACAGTACTCACAGCAATAATTTGCGTACCGAGTTAGATATCACGTTAATGACAGCTGAGAAGTTCTCAGCTGTGAGAACTGTCAACAATTCGGAACGCTCGAGAACGCTCTCACAGTATTCAAAACAGCACATTTGAGAATTGAATTAAAATCGGAATTAACAATGCGCTAGGACTCCTTATATCTTTTATAAGTTGACTCGCAAAAAGGAATATCGGCTTTTTTACTATTTTTCTCTCATAAAATCATAAAAAGTATCTTTTCAAATGGAAAACCAAGAATCTTATTAGATTTTTGCCAAAAACACAATAATTAACCGTCACTTTTGACAGCATTCACGGTGATATCAGTTTAGGCCATGGTCGGTCTGAGCGCAAGATGGCGCATGTCATAATGACGTCATCTATGACGTTTCACGGGACATCGTTAGCTGTTGTGGCGACACATATTGTGTTTATAATTGCTGACGCTGCCTTTTGCAGTCGTCACGTCGCTCCCCTCCGGGCGGACTCCCGCCAGTCGTTTCCTATCATCAGATATCATACGTTTACATGGTCATATTTTTGTTTTCAAATTTACTTTTTTTTACATTTTACATTATACTTATATTTACTTTTGTTTACAAGTCTTTATCACCATAGCTATTTTTAGCCACAGTGCTAACGCTTTGTTAGGTACATTGTACTATATCGTATCACCTACTGTTGTTTTGTAATTGTATACCTGCAGTAGGGTGACCATGTTAGACATAAGGTTTATTATTTTATTTAGTTTTGAATATTATTATTTTTTCAAAAAGGAGGGGGTTAATGTGGCGACACATATTGTGTTTATAATTGCTGACGCTGCCTTTTGCAGTCGTCACGTCGCTCCCCTCCGGGCGGACTCCCGCCAGTCGTTTCCCATAGGGCATAGCCACAGAATATTTAATAGTACTACGTACAGAAAACCCACTTCGAAAACGACATTTAAACAAAAGTCGACTCTTGTAACGACAGAATAAAGCGCAATCCAGTTCGCGCAGCGCTGCGCGCCTAAAATTATATTCACCTACAACTTCCCTCTCTTTCTATCGTATAACTCTATCCTGTATGACGCGGCACGTGTTACGGTAGGGTTGTCTAATGACGTATTATGAATTTTCAATATTTCCTTATCGCCTATGTAGGTATGTCCTATTACTATTCTCTGTGTTTATTTTATTTCTATGCTATTCTCCTTTCGTGAACAATGACATTTAAAATATCCTAGCTAGAATAACTAGTATTAAATCAGAAAGTTATTTTAAAATGTCTACATACTTTAATCTAAGTTGTTAGACCTATACGTACTTTGTATACTGAATGTGTATTCTGTCTACGAAACTGAATACAACTATTTTGGGGAAGGGTTTTAGTAACATACATGCTTATCAAATCTGGAATGACTGACGACGCGAAAAGAAACGGCACGATTACCTAGTCCAGTAGCCGTCAGCCGAAATTCACAATATTTGTTCTTAATAATCTTCATGTTGATTAAAGAAGTTTGGTAAATAAAAATTAATAAAGAATTAACCAAAAAAAGGATATATTGAGTTACTTACCTACATAACAATAAGAATATTTAAATTTTTCTGAATATTGGTCTACTGATTTTTGAAATAGTGGTATGTTAAATCTTAGTTATTCTAAGAGTTGTAAGGTAGAATTACTGTATATTTAAAGAGGGAACTCTCTCTATACTGGAACTACTAACAGTTTCTAAAAAAAAATCGTCAAAATCGGTTAATAAACGACGAAGTTATCCGCGAACACATAAAAATAATTAGACTTCAAAGTACACTAAGAAGTAATCAAATCCTGATCTGATGACAATGGGACCAAACGGGAAGTGTACTCTTCCAGACAAAAAAAGAATTTTCCAAATCAGTTAATAAACGACTGAGTTATGAGGTAAGAAACATAAAAAAAAAAAAAAAAAAAAACATACAACCGAATTGAGAACCTCCTCCTTTTTTTGAAGTCGGTTAAAAAATATGCGGTCGAATTGAGAAACCTCCTCCTTTTTTTGAAGTGGGTTAAAAATCATTCACATGTCATGAGTTTTCGAGGTCTAAGAGGCCCGTTTATACAAGAGGGTCTCTTCTGGTCACTCTATCTTTGTCTCTTTTTAACACACTGGTATGTTATCAAACGGGTCTATTATTATAATAAGGAATTTAGGACAATACAATGAAATAACAACAAAATATCTAGAACTATAAAAACAACGATATCTACACAAGATAGTGTTAAAAAAAGAACAGTAAACACTTTAACGTAGGTATTTATACCCACACGAGTCTTGCGGTGCGTGCGCGTTGCAACCGACTAGCGTTGTACCGGTAGTCCGCGTGCGCGCGATCGTACCTAAACATGGGAGTGGGACAGGCCTGGCATAGCGTAGGGGCGTACTTCATTCGCCATATATATTTGATAAAGTGTAAAATGTGTAATGTGAAATAAACAATTGATTTTAATATTGGTTTTAATCAATAGCCTTCTGAACAAATAAACCTCGCTACACTGTCAAGTATTAATCACAGATCACTTTATTAGTAGCTACGCTAGTATTAATGAGAAGTTTTCTTGTAGGTATTTAAAGAGTTGCTGCAAAATAACTAGGTGGCGCTGTCAGCACCAAATTGAATTGTCAAATCAAAATATGCTGTCACATAACTTAAGTGTTGCCACATAGGCCAACAACGGAAGGTGTCCATCCTTTTTAATTCAAAATCTTCAATTGAAAAAAAATATATACAGATTTCTTTTATTAAGTGTTAATTGATATTAATGGCAACCATGACATTGATTAAATGAAACCAAATTTCAGAGGAGCAAAACTTAATTTTCGTTGCTTTTTGGTAACAGCCTGTTTTTTTTCGTCCGAAATTAGTAATAAGAGGCGGGAACACTGGTATGAGTGGATGTTTGTTTACGTTGTTTGTTTTGTTGTGGAAGTCACGCTAAGGATTATTTGTTTCTATCATTGTTTTGATATTCTACAATATTCTATCACTCCGATAGTGGCGTTGAGTCGAGCATCCGCTCCTCCGTGACTATCGTCGACCTATCTTCTTTACCTGAAAAGTTGTTCAGTGAAACATTAGATATGTCAAATGTTTGAACTGAACAACTTTTCAGATACAAATTTGTTGTATAAGATTGTACTCATGAGTTTCTTGCCGGAAGTCTTCTCAGTTCAAGTGTATTATGAACCCTTAGTAGAATTGTAGCGCCACATACCGTATAGAAACATTGACCTTACCTTTACCTCAAAACGTACCACAATTACCGGGATATACCAAATACCAATGAAACAAAATACAAGGAACAACATTTAATATTCAAGACAGGAAAATAAAACACAAGATAGTCACCCCAGTATATTTCACCATAACCTTAGCACCGTGTTTGACGTCATGCACAAACAGAAACAATGAGCATGCATGTTTCGAAAGAAACAGTCATGCAATATTAATGTGTCAGAAACAATGACGTGTTTGACGACTCCACCGGATCACTGCACTGCCTTGCACTTCATCTTCATGACTTGGACACCAGCACTTCAAATCAAATCACCATCTTCATATCTGCAAGCTCCGAGCAACACTTCCGTTCTCTTCGGCGACTGCGACAAAATGGACGCGGCCCCGCTAGCGCCGCTAGTTTTATGCACAGAGCGCGCGGGCCGCGCATGCGCGCACGACCGTGCCATGACCGTGCAACCAACGTGCGAGCGAGACATTCAGCGCGCTCATTGGTCGGTCATCTCGCTACGTATTATTATTTTAGACTGTAAGATTTGTATATAAATTAGGGCCATACTGTAAATAAATTTATTCCATTCTGAATACTCGAAGTGTTACTTACCTCCCAACTCTAGTCCCTAAAGTGGTGACCCCTACAAGAAAAAGAAGAACACAAGAAGAAATCAAGATGACAGACCCAGGAAACCAGATTATGGAAGACAAATCCACCTCGGTTCCTGCTCCTGCTGCCCCACATCAAGAACTTGCTGGCATCGCCCTCTCCATGCGGATCCCAAAGTTCTGGCGTGACAGGCCTAGCCTGTGGTTCTTTAGCTTCGAAGCCGCTACCGACGAGTTAAAACGGAGTCAAAAACAACTAGCTCAGATGGTAATCGCACAACTGGACAAGATGGACATCGAACAAATCAGCGATCTACTTTACCATCCGACCGAAACCATGTACAACACCATAAAAGAACGTCTCATCTCCGTCTATGAAGAGTCTGACAGCCAGCAGTTCCAAAAACTACTCCACGACGTAGAGCTCGGTGACCAGAAACCATCACAACTGCTGCGACGGATGCGAAGCCTTGCTCGTGATAAAATCCCGGACTCTACGCTGCGCCTCATGTGGACCAGCCACCTCCCAGCACACGTCCGATCTGTCCTCGCCGTCAGCGAAACTTTCAAATCACAGGCTGCACTCAACGAACTGGCACTGCTCGCCGACAAAATCATGGAAAGTTCCAGCACGCAAGTTTCAGCGGTATCATCCTCGTCAGCACCGCCTACGCCTACAGATACGCAGTTATTGATGGAAGAGATTAAAAAACTGTCGCTGGAAGTCGCTGCTCTCAAATCCGCAAATCCGCAATCTCAAACAGCCATCTACTGCGAAACTTCTACGTCTCACGTCCGACCTTACCTACCTGAAGAATATAGAAAAATCGCTTTCGACGCCGTACATGACATAAGCCACCCAGGGATACGAACTACACGCAAACTTATGTCACAGCGATTTTTCTGGCCTTCAATGAATACAGACGTTGGAAACTGGGCAAAACACTGCATTCGATGTCAACAATGCAAAGTTCAACGACACACGACGAGCAGCATTTCTTCATTTCCAACAACTACAGAGAGATTTCATCACGTACACATAGATATCGTCGGGCCGCTACCTACTTCACCACAAGGTCATCGATATCTCGTTACAATGATCGACAGAGTATCGAGATGGCCGGAAGCAATACCTACCGACAACATCACCGCCGAGGCCGTCGCGAAGATTGTCTATGAAAATTGGATAACTCGTTTTGGCGTGCCTACAGTACTTACGAGTGACCAAGGAAGACAGTTCCAGAGCCAGCTATTCGCCAAGCTTATGACTATCATGGGAATCAAGACTACACGCACTACTCCGTACCACCCACAGTCAAACGGAATGATAGAACGCTGGCACAGATCACTGAAGGCTGCATTGAAGTCTCGCCTATCCGAACAGTCAACGTGGATCGACGAGCTACCAACAGTACTCATGGGACTTCGCGCCGCGACGCGCACCGACACCGGCACCAGCGCCGCCGAACTCACATACGGTCATTGTCTGCGCCTGCCTAGCGATTTTTTCAGCAACGTGCCTAGCAACAACGACATGGACTACGACTATGTGAATCAGCTGCGTGCCACTATAAATGCACTGAAACCTAGTCTACCTACTACATGGCACGGAAATAAACGCCCAATATTTGTACATGAAGACCTACAAACCTGCGAGTACGTGTTCGTAAGAAACGACGCCGTAAAGAAGCCTCTACAGCCACCTTACGACGGTCCTTACAAAGTACTAGAGCGAGATAGCAAGAAGTTCACTCTGCAATTGCCTGAGAGGCGCTCCGCTACTATTTCAATTGACAGATTGAAACCAGCCTACATAATTAATGAAGATAAGGATGATGAAGAAAATTCAGATACCTTACCATCAACACCAAATAACCTTACCGTACCAGCATCACCACCGCATCATGTTACCTCACAGAAGCCGATTTTGAAAACTACACGTCATGGGCGCAACGTGAATCTGCCGGTACGCTTCCGCTAGGGGGGGAGTCATGTAGCGCCACATACCGTATAGAAACATTGACCTTACCTTTACCTCAAAACGTACCACAATTACCGGGATATACCAAATACCAATGAAACAAAATACAAGGAACAACATTTAATATTCAAGACAGGAAAATAAAACACAAGATAGTCACCCCAGTATATTTCACCATAACCTTAGCACCGTGTTTGACGTCATGCACAAACAGAAACAATGAGCATGCATGTTTCGAAAGAAACAGTCATGCAATATTAATGTGTCAGAAACAATGACGTGTTTGACGACTCCACCGGATCACTGCACTGCCTTGCACTTCATCTTCATGACTTGGACACCAGCACTTCAAATCAAATCACCATCTTCATATCTGCAAGCTCCGAGCAACACTTCCGTTCTCTTCGGCGACTGCGACAAAATGGACGCGGCCCCGCTAGCGCCGCTAGTTTTATGCACAGAGCGCGCGGGCCGCGCATGCGCGCACGACCGTGCCATGACCGTGCAACCAACGTGCGAGCGAGACATTCAGCGCGCTCATTGGTCGGTCATCTCGCTACGTATTATTATTTTAGACTGTAAGATTTGTATATAAATTAGGGCCATACTGTAAATAAATTTATTCCATTCTGAATACTCGAAGTGTTACTTACCTCCCAACTCTAGTCCCTAAAGAATAAATTGTAACGTTCGTAAGTGCCTTATTAGGACCTAAATTGAATGAACGATTTTTATATGTTGTATTTTATAACTGTAGATAAGTACATGATTTTCCATAATTTTTCTGAGCACCTTCTGGATCAAAATATACATCATCTTCTAGATGAGATTCTACAGCCAAGTTTAATGAAGAACTTGCGGTTGGTTGAGGTGTTATAGGAGGCGTAGACCATGGAAAAATAGACGGTACTACATTTCTCTTCAAACTGCATTTTTGACCTAATAGAAATAATTATGTAAGTACATAAGTAGGTATCTAGTAGAAAAGATTAGTTATTTTATTGTTTCACAAATCATAAGAAGTCGCAATCTAGGTACCTGATTGACCTTAAAATGATTAGGACATAAGCATGAATATTGTTTCAAATGCCATCCAATTTTGCGTTGGACATCCACCCTTGTTGCTCTTATCCACTGTGACCTTAGTGGTTCATCAGTTGGAAATGTAAGACGTCCCTTATTGGTACAATTCACAACTGCACAAACACGCATTTTCAATAGTTTTCAAATCATTCAAATCTAAGCTAAATTTCACAAAAGTTTTGAACAAAACACATATGATAGTGACATAATTTTTTTTTTTTACCGAGTTGGCCTGTGTTTGACCACAATCTCACTATGGTAAGTGATGATGTGGTCGAAGGTGGTAAGCACACAAAGCCTAGAAGGAACTGGCTCTCAAGTGCAGCTGTCGGAACACACCGATAGGTGCTTGGCGACAGATTTTTCAACTTTTGGGTGGTAGCCAGCCAGACGGGTACTACAAAGTACCCTACCACCGTGCTATGGTTTCCTCACGATGTTTTCCTTCACCGAAAGCTCAAGCTCATTGTAGGATTCGAACCCGGGACCTTCGTCTCGGTATCCGACGTCACTACCACTGAGCTATCATCGCCTTAAAAACTGATAAATAATACTAGTTACAGACGATCCGACTGTCGGACGTCTGATGGTCAGGGCCGTATTTAGCGCGGCAGGACTCTAATCTCTAAGTATATACTGTAGTTGTGCCCGATTGGCACCTTTTTGATATTTTGTCTATGTGTTTTTATATTTTACTTTTTTTATTGTTTGTCTATTTTCGATATTGTTTTGTTATTTTTTCTTGAAATCATATTAGAAAAGCATTACTCATGGAAAAATCGTTTTATTAAAAAATCCAAAAATAAACGTATAATCCATCTGTTCAGTAATAAGTGGTCCTTCGAGGGTTTTGAACTATATTTAACTAGTCCACAAAGGTTTTTTCAGCGATTTTCTTTCAGCGAGCAAAAGATGGTAGTCACCAGGTCACAAACTAAACTGCCTCAAGAGGAGCAGAATGTACCTGCCCAATCAGGTAGTGAGCCCGTTTCAGCACCACAGACCGGGGAAATTCAGGTACAATCACAGTTTAATCCTACAACGAGTGCACCATCTGTCGCGAGTCGTACTAGCCGCACTAGTCGCTCTTCCGTGGTAGTTGCGGCGAGAAAATCCGCAGCGGAAGCGCAACATGTTCGTCGCGTAGCTCAGTTACAAATTGCCCAAATGGAGGCAGAGATGCGTGCTCAGGTAGAGTCTAGGCAGATGGAACTAGAGCGCGAAGCTGCTGAAGCAGAATATAAAGCTGAGCTCGCAGCAATTGAGGCGGAGGGGAGTAACCACGGTTCGCACAGTGCCTGCAGTCGTGCCAATGTCCAAAAATGGCTAGACACTACTGCCCTCCCTGCCGAATTACCTGTTCATGATAGGATTCGATCTACCAATGGATGTGAGGTAGGGGCTCCTAACGTTTTCGTGTGTTCCCAGCCTTCACGTGACGTCCGAAATGCCGTTTCTCGTGATATCGCAGCACAGAGTCTTGGACCTTTGCCTCAGCACAATTTTAGCGGGGCAGACAGGACCGCTGCCACTGATATTCACGGAGACGGCAGCGATTCAAATGGCGTTGCGCAGCTAGTGGAGGCCCTAAAGGCACTTGCGAAGAATAACGTCCCCAATACCAATAAAAAATTTATAAGGCTTCCGTGTTTTGATGGTAGTTCTCCCCTTGACTGGCTTATGTTCAAGCGGGCTTTTCAGGATACTGTAGGTGGATTTACAGACGCAGAAAATCTTGCGCGCCTTAACCAGGCCCTAAAAGGTGCAGCACGCGAAGCCGTCAGCATGCTGTTGGTGTTGGCACCTCACGCCAACCACGTCATTCAGGTCCTGGATCGTCGCTATGGTAGACCTGAGCAAATCGTTCTACAAGAGGTGAGTGCGATCAAGGCGCTGCCCAAACTGGGGTCGGAGGTAAGAGACCTACACGTCTTCACCACCCGTGTGCGCAATTGTGTCGAGATTGCCAAGTTGTTGCAGCATACTGACTATTTACGTTCTCCGGAGCTGTTTGCAGCCATATTAAGTAAATTTTCTCCACTATTGCGCGCGCGTTGGTTAGACTTTGCTGATAAATATGAGGATATAGGCCAAACTAGGGTTGAATTGTTATCGAGGTTCTTAGATCGTGAAGTGGATGTGACCATGAAGTTTAGCGCAACGTTTGAGACGACATCGGTCGGCACTGCACATAAACAGCGAGCACATGCAGTTTCTGAGTCGGCGGCGCTAGCTTCAACTACATCAAATTCTAAATCGAAACCTGCAAAAACACTAGATCTGGAAAATGTTTGTTTATTTTGCAAAGGGGGACATCAGTTGTCAAATTGTCCGACATTTACATCTTTGACAGTCGATGACCGATGGCGTTTTGTCAAAGACGTATGTAGTATGTTATCGTTGCCTTCAAAAAGTTCCGCACAATTTTAGATTTTGTAACAAAAATAAGGCTAGTTGCACAATAGCTGACTGTAAGCAAAGGCATCATACCGTTTTACACAACGATAATTATGGTACTTCGGCTCACGTCCAGGAGGTCATGTCACCTGAACCGATGAAAACGGAGACCGAAAAAATTGATCAGGTTCTTGCACCTGTTAACAACTCGCAGGTTGAAGTTACACCTCGTCCGCTATTGAAAGTAATACCCGTCACAGTCTCTGGGCCAACTGGGAGTGTAGATACTTTTGCTCTTTTAGATGATGGCTCGACGGCTACTTTTGTAGATGCCGACATCGCCTCGGAAATTGGAGCCGAGGGTCCAGTGGGTAGTCTGCATTTGGCTTGTGTGGGAGGGTTATATAGGGATACCAGCGTACAGTTTGTTGACTTTCAAATAAAAGGCCGATCTACCCTACAAACGTTTTCAATACAGCAAGCTAGGGCAATTAAGAACTTGGGACTGCGAAGTCAGTCGGTCACACGCGAGTCCTTACGTTCCTTTTCCTACCTCTCTGATGTGATGGAGGAACTGTGTTATGCCGAGGGAAAGCCCACCATTTTGTTAGGGATCGACAACTGGCCTCTTATCATAGCATCGGAGGTTCGAAAGGGAACAAAGTCTCAGCCTGTCGCCATCCGAACTCCACTGGGGTGGGTTTTATTCGGGTGTGCCAGCAGTCGGACGGCTTTAGTAGAATCTTCTTGCCACTTGCGTGAGCGTCCAGAGCGTGATCTAGAAGTGCTCATTAAGGATCAGTATAGGTTAGATGCAATTGGCATAACTAAACAGGAGCCACGCAGCGCGGATGACCAGCGGGCTTTACACATCCTTGAACAAACTACCCAGCGCCGACCAGACGGGCACTTTCAGGTTGGCTTGCTATGGAAGGCAGACAACCGACCTATCCCTGATAGTTATCCTTTAGCGCTGTCTCGTTTCAAAAGTCTAGAGCTAAAAATGTCGAAGGATTTAGAGTTTGCCAAAAGGTATAGGGCTAATATCAATGACATGCGGATTAAGGGGTTTGCTGAGGAGTGTACAGGACAGTCGCCCACATCGGTTTGTTGGTACTTACCGCATTTCGGCGTGGTAAATCCCAACAAACCGGGGAAACTTCGTGTTGTTCATGACTCAGCTGCTAAAGTACAGGGTGTGTCACTAAATTCTATGCTTCTTTCGGGTCCTGATCTTTTACAACCTCTATTAGGAATATTGATGCGTTTTAGAGAGGGGAAAGTTGCCTTGACCGCCGATATAAAGGAGATGTTCCCGCAGGTGAAAATTCAGAACTGCGACCGCGACGCACAGGGTTTTCTCTGGCGCGATGATCCTGCGGGTCCAATAAAAATCTATCGAATGTCGTCTATGATTTTTGGGGCGTGTTCTAGTCCATCTACGGCGATTTACATCCTCAACCGAAACGCATCGGAATTTATGGCCGAATTTCCGCAGGCTGTAGAAGCTATCACCTCTGATACCTACATGGACGACTATATCGGAAGTGTAGATATCCCTACGGAGGACGCCGCTCGATTGGCAGCCGATATCGTAGAGGTTCATAAGCGCGGAGGATTCGAGATGCGCGGTTGGGTGTCGAATGAGCCCGGCGCACTCAATCATCTGCCAAACGAGTTGTTGTCTGACGTCTCACTAGCCAATTGTCGTAGTGTAGAGTTAGGTAGTTTACCGTGTTCAGTTACCACCACACGTACTCTAGGTCTTATATGGAAACCATCTCAGGACATCATCAGTTTTAACCTCAGCATTAAGGATACTCCTGAACATTTCACAAAACGTGTAGTGTTAGCCCACGTCATGCGCATTTACGACCCACTAGGCTTTCTAGTTCCCATTGTAGTAAGAGGCCGGATTTTATTTCAAAATTTGTGGCGCAAGAACCTTGAGTGGGACGAGGAGCTATCACAGGCTGACCAGGAAACTTGGCTCGAATGGTTTGAGCGCCTTAAATCCATTTCAGAATTGATAGTTCCACGGTGCTATAATTTGTATGGGTTCTCGGAGCTGGAGTTACACGTGTTTTGTGACGCTAGCGAGCTGGCACATGCCGCCGTTGCCTATTGGAGATTTCTGCTTTTCAATGGTGACGTAAAACTGGCGTTGATAGCTAGCAAGGCACGTGTGTCCCCAATGAAACCAGCTTCGATCCCGCGTCTGGAACTCCAAGGCGCGTTGATAGCTGCTCGACTTGCTACTAGTATTTGTGAATCCCACCGTTTTAAGCCAAATCGACGTGTATTTTGGTCAGATTCCATGACCGTATTAGGGTGGTTGCGCAGTGATGCGAGAAATTATAAACCTTTTGTGGCGCATCGAGTAGGAGAGATTTTGGAAATCACTAGTGTAGATGAATGGCGTTGGGTTCCAACCGAACTTAACGTGGCTGACGATGCGACGAGGGGTAAAGCCAACATTGAACCACGTTGGCTATATGGTCCGAACTTTCTCCTGGCTCCGACTATTGAGTGGCCTTCAGAGCCCAAAGCCGCAGCGCCAGTAGCTTTTGGAGAGGAGGAGCTCAAGCCATCTCTCCGTCAGTCAAAATCATTGCATCAATCACAATCACGTTGTACAGAACACATTAACGTCATCATTTCTCATCAGTTGCCCTTACCAGTAGTAGCTAACATTAACCATTTTAGTTCTTGGATAAGGCTGGTGAGGGCAACAGCTAGAACACATAAATTCATTGCTGCCATTTTCAAAAATCATCGGGGTCGTGAGTTTCAAAATTTTTGGGTTCGGGGTATTTGTTTAAGAGATATGTCTAACCGTGGTTCACAGCCGGATGTCACTCCTTCCACCGCTCCAGTAACTTTGATCGCTGAAGACATCGTTCAAGCGGAGCTCCACATTTTCCACTTTTAATCGCCCACTACCACCAAAAGTTTCCGCACGCCAATACTGAAACTGTGATTAACGAGATGCGACAACAGTATTGGATTATCGGACTAAGGCACGCCGTGAAGGCAGTAGTACATAGGTGTCAGCTATGCAAGTTGCTGAAGAGTCCTACCCTACAACCACCTATGGGAGACTTACCAGAGGCCAGACTTGCTCATCATCGACGTGCCTTCACGTTCTCCGGCGTGGACTACTTCGGGCCCGTATCCATTTCCATTGGGCGTCGGCGTGAGAAGCGATGGGTCGCCTTATTTACGTGCCTAGTAACCAGAGCGATCCACCTCGAAATCGTAGCCAGTTTGTCCGCAGATTCCGCTATTATGTGCCTACGACGCTTTATCGCCCGACGTGGTACACCGACAGAAATATTCTCGGACAACGGGACGTCGTTTGTGGGAGCAAATCGGGAGCTGAGAGCCTTGTACGATGCCGCGGTACCAGATTTTGCAGCTCATGAAAAAATTAAGTGGCGTTTTATCCCCCCATCAGCTCCTTTCATGGGCGGAGCTTGGGAACGTCTGGTTCGGTCCGTTAAATCCGCCCTGAGAGTGACCTTGAGAGAGCGGGCACCGAAAGAAGAGGTATTGGCGACTCTACTAGCTGAAGCCGAGGCTATCGTGAATACGCGCCCACTGACTCACGTCTCTCCAGATGGGAATTACCCGGAGGCGTTGACCCCTAACCACTTTTTACTAGGGGATTCATCCGGTCGCCCTTTTCCGGCCGAGGATTTGACGGATGCAGCTTTGTTTGGTCGGAGCGGGTGGAGGAAGGCACTCCGGCTGAGTGATCACTTTTGGCGTCGTTGGGTCAATCTGCCCGCCTTGGCACCCCGCCGCGTACCGGGAGTAGATGTCGCCGTTAGAGTCGGTGATCCGGTCCTCATCGGCGACGGGAATTTGCCGAGGGGGACCTGGCCACGCGGCGTGATTGCAGCTCTGCACCCGGGGCGTGACGGGGTTGTGCGGGTAGTGGATGTTCGGACCCCAGCAGGCACATTGCGGCGGCCTTTAAAAAAGATCGTTATTTTGTAAAAAAGGGGAGCATGTGCCCGATTGGCACCTTTTTGAGTCTATGTGTTTTTATATTTTACTTTTTTTATTGTTTGTCTATTTTCGATATTGTTTTGTTATTTTTTCTTGAAATCATATTAGAAAAGCATTACTCATGGAAAGATCGTTTTATTAAAAAATCCAAAAATAAACGTATAATCCATCTGTTCAGTAATAGTAGTCTTTGGGCAGGACGTCGAAAGCTTCCAACCGGTATTAGTAATAATTATGAGGGTCCTGCCGCACTACACACGTTCCTACGGCAGGACGTACCTTGGCCGTGTCTCCTGCGTAATAATAAAAATAGGAGTCCGACATTGGAACATCTGTTACCAGTATAAAGCCAAATAGTTATGGGCTGCGTTCAGTAACTTCGCCGTGTGATCGCCCGACGATCATCGTAGCGTTCAGTAACAGTTCAATAACATGTGTAGTAACTGAACGCACCCATGAAGTTTCATAGTTTTTTTTTTTATTGAACTGACAGCAAGATAGTTCGTTTCAGTCATATTAACGCCATCTATTGAGACTTAAAGAAAAGAAAATTAAATACCTACAAGAAAACTTCTCAAGTACCGCTAAAATCGATTACAGCGATGATGGCTTCTATTCGGAATGCAGCCTCTGACTGTCACACTGACTGACTGACTAAAGGTGCGTTCGAATTGGGATATGGTAGCAAAAATAACAGTCCAAAATGCCAAAAACGATCACAACTGGCGTTCGATTTGGAAAGTTGTGGGCGAAATTGGCGTTTTGAACAGTTTTCGTTCACCGTTCGTTTTGCTTGGAAACAGTTAAAAACGACATCGTGAACTGCAAATTTTGACCCACCTCCGAGGCAGGGTCGTTTGTGATCATATTTGAATCTGACAGATAAGTTTCGTAAAATTCATACGGGAAGCGAAAATTCTAATTTTTATTATAAAATTTTATAGAAATACTAACAGGTAAGAGAATAATTTGTTAGATTAACTTTGTTTAATGATTAACTTTAGGAAAAAGGTAGGTTGAGACAAGTGACAAGCAGGCGATTAGCATGGAAATGTCATTTTTGTATCTAATCGTTCGATTTGGGACATATCGTTTGTGGCAAAAGTTGCAAAATTGTTGAAATTTTCCAATTCGAACGCAAATACAAAAATGCCCATTTTGAAACTGTTAAAAACGACATCACTCCAATTCGAACGCACTATAAAGGTGCGTTCGAATTGGGGTATGGTAGCAAAAATAACAGTCCAAAATGCCAAAAACGATCACAACTGGCGTTCGATTTGGAAAGTTGTGGGCGAAATTGGCGTTTTGAACAGTTTTCGTTCACCGTTCGTTTTGCTTGGAAACAGTTAAAAACGACATCGTGAACTGCAAATTTTGACCCACCTCCGAGGCAGGGTCGTTTGTGATCATATTTTGACATCTTTGAATCTGACAGATAAGTTTCGGAAAATTCATACGGGAAGCGCAAATTCTAATTTTTATTGTAAAATTTTATAGAAATACTAACAGGTAAGAGAATAATTTGTTAGATTAACTTTGTTTAATGATTAACTGAAGGAAAAAGGTAGGTTGAGACAAGTGACAAGCAGGCGATCAGCATGGAAATGTCATTTTTGTATCTAATCGTTCGATTAGGGAAATATCGTTTGTGGCAAAAGTTGCAAAATTGTTGAAATTTTCCAATTCGAACGCACTATAAGGTACTCCGGGACTTTTTGGCGGGAACTTGCAGAGTGACGTAGCATTTTCATTTTTATTTTCATAAATTTGTGTATTTTGAGTTTTATTGTGTATTTTTGGTGGTATTTTACCCAATAAAGATCATCCATGTGCACCAGTGAAGTGAAATGAAATGAATTATGTGTATCGTGACTTTTCAAGTTGTCTCAAAATGTCCGTGTAGAGTTTTAGTACAATGACCACCATTGTAGTAAAACATGACTTTTATGGACGGTGACTGACTGAGGACTATAATCAAAGAGAATATAACGCTACGCACTATAATGTGAAGTGATTTATTGTGACTGAAAACTATAATATAACTCGAAACTGGCAGAAATGAGCCCTAATTTGGGCTTTGTTGCCAAAATTAAAAATAAGAAGAAGAAGGTACTCCGGGTACTCGTATTAAAAATTACCCCAAATCCTGAAAAAATGAAATTAGCTCTTAGCTTATTACACTACATAGAGAAGTCAGTTTGCAAACTCAATCCCAGTCAGCACTCACATAACAATATACCTAGCCAGCACTTCTCTTAAGTATTTCTTTCACCAAATACCTATTTCTCCTAGACTTTTATTTCCCCAAAAATTCGCAACAGTATTTACCCCATAATTGCGAAAAAAACTGGGACCGGGCGCTCAGCGCTGCAAACTCTCCTTCTTTTCCCGATGACGATGGCGATGACGAAGCCTTGAGCAATTCCTGCGCACACTCTCCAAAATATATCCTGTAGAAAACCGATAAGCAAGCAACCTTTCTTCGATGGTCGAGGCTCGGCGGTCTATTGATTCGAGGGCCTCAAGCGGGAAGTGTAGGATGTTTTTTTTGTTATGTTAGATCCATGGGCTTGCGTTTGACCTTTAGCAGACCCCATGAGGAGTTATGACGAGGCCGAGGATGTAGCACGCTTACCCAGAAAAAGCCTATTCACTCTGGCCTTGAATACATCTGGGTTGTAGGTGTCGGGAAACACAGATCCCGGAAGAGAGTTCCACTCCTTTGCTGTTCCTATAAGAAACGATGAAGCGAAGCGTTGTGTCCGGGTACGCGGGATGTCGACAACGTATGGGTGGAAATTCTCCCGGCGTCTTGTTTCGATGGAGAAATGGGGATGGAGGAATTAGATTGAACAATACTGTAGCACAATCTCCAAAATATATCCTATAGAACACCGACAAACACGAAACCTTACGCCGATGTTCAAGGCTCGTTAATTTTGCCTCAGTTAGCGAAACATCGCCGACGACGAGTCTCTTAGCATTACGGTCTTCTGTCTGTCCTCCGTGATTAGGGTCTATTGATTCAAGGGCCTCCAGCTGGTATTTGGCTGAATCCATCCCAGAGGTGACAGCAGTACTCGATGCACGAACGGACTTGTGCTAGTACCGCTTCACCTTACAGAGGATGCCCAACTTTTTTGCAGCGGTTTTAGCCTTTGACTCAATAGAACTACCAAAAGGTTATGCCTAGAAGTTCAAGTTGGTCGGAAATCGGTAAGGATATATCCTAAAAAGAAGGAATGAGGTTGAAAGGACTCCTTTTAGCGGTGAAAAGACACGCCTGTGTCTTGGAGGGATTAAACTTGATCTGATTAGCTTTACCCCAATCGGAGACTGCTTGCAGGTTCAAGTTAATACGCTCAACCATGGCTTCTCTAAGCGTCAAGGTTTCTCCACTGGTAGCCTATCATAATCATCATCAGCCTATAATGTCGCACTGCTGAGCACAGGCCTCCTTTCACAAACCAGGGTGAAAGGGAATGGGCAGATACTCCACCACGCGTGCCCACTGCGGATCGGTGGAGGTAGGCTAGTGGTCAACCTACTGTTGGAGTTTTCAAGCCGCCTAGAAGGCCTCCAACTAGCTTAACGACTACCACAAATAATTAGCCTATGCGCTTGAAAAATAGCTCTCCACAACAATGCTCTCGTCTGCGTACCCAAATTACGTGTATCGTGAAAAGTTGTAGTACAGACCACCATTATACTAAAACATGGCTTTTATGAACACTGACGGTTACTAACAGAGCGGATACTGTGAAAGTGATTTATTCTGACTAGAACTTATAATATAACACGACACTGGCAAAAATAAGTGCTGATAAAAAGGATTTTGTTTTCCAAACTTAAAACTAAGAATATAAAAATGACGACTTTTTGGCGGGAACTTGCAGTGATGACTTTTGAGAGAGGTAGAGCATAGCGTTTATTCGCTCTAAAAGCAGCTCGACTGGGGGAATACCTCCACCTTACAGAATACCGCAGCAAAATAACTTTATGTTGTGTAAAGTTGTGTTCCTGCGCGTAAGGTCGCCAGAGCTCATAGGGGAGGGGGGGAAAGGTCGGTAACGCGTGAGCGATGCTTCGTGTGTTGCAAGCGTCCATATGGCTACGGTAACCGCTTACCATCAGGTGGGCCGTATGCTAGTTTACCGAATAAGTTGTACAAAAAAAAAAAGCGACGTTGCGTTTTCGTTTTTATTTTCAATAATTCGTGTATTTTGAGTTTTATTGCCATCGGTGGTATTTTATCCAATAAATATTATAAATATCAATGTGTATCGTGACTTTTCAAGTGGTCTCAAAAAGTCCGTGAAGAGTTTTTGTACAATGAACACGTGATTTTTATTGACGATGACTGTGCTGACGACTAAATGTGAAAATGATTTATTGCATTTATTGTGACTTGAAACTATAACTCGACACTGGCAGAAATATGCCCTAATTTGGGCTTGGTTTCCAAACTTAAAAATAAGAAGAAGAATTACTTTTTGGCGGGAACTTGCAGAGTGACGTAGCGTTTTCATTTTTATTTTCATAAATTTGTGTTTTTTTAAGTGTTATTGTGTATTTTTGGTGGTATTTTACCCAATAAAGATCATCCATGTGCACCAGTGAAGTGAAATGAATTATGTGTATCGAGACTTTTCAAGTTGTCTCAAAATGTCCGTGAAGAGTTTTAGTACAATGACCACCATTGTAGTAAAACATGACTTTTATGGACGGTGACTGACTGAGGACTATAATGTGAAGTGATTTATTGTGACTGGAAACTATAATATAACTCGACACTGGCAGAAATGAGCCCTAATTTGGGCTTGGTTGCCAAAATAAAAAATAAGAAGAAGAATATAAAAATTCCATAAACAGAGAAAGCTAAATCTCTACGTAGCGATGGGTAACTAGCCGAAATTTCAATAGCTTAGCTAGCCAGCTATATGTGGTCTAAAAGCCAGCTAGCTAGTCAGCTATTTTGGCTATTTGGCTATTAGGCTTGAGCGGCGGCGCAGCTTGATGAATAACGTTCAACTGCGATCTGAGTTCGATCCTCGCCGCTGCAACAAGTCTAGTCTAGATGATAATGTAATAAATTAATGTAATGATTTTGTTTTTCATTTACTTTTTATTTTGTTGTATACTTTTTGAAAATAAATGACTTTCCCTCATAGGTCGTACGTATTACTAAAAAAAAACATCGAAAATCAACAATAACGTCATCTCTATTTATGGATATGAACTAAAAGCTTTCACAGTACATCAACTCAGTCGTTAGTTGTAGGCAAGTAAACCATAGATGTCGCGCTACTTCAGATGATTTTAACGATTTATTTAATAAATAATAATATTACAGAATAATTTAATTTAATTAAAAAACAATAGGTTTAAATTCGTATAATTAGTACCTTTCAAATTCGAATTAATAATAACGAAATGCACTCGAATTTCACTCTTTCGGAACTTACACAACTCAGTTTCGCAGTGAACGCACGCACACACAGCTATCGGCTACGCGGCTACGCGGCTACGCGGCTACTCGGCTACTCGGCTAGAATGGCTTTGGCTAGCCGGCCAGCTACCGGCTAGTGGCGGCTACAGTGGCTATTAACCTTTGGCGGCTAGGCGGCTACCCGCTGTGTGTGACGTTAACTTCTCGTAATGAGGAGGATTGTTTATGTTACAAAAGGTTAAAATACCTGAAAATCGTGCACTTAAGGTTCAAATTGGTTCGAATTATCAATAGTTACACAGGTATTTTCAGCATAGAGGTATCTTAAGAAAACTCTCTCATTTTAGCTAGCCATAGCCAGTAGCCATCCAGTAGCCAGTAGCCATCCAGTAGCCAGTAGCTAATTATCGTGTTGACAGATAACGTAGCCGTGGCTATTTTATGTATAGCCGTTTTTTGGCTAGTTATATGAATAGCTACCCATCTCTATCTCTACGAAAAATTCCTACAGTTCTAAAGAGAGCAAGTTTTTTTTTATTTCTCCTTTTTTCCATGTCCTGGATTTTTGGCATTTTTTAAAATTAAAAATACAAAGTTTCGGACACCATACAGAATCAAATTCATCAGTAATGAACTGAATAATAACGTCTTTTTAATATTCAGTACGACTATACCTCTAAACCTGTGATTCTTGGATTCAAAACATTAGTTTTGATGGAACTGGAAGGTAGGTCACGGTACTTTTAAATGAGGAGTTTTCTCATTTTACCTATATGGTCGAAATACCTGTCAAATCGTGTTTTTTAAGGTTCAAATTGGTTCGAATTATCAACAGTTACACAGATAATGTGAGTATCATAAGAATACTCCTAATTGGAATCGAATCTAGCGAATCCACCAAGTTTGGGCTCAATAGATTTGTCACACAACATTGTTAATGCATTTGTTATCGCTATAAATAATCCTGGTGAAGTTTCGCCATATATAATGGAGAAAAAAAGAAACATTCATAAAGCTTTCAGTTTATTAGTTAAACAAATATCACTTTTATTTACAACCAAAGCAATCACAAATTATAAGTATAAACTAATCATAATCACCTAAAACTACTTAACAGATCGAAATATTTACAATAGAATTAACAATTCTTCAACTCATAGAACGTTCACACGCGTCATCTAATCTATCGACTCGCGAAAGGCATCTCACAATCGGTCGAACGCTCCGTCGCTCGGGATCGGGCTTCGGCGGGATTCGGGCTCGGGACCGAGGACGGACGGGACCTGCGGCGCGGGCGCACTCGGCGGCGCGTTAAGTACTAGCGAGGGGCGCGGGCGGCGGCGGCGGCGGCGGCGAGTGCGGCGCCGGTCACGCCGTAGCCAGCGGCTGCGTCACGACGGGCGAGCGGCGGCGCGGGGACGCCTCCTCGCCCGCGGCCGCCGCCGCCGCTTCACCCAGCCCCGCCCCCGCCCCCGCACCGCCCGTCGCCGCCGTCCCCGCGCCCGCCGCCGCCGCCGGCTCCGTCAGCCGAAGAGCCACCTCGAGGTCGCGTAGCACCTGTAATAAACAACGTCACTGTTAATCCACTACTAAACTGAGATTTTGAGTACTTTGTGCTATTCACCCTAGGTGTAATAATAATGTGTATAACTCTTCTACCTTTTAAACGTCGCATAGTCTCACCCAGTCTCGTCCCGTTTAACCGAAATAATTAGTCGTAACTTGTATATAAAATGAACGTCCCCCCCTCCCCCTCGGTAAGCCCCTTAAGCGTAGTTACCTAAATTATAATTCGGTTGAGAGCTTGCTCGCCGATTTGTTCTTGTAAGGATGAAAAGGCTAATCTTTTTTGGGTCCAACTATTAAATTTAAAAAAAAGTGGTTGAAATGGAATAGGTTTCTCTCTGTAGTCGCTCCCTCATGAATGAGAATCGTGGTCAGGTTCGGGTTTACTTCTAGAGCGGATGATCTACCTCCCCACCTGTAGTCCAACGCGTCCCTTACGATCGTGTAAAAGTTGCTTTCACTTGATCGGACCATCTAGTTGGTGAACAACCTCGTAGTCGTTTTCCTTCCGTGTTCACAACTATGATCTGTTTTTCCAAACTGTCATCGCCTTTCAGACTAAGTTTAGTCGACCCCAATCGGAGAAACTAGTTAAAAGCAGCCAGGTCCTCCCCTTCTAACTCTCGATATAGACTACCCTCAGTTAGGTCAAGCCGCCCCCCCCCCCCCAAACCGAAATTCTGAATTCGCCACTGCTAGTTAGTGTACTATCGATTTCAGATTCAAGTCGTTAACGACTTTCCTCCAACACGAAACGAGTAATATTGGAATATCGTGTAATGAATGCTGTCAATAGACAGCATATCCATGCAGCAGAAGCAGTATTGAGAACGGCACGGACACTTGTGGGATGCTATCGAAGCAACTACCGTCAACAAAGTCTCTTGTGTATCTGCTGGACACAAAGCTAGCAACCATTCGCATAATCCCTTGGGAAGCTGGTAATTTTGTTAGAAGATCCTTCTGAGAAGACCCGATCGAATGCTTTCCCCAAATCCAGGTTCCCCGCTAAAGCCTCATCGTGAGTCTTGCGAGTGACCAGCGATGCGAGAGGTTAAGGGTCACCGCATACTATAACAGCACGGCTACGCCTAGGCATTTACCTTGCCATACAAGTGAGGCCTTTAAATCGTATGCGTTAAATTAAATTTTAAAATGACTAGATAAAATAGTTGACGCCTCGCTTGCCGCAACAAGCCACTTGTCCTGCTGACCCACGCTTCTAGCGAGCGGTCAGCTGGTCAGCAGCAGATGATATAGTGCGGTGCTGATATAGTTAGCGATGACCCTATCAGCACCGCCCAACGCAGTAACGACCCGGCATCGGCACTGTCTCAACTCAAGCCAACCACTAGCTGCCAGCGCTCCGCCTGCGAGGTGGCATCTCGCTGGCGGCGCCGGTGAACTTGGTTGCGCGGCTTTGGCAAGATACCGCTAGCTGGCGTCACGCAGCAAGGGAGGGGAACGCTCGCTGGAAGCGTGTGGTCAGCAGGACTAGTGGCTTGTAGCGGTTTTCACATTCGCAACATGGGCTTGGTTGGCTTAGTGGTAGCAAGGACAGGCCTCACCGCTGCGTGTGCGTGTGATTCAAAGCGAAGATTCGAAGTGTCTATAGTGGTGGTGGTGTGGTAGTGTAGTGGCATGTATAGTGTGTGGTTTTTACCTCTGTCTCCTTTTGGTCTAGTAGCGAGAAGCGTCTGTCGAGCGCGGTGAGGTGCGCGAAGGTGAGGTGCAGATGCGCGTGCAGCCGCAGCAGCGCCAGCTGGCGGAAGTGCGCCGCGTACATGTGCGCCACCACGTGGAACAGCAGCCGCACCACGCGCCGCACCACGCTCTCCAACTGCGCCGGGAACTCGTTCGCTGAACAAACACAACAACACACGTTAGCTTGGGCGCCACACGCACGATATAAGGTAATGCAGTGGTGACCATAAATTTAATAATCGTGGTTGCACGCACCTGGCAGTCTGCTGGCTTGCTAGTACCACGGATCGTCCGCCTGATCGGATACTTATCTGTCCGATAATTTTATCGTCATGTCTGTACCTGTTTATTAGGGTTCGGTACCCAAAGGGTTCCAACGGGACCCTATTACCACCTATTACTAAGCAGTCCGTCTGTCTGTCAGTGGGCTGTTCAATGAACCGTAATAGGTAGACAGTTGAAATTTTCATAAAATGTGTATTTCTATTGCCGCTATAACATACATACATACATCAATGTCCCAGGATATTTATTTATTATTATTATTTATTATTATACAAATGATATTAACATTATCAACAATTTGATCCATGTTGGTTAGTACTATGCAGAGTCAGACACGTTTTTGTAATTTTTCATTGTATTTTAAAAATACATTGACCGAATCCTGTCCACCATAATACACACATAATACTTGCCTAGCTTGGATGTCAGTGTTCAACATTTTTGCAGCAAAATATATGTCTAGTATACTGTCTTGTGTGCATTAATCTTGTATAGCTGTTCAAATATGTGTTTTATAAATAAATCAATTATTATTATTATATATAAAATTAAAAGGGACAAGAAACGTTTTTACGGACCCTTCATGTGAGAGTCCGACTCGCACTTGGCTGGATTTTTATATGTATTTTTTGTTTTTTATATTGTAGATATTTATTTCTTTGTACGTCACTGTATTTTCGTGATGTCTTTGATGTGGGCCTCAAATGAAAACTAGCGGGAGGGTTAGCTGAATCCGGACTCCGGACCTAGTTTTTCATTCATTGTTTATTCTGTCTTATATTTTTTGTTGTGTTTTCATGAATTTATATATTTTTCTTTCTTCTTATTTATCTACTAACACATACCAATAAGCCTAAAAGACGTCACATCAGTAAAGTTAGCTTGAGAAAACCATCGTAAACTGTTAGTGGGGCGGAAGGGCGGACGGAGTGTTTTAATTGTTCAGCAGGGCGGATTGTGTATTAAATCTATACAAATGAAAAGAAAGAACTAAATAACAAAATCGTTGTCAGAGGGCAACGTTCCCAGAATGCTAGCGGCATTGCCACGTTGGATGGCAATGCTGATTCTCTGACCGAGGTATATGCCAGCATTCTGGTCATGAGATGCTTCGAACAGGTGTTTCGCGAAAAAGCTGGTGAGTGCTCGGCCCCCACGGACTCAAGAGTTTCAACCCCAAACGGCTCAAATATGTCGCTCGTATCAATGTTACTATATTTGCGCCGCTTGAGGTTCTCTGCTGACATGGCAGCGCCACCAGCCTTATTTATTGTCTCTGTAAGATGAGACGGAGCTAAGGTATCACACACGTGGCATTCTATACCAAAAGCTGTCCCAACTTCCAGGGTACAAGTGTCATTCAATCGGTTCTCTTACCATCGTCACGGAACAGACCATTGGATTCTAAAATAACTGTTACGTTGGCGCTGGTAAGGGTCCGGTGGATGATATCATTGAGACTGGCTTGTCGGGCAAATCTGCCAGCGCTTTTGTTGCATGACAGTCCGGGGTGACCGTGTTGGTAGACAGCAGTGCCGCACTGACAACGATGTGATGCGTAAATGGGTAAGACCAAACGTACACAAACGGCCGTTCTAAGTGTTGAGAGTCCAAAAGTGTCCCCATATGTGACAATGGATTGGCCTGCAGCCAAAGTCCCGATTCCCAAGCACTAACAGCAGTGAGACGAGCCATATCCGCGGAGCTGGTTGACGTTTCTAATAATTGATTCCGTACCAACTATCCCAGAATCTGCGAATCTAGAAATTTTGCGAATGCTTGTGACCATCCTCGACTGTCCAGCTTTATGTTTAAAATAGAGATGAGTGTATCTCTAATATATTATTATTCAAGCCTTGTAATTTTGGGTACTTCCAAAGAAGACAACACTGATAATACACGAATTTTGGAACAAAATGACTAGTCTAATGATTGTAAAGGCCACGTGTTTGTTAATTTTTAGAAGACGTTCAGAAACATAATTTGAAATATTGTAATTTTTCCTACTTTAGTAGATAATAATTATTTTGAAAAAAAAATTAAAATAATAGCATAAAAAAAGAAAAAAAAAATAGAACAAATATACTATTAGGTATTGTGGACATACCATATTTAGTAGGGAACACGGTCTCATCATTGACCGTCTTCTGTGTATATGTCATGACGTAATCGACGTACTGCGGTGCGGCGACGCGCGACTTCTTGCCGCGCTCGTCGTACCAGGCGTAGGTGCGCCCGCCGGGGCCCGTCATGTCGGCGCACGTCGCCGCCGTGCAGAACTCCGACACCGTGCCGTACAGTAGGTTCACGTGGTCGAATAGCGCCAAAGCTGGAAAACGACGACAAACACCATGAGCATACAATCTACATCTATCTGCACACATGCACATGGTAACTACAAATTTTATATTACATACATTGTCACTTGTGAGTAGGGTTACCATTCGTCCGAGATTTTAGCTCCAGAATGCAAGGATAATGCTAAAACGCCTGATATTTCCGAAATGGTGAGAATAAAATTCAATGTCATCACAATTATACAAATTCGTTATTGTTATCGATGTAAGCCATGTAACGTCATGTTAAATAAATTATTAAAATTTAATGCCATATTATGCATGCATCGTTAATTAAAAGAGAAATATATTATTGTAGTAGGTCAGGTGTCAGGTAGATTAGTGTAGCGATCGGATCAGCACAGCGTATGGTAAAAAGAAGTGAAATGAAACCGGTCCCGCACGCACGACCCGCGGCTCCGCCCACCACACCGCACTCAAACATAAACAAACGGCCGCGATGCTTTAGAGTTGCACGGGGCCTTCTATACCATAACTGAAGTACATAGTTGATCATTATCACGACGACGCAATGGAGAAGCCTTTACGTAATTTTATAACAGCGTCCGTATGTATGTATGTCCGTAATATGACTCCGTCGATAAAAACGGTATGTCTTGGATTTGGAAATACTATAAGAGACCATTTCGTTTCAGTTTATCGCTGTCGTATAGTAGGTATGTATCATAGAGTCGTCGCCCGACTGTCCAGCCAGTCGCACTGGGTTAACGACGTCCGTGAGACATATAGCATATCAGAACAGTAGGTTGGTTACCAAGGAACTTATATATTTAAAGAAAAAATCAAAAGGAGATGCGGACTCGTCAAACATGGTGACTTATGGTACTATCACGACGTAGCACTATTGAATATTCTGTTTTTATGGTGCTCATGTGGTGCCAGACATTTGCGCGGTTAACACTTTCATATTTGTTCAGATTCAGAGGTTTAAAAAAAATGGCACACAGTGCAAGTGGTTCTTCACGGTGGAAGGGTCCATAGCTCGTGGCTGTATCAGAGAATAGAAAATAGGCTACAGCTCCAACCCCCATTATGTTAGCTACTAGTCTAGGGTACAGACACTTAAGAAGCAGTTCCCGTCTAGGCTTGTGAGTTTACCATCTACGCCCACATATTATTTACCACGATGAAATTTTGATCAAACAATCCTAAAAAAACTTTTATCTTCAATGTATAATTATTTTTAAAATAGGAATTGACAAAGTTAATAAATTGGTGAACGAATCTAAGAACGAAAATGTTGAAATTTCCGAAATTTCTAAACGGATTTTGCTCCAGTTAGATACAATAGATAAGATGATTGTCAGTTTGATTTCACCTTGCGGCTAAGCTGTCGAGTCGACTGTGACGAATATTCGCAGTACAAAACCGCAAAACTAAACCGGAAAAGCTTATCTCCATTAAAATAATTAAGTCACTGATAGGTGGACAACGAAGCAACCACATTTTCCTTTACAGCAATATAGGTACTTAAATTGCTCGCGAAGGATAAAATTCGATTTCAAAATAGGTAGGTAATTGTATGTTACATTTTAAATGGTCCGCATTTATACAATAGCCTAAATAATACAATATTTTACTAGGCAAGTTTGAAGACTTTCGTGGTCGTGGCATAGTGGTACAATATGATTGTGAATTGTGTGTGACTAAACAAAGGTAGGTAGGTACTAACTGTGTGAAGCGAGCCACTCGTTGTAGTCAAGGCCATGGGGCAGGTCTACGAGCTGGCGCATGTCGAGCTCGGGCAGCTTGCGCTCCAGCAGCGCCTCCTGCAGGTACAGCTTGGGGTCGCCGGTCGCCTCGCCCTCGCGCTCCTTACGACGCGCCTTCCTGCAATCACCAAACAACAACATCAAACACTATCACACGCATCACCACTAAACTAAATATACATTTCCTGTTCAAAATTCGGAGCAGCCCTCCAAGGAAAGTGCGGTTGTTCATGAGGAGCCAAAATATAATTTTGCTCACTCGTTTTGAGCGATGAAAAAAATATTTTAAAGAACTATGTGCACAAACAAACACCAAAGAAATTTATATCGACTTTGTTTTATAATATTTAGACATTATATAACCTATACCGATCTTTTATCGCCATTGACATCACATGCATGAATACGAGTAAATAAAGTAATATACGGCTATGTTCTCTAGGACTAGTGAAATAGGGAACATCGGTTGAGGGAAATTTAATTAAGTAGGTAGGTATATCAATTTGGCTTGTCTAGCTAATAAATTAGAACGACTATTCCTCAGCACCGTAACAGTTTATGATGATCTCATAATGAGCAATGATTTTCTCTGCATGCAATGGTATTTGTGTCATGCATGTTGATCTTTAGTCCAGTTCCGCCCACTGTCTTCAAAAACTAAAATAAACTCATGAAAAAGAATCGCTGCGCGGCAAATATTTCCTAGCGTCATAAATAAACATGCAATATTTTAAACGATATATAATTTCCAAGTTTCCATCTTTAGCTGGTAAAATAAGTTCTGCTCATATTGCTGTTACACAAAATCTTTCAAACTGACGAATGTCGAGACTGCCAAAATAGTTTACTTGTAGGTAAATTTCCGTAGCTTTTATCTTATGTGAGCTAGGTAGGTATGCGATTTAAAACTGCGAGCTACAGCAGATATATAGAAACCATCCTACCCATGTTTCGGTGATCAGACCCAAGAGGTTAGGGGTTGTATGCTCGTATCGGATGGAAGTTATGTAATACTGTGTATCGTAATATTGGTGTGGTAGTAATATAGGTACAGCACCGGTTTTATTTCTGCGAACACGCGACTCTCTTTAGGGTTGTTATTTGTAACCCGCTCGGAACTAGGCATGCGTGCGCCGCGCCATACATCAATGAATTTAATTTATTTTTAGGTAAGTAATAACTCTCAATCTTATATGTCAAATCGAGCGAAATGTGGCAGTGACAGACATATACAATACAATGCAAGCAAAGCGAAGGGCAATATACAATGAATAGGTATTAAAAGAGAACGGCGTCCGTGTCTACCTGCGCGAGGTCGACTCTGTGTCGCAGTGCTCGGCCTTCGGAGGGCCCCCGCGCGGACTGCGCCAGCGGCACCAAGCGACTCCACGGAACCATGCCCCCACCAAACTAGACACAGTCTTATTGTGGCAGTGACTATGCAATCAATCCTAGTACTTAAACCTCTCTATCTTGAAATCGTAATTTCTATTCCAAGATTTTTTAAAGGCCTTACAGCTTCAAAACAAACAAAAAAGTAGTAATTACACCATCCATCATACATACATCCCATCAGTGATCAGTCACACACACCACATCACAATGACGATAAAGACCCCAAGAATTTTTCAATCAGAGATTACGTCCTGTGTCGCTTCAACGTGTAAGTAAAGTCTATCATTCCGTAATCCGTAAAATAAATACGTCAGATGGACATTTACCAAGTCGGTTGAGAATAAAAGGTGAAATTACTTATAATAATGTAACGGGAAAGGGTATTGTGAAGTACCTACCTACGTAGCAAAGAAAGGTCGTGGAAATGTACAGAGTGGCGCGCGTGAAACAGGTCGTCATTGTGTGCAAAGCAGCCGCTGCCATGCCGCAGAACTCCGCACTAGTAGCGTTGCGTGACCTGGTCTGCTCGCTCAATAATACCAAACATAACATAACCACCACTGCTTTTACAAAATCACTGCAGCGCCGCACGACACGGTACCTACTACACAGTACTACCATTACCTACACTCAAACGACAATGTAACCTATAAACCTACATTACCGTTTTTTATTAGGTACAATAAATCAGGAATCCTACCTAGGAATTCTTTGATTCAGGTTTACGATTTGTAAATTTTTATAAATTGCCACATACGAATTTGGTACTGGTAATATTGGTCAAAAGAATTTTACTCGTTGTTTGTGAAACGCCAAATAATTGACATCATTGGCTGCAGTATAAATGATCTGTCCGGGGAAAATTGTGTTTG
Source organism: Achlya flavicornis (assembly GCA_947623365.1). NCBI lineage: Eukaryota > Metazoa > Arthropoda > Insecta > Lepidoptera > Drepanidae > Achlya > Achlya flavicornis. Next base: position 2,509,574 of record OX392473.1, on the reverse strand, counting down.
TGTCTTTCTTTACCAATTGAGATACAGTGCAATTCATTGGGTAAATAACACCGCACGGTGACTAAGTAAGGACGTCTTCGTCCTGCGACCAGTGACGTACGAGGTACGACAAAATCCAATGTTAACATTGTTACGGAAGATTTGTGCTAATTAGATGGATTCCTCTTCATTTGAGCGATGCTCTGAACAGCCCTAGAAATGGTGCCAAATTTAGATTAGGCTCAATTAAGGCATACAATGGATAAATCACTGGCAAGTGTCATAGGTATACACATAGGCGAGGAATACTAACAAAGAAAATCTAAATCCGATTTCGTTTAAGATCCTAAAAACTTTCATTGTTATTGAAATTTTCTTCTAATACAATATAGTTATAGTTAATTTAGGGCATCGAATTTTAAGTTTGCTGATAAGTTTAGTGTTCTAATATATATAAGCGGAAAGTTTTGCAATATTTATCTCAGTGCAACAAAATTTGCTAGTTCCGGTCGATAATGAAACCACAGTTCTTAACGAATGGACAATACTAACTTCCCGAGTATGGTATTGAGGAGCACGGAGAGCCATAGCACGAGCGGCTCCAGGTAACAGTTCATCCCGCCCAGGGCACTCCGGCGGCGCTTGTGAGTCCAGCTACGCTGAACATCGTCCACGGCTCCGCTAGTTGCTTCGCCGCGGTCCTCACCGTTGGAACTTATGAAGACCCCGGTGACAAGATATCGTCATCGAATGTCACAACACAGCGAATACGTCGACGGAGGGTGGCAGTGGCACGCGGAAAGCGACAGGTTCAATGTCATACCGAGCGACAACTATAAGCTGACGGACTAAGCCCATCGCTCGTGCGTGACCGCAATGCTTAATGCGTCAATTGAGTTTCATGCGATCGTGATTCATTAAGAATCGTTATCCTGTCGCGAAAGTGGTATACCGACCATGACTAACCTATTGTTCCAGTGTTTTTTCACGAAAGTAATGCAACTTATTGAAGCATATTCGCAAGTGTGTAATTAAGTGCGCGTAACGAACTAACGAGAGGTTATTCGCTTAAAGCGCCTTAAGAAAATACTAAATGATCAATCTATAACATTTATTATTATATCGATATCTTATTACATTACATTACATAAAATACCTACATCGATTCTTTGGAAATGATTGATAAGACAAGACACATGACATTCAGATCAAGACAACACAAATGAAAAATTCAATAGGAGGTAGGTATGTTTCTTTACATGATCGGGTTTCTGTGTTGGCAAAGTCTATGAACGCGCGGATTATGTGGCTCACCTGAATGGGACAGCCGAGTATAGATATGATGGTAACGAAAAAAACACTCCCAACACAAGCGCGTGGCACATGACTGCGACTGACGAGTGTCGATTGGTGCGACTGCGCCGAGACCACTGAGCCCGCGAGTCGAGCTGCCCCGGCCCCGGCTGCGGCTGCCCGTCCATCGTCGCGTCGCGGCCGTGTCGCACTTGCCGGACCGAGATGACTAACAATGATTTGAACGTCCCTTTCGCACTCGGAGCGCGATCCACGCAGCGCGAAAACGACTTATCGCCTACACGACTGACGCGATACTAAACAAGTCACAAGATGACCGAACCAAGCAAAAAATATAGATATAAATTGATATGTGTCAATAAAAGCAGATAATGATTATAATAAAATATAACAAAGCCACACAAAACATTTTTACTTATGGATAAGATAAAAATATTCTTTATTTGCAATTTAGAAGTCGAAACCACTCTTGTTCGTGGGGGCTACTTTCTTTGTCATTGATATTTGTTATCATTGTCATACTGAGAAAACTTAATTCCCTGTGGGATAATAAATATCCCGGGACATTTCTCACACACGGTCATCTGATCCCAAACTAAGCAGAGCTTGTACTATGGAAACCAGATAACTGATATAATACATATACTACTTTTTGTTTGTAAATACATACTTAATATACATAATTACACCCAGACTCAGGACATACAGACATGTTCATGCACACAAATGTATGTCCTGTGTGGGAATCGAACCCGCGACCTGCGGCGCTATAGGTTAAGACTCCACGTCTTAACCAACTGCGCCAACTAGCCCGTCAATACCCGGATAGTGGACATAATATAACTAAACGTACGTAACCGACTACATGCATCCATACATCTTAATGGAGTCATCAGACAGGCTTCAGTGCAGGTGATCTAATTAAAATAAAATATTATGAAATGCCAGTATGAGAATTGTCACGCTGTGGACGGACTGGGAAGAGTAAAAGTGTCGTAGTCGAGATCGTTAACCTGGTGGATGCCAGCGGCGCACGCGCATCCAGGGCACGCCCTAGGCGACGTGCCAACAAAACAGTGCCGTCATACGCTTCTTTTAAATAGTAAACAGCTTTGTATTATTAAATCCATAATAGAATCTTCGTATTGATTTACACAGATGGTGAGGAAAAGCTTTTCACAAATATAAAATTAATTACTTGACAGATAAGTAACTTGAGAGGACGTTTCGTCTCGACTCTCGAGCATACATTTTTAAACATGATGACCAAAAAAATATTAAATGATACACTTATCTGGAACAGTAAATAAAAGTTAAACGATTAAATAATTAATCATTCAAAATTTTATGAAGCATAAAACGAAGAAAGAAACCTAACTAAGTCTGTAAACGAGATCAAAACTGAGATCAAGTATCAAGAACAGATCGTGTTAATCAAAAATAAACCTTAAATCATTGATGCCGTTTCCAAGTTCATGCGGCCCATAGACGTTCAAGTAATTTGATCAAACAGGCTTGTTCAAATCAAACGTGGTTCAAACAGTTTGATCACATGGAAATACGAAAATTCATAATTTCTTCATGCAATTTGACAACATTTTTGATCAAATTTTCCCACGGACATTCATGCCAATTTGATCAAACTGTTTGAAGCAGCCTGTTTGATCAAATTACTTGATCGTCTATGGCCCTCCTAAGAGTTATTAGATTCTGGTAGTGCAAGTCAGAGACACTATTCACAACAATCTGGCATCAATTTATTATGGGAATGTAACAATAGCTTGCAACTTTTGCAAGAGCACCGCTTGCGCTCGCTGCGCGCCGAAACACACTTTCCACACGGAACTCTGTACCCTCATTTACGTTACAAGCCAGGTACACGCTATGCGTGTGACGCCCACGCACCTCCGTGCTCGCTGATACGTGCTGATACTATGACGATATGTGGATAAAACTATTCGGCAGCAGGTAAATAAACAATGTATGTATGTAGCAGGTGAAATGTAAAGAACACGAGACAGTATAATGATAGTACCCTGCTCGCCTCCTCGACGTGTCGCATGGAGTAACCGTCGTGCGTCCAGGATGTTGGCGATCAGAGCTCGGCATCAAACGCTAACACATCTGGTTCGGCTTCCGTAAACAAACCAATCCTCTACTGATCTCCAGCGCTAAATGACGGCAGTGTCACGTCATGTGCGATGAGCTAGCGTGAGCGTGTTTACTTGCTTTTATCAAGGTCGACTGTCTATTTACGTATTTGCATATTTCGTCGACGTTTGAGATCAGAGGGAAAGTTGATTGAAGTATGGAGAGTTTCTTCTAAATTCGGCTTCGGATTCGGATCCATAACCATAAACCTCAGGATTTGTGTGTTTGTTGTTAGCGCACTGCATTGCATGTGACGCAACGTCTGGTGACGTCAAGAAAGAGTAGGGCCACTCTGAGCCAGTAATTTAAAATTACTTATAAGACGGTTTTCAGCACTTGTCAGTGACATCGCATCAACCACTTATGTATCTGCTATTGACCCCAGCTCAGCTAATAACGCGCTCTGTATTATAGAAAGATACCTAATATAATCTCTAGCAGCTAGCGTCGTTGGTCTCAATAAAAATCATTTGCGCGCTCGCAATTCCCGTGGAACGATGTCAATGCCTTTTATTGTCGGTCACAGACAACATCCTCACATTTGAAACCTGAATTGTTTCGTACTGTGCGGGCTCAAAGGAGCTTCCTTCCGCGGACGCTCAGACTGTGGAATGAGCTCCCCGCCGTGGTTTTCCCAATGGAGTACAGCATGGGGTTCTTCAAAAGGGGTGTGAAGAGATTTCTGCAGGGTCTGCAACGCGCGCGTGATACCCCTGGTGTTGCAAGCGTCCATAGGCTACGGTAACCGCTTACCATCAGGCCGGCCGTATGCTTGTTTGCCACCAAAGTGGTATAAAAAAAAAAAAAAAACTATGAGGATGTTTAAAAATCAAAAAGTATTTATTCAATTTAGTTAGGCCCTGATAAGGCACTTATAAGATAAGGTACGAACTTTAACAAAATTACTCTACACCTTTAGAACTTTATCTACGAAACCTGCCTACCTGTTCTACTCTAATACAACAAAGGTATTCTCCACCCATATGCTCCCATCATTAAACAGCGGAATAGTAAATAATAATAGTAACTTAGTGCTATGTAAAATAGGAAATCCTCACAATAGGACCTCAAAATAACCAATAGTTAATAATAAATGGTATAATTGCATTATAATACAGCAGTAATCTCAATATCTATCGCCTGTGAGATTAAATACCAGACGGAATACAGCCGATGAAGTCTAGTCCATACAGCAAAGAAAATAAGGCGACTTAATGTGTTGAGTCATGGCGCCGAGGATTGTACTCTAGGGATACCATAACAACATCTGAAAACATCGAGTTTGTGGCACAGAGAGACGACCACGTCTAAAACGAAACAAAACAAAACGTCGGTGATACAAGAAAAGAAAATCATTCCCCTATCCTCGTGCATTAGAGTATTAGAGTTTGACTATTCATAAGTGCCTGTGAAGGCCTATTTGAATGAATAAATTATTTCATTTCATTTCATTTCAGAAGCCATTTCTTACTGTTTAAAATAGGGAAACCGCGGAAGGAGTCGGTCGGTATACCAATAGGCCGATTTTAAAGAAACATGTTTCGATTTACGTTGGTAGTACGTGCTCGCAGATTCATAAATCAGACGGAAGTTTTTCAAGCAGGAGGAGAGCAGTATATATTATCTAAAAAAAATCAAATTGTGTCCAGTTACATGAATGATGTAATTTTATTGAAATTTTTCGTATTTTTTTACAGTTTTTAATATCAATGGGAGGAAGATCAGTTTGCGGAGATGAGGTCGCGAGACCCAGTTGCCGCATGAGAGATGACGTCAACGAACCCCTCACCTCCCGCCGCCACCCGTCGCCGCACCCCGCCACTCGCCCACCCACCCTGTCAAGGGATCAACAGGTGTCACTAGAACCAATATAGGTATAGAATCGCACTCCCTGTGCCCTGTGACGTCATACTCTTTACCAACTCCGTGTATATACAGTTAATTAATGTTCAATAAAGCGAGGCAATTCCGATGATTGCTCTTTTTATAAAGAGAAAGCTCGATCTTCGACCAATTTGCACCCATTTGAATATGAATGTATCGAATCACATCTACCTCTGTACGTAAAACACCAAACCACTCTATACAGATTGTTCCTGGGAATGATAAAATCCAGTTGCATGGGGGAGGTAATTTAATTACCAAACATTTTATCCTGTATATTTCGCCCGTTCTTCAATTATTTTTATTCTTCTGAACTTCTTCCTACAATCTAAACTGATTGTAGGAAAACATAACTACAAACATAATCACAATCCTCAATTATCCTCACACACATAAACTTGTTGATGAAATCCTAAATGAATTAAGTTTATTTAGCTATAAATTAGTAATTCAATAAACATACAGACGTGCGTTTTAGTTAGGATTATTATATTGCCATTAAATTTAAATTAATATATTAACATAATCTTGTGCAAAATGTACGAGGTCGTTCGCACTTCCTGGTATACATAATGTAGTTTTCGATTACAATACAAAAGATCTGGTCAACTAAAGTTCAATGTCATGTAGCACAGTCAGAAAATACACAATATACTAAAACAGTAGTAGGTATACTCCAGCCAGAAGTACTACTGCTCCGCTACATACAAATGAACAAAAATATGTGTAGCAGTACTTCAAATCGGGGTAAAGGCTGCAACTTTATAAGTCGCAAGTCCGGCCTCATATGGAGTACTGCTGTAATCTATGGGCGGGGGCACCTGGATACCAGCTTCGGCCTTTAGACTCGGTTCAAAGGAGCTTCCTTCCGCGGACGCTCAGATTGCGGAATGAGCTCCCAGCCGTGGTTATCCCAATGGAGTACAGCATGGGATTCTTAAAAAAGGATGTGAAAAGATGTTCTACAGGGTCGGCAACGCGCGAGTGATACCGCTGGCAAGCGTCCATAGGCTACGGTAACCGCTTACGATCAGGCGGGCCGTATGCTTGCAAACTTAGTGGTATAAAAAAAATATGTGTGACGAACATATTTCTCTTATAACTCTTGGTGAATTAGGTATTTAAAAGAAAGGATAGTAGTTGATAGGAAGTAGAAGCACAGTGCACATCAAGCTCTCTCTCTCTCTCTCTCACAGCAAACTGTTTTACCTCCACCCTTACCGTGCCGTTCCCGGTACCGGCACCGGTTTCAGGTCAGGCTGGCCAATCTGCATCCTTACTCAGACAGAAGGGAGAAGTAGCGCGCGGGCGCAGTTGCGTTGGTCACTTCGATCGGCTCGCGTTGTTGTCAAGCACTCATTCAACTACGCAACAAGCATATTAATTCTTCAGCTTATTTACCAATTCATTAGCACCGTTGCCTATTGGCAAACTGAGCACGTCGCAACGAGTGTCAATGACCTATTAAAACAAACACAGAAAGCCTCAGTGCGTTAAAAAATTTAACAGCCTGTCGCGTCGCATATAGGCAATAATGTATGTATTCAGCAAATGTTGATTTCCTAACCTAAATGACATCGTAAATTGTAAGTGTATGAACACTTGCACTACCACAAAGTGGTCTTTATTAAACACTATCTGTCTGCTGTACATTAGGAGTGCGAGTGAGTACACTTTCGGCTATTTCAAGCTTTTGTGCACTAGAAGACTCAACAGCCAACACGAACCAATGCAAGCAGATGATAT